>VDFB02058242.1:25865103-26473518 GCA_007258455.2 Sequoia sempervirens
CCTAGATCTAGGTTTTTTATTATCTTGTTTTGCATTTTATTTAGGGTTACATATTGCATGTTTACATCATTTAAACTCATAAAAATTCAAAAATATTGCATTCATTTTGCTTAATAGCTTGCATTAAGGTGTGTTTCAATCATTTAGATCAAATTTCATTCAAAAATTGCATTCAAAAAAGTTGTTATTTTGTTCATACATTGTCATTTAAATTGCATTTATATTTCATCAATTTTTTGGAAAACTGTCACTGAAGAATCTATTTGCAGTTAGGAACAGTGAACTTAAATATCAAGTTAAATGCTCAGATTTATATTTTTCAGAACCTTGTCCAAGGACTCATTCGCCAAAGGGTGAACATGTCCTTGTACAGGTGATTTTCCAAAATTCTACACACTTCTTTGTCTTTTTCTGCTTCATTTTCTTGTACCTATAGATCTCTATTTCAATTTCGAAAATTGCATATTTCTATAGGTGTTTACATTTAGTTCAATTGGTGAAAGAAAGGGCATTGTTTAAAATCAAAATTGGCATTCAAAAGTAATCATTTTTAGGTATTTGCATCTAAAATCAGTCAATTATCATACTTCAGATCTGAAAATTACATTAAAAATTCATTCAAATATTTATTCATACTTGTATTTGACATTTGAAGTAAACTCTCATCATGGATATGTGTTTCAGTAAAATGTGGATGTCTTTAAAATCTTTGGTTGATGTTTCAAGTTGTGTGTTTGGTGATGATCCTAATGCAATTGAAAACATTCATGAGTCTTCACCTCCTAATGAATGTCCTTGTGAGATAGACATCTTGGGCCAAGATGAAGATAGCATGCAAAAATTCACACAAAATTCTTTGTGTAACATTGAGAACAATGCATCCTTATATCCCTCCATGCAACAACCAACACCTCCTATCATCCCACCACTTGACATGTTCAACCTTTTGCATCCCAAAATTGAGTCACAAAGAAAGCCTCAACCATCAAATATGAGGGAGTTCATTCACAATGACAACACTGATACTCTTCTATCCTATGCCCATAAATTTACTAATACACCTATCAACTTAGAAGAGAGTTATGGTCAAGGATTTAGAATCTTAAGTTAACAAGGATGTGACATAACAAATAAGCATGAGATCCATAAATTGCTAGAATGAAAACAATCAGAAGATACCAAGGGATTAGGATATCAAGATCCTCTCCCTCCAATTCCCAAATCAAATAAGAAACTGAAGAGGCCTAAAGTTCATTATTCCCTTGAATATTTACATCCCCTATTATACTAATCCAAGACTGAGCATGATTTCTATACACTTTTACATTGGAAGTTAATTAAATTGCCACTTAAACCTAAATGATTAACCAAGAAACAAAGAGATAAAAATGGGCCATATTGTGTGTATCATAGAATTTTTGGACACCATACAGATGATTGTTATCATTTATAGGAGCTATTAAGAAAAATTGAGCCCTCTAGGGATCAAATTGGCTAGCATGCACACACTTTGCTCCTTGTGATGTGATAGTTGTAGAATCTTAGCATACTCACTATTGCATGTATTACACTTTATGCAAATAATTTTTCCATATTGCAAGGAGCATCATATCATCATTTTGGTTCATCCTTGACATACATTTGGGGGAAAAGGGGTTAGGTAGCCTTGTCCTAGTATGGTACTTGTTGTTTCCCCTTTGGCTAGTTATCTTCCTTTCGTATATGATGAACAAGATTGGAATGTAAACGACCTACTATAGGTTGGCTCACATGTGACATTCTTTCTTTTCTTTCTATGTTCTTTGTCATTGAATGTATGTAATGTTATCCCCCATATTGTGTTGCTTGACATGTCTTTATGTTTGTGAGTTTTCTTTGGATGACCCTTGTTACTCTGTTGGTGCAAGGATACAAAGGAAGCAAATACGTCGTGACATTCTTCTATTTGTATCTACATTCTTCTATCCATTATAAACATTTCCTTTTCTTTTTTCTTGTGTTTTCCTTTTGGGTACGATGCAAGGCATCAAGACATCCAAAATTCTCTTCCATGTTGACCTAAAATATTTTTCTTTGCTTTCACTCTCTATGTGTCATTCCTCCTTTGTGTTCGTTGTTCCACAAAGTATTTGGGGAATGATGATGGTTCCAAACTCTATTATATCATTGTAGCAAAGACATGCACTGACCCTAAATACATGGATCCCTTTTTGGATTGCATGTAGGGGAAACCTCCTTTTTCATGACACAACTTTATTTGGAAACATATCATTGGTATAGGGCTTTCCAAATAATCTCTCATGGACCTTTTTATCAATTGGCATTTATCGTTTTCTACTTTAAAGTAATTTCTCAAAGCATGGTGTTTAGTAATTCCTTTAAAGTGGGGGCATATATTGGCATTATTTCATTTTGACATTTTTGGCTTCATTTTTGTTCATAGAAGTTGGACTTAGTGTAGTGTTGGCATAGGAGATTGATCCATTTGTGTCACCTTATCAAAGTTATCAGGGAGTATAACTTTTGGTATGGTTGACGTATGGGAACACACCTATAGACCCGGTACGTTGGTCCTATCTGCCACCCCTTTTTTATGGGTACACATCTTGTAGACCTAGTGTGTGTTTCTCATTTTTCCTTTGGGACTTAGTGTATACCGGACTACACTAGTCCTTGTGAGCATATTTTTATGGATGTGGCATAACGCAACTTTCTATTCCATCCTTTTTTTTTGTTTTGCATTGGATTTGACATTGTATTCTTGTGTATCTTGTCTTGTTGCACACATCTTGTGTGTCCCTTTTTCCTTATGTTGGTTTACCATGGGATCTTAGATCCTGAGGGCTTGGTCACCTCCTTGATCCTTGTCATCCTATCTCTCCAATATTTTTACACTTGGACCCCTCTTGATGCATATTTGTCTACTTTAGTGTGATTTTGAGTATAAGTTCATACTCTCACTAAAGTGGGGGCTAAATATAGTGTAGGAAACTATATACATTTACAATTTTACACTATGTTTGGGTCTCTTAATTTATTAGACTTAATTAAGCTTCTAATTTTCCAAATTATGCATTCCAAAGCCTTATTATTCATGTTTTCCGAAAGGAGAACTAACATTTAATTAATGCAATCAGTAATTAAATCACATTAGCCTAGACTTATAGGTTAGGACCCTCCTAAGACCCATTTTTAAATATGTTTTTGGTGGTATTTTATTGATTCAAATTACAATTACAATTGTCGGCTTTTGGAATCTAATTTTCTAGAAATTAGATAAACACATATAAATACATAGTATTTTTATCATTTGAAATCTAACACGCATGATCAAATATTTTCAAGAGAAAATATTATTTTCAAGAGCATTCAAGATAAAATTTATCAATCATTTTTTGCAACAATCAAGATCCAACATCATGTTCAAGCTTATGTGTGTTCATGTCATCTTGTGAAGGCTAATATGCATTGTTGATCCTAAAGCATCCAAACATTTCAAGTATCCAAATCCATCAAGAAATGAAAGATCAAATTCCTTAGAGAGATGTGTTTATCTTCAGTCCTCTAAGGGAATCCATTGAAGGGTTGGTGAGTTGTAGCAAGCAAGTGTTCATTCATCATTTCCTTCTCCTTTTTCATTATCTTTCCATCAAGGTTTAATTACCAAACTTGGGGTTTGACTAAGGCAAACCCCCCTTTAAAACAAAACATTTTTTCCTCTTTGTGTATGCACAAATTATAGGTTGAAGAAGAATTGAAGATCTTGAAGAGAAATTTTGTATTGTTGCATAAGTTGTCATCATTGTTGTCAAGCCACAGAAACTAGATTGCAGACTTTATTTTCAACTTTTTGATAGTGGGACCTATGTCATTTAACGGAAGCTAAGATCCTGCCTCTTAGGACTGTCAAAAGTGTTTTCAGAAGCCCTAACCAATGACTCCAATGAGACTATCAAAAGTGTTGGAATCATGCTTTAAAAAAAAACCCTCACTAGAGTCATTAGTATCAAGTATCAAAGCTATTGCTTATCACCTATAGAAGAAGAAGAAAGTGAAGAATTCCAAAAGCTCAAACTCTAAAAGACTACCTCTTTTGAGCATCAAATATGTTACTAATCACCTACTGAAAGAGATAAAAAGGGACGCCAAACTCTAAAGGCCTTGTGAAGAAATTTGGAAGAATGTAGGATGAAAGGGAGAAATTAGGGTTCGAGGATTGGGAATGATACTTAACATATGTCAAAAATGAAAGTGTAAAGAGAAGAACCAAAGGTTGAAACCCAATGAAAAGGACTTGGGAGATTGCAAAAGAGGAATGCTTCAAGGATTAGGAGTCGGAAGGAATAACTAAGCCTTATCACAAAATAAAATAAAAGTTAGTAAGGAAACCCAATCATTGAAGATGGAAGACTATGACATCATGGGTCGAGGATTGAGGAGAAGACTTACCTCATGACGAAAAGGATGGTAGGGATTAAGGGTGATGACCAATATCTAAAGCTCAAAATATCAAGATGGATAGATTTTGAAGGATTCCATCGGAGCTTCGGTGATTGAGGGAAGGAAGGGGAAAGGAAACTTGAAAGTAATAAAGGTTGAGAGTTAAGCTCAATGACCAAAACCGAAAACAATTATACTTAGACAATCAAGCTTCCTTCATTGGGTATCAGGTGTTAGGAATGTGACTTAACAAATAACTTTTGAGAATTAAGAGCATAAGGAAAATAACAACCTGAAACCCAAAAGGATAACAAAACTAACACTTTGAAATTTTCAAAGGAAAGCAGATGAACTTGAAAGTCGATAGAGGTGACAAACAGTTGAGTAAGTGAAAACTTGAAAGCTCGATGATTCAACACATGCATTTTGGATTTTTGCACCTTGGATTTTGACTAAGGTAATGGATGTTTTGCATATGTCAACATAGTGCATACATCATTTTCTATAACTTTACTCATACATTAGCACAAGGTACAAAACACGTTCTTATCATGCTTAGACTACTTGTTTTCTATCATAGCTGAAGATTAGGAACATTATGCAAATGCTAGAAGGAATAATAGAGGTACATGGTGATCCATAAAAAAAAATTATTTTTCATGGAACAAAGTCACAACCATATTGGTATAGTCATGATTGTGTTGTTATTGTCACTACCATGAAGCACAAGAATCCATCGTTAAATATCCAACTTCCCTTCTAGGATAATGTTTCTAACATTTTCCAATAGTAGGTTGCTACCATGATTTGATAGTCATGACCATAATATAGTGGACTTTATGACCTTTCATCAATTTATTGCAAAAATATAGACTTTACCAAAAATCGATTCAAAATTCTTAATACATGCAATTACAAAGGAAGAAAACTCAACCCGAACTTAAATTTGAGATTTTGGGATTTTAAGGGAATGCCTTTTACTTCCAATTAAAACACCAATTTTACTCCAACTTGTAAAATGCAATGCATTAATCCATGCAATTAGTTCCATCCCACCTTAAATCTACCCAGTAATAAATTGGAAACATTCTCAAAGCATAAACTACATCCTTATAATACTTTTAAGTTTTAATAAGTTCACATAAAGTCAATTTCTATACTTTTATATAATAACATAGAGAAGAAAAGGGTCTTAATCCTCCTACTTTGAAATATAAACTAAATCTCAACTAATTTAAATACATCTTAAACTTACTAAAAGATGCATTATACAATTCAAATTCATAATATCACACCTTTCTCGAAACACCACTTTGGAAGGTCAAAGTCTCCAAAGTTCCAAGGCTAAAAAAGGTCAATACCAATGGAAGGTGCTTACCTTTATATGATATGTGTAAGGTTATATAAACCCCTAAATTAGGAGAATCAACAAAGAACCAAGTTTACACAATACATAAAAAATATATATATTCTTCACAAAGGGGAAGTCGAGAGGGATTTAAATTTAAAGAAGCACGTCTATTGGGTTTTAAAACTCATTTAGAACAATAATCATTTAGGTCAAACCCACCAAAATTACCATAATCATTTCACATATAATCACAATAAATAAACTCTATTATCATCATTTCTCATCCCAACCAAACCACCCAACACATCCATTTATCCTTGCACAAATCACAAGATGGTAATGTCATCTTACTTCTCCAACAACAATTAACATGTGTAAGAAGAATGTGATTTTAATGACCTCTCTTTACATCCAAACACATAGCTTGCCCTGGATTCAAAAATACAAGCAAAGCCAAAAAAATATATGCACACAACTAAAAATGAAAAAAGAACAAGACCAACATACTCCCATTGCACAAGAGCAACACATACATTAACATATTTCTTACAATAAAATTTTGTCAAAATTCTCAAATAACATACCCAATACACATACCAATAACGTACATTAGAAACATTCATTTTTATTAAGAAAAAAAATGAGTACATAAAGAATAAGCAAATAATCAAGAAATGGAGATAATCTCTCAATGTAATCTTGAAGGATGATGAAGAACTCTTTCTTAGTTCCTCCAAATTCCTTCTCCACACTCACAAAGCTTCAATCTATACCAAAAAAAAATCCAAAACGTTCTAAATTGGTCAAGAATTCTCAAAAACTATTGAACTCTTCAACGATCTCATATAGATTTTATGAAATCAATAATTAACCTTCCAAAATCCAAAATAAGTGGTTTAAAAGGGAGTGTCATGTCAGTTCTCCACATCTAATAGAATGGAGACATATAGCATCTCTTTCAAAAGGTGAGAATAACGTTGGCAGTTGTACTTGAAAATAAAATATATAAATTTTAAAACTACAATTAAGTATAAATTTAGCATTAACAGATTTGATATAATCATCATTTTCTCATTAATAGTAGCCCACAAAAAGTTCAAATGAAAATGCAATGTTTCTAAATGATTAGGGAAAAGGAGTAAATGCCTTCATTCTGTTAAGTTGGAATGTAATTTATTGTTGCATGGTGTTGACTCTTATGTCATACTAAGATATGTACATGATTTATAATTGAGAACTATAACATTAATATAGTCATAGACTTTAATAAATTAAAAAATATGTTTATGTTCAAAATAGATATATGAATGTATTGGTTTCATGTTTCTATAGTTTATCTAAATTTTAATTTATTCATTTCAAAATTGTTTTAAATAGGTCATAGCAAAGTATTACATATAATATTATGTTGTCAATTATAGTTCAATTAGAATTGTTTGTTTTCAAACTATTTCTATAATTTTCTTCATGGCGGTGTGGATTTGCTAGAAAGGCAACAAATCATACATTAATGCTTGCAATCGTGTTGAGTTATTTTCTATCGACTGTAAATAAATGAACCATTGTAAATTACAATAATCCTCATAGATTTAGATTTACTTTTTAGCAAACTATTATGTTTTCTTATAGGAGAGAGATGGGATTCAAGAAACTATCCTTTTTAAAGGAGACAACTTAGACATCCACAAGTCCTCATTCTCTAGGAGATGGGTTTTCTAAAAGCATGGTCAATCTTTATTTTTCAAGCCTCTTAAATTCAATGATGAAGTCTTTTTTTGTTTCAAGAAATCATCTGTGAAATTTCTCCTACAAAACCCTCATATGAAACTCATCCAAAAAACATTTTTTTGTCAAACATTTTTCAAACCTCAAATTTGCAATTAACCCTACAAATCAATAAACCTAAAAATTCCCAATTTGTAAAACAACTTTAGCCCTCATACCTTGAAATGTTTCAAATCTTTTCTTTTCATTGTCATGGATTCAACTTTGCATCAAGTCTACTCAAACAAGGGTTACACAAAATTTGGAAGTTCACACCTCCCTCAACCATGAATAAAACTCTAATACCACAAGTGTTAGGAAAATTAATGCAGAATACTAAAAATGTTCAATCAATTTTCTGTGTAACCCCATGAAAAAAAAGTAAACTTATAAAATAGTCATAATGCAAAGATAAAATAATCAAACCACAAGATAACACAAGATATACCTTGAGAAAATCCTCGTAAAGAAAAAAAATTATTCAAAAGCATCCACATTCTATATATTGTTCAACAATAAAACATTACAATGCACTTACAAAGTTTTCATGAATACTTCTGAAACATCAAGCTCCTTCAATGCACTCTCCATGTCCAAGCATGTAACCACACATTTCATGTCATGCTTCACATATGCACTCATAAGAGAAACTCAATACAATGACAATCCACTCACCCAACCAACCTTAACCACTAAACATGTGCTTTCTTTTATAGATTCAAGATCAGACAAATACAATCAAGTGGTAAGATAAAACCATGTGTTCAAAACTATGAGTATACAAAACCATTGACCTCTCATTTAGTTTTTCAAACTAAATTTTCACAATATTAAATATTTTTTCTCAAAAAATGATTAATTATTATATCTCACACATAACATAATTAGCATAATGTTACAAATCTACAAGTGGACCCAAATAAATATTTTGTGTAGTGAAAAACATTGCCTAGATGCACCACAAATAAATATTTATTTTACATAATTAAAATATTTCATTCTTGTGCAAGATGTACAACACCTTTTTCCTAACATTCTCCCACTTGTATACATCACATAAGAGTCAATCAATGAAAGGCATCATCATAGTCGTACATGAAACCACATGAATCTCTAGCATACTCTTATGTTCCATCAAAATACTTACAATACAACTAAGATGACCACCATCTCAAGCAAGAAGTTTCATCCTACAACATGCCACCTATGAAAGAAAAAGAATAAGCCAAGGCGAAGATGCACCAATCCAAAGAACACAAGCATCAAATCCAAGTGATAAATGTTGTCATGGAAGCATGCACCCTTGCTAAGATGATAAAATCACTAAGCTACCTTGTGAAACATGGGATGGTATCCCTGAGTGTGGGTTCAAATGGTGGAGATCAACCTCTAGAGAGACTTGGTTCCCTTAGGATTTCACCTAATCTAGTCTATGCTATTGTTGCTTGTTGAAAAAGGAGTGAAGGAAAACATGAAAATGAAACATAAACTCTAATCAGGTGATGCACCAAATGATTCTTTCAAACCTACACTATTGTTTGGACTCGCAATATGACCAAATGAACAAGTTGTTTCATGCACAACTCAGGTTTCCACACACTTACACATCAGTATTTCATAAGAAATATGAGGTCTTTTTTCAAATTCTAAAAGGAAAAATAGTTATCTTCACAATTAGAAGCTTCCAAAAACTATTATCATAACCTATGACCTGCATAAGGCATGCATATTTCTGCAAAAAGGTGTTGAAAGAATGAGACATACATTTGAGGATTCATATCAAATCACAGAAAAATACATCTATCATTCATATTTGCACAAAAAAACATATTGGAGAAGGAAAAATACTTGTCTTTTATTGATCAAAAGAAGTGTTACATAGTTGTGCACAAGTTTGAAAGTGGAGTTTCAATGTTTTTCTAGCTTGAAAGAACTCTCAAAATAAATTACAATACATAGCTAGAAGAGAAAAGAACTAATTCTAAATATGCTCCTAAAGCTTGCTTATAATTTGCTCAACAAATTGCAAGAGATTAGGAACATGTGTTGAGAAAGAAGGACAAGTGTTTGCATCAACTTACTGAGTCAAACCTCCTTGGGCGTCCAAAATGGATATGTCTATTTTGCAGCCCTCTAAAATGCTCCAGAAAGTGCTTAAATGAAGAAAAATTCATGCTTTTGACCCTATCTACCAACCAAGTCCCCTTAGATAGCTCCTAGATACTTGGAGGTGCTCCAAACTAGGTCAAATTTCCTTCTTTTTTTCTTAGCTAGATGCACAACTCGCCAAACTACCTTAGATATCCTCAACTATTGTCCACCTTTCATACTTCTTCCACATGACTCCTTATTTCAAGGATCTACCTTTCCACCATTACAATATAGGTTCCTAGTGTCTATGTTGTGATATATGAAATAGCCTCTAGAAACCATCCTTCTCCCTTAAACATGTCATGCATCATGGCATATCATCTTCATGTCCTCATAATCAAGGAATCCATCTTTCACACTTGCCAAACTGAACATCCTTGTCTCGTGAAGATTCCAAAGTGTTAATACCAGTGATAACAAGGAAATTGACTTGAATAGAAATATCCTCTTTCCTCTTTTATTTTTCCTTTCAAAGGACAATTTAGAACTCTTTTGTGGTCTATATTTTTCCTCAGTGCTTTTCTTTACCTCGAGTACCTTTATCAAAATTGTTTCAGCCAATGTTTGTGTGTCATTTCCAGCCAGTTTCTCCTAGAGAGTTGGCTCATCAATAACCATAATCATTTATTTCCTTCATCTCACTCTGATTCATATTCTCAATAACATGTTCAATGGAGAAACCAACCAATAGATTGAGCACATAACTCATCAAAAATTCAGTAGTTAACAACATATTTTCCTTGCATGTTTATCATAAGGAATAATAAATTTTGAAGAACTTCTTCTTGGCTTGTAGTATACTTGTAAAAATGGTTTATGTTGAAACAGTATGGGATGCAGTAGCAATTACACCAAGATGCATGTTGTGACTTGAAATGACCGATGATGGTATGTTACTTTATTGATGCATTGCACGCCTCACACCAACACACAGTTTCTCCATTTTGTAATCCTGAGGAAAATGAAAACATCACCTGCCACCAGCCTCTTTGGACATGCGGGAATTACATCCCATTTAATCTCGCGCAAGAGCACTTCCTTGGATCAAAGCATTCACCTCCGCATTCACAACCTTTTGTCGGTGGTGGTAGATCAATGCCCTCGAAAACCTTGATACCAATTGGCTGGACAGGTGGACTTTCGACAACATTAGAAATCACAATAGGGGTTCCCTCTTGGCTATTTTTGATATCATTACACACTAAACCACGTAATTCAGATGTACTTTGTGGAAATTAGCCATGACTAAAATAAACTTGATCTGTTGTCAACATTGGCTACCCTACAAGACGACTAAGATGGTATTCAAAAGCAGTAAAACCAGACAATCTTTTCCTAGTCCAGTACTTAACAACCTTGTATTAGCCATCATATGTGTAGACCTTCCCCATATAGTTTTTTTTTAATCATGCCCACGAATTACTCCAAAAGGAGTTTTCTGGTAGATATAGTTCTTCAATTCCAAATTACCACTATCTTGTATGTCCTCATATATGTGCCTAGAGGCACATATCCATGCCTCCTTTATGCATCCAACAAGCAATCTCTTAAATTTGTATCTTGTACCTATTCAATCTATGACTCCTCTATTGATATTGTCATATATTTGGTTGTCTTTGAGAATCTTAAACCTCTATTGCCCCCATAGAAAATGATTTGATCATTTCCCTCTATACAGTCCTTTGTTATGGTAGTATTTTCTCTACTCATATAACTGTCTTTACATTGTGGTGACTTGATGCTGATTGTAAAGATGCATGTCTTTTGTGTCAAAATTTTTGAATGAATAGAAAAACACAAAGTTGTTGCTTTGTTTCCCAATCAACTGGGAATACACAAACAAAATGTGGAAGCACAAGGAGACATGCAACTTTCATTTGTATTCATTAAACTGGAAATGACAATACATAAAAGACTAAACATAAAACTTCATAAAATAAACTCTAAGCTACAGATTACTAGTTGTTGGGAGCTTTCATGAGTTGCTCACATAGACAGACAACTTTCAGGAGCTTCTAGGAGCTCACTATCAGGAGCTATGCAGAGCTCTTTCAGGAGCAATCATTGCTCACATACAAATAACATACAGCTATTGTTGTGTATAGGCTTCTCTGAATCACACAGAGAACAAAAAATTATGTTCTCAAACTACTGCTACAAAAACTGAGTCTACCCAACTTGCTTTCAGCTATCAACATTCATTCCTTTTGTCTCTCAAACATTCACTCTCAAAAATTCAAAATTACCTACCACCATAAATTGGGAATTCAAAATTTCCTAACCATATTTAATTCAAGAGCTGTCAGGAGTTGCAAGGATGAAGATCCCAAAAAAACTTTCATTGAAGAAAGGGGCTCCTTATGGGTAGGTAAAACAATTGGGGGTCTGACGTGAGAGTAGGAGGCTTCAGGACCAATAAATTTTCCAATATTCCCCCTTGGTCCTGAGCCGACGAAACAAGATCAATCCTAATCTAAATCAACAACACCCAATCTACTCCTTAGGCGCTCGAAACTATCCCTGCTCAAAGGCTTGTGAATATGTATGCTAGTTGTTGCTCATACCTACAAAATGCCATTTTAATTTCACCATTTTCAACTAGCTCTCTAATTAAATGATACCTGATTTCAATGTGCTTTCTTCTTCCATGAAACATAGGATTTTTCATCAGGGCTATCAATGAAACATTGTCACAAAAGATTGTTGTTCCATCCTCTTGTTCTTCTCTCAAATATGCTAAGATTCTTCTCATCCAAATAGCTTGACATTTTGTTGCATTTGTTGCTATATATTCAACCTCATCTGTAGATAGGGAAACTATGGGTTGTTCCTTGGAAGCCCATGAGATAGCTCTTGAACCCAAGTAAAACACATAGCCTAATGTGCTCTTCCTATCATCCAAACTTCCTACCCAATCACTATTTGTGTATCCAACCATCCCAAACTCATTTTTTGTTTTGTACAAAATTCCATATCATTTGGTGTCATTCACATACCTCAGGATTCTTTTACCCGCTTGCCAATGGGTGTCTCTCGGAGTCTCCTTAAATCTGGAAATAAGACTCATTCCATGCATTAAATCAGGCCTAGTTGCAGTCAAATACATCAAACTTCCAACCAAAATTTTAAACATGGTTGGATCCACATTGCTACTGCAATCTTCCTTGCTCAACTTTATACCTACGGTTGTTGGTGTTGGGGCAGGCTTGCTTTCAAGCATCCTAAATCTCTTCAAGATTTTGTTTGCATATTTTTCTTGAGAGATAAATATACCATCATGTATTTGTTTTACTTCTATGCCTAGAAAATATCTCAAGAGACCTAAATCTATCATTTCAAACTCTCTTTTCATGGCCTCTTTAAAATTAGCAATGAGGAAATCATCATCCCCAATGAAAACTAAATCATCAACATACAAGACAACAATAAAAATCTTACCATTTTCTACCTTGATGTAAAGAGTGGGCTCACCATCGCTTTTTCTAAAGCCATTGCTCATCAAATATGAGTCAATCTTGTTGTACCATGTCCATGGAGCTTGCTTCAGCCCATAAAGAGCTTTCTTCAGCCTATACACCTTGTGTTCTTGACCTGGAACTTCATATCCAAATGGCTGCTCCACATAAACTTCCTCTTTCAATACTCCATTTAGGAAGGTGGACTTCACATCCATTTGAAACACCTTCCACTTGTGTTGGGCTGCAATTGCTATGACTACCTGCATGGTCTTCGTCCTTGCAACAGGGGAAAATGTCTCATTATAATCTCTCCCAAACTGTTGTTTGTACCCCTTGACAACTAATCTTGCCTTATTCCTCTCTATTCTTCCATCGGCATTACACTTGGTCTTGTAGACCCATTTCACCCCAATAACTTTCTTGTTGGGAAGAAAATCAGTTAACTCCCATGTGTTGTTCCTCTCTATTGCATATATCTCCTCATCCATGGCCTCACACCATTTCTCCTCTTTCATAGCATCCTCAAAATAAACTGGATCACTATGAGAAAATAATGCAAAATTCACACTCATCAAATTCATCATCATACCTTTCATTTTGGTAGATCTCCCTTAGACTCTTGGTCTTCTTTAGCATTAGGGAGGTGAGAGTGGGGTCTGAACTTTCACTACTATTGCTGCTCTACTAAACAGGCTAGTTCAGGAGCTCTCGAGAGCTAATTTTCTGGTTGTCTCTGGTTGTTTTCCTTTCTGTCTATTCATTTCAAGAGCTTTTAGGAGCTGTTGGGAGCTCTCTGCAACCAAATCTCTGGCTGTTTGTGACTGTCTACCTACGTCAGGAGCTATCAAGAGTCGTCAGGAGCTGTCAGGAGCTCATCTAGAGCTTTCAGGAGCAACTGCAAGCTCATCTTGTTGAACGTCTTGTTCTCTTCCTTCTTCAGGAATTTTCAGGAGTGGTTTTGAGTTGTCAGAAACTATCACTTTGTCCCATGACTCATCCTCTAGGAACTCCACATCTCTACTAATGATGATTTTCTTGGTGACTGGATTATATAGTCTATAGGCTTTGGACTCCTCACTGTAGCCCATGAAAATACACTTCGCACCCTTGTCATCCAATTTTTGCCTCTTTTTCTTTAGGCATGTGAGCATATGCTACACACCTGAACACTCTTAAGTGCTCAACCGTCCACTTGCATTTTGTCCATGCCTCTTGAGGGATTTTGTCATGGGCCACCTTTGTTAGACTTCTATTTATCAGATTTACAGTTGTTTCTACAGCCTCTCCCCAATATTCAATTTGGAGTCCCTTTTCTTTCATCGTGCTCCTTTCCATTTCCATGATAGTCCTAGTCTTTCTCTCTCAGCCACTCCATTTTGTTGTGGATTATAACTGGTTGTTAGCTCCTTGTTTATGCCATTTTGCTTGCAAAAATTTACGAACGTATTGGAGGTATACTCTCCCCCTCTATCTGACCTTAGGACCTTGATAAAATGTCCACTCTCCTTTCCAGCTTGGGCCTTAAACAGCGAAAACTTATCAAATGCTTCAAACTTATGTTGCAAAAAATAGACCCATGTCTTACAGTTGTAATCATCAATAAAGGTCATAAAATATTGGCTTTTACCAATAGATATGGTTTGCATAGGTCTTACCAAATCCATGTACACCAACTCCAATGGTGCTTTTTCCCTTGTAGAGTTTCCTGATGGAAAGGGCTTCCTATGTTGCTTTCCCAAAATGCAAGCCTCACACTTAACATTAGGCTCTACTATTCTTGGAAAACCATCAATCATTTTGTTCTTGGACAAAGGACATAAACCAACATAGCCTAAATTTCCATACCTGAGATGCCATAGCTTGGAGGGGTCTTGAATGGTGCTCTTGAGGGCTACTTGTTGTACTACTGTACATTTTCCATTCATGAGAGGTGCAACAACGGACTGAGATGAGAAACACGTCTCAATCTTTAAAGGAAACATTTGGTTCTTTATCATTTGAACTGTTGTAAACACTTTCGTCCTCTCATTCTTGTCATAAATAATGCATTGACCCTTCTCCATCAACACTTTATATCCATTTTAGATCAATTCTCCAACACTCATGAGGTTATTCTTTAACCCAGGAGCAAGAAATACATTATGTATCTCCTTCTTCTCACCTTGCTTGGTGCAGATCATGATAGATCCTCTTCCCACAACTGGAACTAATCCATTGTTCCCCATCCTTATCTTTGACTTCACATTCTTATCAATAAAAGAAAACAAACTTTCATTACCACTCATGTGGTTGTTGCAACCACTGTCCAAATACCAAACTTCAGAGTTGCCTTCTTCACCAATATTGCACATGATGAAGGTTGTGGACTGATTTCCTTCAGCCACATTTGCATCAACCACATTTTCATTTTGTTTTGACTGATCATTGTGCTTTTTCCAGCACTCACTTTCATAATGACCAAATTTATGACAGTAGTAGCATTCAACATTTCTTTTGTCATTCTTCTAATTCGAATTGTTCTTCTTCTTGCCTTGTCGGGAGCTGGTCTGAGAGTTGCTCACTCCCTCTTGGCTACTTTCTCATCCTAAGCTATGTCCAACATTTTCTTGTCCAGAGTTGCCATGACCTCTACCTCTTGAGCTCCTTCCACCATTGTTTCTTCTCCCCCTTCCTCTTGCATTTGACTGAGCTTTAAAAGATTTCTATTGGGAAGAAGTAGCATACCTATTTAGGCATTGTTCGTGGGTTTGCAGAGAACCCATCAGCTCATCAATGAACAATGTTGTGAGATCATTGCCTCTTCAATGGCAATCACCATTGCATCAAACTTTGTGGGTAAACTCCTAAGTATTTTCTCTACAATCCTCTGATCGTCCATAACTTCTGCATTCACTCTCAACTAGTTTATCAAACCTGAGAGTCTTGTGTGAAAAACCGAGATGGACTCATTTTCCTTCATTTCAAGAGTCTCAAACTCTCTTTGAAGCATTTGGAGCTTCACCAATCTAACCTTATCAGTCCCTTTATAGTTGGTCTGGAGGATTTCCCAAGCTTCCTTTCCATAGTTAACTGCTGTTATTCTGGGAAAAATGGCCTTTGTCAAGGCTGCTTCTATTAAACTCAATTCCTTAGCATCTTTCCTCCTCAACTCCTTCAGCTGGGTCTTCTGGTTGTTTGTGAGAACTGCATATGCTACAGGATCAGCTATGTCATTGAAACCACTAATCACAAACTCCCACAATTTTTTTGCAACCATTATGGTCTTCATCTTTTTTTCCGAAACATCATAGTTATGTCCATTAAAGGATGTTGGTTGCTGCCAAATCTTCCCTTCATCTCCACCCATGTCTCCAACAAGAAAAAAACTTAATACATAGGAAAAAAATGCCCTAAATCACAAAGAAATGGGGCCTATGGCTCTGATACCATGTCAAAATTTCTAAATGAACAGAAAAACACAAAGCTACTGCTCTGTTTTCCAATCAACTGGGAATACACAAACAAAATGTGGAAGCACATGGAGACATGCAACTTTCTTTTGTATTTATTAAATTGGAAATGGCAATACATAAAAGACTAAACATAAAACTTTAGAAATTAAGCTCTAAGCTACAAATTACTAGCTCCTGGGAGCTTTCATGAGCTGCTCACACAGACAAACAACTTTCAAGAGCTACTAGGAGCTCACTATCAGGAGCTATGCAAATCTCTTTTAGGAGCAATCACTACTCACATAAAAATAACATACAGTTGCTGCTATGTATAGGCTTCTCTAAATCACACAAAGAACAAAAACATTCTCTTCTTAGACTGTTGTTGCAAAAACTAAGTCTACCCAACTTAATTTTAGGTGTCAACATTCATTCCTTTTGTCTCTCAAACATTCCCTCTCAAAAATTAAAAATTACCTACCACCATAAATTGGGAATTCAAAATTTCCTAGCATATTTAATTTTGGAGCTGTCAGGAGCTGCAAGGATGAAGATCCCAAAAAAAATTGTCATTGAAGAAAGGGGCTCCTAATGAGTAGGTAAAACAACTGGGGGTCTAACATGAGAGTAGGAGGCTTCAAGAGCAGTAAATTTTCCAACATTTTGATGAATTTGAACTAGTTCTAGGGCTTCCATGAAGAGGTTTGGGAAAGATCTAACATCGTTGACACTATGGATGAGCAACAAAAACTTTACTCAATTCTTTCACTTGATTTGGAGGACCAGAAGCGATTGCCAACCCCAAGAATGTTATTGATGGATCATCCTTTGAAAGTAGAGATCCTAATGAAATATTCAAGCAACAACTTGCTAGTTCTTCCAAATTATTATCAACTTTTGAAATTGAATCATAACAATATTGGGCACATAATTCAATCCAACCTTTATATTTTCAATAGAACTAGTTGCTCCAGTTAAAATCTCTGACTCTAGTTTTCTTTCCACAATCCCTTCTTCTTTTTCATGGTTTCCTTGAAGCAATTCCATCTCATTATAACCAAATATATCAACCTCTTTTACTGCCTCGAGACCACTTTGATAAGAACTTTTGAAACTACCTAGCTTTAAGTCCTTGTTCTTGATTCTCTTAGACAGGTCAACATCCATCGTGTTCAAAACACCAACTAGGGATAGTTCACTCATATTGTTTACTAGTGATTGATTGTTTTCATTTGATCTATCCACTTCAACTATTCACTACAAGGAAGATAAATTTGGCTGGCCATTTGTAGACTGCCAGAGGTTAGGAACTTGTAACCAATGTGTAGTGTCAGGGTGTTGAGAAATCCTACCTCCAATATATTTTTAGCTATTGTGAAGAACCTCCTACTTTAACATCCTAACTAGTTGTAATCCTTGAAACTTCAGTTTGCATGAATGCACTAGCCAGTAAGCCTTCTTCATTCTTGACCATCATGAGACTATTGTCACTATGGTTGTCCTCAAAATTGTCTTCTCTATGCTTCATGATTTATTTATTTTTGTGCTTGATAGTTTGTAGCTTGTGCTTCTATCAACCATCTTTCCTATTTATCATATACCTATTGAAGTTGCATGTGTTTATCCATGCAATCTAAATAGAACAATGGCCTGACCAAATGCACTTAAGAATTTGTTAACAAACAGGTGAGAATAAAATATACAGAAACAAATCCATCAATGTCTTGAAAAGAAGGTCAATGGAAATACCTATAGTGAGATTAGAATGAAAAACTATTGCAACAAACATGGTCTCTTCTACATCCATATACTTTATTCTTTGTGTTGCATAGCCATACCTAAATGAATGTACCCTTTATCCCTATGAATCTTGAATCTTCTTGCATAGACTGAGTAAGGTGAAATAGTACAATCTCAGGATTCTTCAATTTAAATCCTTTGTCAAAGAACATGTTGTAATCTCTATGAACAACATCACCAAAATTGAATTCCATTAAAATATTGTCCAACTACCTATTGCCTAAACCCAAAATATAGCTCGTCGTGCTCATTGATGTTGCAATTCTAGAAAACCTTCATAACTTCAAACTAAAATTTTGCAACCTCTCACCTAAATGAAATCCCTAATATGTGAGTGAATTTAATATCCCCCAAAATATCTCCATTCTTCATGCTATGAAACCGATCAACTTGATTTCTTGCAAGCTCTCTCATAGCTCTTGCATTCTCTTTCCTCCCACGTGCATTGTTCTAGGTTGAGGTATGATAATGATGCTAAGCACCTTTATGACCATTTACACAAGCTTGAAAAATTCTTGGATGCTCTCATAAATGCTCAGGTCACCATCTTAGGTTGCAAAAACTACAAAGGAAAAACAAACTTGATAAAGAATCCTAAAAGGTTGACCTAGTCAAAGAAAACTTGAACTTTTCAATGAAAAGGATTCCCTCCAAAGCATGTAACGTGTCTTTGAATCCTTCTAAGGATTTTTGACAAGGTCAAGATATTTTAGAAATCTTAACAATTGCTAAAATCTCCCAAAAGGTAGAAACATGCCTAAAGATAGGGTCACATGACCTTTGAAATAACATTAAAGACGTCTTAAAAGGTTATTGGAGCTAGAGGCAAAAATATGCTTAACAATAACAAAGGTTGAGTTGTTGTTAAAGGTTAAAAACCCACATGCTACAACATATGTTAATGCATCCAACCATCCATACCTCTTGGGTATCAAGAACATTAGTAAACTCATATCAACAATATATACAAGTCATAGATTGCAATCACAAGCTCTTTGCGTATACATCTAAAAATGGTTTGGAGAAAATTAATTAAATACTAGTTATTTAACTAGCACTTGCACCAAAGGGGGTGCAAGGGTTACGCCGATAGAATACACTATAAAAGTAAACATGGTAGGGAAGTGTACTTTGAAATATATACAAGCTTGTTTGCAAAATATACAAAATATTTGTAATACATATTTAGTGCAAAATGTTTGAATGAAAGATTTGTATCTATTTTATTTGTGACAATTTTGTAGTTGATGATTCCGTGTGATAGTATGAAATGAGACGGCACATAGTTAGTTTCCTTTTCATGTATTTTGTTCCTACATAGTTAAAAAAATTAATGGACATACATAAGAAATGGTATAGGTTTTATTAAAAAGTGGAAGTAGGTGTTGGAGAGGAATTGTAAATGAGAATATAAGAATGGTAGCATGTTACTGCAAGAATGTGAATTTGCATGCACTGCACTTGGTCGAAATGCCACATGGTCAATTCAACCTATGTTCAAGTACAAACAAATTGTCATGTATCTCTTTTGAGTATGCATCATTTGAAAGAAAGCTGTATAAAATAAAGTTGATCTCTAAATTTATTACTATGAAGCAAATCTAGAACTGGTAAAAGAGTTAAAAACTACAAAAAATAGATTATCTGCTTGGATCAAAACCATAGTGGTTTTGAAACGAAGGCTTATAACTAAATGAAAATTTTAAAAAATATTGAAAACTAAAAACAATTCAAATGAAGTATGTTAATATTTAGAGATTACCTATATAAATCTTCAAAATGAAGATGAGTTTTCAATGTAAATAAATAAAAAACCAAAGATCCTAAACTCATTAGCAAACTTATTGAGCTCCAATCATAACTACTACCTTTATTTTTTGCTTTTTTATTTAAAAACTGAAACCATCAATATTGTAACAATTGAATTCAATCATACACAAATTAGCAAGGTATAACAGCTAGTTTGGTATAATACATTATAATAAGATAAAACAAACAATTTATATGTTGTCCAACATAAATTTCTAGATTTTTAATTTTATTGATCAAGGCACTTTTATTAACCAGGTGTGAAGCTGAATAAAATTAGTAACCTAGCACTGAATAACTTAGAATCAAATTGCAAGTTAGAATTCCTACAACCACCATGGCTTTCTTGTGAAGATAAGTGTGCACAAACCAACCCCTTATCAAAAGCTCAAACAAGTGACATAATATTATTGAAGAAATGAATTTTATTATTCAAGAAATTCATATATTCAGAGAAAACAAGGATTGCATAAGCATAACAAGATGGTTATGAGAAAAATCTTCCCTAAAAAGGCCATGAAAAATGATGTAATCACTCAACATTATTGACAAACTAGGAAGCTTGGCTTAAACGAGGAGAGCCACTTGTTTTCTTTTGCAGATTTATTAAATTTATATAGATGTATTAAGGCTAAATATTTTCTTATAAAATATGACTATCGGTGGTCTTAAGAGCATTTGGGCTTGTTGCCATGGGTCTTTATGTTGGCATAGCAGGGGCAGAGCTCTTTGTTCCCATATGTCCTTGGGGCAACACAATTGCATCTGGAACAGCATGTACCACAGGCTCTCAAACACCGGTCATTCAAAGATGCTACTAATTAATATTCTTCTCAATCTATAATCTGTTAAGGTAGGTTTCATTGTCTTGAAATCTCACTGAAAGAAGATTTTCAATTCTCTTTTCTGACTCCTTATTTCTTAAAGATGGATCATGGTGAAATGTTTTATAATTTGATGTTTTGAGAATTTCAATATAAGTAATATAGTATCTTCTAAAATTATCATTTTCATGTAAAGATAAACCCACCTCAACTGGAACATAAAAATATTGCCAAAATTAAGTTCAGATTTAGACATCTCAAAACATCAATGAATTTAGAAGTTGGGAGGTCTATTCTCATAAATACTGGAATGGTGCCTGGATTAGTGATTGAAGACTACACAAGTTCGCATGGATGTATCTTAGTAACCACATCTAAATTTTAAGATAACATACTATACCTTCTTGGAAAGACTGATTAAAAGAGCTGAAAATGTGCAACAGGAGAAAAAGTTAAAAATAGAAACAAATCATTTTCAGTGTGATAGACACAAAAAGGTTGTTACTGTATATTATTCCATACCCTTTGAAAACGACCTTGTGTGGACTATGCAAATTGGTGTAGGAACATCAAGAAAAAAAATGGTATGAAAGCATTATGCTTTCCCACTAGGAATTTACAAAATATATTAATTTACAATAATTAATTTTTTTCTTTTAAAATAAAATTAACAAAAAATGTAATGGTAGAAACCATTGTAAGTTCTTATTAAAAGAAAGAACTTGGGTTTGATGTTCAGGAGTGATCAAAATTGGTCCCTAATTTGAATTTCTGATCTAGATTAAAATTAAAGAGATGATGTCATGTAAAACACAAGTACCCAGAAAAAAAAAAACAGAAGGAGAAAATTCTATTCAGATTGGTGTCAAATCGGTACAGAATTAGAAACTTGGTTGTTATGCTTATCTGACTGGAGTCTGTGTTCATCAAATGGCTGGGCAACATCCAAAGCTAAAACTTTCAAATGCCTTTGAAGGCAACTCTGTGTTCCATTTTGTTTCTTCTTCTGAGAAACCTCAACTATTGACTTTGCGTATCCTATTTTTATCTGCATTAAATGTTGTCTGATACTAGAACAAGGCTGCAAGGAACAAAACGAAACAGTGGAAAGTTTGATTGAAGCAGCCATCTCCAAAATTCTTCTGTACTTTATACTGCAGCTTCAAATGAGAAAATGAGGATGTTAGACAGTTCAAAAAATTAGCCATGCAGGTACAAATATAATAACAAGCTCTTCTGCAAATAATGCACATTCATGACTCCATTAAACATTCCCCATTCTTAGAAATAACAATGCACAGAAACAAAACATGCTCAATAGATCTGTCCTACATATAAAATGTTGAGAGATGAGATGAATAAAAGTATTTTCGTTGATTTCACAAGTTCTTCAGAGATGGTCTTTCCCAGAACTCATTTAGGAAGGTCTCTGTTTACAATTAAGTTAACTTGTACAATGTTCCTGTGATTTATTTGGCAAAGATATGATAAGGGAAACAAAAACATGCACAATATTTTTGTCTTATAAATAACACCTTGAAAAGGATGAGATGAATCAAAACATGCAAGCTAATGATGGTCGACCCTGCCTGCAAATAAAAGATTTGAGCCAATTTTCCATTTCATGTGACCCTTCAAATACTAAGGCATATCCTATTTCCAAAAGAAAATATTACAGACTAAATAATAGAAGAAAGAAAATATTTCCACGAGATATAGTTTTACTTTGTATGCTAAGACAAGATACATAAATATGCCCAGATACAGCTTACTCTGTATTTTGGGGCAAAAACACATAAATACCACCATACAGCAATCAAACCAGGAAACAGACATCTTGCATGGCATTGATGACACCAGACACAAATGCCGCCTGAGACACACCAACCAGCATGCATAAAACATTTCTAATCATATTCAACATAAATTAAAACATAACAAGCACAAAAGAATATGTTAATTTATTATTATGCATCTGCTTTTCCAAACCCGAAAATGAAGACAGAAAAATTGTATTAGAAATCCATTATCTCTGCCAGCACATTGGGAACAGGGTATGGATGACCAGCATCTCATAAAGGAGAGAAATTTTACCAATGTAAGTGAATTCTAACTGTCCACGCATTATTTGAGATTCCTTCCATTCTTTGACAGAGAAGACTTGGATATTTTGCCTGTTTAATCCTAGAGCCACTTCAATATTCCAGTTCAGGCTTCAGACTGGGATGGCCTCACATGGCAAAACTGCTTCTAGCCACTACTCACTTTAGTATGCAACAGTTGTTGCAGTCCTGATATTAAAACCAGTCAAAAAAGGACTGTAAACCTGAAATTTTCACCTCTTGAATTTACCCGTAACACGTCTATAAAAAAATAGTGCAATTTCCCACACGGCCAAAACAACAATTTTCTCTTAAAAATAAAAGAGAACCCTTTCTGCAAGATGCCAATACCAATCACCGGCCTTGGAGTAAACGGAAAACAAAATAAAAGCACTGTAAACTGAGAAATACAGGAATAATCGGCACTCACGTATCTATTGAGCTGCCTGACGAAGCTGAAGAAATTATTGTGCTTGAAGTACTTGGGCAGCAAGTCGCGTGCGAATTCGGGCGGATTCCAAACAATGAAAATGTTATTTGAGGGGCTCCAAGAGACTATCGAATCCGTGGAGGTGTCGTCCACCATGTCATATGTCTTCGTCAGGAAAGGAGGCGGCGCATTGCCTCCACTGTTATTCTGCTGCTGCGATCCATCCATGCCGACCCTTCTCCCCCAACTCGAACCCACAACCTAATCATGCCTAAATGAAGACGTCTCTTCCAGATTCACATAGCCTTCTGCGTGTGAAGAGAGATTCGGTCTCGCGATCTGGTTGGCCTTGTTCCTTTCCTAAGCGAATTAGTCGCCGAGTTTGTATGAATTTTACGAAACCCTACCAACGCAGAATTTTTTTCAAATGAAACAAACCAATACCTATCTACTTGTCGTTGCTGCTCAATCTATTCACAATAAATGAGAAGGTGACCTACAAATATCTGGGAAATCCGATTTGATTCATAGATTTACAGTAACTAATTTTTTGCAGCCATTTAAACAAAAATATAAAATGCAACTACTTTCTATTTATCTGTCGAATATGATGCGATCCATTAAATGTTCTGACAGGAAGAAATTAATTCAGACTGCCATTAAATGTAAGTGCGCATCGAGTGCAGTTAAAATTGGTTTTCGGGCGTGAGGAAACGAATGTGGGAACTTTCTGGTGAAATCTGTTGCAGAATGTAAAACCATTAAATGGTAGACGTGACCACACATCTCCCTGCTGACATCCCCATTGTCAAGTGCGAATGAATAGAGAAGTTGTATGCACTCGACCGACTTCAGTTCAGGCTCAATGTATCTATCTCGTCCCACCCACCGCGCTCGGTAAACGAAAGTGGGTCTGAAAATATCTAACTTTTAGGGCTAGGAAAAAGTACCAGTAAACAACAGCCGACAAATGGTTTAACGGTGACCTGTTTCTGGCGTGAGACTTGTTTCAGGCCAAAATCTCATGCATAATATAGCCTATCGGCTAATTAATAAAATCTTTATTTCTTCTACTTATAAATAAATTGCAAAGTTTATTTATATAGTTCGTATTTCTTAATTCTTCCTATCTAAACCACTTTCTTCATGATTTAATTAAATAAACAAATTTAACTAATTTTTTTTATTTGATTAATTTCCTCCAACTAAATTTTAATTTTAATTCAAATTTTGCCACATTTCTCCATATTTTTCTAACTTCCTTCCACCTCATCTTCCACCTCACCATGTGTCACATGAAATTAATTATTTCTAATTTCTAAATGGGAATTTATCCTCAACAATTTTAACAACCTTAGAGACACATGGCTTCTCCTTTCCATTTATTCCCTTCTACACTTGGCAAGCTTGTTCTATTAAAGGGAACAAGTTCCTTGATTCTCTCTAACCTCTTCACTTCTCACCGTTGACCTCTCCAGACTAAATCCTGATCATCCATTGCTGCCACATCACTTGATTCCTTGGTGAAATCTATAAATAGGGCTCATTGATAGCTTTTCAGCAATAGAGAGCATAGCATAAATTTACTCTGCAGAAATACTTTCAACATTAGAGAGCTTAACATTGGCATTTTAGCTTAGAATTTAGCATTTGATTTCAAGTAGTGTTATAATGGAAATTTCATTTCTAGGAACTTAATTTGTTGCATTATCATTACAAAATTTCCATAGCATATCCATTAGCTTATCATTTTATCATTGCATCATTTAACATCATTCTGTATACAGCATCATATCATTCAACACATCATTTAATATATCATTCATCAAAATCCACAATCATGTAGATGCAGGTATAGTTTCCTGCATTTTAGTTTAATGGCTTCTCATTTCTTAGGTTGTCATCCTAGTAGTCGAGTGCATACCTAAAATCTGAGAGCACTAATACAGGATCCTTAAGAATAGAGGAGGATGGAATAGCCTTGAGGAATCACTTTATCAATTTTTTTGTTAAATTTGATTTCCTTAATATAACACATTGCATCGATTGTGTGTTTTGAATTTGATTATTTTGATTCCCATATTTTACACACACATAAATTGGCACCCACCGTGGGGCCAGGCCCTTGTTATTTTAATATTTTCTGGAAAGTGTTCTTACAGGTTTGAATCTGAATTCTTCCGGTGCAACCGCAAATTCTTCTGGCGTACCCAAAACATTTTTTGGTGCATACACTGATTGTTACAGTGCAACTACGAGTTCCTTCAGTGCATCCAATCCATTCATCGGTGCATCAGGGGGTTTCTATAACACATTCATTACTTTTTGCAATGCATCTAATACTTTTTGTAGTGCATTCACTACATTTTTAGTCGCATCTACCTTTTTAGCGCATTGAATTACTATAATGGTGCATTTAATTTTCATTGCAAAATTTTCCAGATTCTAAGAACTGATGAATTTTTTCTATTGTGCAGGTTTCATAAACATTTTCAGAGACTCTGCTGAAACCCTTGAATGTTGTCAAAGAAAATTTATTGAAAACTACTAATAATTTTGATGCAGAGGCTGGAGTTGATTTATTTCCTTTTGGTTAATTTAGGAATCTAGATTAATTAGGAGGGAAAGAACACCATGTTTTTTGTGCTTGATGAACGATAGGAATATGCACTCCCCTTAACTGGGTGACCAAAAAGTCAAACCCATTCATTTTTATTTTGTTTTATCCTTAGAGGGTTTTCCTTGTGGGAAAAAGTAATCACCCAAGGGAACGACCCAACTGGGAACACGCTAAACCCAAGTGACTTCCACCCAGTATATAAGTGTGGGTACTTGAGGAAAGTTCAAGTATCACGAGGATTATTCTAACAAGAAGGGAAACAATGGTCTTTTGTTGTATGGATGATTCCCTATGAATGAAATTCCTATACTAGAACCTTTTGTGATAGCAAGCCAAAATCCTATTCTATTTACTGGCGCAGAAGGTCTAACCTTTGAAGTCATCCCACATTTTTGCAGCTTTTAGTAGAGATGAGAAGTATGCCATGGGAGATTCATGGGTATTGAATCTTGGTTGACTCGAGAAGTGAGTGTCGTGGAGGGGAGCTAGTATGGTCAAGCTTGTAATCATCCGCTAAAAGTAGGTGCAACTGGAGTAAAATCCAAGTGGGAATCCAGTAAATATTATCCTACACAGCCTTAGGAATTGTACATGTTTGATGTATTTTACCAATGTGGTTTTAAAAAAACTTCAAACAAAACATCACACACAGGAAGTGAAAACCTTAATTCAAAAAACATCCTTTGAAACAACCAATTCTCTGACTGGAAAATCAAAAAAATCAAACACTTGCAAGAAATTGTGACATCTTCCCAATTCAACACATCCACTGCTTATTCTAGTGCTTTTACACCATTCTCTAATGCATCCATATGTTGTTATAGTGCAAACACTATATCTGCTTGTACATCCATTGCATTTTGTAGCGCATTCACCCATTATTGTAGCGCATCCATCCAATACTTTGGCACCTTCAAGCTATTTTGTAGTGCATCCAACCAATCTTGCAGCACATCCAAGCCATTTTGTGGTGCATTCAAGCCATTCTATAACACATCTATGTTTTAGCGCATACACTAACTATTACAGCACATCCACCAGATTTATAACTAGAAAGCTAAATTTGACCCGCTATCTGAAATTTTGAACCCAGATTAAGGGATCTTTTCCATAGAAAAGTTCATTCCTCATCCCAACATTGCTCTAAACTTGGAAAAATTAGCATTTACAAGTGAAATCCTTTACCTAAACTTTGATCAAACATCTAAAAGTGTCCAACCATCAAACCCCAAATTTGATCATCAAGTTGAGTTTCACCATCAGGATTTTTCATCCTTCATCTAGAAATAACACACTTTACATCAAATTTAATTACCTTAGTCCCATCAATATAATTCATCATTCTATTCAACCTAGGTATCTCTTTGGCACTCCTAAACAATGATCAAAATTTAGCAAACCTTCATCACTTGCATGCCTGTTTTAACAAGATCCCAAAAGAAAAAACTTAAGGATAAGGAACTTGAACCTCAAAACACCATGGGTGAACCAAAAGAAAACCCTTTGCACAAAATCCCTCAAAATGAAACAAAAGAAATAACAGAGGAGGAAATAGAACAAGCAAACCAAGATCCCAAATTTCACAAATTCCTAGAGAGGATATTTGAAAAGGATGGAGAAAAATACCTTCCAATGTTAGCAAACCAAGGGGTCAAATTACCAAGTGATTTTGATGTCAACAAATTGAAAGAAACACCAAAGAAAACTGAAATTGAAACACCAAATGCAGATCAAATGGCTGCCCTAACACATCAAATGAAGAACCTTCAACAACAATTATAAGACATGCAAAGAGGGACTACCAAAAGATATTTGTTGTAATATATTTTTCCCTACCCTTTTGATAGGAATTTGAACATGATACTATTCCCACCAAATTCTGACCTCCCAAAATATGACAAATATAATGGAAAATCTGACCCCATAGACCATGTGAGAGAATTTTGAACCATGACTCTTGAGTTTGTACACGAAGACACCTACTTGATGAGACTTTTTCCTCGCAGCTTGGGAGGCCATTGTATGGAATGGTTTTCAAAACTACAGCTAGGCATAAGATCCTTTGAAGAACTTGTCAACAAATTTATCACTCAATATTCATATAACATTTCACATGAGATAACCATGAAGGATCTTTGCAATACCAAACATAAACAAGGAGAATCCTTTCTCATATTCTTACAAAGATGGATAAGGTTATTTGCTTGATACGCTCCTCCTATACCTGAACAAGAAAAGATGGAAATTTTTATTGACAACCTCAACAGCAAAATGAGCTATAGGTTGCAATGTCCCCCTATCTTTGAGAAGATCAAAAATAGTGTCAAAATTGAAAAAGCTTTAGTCAAAAGAGGGGTATTGAAAATTCATAATGAAGGATCAAACAATGCTAGCTCTTCCAATCATCATAACAACAATAAGAAATCAAAATTTTGGATAGGAAACAAGAATGCCAATGATGGTGCCACTGAAACACATAATGCCAAATCGGTCTTTTAATCTATCAGGAACCACAACCAAGACTGATCCAAACACCAATCAAGGCACTAATCAAAATTTTAACCAACACAACAATCAAAACAGCCACAATCAAAGTAATACCACATCTAAACCTCCACCCTATAAAACACAATCAAACCATGAAAAATTCACACCTTTGGGTCAATCACATGAATTTGCATTTAGAGAACTTCTTGCAAATAACCTTATAACACTACCTAACACTTGAGGCTTCGAACCAAAAGTAAAATCTTCATGGTAGAATGATGCTTATTACTTTGAATTTCATCGGTGAAAAGGTCATCAAACAAATAGTTGCATGCAATTGAAACACAAGATACAGGACTTAATAGATGAAAAAGTCATACGAATAGAAGGACCCCAAACAAATGTTGATCACGGAGCATTCAAAAATTCCTTACCAAACTATGAAAAGGGGAGTCCTCTACAACAAACAACAAAGGGAAGAATGTAAACTATATCCATGATATTGTCATCCTTCATATCTCAGCAATGGAAGATCAAATGAATAACATTGAAACCAATGATAACCAAAACATTATTTCAGCCAACAATCCAATTAATGACATTCCAATTGAACATGAACAAGACCTCATTATAGTTGAAAATCATATTAATGACATCAAACAAGACATGGCTGCAACTGATACTCAAATTAATGTCATTAAAATCAATGGGAAACAAGACAGCATGCCAATAAATGTGACCACGAGAGCACAAGCTAAATATGTACTAAAAGGAAGTTCATCTAAAACACCTACTGCCTCGTCCAATCAATATAACATAGTAGACCAATTATAAAAGATCCCCACACAAATATCTATATTGGAACTGCTCAAGATTTCACCCGCCCACAAAGAGATTTTGGAAAAAGCCTTAGTGGACACAACAGTACCAACGGATCTCAAAGTTTGTAAATTTGAGGCCATGGTGGGACATTTGACTGCACCTCATTGCTTATCTTTTTCAGAAAATGATGACGCATCTATTTCTCATCCCCACAATGCCCCACTCCATATTGAAGTCCTAATTCATAAACATCTTCTCAAACGTGTCCTAATAGATGGAGGAGCCGGCCTGAATATATGTACTTTAAAGCTTGTTCATGCCCTAGGATTTTCTGAAAATGCAATAAATTCAAAGAAAAAGATTACAATAAAAGCATATGATGATGAGGAAACATCTTCATAGGGATTGATTGTCTTACCCATTCAAGTAGGACCGATTCAAAAAGATGTAATCTTCCAAGTCTTGGACAAGGATTTGACCTACAACATACTATTGGGTTGCCCATGGATCCATGAAATGCAAGCGGTCTCGTCAACATACCACCAATGTTCAAAATTCCCTTGTGGTGGCCAAGAAATTGCCATATCAGCTGATTCTAATAGTCCTCAGTATTGCAACACCCTTAAATCTTTCCAAGATGTCTTTGTGCCTCATAACAGAGAAGCTTCCACTTCCATCTCTACCAATAATCAAAGCCAATAAAGTTCCTTGTCAAAACCGTTGGTCACTTCCCCAAATCATGAAAGTCCATCCAGTTCCATGTCTAAATAGTCTGAGAAAAAGGAAGAAGTTTCTCCTTCTACGTCCTCAAATCATGAAACCGAATTAAATGCCTTGTCCAAAAAATTTGAGAAAAAATTCCAATTCAAAGATAAAGATGTGGGTGAGTATTTCATTGAACAATCTCTATGCCTTTAATAGCTATCTTCCCCAAAGTCATATGGGAAACATCGACACAATAGTCATCACAACCAGTTACACTCTTTGATGGTTGATTTGTAAAAGCAAGCACCATAGTTGACGAAGCTGAAGACAAGGATGTCCTAAACTGGATTTATAAGGACGAAGAAGAGTCCTAAGTAGTGATTGCAAATGTACAAACAACACAATATGGAAAAGGCTTCACAATCTTAGAAAAGATGGGATACGAGGGAAAAGGCCATGTAGGCAAAAGAAAAGAAGGAATTTTGGAACCAATTCAACCCCTCTTAATCAATCCAAAAGACAAGACTGGGCTGGGTTATAAAGAGGAGACAAAAGAAGAGATAACTCATAGGGTGGTTGAAAGAATCTTGCAACTACAAGCTAGTGATGATCATGAAACTGATTCAAATGAATATGAGTGGGATTCACTATCCAAGGAATCTTGTCATGACAAGGACATTGATGTGGTACACAAGTATGCACCCCTACTTGAGAAGGGACAAGGTTCAAGTTCTAGACCGATTGAAATAGGATCACAACATATTGATGACTTAGTGAAGAAGATCAGACTAGGAGTGAAACGGATAATTCAAAGGAAATTTACCTTATGGACTTTAACTTTTCTATTGGAAAAATTGAAGACATCGCCATCAAGACTCTTACTATCTTCGACCTAAACCAATTTGATGATTCCTTGCCCCTTATACATCCCGACCTCATAGACTAGGACCAAACTGAGTCATTCGATATCCCCACCTTTTCAAACGATGATGCCATCGTCAACTTCCTTTGTTATGACAATCCTGAAGTAGATTCCACCGTTGAACAACATAACGAAGCTTCCAAATAGGGGAGTGTCAAACCTTTCAGCTGCAAAATGGATAATAAAGGAAATAGATCTGATGGTGAAAACCATTCAATGGCAATATTAGATCCAAAAAAAGTAAAAATAAAGAGTGCATCCAATGGTGAAAACCTCTCTAAGGCGTCGAAGGATGGAAGATTTGACACTCTCCCAGAACACTTTTAGGAAAGATCAAAAGTATTGATTGAGCCCACATAGTCTATTAATATCGGCAATGCATAAACAGTGAAGACTATCCATCTAGCGGCATCTTTGACAGACCAAGAAAAACCAAGCTTCCTAAAATTCTTCATAGAGAAACAAATCAAATTTGCTTGGTCATATGCTGGTATGCCAGGGATTGATCCAGGTCTTATCATGTACCACCTATCCTTACCACCAAGAGTAAAACCATTCAAGCAAAAGCTAAGGAAAATGCATCTCCATATTGCCCTATTGGTAAAAGCAGAGTTGAAGAAGTTATTAGATGCAGGATTCATCAGACCCATTGACTATGTTGAGTGGATCTCCAACATTGTACCAGTCTCAAAGCCTAACAATAGCATCCACATTTGCACATATTTCCAAGATCTTAATAAGGCTTTCCCTAAAGATGATTTTCCTCTACCTAACATAGACATCATAGTGGACTTAACAGCTGGACATGGCATGTTGTCACTTATGGATGGTTTTTCCAGTTATAATCAAATCAAGATAGCTCTAGAGGATCAAGATAAGACAACCTTCACATTTTTGTGGGGAACATTTTGTTGGAACGTCATGCCATTTGGATTGAAGAGCGCAGGAGCTACTTATCAGTGCGCCATGACGACAATTTTTCATGATATGATGCATACCTTCATGGAAGACTGTGTGGACAATCTATTGGCCAAATTATACACCAGAGAAGGACACGTAGATATCTTAGACAAAATATTTACCAGACTGGATAAGTTCAATGTACGACTGAATCCAAAGAAATGTTTGTTTGGGGTGACTTCAACCAAACTCTTGGGATATATGGTTTCAGAAAAAGGCATTGAGGTAGACCCAACAAAAGTTAAAGCTATCATGGAGATTTCACCACCCAAAAAAATCAGCCAACTACAATCTCTACAAGGGAGATTCCAATCAATCCAAAGATTTATTTCACAACTGGCAGACAAGACTCGTCCTTTCACTCACTTTTTACGCAAAAATGTTTCTTTCCGATGGGATGAGAAATGTGAAGAGGCCTTCAACCAATTAAAACAATATCTAATGAGTCCACCTGTCTTAATACCACCAGCAGAAGGAAAACCACTCTTATTATACATTGCAACAACTGAGATATCATTGGGAGCCTTGTTAGCACAAGAGGATTCAACAGGAAAAGAAAGAGAAATTTATTACATCAGCAAGGTGCTAAATGGCTATGAAATCAATTATACATCCATTAAAAAGGCTTGTTTGGCAGTAGTGTTTGCCACCCAACAGCTACGACACTACATGCTAACTCATACCATCAAGTTAATAGCCAAAATAGATCCACTAAAATACCTCCTCAACAAAGCTAATCTAACTGGAAGACTGGCCAAGTGGGTTATGATACTAAGTGAATTTGACATCCAATATGTGGATAGGAAAGAAATAAAAGGACAAGCAATCACAAACCACTTGGTTGAAGCACCCCTACCAATTGATCATCCTCTACACATTGAGTTTCTAGATGTTGATGTCCTTGCCTTGACTGCACAACAGTGGAAATTATACTTTGATGGATCACACACACAACATGGATTAGGGGCTAGAATCCTATTTGTCACTCCACAAGGACATACCATTCTGAAATCATACAGATTGATGTTCCCTTGCACCAACAACATGGTGGAGTATGAAGCATTAATCATTGGCATTAAAACAGTAGTAGAATGAAAAATCCCAAAATTGCAAGTCTACAGAGATTCTCAGTTGGTCATTAACCAGGTCAATGATGATTATCAAACAAAGGATGACAAAATGATTCCATACAAAAGAATGATTGATGATTTTAATAAATACTTTGTGGATATCAAATTTGAGCAGATTTCTAGAGTGGATAATAAAGTTGTCGATGTCATGGCCACTATTGCTTATTAAAAATTCTAGAGAAAAGAAGTCATTATGAGTTCATGATGGAACAACTATTTACCCCTACTTATGATGATACCGAGTCCCAAGTTATATGTCACCTGGTTGATGTTGATACCTCAATCTATGGTAAAATTTATACCTATCTAAAAGATAACACGCTTCCACCTAACTTATCCCGAAACCAAAAATGAAACTTCATTCGCCAAGCCGCCTGACATACTCTTATCGCGGATGTACTTTACCAATGAGGTCTTGACGGAACTCTCCTCCGATGTCTAGAACGCAATGAGTCTGAAATGGCTTTACGAGAAGTTCATGAGGGTATTTGTGGAACTCATTCAAGCGGTTCAACCTTAGCCAAGAAACTCATCTATTTAGGGTATTATTGGCCAAACATGGAGAAGGAGTGTTTTTAGTTTGTCAAGAAATGCCAAAAGTGTTAAATTCATGGAAAACTCATTCATGCACCAGCATAAGAGCTTCAACCATTTGCATCAACATGGCCCTTTTGTCAGTGAGGACTGGATCTTGTAGGTAAAATTCATCCACCTTCATCAAATGGACACAAGTTTATCATCACAGCCACAGAATACTTCACGAAGTAGATTGAATTTGTTCCTCTAATCACCATCACAGGAAAGAAAACTCCATCCTTCATCCTCAATTACATCATTTGTTGGTACACCATCCCTCAATCCATTGTCACTGACAATGGAAGACCGTTCAAAAATCAAGACATGCAAGAATTGTGTGAGAAGTTCAATATCTAGCATCGCTTCTCTACACCATATTACCCTCAAGGAAATGGTCAAGAGGCCTCCAACAAAACTATTTTGAAAATCTTGAATAAAACGGTCAACAATGTTGGACGTGATTGGCAGATCCTATTAAATCCTACTTTGTGGGTGTACTGAACCAGTATTCATACACCAACAAGAGCCACACCATATGCTCTTGTATATGGATCCAAGGCCATTGTACCCATTGAGGTTGAATTACCATCACTTCGTGTGTCATTAAAGGGTATTATATATGATGAGGATTACCAAGTATCTAGATTGCAAGAGTTGGAATTATTGGATGAACAACATCAACATGTAGTGAACCACCTAAAAGCCTACCAACAACAAATGTCCAAAAGCTATAATCATTAGGTCAAACCTAGAATATTTCAAGTTGGTGACTTGGTATTGAAGGAGAATCCACGCAATCAGTAGGATAGGGAGAAGAAAGGAAAGTTTGAACCAAATTGGTTGGGTCCCTTTGTCATTGTGTCAGTCTATGGATTAGGAGCATACTAGTTATCCACGCCAGAAGGAGACCTATTTGAGAAGCATATGAATAGCCTCCATCTCAAGAAATTCTACACATGATTCATCTGATGCATCATAGAAGTCCTAAAGAAATCCAAAACAATCATAAAAGTCCTGAAGAAATCCAAAAAAAATAGAAAAAGTTTTGATCAACAAATCCAAAAAAATTAGAAAAAGTCTTGAAGAAATCCAAAAAAATCAAAAAATGGTTGCCCTGATGAAAACCTGGCAAACAGGCATCTTGGTGACAACAAAAAAATCAAAAAAGAGAAAAATACAAAAATACTAAAAAAGTGAAAAATTCAAAAAATCAAAAAAATCATAAAATCTTTAAAAAGTCCAATAAAAGCAAGTAGTGAAAACCTGGCAACAGGCGCTATTTGTGATGGGTTATTGGAATGTGTGTCGACCGTCGACTCTTCGCTATCACTATCCACGTCTACCATTTGAGCCTCATGTACATATCTAGGCATCGCGGTCGTCTCTCACCTTGGCTTGGTGATCATTGTACATATCCATAATAAATTGGTTTGTTTTCATTGGGCACAAAATCCTAAACTCATTGGGGGAAATCTATCCTTGAGCTTAAAATGACAGACAAACAACACAATGATCAAGCGAGCTGCAACATTGAACATCAATCATAATCACAAAAACCAACCATCTGGACCAACAACAACAAGATCAATCAAAACAAATCTCATTTGGTGGCCATCCTTTGAATCAATATTTTATCACTTTGGCACGAATGTTCAAATTATTTGCATCATGATTGGTGTTATCATTTCTCTGGAGCAACTCAAGGATGTCAAGAACTAGAGAAGCTATGATCAAGAATGATGTTTTTCTTTGTCTGTTGTTTGTGAGTTGATCATTATTACTATGTGAATCATCGTGGGACGTTCTCTACAAAGTATCACTGATGACATTCTGGATTTGCATAGGAAAACGATGAACTCTTGTCTGTTTACGCAAGAAATGCTCAGGTCATCTCAGTCCAATTATACCTAGATGCTTGTGTTAACTTGCACTATCAAACATCATGAAAGAAGTACTTAGGTCATCATGGTCTAATTATACCATTGAAGTTTGTACTTACTTTCAACATTTCAAAAGCTCAATGATGATACCAAGCACAATAAATTGATTGTTGGGATGACAACGTTGCATTATTAGGTTTGCATGTTTAGGTTGTATTCATACTAGTTATGAATTTGTATTTATAGATTTTTCCAGGGCTAGTACAATTTTATGAGTGATGTTATCTCTATCATTAACGGATTGAGTACATTTGAAATTAACAAAAAGATCATTTTCATTTAGGTGCATAAGCATTAGGACGACATTCACGCATTACCATATCATTTTCTATGCATCCACTTTCCATTAGGTCATATATTTGCATCATGAAAAATCCAAAAAGCAAAGCATTTACCATATCATTTCCATCCATCTACACATTTAGTCATACATGTGCATTACAAAAATACAAAAAGAAACATTTTCATAATCCATTTCATACATGTGTTCATACATTTGCATCAGAAAAATACAAAAACATAGAGTATAGTGCATCGCATATATCATAATATAGCACAATCCATGGGAACACATAGAATTATGCAATATCATTCAATCATTCCATCCATCCATTTATGCATTAACATTATCATCCATTCACCCATTTTCATAGCATCATACATTTGCATCAGAAAAGTACAAAAACACAGCATCCATCACATTTCATTCACACAATAAGATTCATCACATATAGCATATAGGCATCATTTATAAAACCATCATAGAATCATAGCACATGTTGCATCCATAACCTATCATATCATCATCATCATATAGAACATCGCATAGCATACATAATAGGAAATCAAATGCATCCATCATGATCAACACACATAAGCACATAAATCAACCATCATCATCGTTGCATATCATATATATCTCAAAATAATGTCAATTGTACAAGGATATCCAAATATGAAGAGGTACATCATCAAAAATGGAAATGAATCATCAGTATCAATGTATACATGTCCAAAATACAACAAACATCATGTGTCAGATCTATGTAGTGCTCCCCCCAAATGCTGTCAGCATCTTGAGACCTATGCCTCCTCCACCTAATGGACCTGTGCCTGGATATCACAGAAGTGGCTGCGTCACACCCCTGCTAGTAGTCCTCGTAGGAGTGTGACTGGTAGACTACGAGTAGCTCTTGCGACGCCTGGTGCAACAGTCTCATGATATTTAATCTAATAAAACTCTGCCTCCTTGGCAAAGGACCGTACCTCCTAAAAATGATCAGTTGTCCCACTGCCCTCCGCAACCCTCTGTAGTCTCTCTACTACACCCTCTGCCTGATCTACCTACAGTCTCAACCTGTCTCTCTTTGTTGTCAAGGCGGTAATTTGTCCCTGTGCCTGTGAGAATTGTGCATGTGCCTGCGAGAGTTGCACCTATGTCTACGTCTGCACCTATGCCTGAGACTGCAAGTGTCCCTAAATTTGTGTCAATTGGCCCTGAAGTGTCTAGATCTAAGCCTATAGAGCTGCAATTTGTGCCTATTGTTGTTGAGAAGGAAATCGTATTTGCACGTGTTGTTGTGTTGTAGCTACTAAGGATCACCTCTTCTGAGGCACTTTGACATCTAGTCCTAGATGGGCACCCCCTCCTCCTCCTCCACCACCATCCCCATCTCCGTCTCCACCGTCATCACCTCCACCTCCCCCATCTCCTGCATCCCCGTCACCACCATCTCTATCCTCATCTCCACCACCTCTATCTCTCCTTTGTCTGTGTGCTTTGTCCTCATCATCCTCCAAAGTCAGCACTAGCTCATCAGGCCTCGAGATCCTAGGAAATGGATGTCCACAAAAGTACTACAAGTACTCCTCTGTCATATATCCCTCCACAATCTCCAGATGATAGTCCCAAATCATTGGCTATTATCTATGGTACTCATCACAAGCAACATCGTAGGATAAGGTAGGTCCCCACTCTGCGGCATCTTGTTGTCTATGTGCATATGTAGCCAATCCCTATGGAATTACCTATACTCTTCCATACTATCTAAGTACCCTCATCAATAGGAATCTCTTAATAATGAAACATGTTCGTCCAATGAGATATTTGGTTGTGCCAACATAAGGCATCTCCAAGTGATCCTCAGCCCACTACTCGCAACCCACATATGGTTGCCATGTCATAGAATCTAGGTCGTCCAGTACATGTCTCCAATACTCCAACTTGCCCAACTTATGCTGGGAAACTGGGCCAGTATAACCATAGACACAGGGTCTCCCAATCGGTCGATACCTGTCTTTCACTAGGTGTGTCACCGCTATATGCTCCCAGGCCCATGTCTGTAATAAGGTCGCCCTACAGATAGACTGGCACCTCCAAGATACACTACCTGATGTAAATCATGATACAACTGTGCAAGCATGCATGAACCCTAGGTGTACCGAGTCCCATAAAAAATCATTTTCTCTAGTGTCTGACCCCAACCGATAGACAATCCCTTTGACCTCTTTCCAGGACATAAGAAGCCATTGACAAAACCCGCAAGCACGAAAGGTTAAGGGGCATAACTCTCAAACATCTCCTGCCAAGGCATCTCATATCCGTTGATCTGATCATCATGGAATATCTGGCATAAATCATGTGTACCACCCTACTCAACCTAATCATATACAACAATGTCACCCATCATGTGAATCCATAGCATCCTATAGACATCCTCTGGTGTCACAGTCATCTCTCCAATGGCCAGATGAAAGGTATTGTGGTCACTATGCCACCTCTCTTCCAATGAAGTCAGCAACCCCTGATTAATCCTAATCTGGGGCATGTCAATCAATGAAGATAATCCACATCTCTCAATAATATCTCTATCAGCCTGTGACAAGCGTGGAATCAACTCCCAAGTCCGTGAGAAGCGCTCTCATGACTAAAGATTCCCTAAATCACTCTCCTATCATTATAACACATCACAATCAACATATCAATCAATCAATCAAATCAACAAAGCAATCAACATCAAGAAATCAACTATCCTATCAGCTTCAGTGAGATTTTGAACAAATCTCGCGAACATCTACTTTTGATCCTTGCCTAGCATGAGGTCAAATCAACATCATCATTATTGAATCTCACCTATCATGAGATCAATAAATCATCTAATCTATCAACAACAACAAATCATTGGCTAACATAATTAAACATCAATCCAAATCAAGGAGAAAAACAAACAATCTTCAATTTTATCCTAGATGCGCTACTACAATGCTTCTATGCGCTAAAAAGATAGATGTGCCACCAAATTCAATCAATGCACCATAACAGTCTGTATATGCGTCATTTCATTTGATGCACTAGAGAATGTCTCCAAAGCACCACAAAACCACATCAATGCGCTACAAGATTATATGAGTTGTTTCTTATGGAAGGTGCGCTAAAACTTTGATCATGTGTGTCATTTCATTCAATGCGCTATCTAAATACACTCATGTGCTAAACCTATCATCCTATGCACCAAAAGGGAAGATGTGCCATTACAGACCTTTGATGTGCTACATTGGGCTTGGGATGCACTAAATCCCTAATTCTATGTGCTAGAAAACCTAACCTATGCAACATTATAGATGAGCTATGCGCTAAAATGCAAAGAACAACAAATTTTCAAAATTAAAAATGTGGGAAGAAACAATGCAAAATTCATGAAGAAGGTTTTGGAAATTTGTACCAGAGATCTATATGTCGTTGGTCGATTATGTCGCCGTACACACTTGAATCAATGAGTCTCATAGGGGATCACTAGTTTTGTTGAATTGCTCAAGTTGCTCTCTCACTCCAAAAATTTCAAAATCAAAAGTGCACAAATGAGTGTCTTTTTCACTTTTTTTTGCCTATTAAAAAGGGGTAATTAAAGTGGGATTTATGATGGGATATTTTAATTTTTCAGGGCTCAATTAATCAAATGGTAGCTAATTTCTTCAATTTCGGGAGATAAATCGTTGGAACATCATCAAATCAGAAAATTACCATCAACATCATCAAAAATTTAAAAAATCTTTAAAAAAAATTTAAAAAATCCATGATTTATCTCCTAAGGGGGCATATATCTGTTATCTCCTGAAAATCATCGTCTGGGGCATTATCAAATTTTATCAGCATTGGCAAAAAAAATTTCTTAGAAGCAATGTGTAAACACATCACTTCAAAAAGTTTATTTATATCAATGTTCCACGGGGATGCGTCCCCCCCACAAAAACCTATGTTTCCTAGAGGGGGACGTCTCAGAGACTTGGGGACTTGGGGGGGATGTCCCCCTACCAACCCACCACCAACGCCACCATCCCACCACCAGTGTCATTGTCTCCAAGACGCCACTAGGACTTCGAGGATGCTAGGGTGTCCTCAAGACGTCTAGGGGACTCCTAGTTGTCTGCAAGATCTATAATTCTTATACTTATACATCTTTTTATAACTATTTTTTCAAGTACTATATGTATTTCAGCACCTTGCCACCCCCCCACCATCGTCCCCCCACCGCCCCCAAACTTAGACCCCCCGTCCCCGAGTCCCCAAAACGCGTCCCCCATCCCCCCCGTCCCCGAAACCCCGTGGAACACTGATTTATATAGTTCATATTTCTTAATTCTTCCTATCTAAACCACTTTCTTCATGATTTAATTAAATAAACAAATTTAACTAATTTGTTTTATTTGATTAATTTCCTCCAACTAAATTTTAATTTTAATTCAAATTTTGTCACATTTCTCCATATTTTTCTAACTTCCTTCCACCTCATCTTCCACCTCACCATGTGTCACATGAAATTAATTATTTCTAATTTCTAAATGGGCATTTATCCTCAACAATTTTAACAACCTTAGAGACACATGGCTTCTCCTTTCCATTTATTCCCTTCTACACTTGGCAAGCTTGTTCTATTAAAGGGAACAACTTCCCTGATTCTCTCTAACCTCTTCGCTTCTCGCCATTTATCTCTCCAGACTGAATCTTGATCGCCCATTGCTGCCACATCACTCGATGCCTTGGTGAAATCTAGAAATAGAGGCATATCATAAATTTACTCTGCAGAAATACTTTTAGCATTAGAGAGCTTAGCATTGGCATTTTAGCTTAGAATTTAGCATTTGATTTCAAGTAGTGTTATAATGGCAATTTCATTTCTAGGAACTCAATTTGTTGCATTATCATTACAACATTTCCATAGCATATCCATTAGCTTAGCATTTTATCATTGCATCATTTAACATCATTTTGTATATAGCATCATATCATTCAGCACATCATTTAATATATCATTAATCAAAATCCACAATCATGTAGATGTAGGTATAGTTTGTTGCATTTTAGTTTAATGGCTTCTCATTTCTTAGGTTGTCATCCTAGTAGTCTAATGCATACCTAAAATCTGAGAGCACTAATACAGGATCCTTAAGAATAGAGGACAATGGAACGGCTTTGAGGAATCGCTTTATCAATTGTTTTGTTAAATTTGATTTCCTTAATATAACACGTTGCATCGATTGTGTGTTTTGAATTTGATTATTCTAATTCCTATATTTTACACACACACTTTGTATAAAACATTTCAATGAAAAAGATACGCATCCAAGAACTTCCATTGCATGGGTAATGTCAAATTTGAAAATAGATCATAACAAATCAAGTCTACCAATCAACACTCAAAACAAGGTGTGGCTAATAATCAAAATAATGTAATACCAAGAGAAATCACACTGAACCAAATATGTGACAATTAATTGCATACTCTCTCACAACATGTCATCATAACTCTCAAATCATATGAACATGAACCTCCGAGAAGTAGCCATAGAATAAAAAAGATAAAACTTGTAAAGCATATCATGTCTTTTACCAACACCTCAAAGTGCTAAGTTGTATTAAGTATAATCTCATTTACAACCTCAAATGAAAAGCCTCAACAACACCCAATCAATCAATATCATAAGTCAAAATGAAACATGTGTATTATGTAGAACCAACATGGATGTTTTTGAAGTTGTGAAAACACACACAAGTCAAGATCAAACAACAAATGAGAACACCTTCCACGCACGAGAGTTGCAAACAATGATTTGCTATTTTCTCAAAAAGAAAAACTTACAGAATTGCAAAATTAAATAATACAATGGAGGGTGCTTATAAGTGAAAACCCTAAATGAGAAAAGGATTAGATCATGAAAAATTTCATCATCACATCTGATGAGATATAATGATCTAATAATAGCTCAATCTAATAAAGGGAAAAAACCTCCTAAGTTTAGCTTAAGTGCATAAAGTGAAATTGGCCTAATAATCAATTAAAGATCTAATAAATGATTACTCTAACACCTCCCTTTAAGTATAATTTAGGGAGTAGCTAAAAATCTCTAAAAGAATGCATGAATGAGTCTCAACAACAAATCTTGATGAGGAGCCAATATACAAACAATCTAATCTCTCATAATTGGAGAAAAGGAGAAAATCTCAAGGGAAAAACTCCACTCTAAAAAAAGAGAAAAGTGAATGGAGGACTAAGAAGTCTCCAAAACAATGTCCCAAAAAATAGGAACATGAAGAACATAGTTGAAGCACAAAGAATTTGTAGGAAACTGTTGAATGATGATTGTTATAGTGTTGAAATAAAGAACCTCCTTTAAAGCAGTTGATGATCATGATCAAGAAAAGAAATTCCATAAGTACCCCCAATGACACTACTCAAACAATGATTATATGGTAAAGAAATGTAAACATCTAAAAGTCGAAGATACAAATGGCACATGAATCTGCATGAGTGATCCAAATGACACTACTCAACCATGCAAGATGCAAGTCAAAAATACAAGTACCAATAGTCTAAAAAAAATTGATCAAGTGAAAATGGAAGGTCACCTCCACAAAATAGAAATTTAAGAGTGTCTATATGGTAAGTGCTCCATCTCACCAAAATGCATGAGTAACCAACCATTGCATCCACCTAGTACATAGGAACAAAAATTAGATACATAGATTACTCCAAAACGAAACCAAGGAAACAGTGGAAACTCCCTCATAATGCAAACAAGGGAGAGTCATGGTAGGTCCACTGAAACTATGTGTCACCAAGAAGTGCATGAAGAAGAAAAAAGAACATATGAATGCTCACATGAAAGTACCTACAACTGAAAAAGTGTGTGCAAAACAAGACACACGCACAAGGCAAGAATCACTAGGATTCGATGTTGTCATGGAAGAGACACTCACTTGACAAAAGTGTAATGGAAAAACAAAGGCACTATGCAACCCCCCATGACACTTTATAACATAGTGTGAGTATAAAAAGGCACAACAGTTGTGTGAAATCTCAAAAAAGATACGCCAAAGTGGCACTTTATCTCAGTGCATCCATAAAAGAGAAACTGCTTATAAAATATATCTACAATGTCAAAATAGGAAAAAATACTAGAAATACATGTAGAATAGCTAAAAACAAGTCATCTTATGCATACATAAAGTTTTCAGGAGCTAAAATTTCCAAGTAATTCACCAAAATGTGAAAACACAAAAAAGTGAATAAAATGTACCTAGGGAAAAAACTAAAAAAAAATTGAATGGATAGTCGTGAAGAGCCCTAAATGACCTTTCGAACATTGTAAGAATTATGAAAAATAGAGAAACTAGTCAAAATTTGTGAGCTCGAGAGTAAAAACAACACATCAAAAAAATCTGAGAAAAATATTTACACCACTGGATAGTGCTTGGAACCAGCTTTTTGACAATTTCTCATTTGCCCAATGTTGATACTCGAGCGAAAAGTTATGGCCTTCCAAATAAGTTTCCCTATTAGGGCATTAGGGGAAAAACTGGGTCCCCTAGGGGTTGGATGTTGGTCACCCTTGTGACCTACCACTACATGAGGACTTTCAAAAAAAGCTTCACCATCCATCGTCGACAGAGCGATAGATGGGTGGCAAGGTCTAGTGGCTAGCAACACTAAAGATGTTGCCACTTAGCAGTCAACACCATTGGCCGCCACTTAATAGTGGCTAACGCTATGAATAGTGCAATTCTTAAAAAAAAATCTTTGAGGTTTTCTTTTTGAACAAATATGTATGCACAGCCAGTACAAGAGTCACACAACCCTTGTATAAAAAAAATGCCTCAAAAACTCTCGTCAACGAATATACACAAATTTATACTCAAAATTCATTTGTTCGGCCTCCTGAATGCAATGGTGAGCTCTGTTTTTCTCTAGCAGACACCAAAAAAATGTTCAAGCCCAAAACCCAAAATTATAAAGATTCCAAATTTGATGCTCCTTTAATCCTAGTTGAAGAAAACCCTCAAAATTCGAGAAGGGGTTTGTTGAATCCACACTCTCATACCACGTTGAAGTTTTCAAAACACACACAAGACAGGATCAAACAAAAAATGAGAACACCTTCCACACACAAGAGTTGCAAACAATGATTTGCTATTTCCCAAAAAAAACTTACAAAATTATAGAATTAAATAATGCAATGAAGGAGAGTGCTTATAAGAGAAAGTCCTAAATGAAAAATGGATTAGATCATGACAATTTTCATCATCCTATGTGATGAGACATAATGACCTAATAATAGTTCAATCTAATAAAATAAAAAAGTACTCTTAAGTTTAGTTGAAGTGCATAAAGTGAAATTAACCTAATAATCACTTAAAAATTGATTAATTAGTAGCTAATAAATGATTACTCTAATAGATGTAAGCATCTCTTGACTAATGAAAATCAAACTCAAATATTCATTCTCAAACTAGGAATAAACCCAATAAAATCTCCTACAATCCTCATATGAACCCTTCAAAACTAACAACCAAAGCTCAAGATCTATATCCATGAGAAGGTAAAGCATATAGACAAATGCATCTAAAAATAAGATGGGAAATACCTATCAAAATATAATATGTCGAGTAGACAAGAGTAGAGAAAGAATGTTTCTCCAAAATATAGTCATAATGACTCTTTTTCAAGAAAAATCTCCTCTCAAGTCCATGAACTCATGTCCACATCTAAGTGTAGGCTCCTCGGTCTTTCTGTTGAAACCTCCAAAGAGTAATCATCTCAACAAATGCCTTTAATCCCAAGAGAACTCCAACCTCAGCCAAGTCTCCAAGAATCATGGTAACCTCCAAATGTAATACCACACTATCATGAAGCTACCAAACATATAACCAATGTACTCAATACCAAGAGAATCAACAAGACCATTGTCAAAGCTGCAACTACAAAATCAAGAACCAAATCATGGCATTGTGATCTAACATCTCTTCTTAGGAGATCTCGTGCTCTAAAAACATGTTATAGTCTCAAGAGAACATCATGCCAAAAATCTAATATAGAATCAAGAGTAAACCGAGAACAATACCAAACACACTCTAAATCAAGATCAACATCCCAAATCACATGAAGATAACCATCCCCTAACAATAGAATTGCAGATGTCAAAGTACTCATACTACATAAGAATCATGATCCAAGACTTTGTCCATGACACCCAACCACTATAGAAGATTATCCATCACTAGATAATTAATACACATCATTACCAAAGCTCCCACTAAACCATGATACACGTTATCCATGGTATCGTGAAAATTATCTCCTAATCTAAAGATTATCATAGCCCACACACCAAAATAGAACCAAGATCTCCAAACAAGGAAATAAACCATGATTGTCAAAGCTCACACTAAACCATGTATCCAAGTTATCCATGACATCATGATAAACATGTTACAAGTCTCAATAATCGACCATCCAAGCACTCTAATCATTCATTATATCATCGCAATGCAACATACTAATGCACAAATGGCCAAAAACAAGGCCAACTAACAAAGTTTACATCAACATCGAATCAATCTTATCGATATAGACAGTCCACATCCAAGTCATCTCACTGCAACCAATGAGTTATGCATACCCAAAAATTGCATAACTCGTAGATCCCAAACAATAAAACATGCAAACTCATCATCACATTAGTAATTTGCAAACTAAGATATCAAAAAAGATAACCTTGTAGACCTCAAGAGTCAAACACCAAATCAACCACATATTTTATTTTCCAAACAAGTCCACAAATGAGTAACCATAGTCAAGGTACCAAACAAACATCCAAAAAATAAATACAATATTTTAACACTAAACCACACCACTACCAATCAACTGCATACATGATCATGTCATGCCACACTCAAATGTATTTGTATATCCATGACACCAATCATCACCATCACTATACCTATATTCAACTCTCACTACATCAAGGCTCCAAATCTCCACACATATCAATCCATGTCCTCAAAACTAGAAAACAATGTGTACATGTCACCATCAAAGTCCAAACTCTGAAAACACATGTAAACATATATCATCTCTCAAGCATCTTAGATCCAATAGTGAGGTCTTTTTTATCCCAAGGGGTCATTTGTGAAACTTCCCCGCAAAACTCTCATTTGAAGCACATCCAAAAAACAAACTTTTTTTGCTAAACATTTTTCAAATTTCATATCTATAATAAACTCAACAAATCTACAAATCCCAAAACCTCAAATCTACAAAACAACCAATACAAAACCCCTAAACTTTGAAATAATTCAAATCTTTCTTGCATTGTCATGGGTTCAACTTTGCACCTAATTTACTCAAACAAGGGTTGTACAAAACCTAAGAGCTCGCAACTACCTCAACCATGAATAAAACTCTAATACTACTTGTTGGAAAACTAATGCATAATACTTAGAATGATCAATTCATATCCTAAATAACCCCATGAGAAAAACCAAATAAAAAATTTAAATTTTAATTTTTAAAAAAAATGCATATAAACTTACAAAATAACTTTAGTACAAAAATTAAATAATCAAGCCACAAGATAACACAAAATATAAGTTGGAAAAACACTGTTAAAAGAAAAAACCTAACCTTCAAAAGCATCCAAATTCTATGTATTTCATCAATAAAACATTACAATGCATTTAAAAAGTTTCCATGAATATTTTTGAAACATCAAAACTTCTCCAATACACTCTCCATGTGTCCAAGCATGTAACCACACATCCCATGTCATGCTTCACATATGCACTCACAAGAGAAACTCAATACAATGACAATTCACTCACCCAACCAACCTTAACGATTAGACATGTGCTTGTTTTCATAAATTTAAGCTCACACAAATACAACCAAGTGGTAAAATAAACCATGAAAACAAAACCATTAACACCTCACTTGTTTTTTGATACTTTGTTTTTACAATATTAATTATTTTCCCCAAATAATTAGTTATTCTATCTCCCACATAAAACAACTAACTCAATGTTAAACTTTAAAAGTAGACCCAAATAAATATTTAATGTGACTAGAAATATCACCAAGATGTACCACAAATAAATATTTATTTTATATAATTAAAATATTTCATTCTTGTTCAAGGTGTACAACATTTTTTTCGTAACATAAGATTGATTTTAATTCTTAAGGCCACTATAAATTTTAAAGAAAAAAAAGCTAAAAAATTAAACCATGAGAAAAAATTTGACTCAGTGGGAAAATCTTCCTAAAGAAAATGCAACATAAGAGTGTGAGGAAATCCTTCAACATTCTAATATAGAGTTGTTTAAGGACAAGCAATCTTGAGAAGGCGGACTATAATGCCCCACCTAACACTATAACAATAGATATAATCATAATCACAAATTATCTAAGGATAGTAAAAAAAGTGTGAAGAAAGATTATTACTATTATAAAATTGAAATTAAATAAAAATCAGACTTAATAATGGCCAAAAGGCATGTGAAGGGTTGTGTCTCATAAAGAGATAAGGCATTTAAGGAAGTACAATCAGAAGGGGATAGCAATTGGGAAGACATTTTTTATATTATTATCCCTTGTAGAACGTGAACCTTTATTCAACAATCTGAGAATGAATCCTTTGAAGGTTTGAAATTAAAATACCAAAAACTCTTAATTTCTATCACTGAGTTAATAGACAAAATCCTCTGATTCAAGCAAATTTTAAGACATTTCAAAGGGCATTAAAATAAAGCGAGATCGCAGTAGATTGAAGAAAGATCTACATAATTCGTTTTATATTTTCTGAGATAAATTCATAATTATAATTAATTGAGATAAATTCATAATTATTCGTTTTATATTTTCTGAGATAAATTCATAATTATAATTAATTGAGATAAATTCATAATTATAATTAATTGTGCAACTGTTATCATGAGTCAGGGTTTATTATGTTTAAAGAAAACGAGGTGTGCAACTGTTATCATGAGTCAGGGTTTATTATGTTTAAAGAAAACGAGGAAACTTTAAAAGAGTACATTACAAATGTAAAGGCACTAGCATTGTATAGGATGGTGATTCCCACTCCTAAAAATAGATATAAATAATCTAGGGGCATGGCTAAAAGGCAATGAAAGAAGACACTAGCACAAGCAATCTATATTTTAACAACATTATGTAAAAAATAGAGAATGGGCAAACCCTAACGTTAGATATATTAAACTGTTAACGACATTTCGAAAGTATTATATAACTTCCTTACAAAATTTGACTTCCAATCAACCTGCACACAATTATCGTCTTAGAAATATGTATTGCTATAAGAGAAATTATAAGACAACGGAATAGGTATATTATGTGAAATTATGACATTATAAATGTAGTAGACTACTATCTTCCTAAATTGTTGACATGCTGCAGTAGACCTTATCTCGTAGCTTCTTTTGTCCTTTTAGACACACAAGACCCTGAAATTTCTTCCTGGGGCCAAGGTTTTGCTTAACAGAGGTGATCCACTGAATTCGATCTCAGGGTCATTTTAATCATCTGCACAGAACCTAAATGTAAAGGTAGCAGCATTAAATCTTGATGCTAAATTATGGACCTAAAATAGCTTAGAGACATCTTCTATGGACATACCAAAATATGGCAAAAGAAATACCACTAAACAACCAATTTTTTGTTCCTGGGAAACATTATACAATAATATCTCTAAAATTATGGAAAGAGACCAGTTTGTAGACCGACTGGTAGTGTCATTGTATAAATGAATATTGGTTGTGTTCAAACCCCAACAAATACTGCAGGCGAGGGGCATGCCACCTGCCCAAGAGTTATAGTGAGATTGTAGTCCATAATAATGCAGTTTCAAGGTTCTCGATTCTTTCTCTTATCAACAAAAAATTCTGTAAAGAATGGATAAACCCCATCGTCAGATATTGGGCTATATATGGCAGTTGGAGAGCAGAAGTTAACTTCACACAAAATTGACATGTATACAGCATGCACACAATTTATATCTTAGAAATATGTAATCCATGAATGCAAGTATAATATATAAGACAATGAGCCAAGACAAAAAATTAAAACATTTAGTATGATAGAATAATATCTTCTCCAATTCTTAGAGCGTCTTTTGGGCTTTCGGATACAAGACCTCCAAAGTTCTTCCTGAGGCCAAGCTTTTGCTTAAAAATGTTGATCCATTAAAAATGTCGATCCATTGAATTCAATCAATTATTTTTAACAGCCTAGTCCAATGCTGCCATTAGATGGCTTGCACATTAATGGAGACATGACCAGAGATATGCTGGCAACGCTAATGTAATTGCTGGAGAGAAATCACAGCATATCCACAAACTGATAACATCATATGGTTTGTGAAATCCTCTGCTGTAACAGAAATCTCAGCCAAGAATAGATTACAAAAAATATTTTTACTTGTCCACAGTAGCACCTTTACACAAATCTGTACACAATATTAACCAAAATAAAGAATTTAGGCATCCACTACCACGTCAATTGGCACAAATTATTCAAATACGAATCCAAAGGCCATCTAATGTGAGAAATATGTGGCTCTGTTTCCTTGGTGATGAAGGGAGAGAAAATTATAGCTGAAGGTACTCCTTTCTTATTACTCTGTCTCAAATAGACCTATATTCACAACACACAGTAGGCTCGGACCACCTCCACAATTGGAGCTCTACACATTGGGCATTTTCCACTATTCTGCAGCAACTCGTTTGCACATTTCAGACATGTACACATGTGACCACACCTACAAAAGAGAAATTACTAAGAAGTAAGAACAATACACTCTTTAACACAGCTTATTTAGTTGCTTCCTGCTTGCTCATGAACCCTAACAATCATTTTAGTGGGACCTAAATTATGTTCTTGCTAAATAGAAAAATAAGCAAGAAAAAGAAAACCATTAAGAAGTTTATATATCACCTGTATAACAGAGAGTCAATATGATTGTCACAACAGACACAGCACATCCCTTTCCTTACTGTAACCCACTTTGATCCATCTATAGATTCATCCGGTACACCTGTAGTGCATGAAAAGATCAAGCAGCTGTTCTTACAAGGCACATAAACTAGGAAATAGTAATAAAAGCACGCACAGTCATCAACAATGGATTGGTGCTAATTAACAAAAAAACCCAGCATTTTGCATGTATTTCATGCATTCCAGGGCATGTATCAACTTCCTGATCTCAAAGCATTTCAGTTATTCCTCGTATAGAAGACAAAGGCTTATCATCTATGGTAAAGTACAAATACATATGTTCAAGCACCAGAGAAGCCTCAAAGAAGCTCTAGACTAGATGATAACGAAATATCAAGCCCGAGGGGAAATTCACTAAAAACTAGCTTTCAGCATATAAGTACCAATGAGTCCACAATTGCATTTAGCAATAATGACAACCAAGTGTCTTCCACACAGAACCCCTAACCTTTGCACGAAATATACCCAACAAAAGTTGTCAAAAGAAATAATGCCACCATAACAAGTTATTATTTCAATGCATAGAATGGGAAAAAGTATTTGTAGCAGACCAATATACTTAGATCCCAAAACAAAAGAATAAGATAAACAAATGCTATTTAGCACAGAAATGAGACTCGCCAGGACTCACCTGGACTTGGTGAGTCCCAAGTCAAGTCACCCCAGCCGAGTTTGGGGGACTCGGACTCAGATTCGGCCAAGTCCGGACGATTCCTAGCGGGACTTGCCGAGTCTCTTAGACTCTCTTAGACTCGCCGGGTCAGGCAGACTTGCACAGGTAAGTTTGAAAAGTGCAAAAATTACATAAAATTTGAAGTTAAAACTTGTTTTTCTTTACTTATTGTGAATGCAAAATTATGTGCTCCATGAAGGTTTGTATGGTTTTGGAGGTCTTAATTTGGGCTTGCTGGCGGGGGCTTCGCCCCTCAACCCCGCCCTATATCACAACAGGGAGCACACCCAAGGACCCCGCGAGGGGTGCTGCCCGTCGACCCCGCCCGATATCACGACAAGTAGCACGCCCAAGGCACTACCCTGGGACCCTGCGAGGAGCGCTGCCCCTCGACCCCACTAGGGGCACTGCCCCTCAACCCCATTGGGGCAATTGCCCTCAAACTTGAGATTATGGTTGCTGCATCATCCAAGACCTAGCTTAGACACATTCGTAGGAAGGATGCAAGCTCCTTTGAGCCATAGACTTCTAGTTATTGTTTTGAATCTTTCGATATTTCATATTTGTTTGGAACATTTGATGTCATGGATTTCATATTCAATGAGTTTTGTATACATTTGAGTCTTTGACTATATATCTAAGTGTGCTATTTCCTTCAGCAGCTCAGCTACAATTTGCGTTTATACTTATGTGATCAATGTATGCTTATGTATGTGATCAAATTAGTTTCTATTTGATGATGTTATTGTGTCTTTAAGGTTTATTTAATAAAGGGTGCATGAAACAAGTTTTAAATCCTTAAAAATCTCTAAATTTCTTCGGTTTTTCATTTTGCCGAGTCTGCGCCAAGTCCAAGCACTGAGTCCCGAGTCGAGTCACCCTCGCCAAGTCCACACCAAGTCCGAGTCTCGTAACTATGCTATTTAGTATTCATTATTTCTGACCTTTTGGCTTTCAAATTACACCCCAAACAATTTTGCATTGACACAAAGCTCTGATATCAAATTAAAATGAATGAAATGTGCATCCTATCTAGTTCAATATTAGCCTCCAAATGTTTGCCTGCAAAGCACCTCCCAAGTCCCATCCCTGGGAATTTTGAAAAAGAGGCATAAAGCAGTGCAATTTTGCTTTAATTCTGGAACCCATGCTTTAAAGCAAGTGAAGTGTGTATCTTATCAAGTTGAATATTAGCCTCCAAATGATTGCCTGCAAAGCACCTCCCGAGTCCCTTCCCCAGGAATTTTGAAATGGAGGCATATAACCTAACTGTGCAATTTAGCTTTAACTGTGGAACCAATGCTCATACAAAAAGCAATGTTAACAGTAAATTTAAAGTTGTTATAATGCAGAAGCCATCCACCAGATGCAGTGTTCACACAGCTTAGTTCATGCATGTAAATTGTTTTCCCTTGTTTTAAACCATTGTTTCTCTGAGTTTCTGGGAGAGGTGATGCAGGAACATGGTTTCCAGGACAACCAAAATTTACCTGACTCTTGGGGACAGCAGGGAAAAGCTACTAAATAAACAAAATGCAGCTGAAGTTTTCAAAAGAAAATACAGTGCAATGAATTTGCAATGACAATCCCCCACCCTTTTAACTCTTTACAGAATTTTTACATTTTTTTCCTTGAAATCTTGCCTTGTTAACATTTAAGCACCAAATGGAGCAAGCTGTCCAGTCATGAAAAAATCCTTCGATTCCCCAAGTCCCTGGCACGCCCAGGAAATTGGGGGCATAGAATAAATTATAATGGTTTAAACCAAGGTTCAGGGCCCAGAGACATAGGATATTTGCACAGAAACTCCAAGATCCTTTTTCCACCCTGCTTCACCCATCATTCATTTGGAGACACATAACAATTTCCTAATGCACTGATCCCTCTGTCACCCTAGAATAAGAGGTGATCTTATAGTTCTTAGTCTGTGAAGATACATGGAAAATAAGAATTGTTTGATGAGATAGAATAAAGGTATTGGTGCTGAGCTTGAAATCTAGTTCATTAGCTTTGCTAGGGAGGGGTGAATTGAGTAAGATGATCATGAATGCCAATCTAGTTCATTAGCATTGCTAGGGAGGGTTGAATTGAGTAATTCACCTCTTCTATCCAATCTGATTTTGGTAAGGAAGATCCCAAACATCGCTGCACAGTGAACCTATCCTCCAACTATACTATAGTATCCCACCCACTTTTCTGATTTCTCCATTACCCAGAACTGAGAATGTGTAGGATAAAAACAAAAAAGAGTGACTGAAAACCATACAAAGTAATTGTCAGAAAGACCATAATAGCATCTAATTTTAAATTTGTGAAAGACAAATGAAAAAACCAGAACATGCATGTAAAACCAGTTAAAGTTTGTCTCAAACTCAAAAATGTCAAACCACTCCACTGTAGTGCACCTTCCAGATCATCTTTTGACACTTGCCTGACAGTACACAAAGATACCCAAAATAACACTAAGTCCATCTTGTAGATAGCAAGCAAAAACTTATTTCCCAACTGTCATGATATTCCCCATTTTGAATAAATGAGAATACGCCTCCACTTGAGCCTTTTCTGAGCAATTGGAGATCATTTTAATTTAAAGGTCTACATTTTGAGACTCAGGTATACATAAACAGGACTCCCTCTTTTGCATCTTCAAAAAATTCCTTGATGGAAACAACTCTCATTTCTCACCATTGTCAAGCTGTCCTCCGCAGGACTCGATTTCAAATGTGGATATCTGAAATATGATTGATCAAAGTTTATGCAACATGTTGGATGATGATAGAACCTTCATATTATGTAATTGTAATGGACTCTTGATGCAAGGAGCATCCTAAGTGTAAGACCAATCTTCCATCTATCAAATATATTTCTTTTGTGTTTGTTTGTCTTTTGCAGGTTTCTTGAGTTATCACAATCATTCTATTCTTGGAAGAAAGGTTAATTATTTCTGCACTCATCATTTTGAGCATACAAAGCACCAGTGTTTCACCTGTGCAGTACCACATATTAATCCCAAAGCCTAAATATTGACATTAGGCATCTTAAGGATGTCCTAAACAATGCCTTGTCTTTGTTAAGTGTTCTATTCTAAGTTAATGCAATGTAACTTGTAACAGCTACCTAAAGAAGGTCTAATTAGGCTGTGTGCCACATATTCAAATCTTGCACAAACTAGTAATGTCACCTATGAGATTATTGGTCCCAGGGAGGTTTGTGGTTAAGGCTGCATTGAGAATTAAAGCATACATCTTGCTGCACTCATCAAAGAAGGGTCATTCTATATGTTCCACAAGCAAGCATCCAATTCCAAGGAATAATTCAAGGAGAATCATTTAATATTGGACCCATGATCCTCATCACATGTGCATAGGGCACTGTACTACGTTTTTGGTTGGTGCAAGGATACTTCATCAACACTTTGTCTATAAAAGATCATCGATTCCACATTCAAAGGAGTTAGCTCCAGTTAGCTCTAACAACAAAGAGAATTCAGAAGATCAAAGAAAGTGTCATATTGAAAATCAGCTCATAGCATAGTATTTTTGAGAAGCCACATGCTTATTTGTACTTTTACTTCATTGTAATTCAAGACTGAGGTCTAATTCTGATTGTAAGCCCTAGTGGTAAAGACTGCTGATGTATTTCAAAGTGTGAATCCATAACATCACTCTTCTACCTATTTCTTGTGCATTCGCATTCTGCTGCATGACAGTGTGAAGAGTTTTATGTTAGGTTGTATGGTTGGATTATCCTTAATTGGATCTGTTGGAACACGTTTGCCATTGCGCCAAAAGATTGACCTATTAACGCCCGATGCAAACGCCAGAGATAAACAGATCCACAGAAGGCAGTTGGTCCATGTCTCAAATCCAAAGGGAGACGCTTGTGATTAGCCCAACAATCCCCCCCTCAGCGACACTTGAGTGGATTTGAACCCATGACCACGGCTCTAATACCATTTGTTGGAACATGTTTGCCATTGCGCCAAAAGCTCGAACTATTAATGCCCGATACAAACGCCGGAGACAAACAAATCCACGGGAGGCGGTTAGTCCATGTCCCGAATCCGAAGGGAGATGCTGGTGATTAGTCCAACAGGATCCTCCATCCATGATTACACCATCTATGGCTCAAGGCCTGTTGGTCTTGTATTTGGGTTCATGTGGCATGTTAGGTTGAGGTATTGTGTCATTGAAAATATATTTTTGTGGTCCCAATGTCATGCTAAAGTAATTGAAAGTACATCGTTGTGTATAATATGTCAAGGAATGGGCACCCTTTTATGTCACATAGCTTACAGTTAAGCTATGCTACAACAAGTTTCCACGCAGGGGACATGGGGAAACATTTTTAGATACAGATTTTTTGAAGGCCATTTTATGGGACAGGAGGGGGCAGCTATCAAAAAAGATAGAGAAATTTTTAAAATATACCGAAATTTCAAATATTCATATGATATCATTCATAAGCCATCCTTGTTTGAAGCTTCTATAGTTCAGGAGAGATTGTTGATTAAATGCTATTTTATAGAAATTAACAGGATTAATGTTAAATTTTCTATGTTTAGAAAGCAACGCCTTGGTGATTTGCAAACCCACAAGGTTGTGGATGAAGGTTGTGGATGAACCTATTTTTCAACTGTGGGAGGCTTTACCTGATGCAAACAAGCTGATTTCTGAAGGAAACAATAAGTAATCTTAAATCACCCTTCCAACAGAGCTTGGTGGAACAAAAAGCTAGAATTGACAAACTTGATCAGGAGATCAAAGACATTAAGGGATCTGTAAACCAGGTTATTCAGATCAGCATAAGTACCATCAAGAATAGCACTTTGGGCTTGAAGGTCCTGAGAGAGAAGCTAAAAGTGAATACTAAGGAAGGGAGAGCTACAGCTATCTTGGGAAGGAATCCTCCACAGGTCTGAGATCCAGAACTAGAAGTAGGAAAAGAAAAATGAGAGCTAGGAAAAAATAGGAGCTCACAGACTTCATTCATCTACACAATGGATTCTTCCAGTAAAAGCTAGACACTGCTACAACCTTGAATAGTCTGTAGTTTATGTTGTGGTCTGTGTTTTATTGGTGGTTTTGCTTTGTTGCTTTTGCCACTTTTTGGCTATGGGTAAGCTTTTGATTAGCTGACGTTCCATTTTTGTTTAAGGTTTTTGGTCCCTTCAAAACCTGTTTTTTACCCTTTAATCAAAAACATTCACAAGGCATTCATCATATACATACCCTCGCATCCTCAGAACGTCCCCGGTACTGGAACGTGTCCAAAAGGGTAGGGGATGTGCCCCCAGGGAACATAGTAGTTAAGTTATTATTAACTTCTACACATTAATGAGTCTATTTAATTCTTTTTAGAATTCAGTGTTATTTAAATTTGCATAAGTCATCAAGTCGTATGTAATGTGCTCTATTTATGTAAAAGTCAATTTGAAAATGTGAAATGTGTATGAAGGTTATGAAGGTGACTTAAGTATTATTTTGGTTTGAAGTTGGTTGAAGGCTAAATTAAAGTTGCAAGTAGTTATAATAACATTGAAATTACCCCCATTGAAGGGTTAAGAGGCACCCTATCAGAAAAGAAACAAAAACGTTCATGTCTTGAAGTAAAAGACTGGTGGATAAAGATAGCGTGGCCTAACTCTCCCCACTCCCACAGGTTTCACTAAGCTTTTAACTTTGATGGGGCTTCAAGGGGCAACCCAAACAATGCAAGTGTGGATGTTATCCATCCTGCAAAAGATGGAAAAGCTTTGTCCAGGGTGGCTATCTCTTTCTAGGACACCACACCAATAATGAAATTGAGTGGGCAGGTTTTGTTGCAGGGATCGTGTTGGCATCCTCTATAGGTGTGCAACAGTTTGTGGTAGAGGAGGGCTCCCTCGTGGTGATTAATGAATTGCAGAAAGGCTCGTGGCTTAACAAGTAGCTTAGAAGATTTTGAAGGAGACTCAGTCACTGTCATCAATTCAAGACAATTGTTTTCTCACATTGCTGTAGGGCCTCCAATTCTGAAGCTGATTTCCTAGTTAACTCTAGGGTGGATCAAGATCACCTATCAGCTTTTTACAATTGGTTGGGGATTGACAAGTATTTAGTTTTCAATCCCCCCTGAATGTTTTTATAGCCTTCCCTTATGAAGACATGCGGTCCTCTTTCAAGCTCCGGCACATCGGTCTTTATGTTTACATTATTTGTTAAGGTGGTGAAAGAGGGATTTTAATGACTCTTTTGTGAGGTCTGAGTTTTGTTCAACAAGTCTAGTTATGTGTTTGAACTCCAATTTTTATGATGCTTCAATAGTGTATGCATTTTATGATAAGTTGGATTGTCTACTCTCTACTAAGTGGTTTTGGCATGCCAAGTGTTCAGTGTAGGTGTTGCAAAATGTTTTCTTTGTTTCACAATGACACATTCGAGGAAATCTCTTAAAGTCAGCAACCCATACCTAGGCAAAAGAATATCTAACAAGTACCCATGTGCAATATTTAGTTGTCAAGATATGGCAGCATATGGGCTTGCCAAGCTTGTGCTTGGCAAGAATGATTTCGACATAACAGGGTCCCCTTGCTCCAAAGCATTCCATCAAGGAAGATTTTGTCCCCAAGCTAGCAAAGGTGGTACCAAACACCATGCAAAGACTATGGTCATTGTGACTCCTATGTCCATTTCACTTTGATGACTAAGTTGCAACAGTTTGGATGCTTCCATGGGAGTTGGTAATGTGGGTGTATTTGTGGGAGGTGGTAATTGTAATGTGAAGGCTTCTTAAGTGGAGGTCCTCAATGGGGATAAAGAGCTGATGAAGGTTCAAAAGGAGCTGCAAGAATTAAAGGCATATTGTGAGGACCTAGGGAAAGTCATTGATTGTTTAATGGTGACATGCACAAAAGGGGATTTCAAAGTTTCAAGTGCATTTATTGTCCCATCCTTTAGTGTAGGGCTAAGTTATCGACTCTAGTACGGGTGCGGGTACGAGTACTGGTACCTAGGATGATGATATGGCAAAAAAAAATTCCTTGGGTATGGGTACCTAGGATGATATGTATTTATGTATATATGCATATATATGTATGTATGTATATATTCAATATTTAATAATCTTCATATTGCACTTCATCAAAAGCATCGAAGTCAACATTTGGTTCAATTTCACTTGAGCCACAATGAGTTACAATGCCACTTCCACTTGCCATGTACTGTACAAGTTGCCTCATCTAAAGATATTTTTTGGCAAATTGTAGAACAATAACATCTAAGTCAACACACTCAAGAGTTAGTTCCCAATTCTTTGTCAACCCCTCATTGTTATCAAGTTTCTTACATGACAAGATCCTAATATCTAGTGAGGGGGCTCTAGGAGTGGTTAACCCAATGGGTTTGAGGGTCAACACCCCTCATGGGGGTTTAGAGGCAATGCCCCCAACGGGATTGAGGGGCAGTGCCCCTAATGGGGGTCTAGGGTTAACACCCCCAACGAGGTCAAGGGGGGCAATGCCCCTTGTCAGGCTCTAGGGCACCACCCCAACGGGGTCGAGGGGCAACACCCCTCATGGGGTCCATGGGCAATGCCTCAATGCATTCCCTATCACAATATAGAGCAAGGTCGAGGGGCAAAGCCCCCACCAACAAGCCCAAATTACGGCCTTTGAAACCACACAAGCCTTCATGGTGCACACCATTTTTACAATTTTATCACTTAGGGGTGAATTTATGTACATAGGCACTTTTTTGTTTATAAAAATGTTCAAAAAAAAAAACCTTTTTTCTGTTTTTTTTTTTGGGCAGCCCTTGGGTCCCCCTATGTTTGGCCCAAGATCACCTAGGGCCCCTCCCAAGCACCCCTAGTTCATTGTGGGTCCTTGTGCCCAAGTTGGACCTTGGGCTAACCCAATGGAGAACCAACTCAGGACCTGGACCTCAATTGTACCCATATAGGTACAAGGGGTTTTAGGGCAACATCCCTCATGGGGTTCGTGGTCAATGCCTCGACACATTCCCTGTTGCGATACAAGGCAAGGTCGAGGTGCAAAGCCCCCACAACCAAGCCCAAATTAAGGCCTTTGAAACCACACAAGCCTTCATGACACACACCATTTTCACAATTTTATCACTTAGGGGCGAAATTATGTACATAGGCACTTTTTTGTTTATAAAAATGTTTTAAAAAAAACTTTTTTCCTTTTTTTTTTTTGGGCAGCCCTTGGGTCCCCATAGGTTTAACCTAGGTTCGTACAAGACCCCTCCCAAGCACCCTGGGTTCCTTGTGTATCCTTGTGCCCAAGACGGACCCTCGGCTAACCCAATGGGAAACCAACTCAAGACTTGGACCTAAAATACAGATATGAGGGGTTTTAGGAAAACTTTATAACATAGGTGCAGGGAAGCTTGGTAGGATGCAAAAGCACCAAGAAATCTTTCACAATCTTAAATTCCCTTCCTTGGATGTTATGACACTTGGCTCTTCCTCCTCTATTGGTCATTTCCTAAATTCAACTTGATGGAAGACATTGTTGGCCTAAGGTGTGGCTTAAGACAAAGGGCTTCATCATTGGGGACCTATTAGAGGTGTGTCTAGATCCCTTTTTGTTTGTATCTTCTGATGTTTTGGGGTTCAAGTTGGCTTGTGTTTGGGGGGTGGGTGGTTTTTTAGGTGTTTTTAGTCGGTTTTTCAATGGCAGATGGTTGTTTTTTTATAAGATGTTTATCTTCTCATGTCGGGGCCCCAATTTTAACCCACACTAATTATTCAAAAACGAAAAATAAAAATTGAACTTCTAATGTAAATGGTTTCTTCTCCGGCCTAGAAGAGGGTTTGCAACTTTTAGTGTTGTACATTTTTGCTTATGGACTTATCTTGTACCATTTCCAAATATATCTAGATCCTTCGCATCTTGATGGGTTCTGTGCTATTGGGATTTGAATGATGAAGCTTTGTATCACTTGCATGTAGTTAGATACAAAGAAAAAATTGTGCTTTCCCGTGATTCCTATTGTTCCCATCATACACGAGTTACCCCTTTTCATTTGCATGAATGATGAGAAACTTCCATTTAATTTAAGTTTCCTGATTTAGTTATCAGGCGATCTCTGCCTTTTAGCCTACTATGGATTACTCTTCTTGTTCTTTTTAATTCAATTTTGTTCCTTTGGGTACTTTCAAGTTAAATGTAAAAAAACCCGAAAACACCTACATCGAATGAGGGAGATGACCCTCCCAAACACAAAAGACTAAAGTAAAACAAATTGGATGAGTAGTGGAGATAATATAAAAAGTAGTCAAGATAATATAAAAGATAGCAGCAACAAAGAATAGTGCTATCACAATGCCTAATAAATGTTTACAAAGTCGGGGTTACCTTATTATAACTGAACCCCAACCAAAGTCAAATGACCACAAGAGTTGAGGCCAATTGCCAATAGTACAACAAGGACTTGATACAGTTAACAACCTCATTTGCATTTCTTGTCTTATTGCATATACTTACACAATTTCTACTTAGAATAATTATGTAATTGCTGACCAAAGTATAAATATACACATGGGTTTACTCGTACCTTCTTGATTCCCTTGGTTATTTTGAACATAGTATAATTTCCACTATTTTTTAGCATTCAAAGTAGCTTTTAGAAGTGTAAATGTTATGCTTTCATGCAGAAAAATATGCTTCTATTAGTTTACCTTTCAAATAGGAATATCAAAATGGACTTTTCCAAAACCTTTTCGTGTTGAAGCCATAATTGACATGGAAACAACTTGTTTTAACATCTTTTACCTCCTCTGCTTACTCAGATATTCAGTGACCCTCATTTGGAAAGGATCCTTGTGCCCTCATTCTCTATAATCTAAAAGTTCGTTTGAACAAACAAAGAAGGTAATCTTAAGGATCTCATGCCTAAAGACCATACTCACACAACTTGACCTCATTCCAAACACACAACAAATGGCTCTGATGCCACAGATCCAGATTCAAGGAAAAATCAGTGAGCAATACAGTGTTGACTCAAATGTGTTATACTTATGACAAATGTAAGTTAGACCATAATGTAGAAAATAAAGAACAATGCTTGCAACAATAACAAAACTAACAACGTTCTTGAGGAGGAGATGTTGGGAAGTCATAGTTAAGTGGTTATCAACTGTTGTGGAAAATTTTAGGTTGTAAACTGCACATTTCTGCTTATTTACACCCTTATATTGATGGTCAAATTAAGGTTGTTAATTGCACGTTAGTCCAGAATTCCTGCATATATGATCTATAGAACAAGCAATAGGTGAATTTTGGAGCACAGTTATATCCAAGACTCCAAGTTAATCACGTTACTATCAGGCATTCACCTTTTGAAGTACATTACAGCTTTCAGGCCTTGATGCCTACTAAGATACCAATAGCCCTTTCGAAGCCACATAGGTCCCATCAAGAGGAGACAGACAGGTAACATTTCTTTGTGCACAACTAAGCCAAAATCCATGCCAATGTCCATGACATTGTTCAGCAAACTCACACTACTGACATGGCATTTTCTGGCCAAGATTGTATGCCATACCAATTTGTGGTTTGCAACCTAGTGTGGCATCATTCAGACAAACAGCATCTACACACAACAAAATGAGCTTAAACAAATCTGTTATGGCCCTTAGGTGACCATTCAAGCACTTGACCACAAGGTCTTTCGTAAAGATATTCTAGCTTGGCTGCATCCATGACATGGTCAACAGCTAACCACTCAAGCTTTATCTGCCTCCAAAGTTATCTGAGATTTTGCTTTTTTCTGTATCCACATACTATTTTCTTATCTTCCATTTGTTGTCTTTAGAAAGCTAACTTTATACAGTATGGCACTTGTGCTGCTATGGTCTCTTCCAAATATGTATCTTACTAATATATATTCAATTCTTAATAGAAGAGCATACAGATTATTCAAGCAGAAAGAACTACCGTGTCCCTCTTGTGCATGTCCTTGATTTCATTTTTTCTCTTTTGTTCCTTACTATTTTTTCTTTATCTGTGGGCCCATATGAACTAAACCTTTTAAGAGTCAACCACCTCTTAGCCAAAGTATTTCAAATAATATGCTTTTTGGCATATTAATCACTGATTGCCACCTCTTAATCAATATGCTACTTCCAAAGCCACTTTATGACATGTTTTTGTCTTACAATTGCTGACTGCCACCTATTAACCAGTGTGATTCCAAAAGCTACTTTATGACATGTTTTAGGCATATCAATCGCTGATTGCCACCCCATAACCAATATGATTTCAAAAGATAAATTATTTTTGTTCTTCCCCTTGGTAGGGCCTTTCTAAGTTTCTCTTCCTATAACTTCCTATTGTAAAATGTTGTTCTATTGAGTCCCATTGACCTACTTTAGGTCATCCATGGACATTAAAGTAATTTCTTTCTTTCTTTTTTTCTTGAGATTATGCTATATTTTAGGCACCGTTTCTATAGCACCATTTACCATTTCCTTCATCTTGCTTACCAAGATGTCTCTATTGATAAAATCCTCATCAATTTATTGTAGAAATATCGGGTGAAAAATCTAGAAAATTCTATTTCTAATTTCTTGTTTTCTTCAATTGCAAAACTCCACCATTCAATTACACTATACCCTACTAATTTGATGCATCCCCTTGTGCATTCTACATCATGTTTCCCAAATGGTGTATGGTCTGAACCAAAATTATTCAACCCAAAGAGTTACCAATATGTGTTATCCTTAGGTAATTGTTATTAGGACTCAAAATATTGCAGCCTATTCTAGAGTTAATAAAACCTCCTAGGATCGCATACCGGTGAATAAATAGATGGAGTTTACACCTCAATTTATCATCTACTAAACTCTTCCTCTCCTTTTATAAGTTATAAAAGGTTATTCTTGGGCACATATCAATATACATGCATCTCTATGTTGCTTCTTTCTCTTTTATGCTCGTACTGAGTTAATTGTAGATCATAGAAGATGTCATAAGCTCCAGCATGGTATTAAAGCTTAGATTGTAGGACTTCCCAAGCTTTTGGTTCAAGCCCTTGTAAGGTTTTGTGGACGTGTTTTTGTTATTAAGAGGATTGCAATTGCAAATGCACCCTTTAGAATCACATATCTGAATGGGAAAGACATCATTTCCCTGATCAAGATTTAACCCAGTGTTCAATGGAGCTCCTTAAGTGTTCTTCAACACTTGTGCTCACCCTACATTTTCAGTCAGATCAATTTCAACCATTGATGGGTTGCCTTACATGGTATGAACAACGAACTGCAACTCTCCTCCTTACTCCAAAATTTACAAATTGAGATTTTTCATATTTATAGAGTATCTTGAGTAAACTGTGGAATTTTCCAGACCTGGATACACACCTGGATTTCTTGCAAAAAATCTAGGGTCACCTTTTTGCACTTATCCAAATTCTGTCATTTAACCTAACAAATTTTGACTATGCTCCAATGGCTATTGATATTTTGGTTGAGTAAATGTGGTCATTTGACAGTGCATAGATGACATTGCAGTGGGAAGATTAGCTAAGTAGAAGAGCAAGTCACAGAAGAGATGTCCATGAGGGCCAAGCCCTGCCTGCCATTGACAGTGGTGGCACCTGATTTAAGCTACAAAGTGCAGCACAGACAAAGCAGAATGATTAAAGTGCGGAGTGGCATCATTTCCCTTCTCTTCCAGCCCCTCAAGATAAGCAAAAAATTTGTCATTGACAAATAGTTACAGGCCTTCTTCAAAGGACACCGCATGGTGCAACACCAAGGCTGCTCTCCTCTCATCTCTAAGGTTGCAAGTTAAACCAATCCCATATTGTCCCTCACATTTGAGAGGCTTATCCACAAACAATGTGGAAGGTTCTCAATGGCCAAAATTAAAATTGCATAGCTTGCATTTATCAGGGTAAAAAGACCTTATGTCACAGGGTTTGCCAAATTTCAAGCAAAAAATTTGAAATCTGGCAAACTTGAAAATAATCCAAAAAAATCATTTCACTTTATGTAAAAAAATTGCAAACTTCACTGTTATCTCATGGTGTCCTTGTCACGTGAGAGTGTTCAGTGTTTCATTGACAGTCCAGTGTTTAGTGTTGAGTCTTGAAATGGCAGTCACTGTTGCAGACATTGACATTGCTGAGTGCTCTGTGTTAAGAGTTGATGCTGTGTTGCAGACTATCAGCCTGTGTTGGCTGCTGTTATGACTGCAATAGTGGAAGAGAATCAGGAAACTATCCATTTGTAGTATCGTGTCACATTCTGTTCTGTGAACCACAAGACAACTGAACTCCAACTCTACAAGACACAGATGTGGGAGATATGAAGTCCAACTCTGCAAGAGACAGCTGCAGGAGGCAGAAATAGGGGATACATTTCAATTGCTTTTAGGTTTTATTTTTTTTCTTTAGGTTTTTACTTTATTTTGTTTTGTTTTTAATACATAAGTATGCACATTGTTTTATTTTGTTTTTTATCTTTTTTATTTTAAAATATTAAATTTATGTTTTTAATTACTAGTATATTTAATATACAAAATTTAACATATTTAGTATTTACAATATTTAAATTAGAATTTTAAAAATTATTTAATTTTTAATATTGTAGATTTATTTCTTATGTTGAAAAAAAAAAAACTTTAAATTTATATGACTTGAATTTAGTCACAATTTTTTTTGACAAATTTTATCTTTGCCAAACTGGATCTGAATTTTAAGTTTGTTGAACATGAACACAAAACTTGTGACATAGAACAGGACCAACTGGGAAAGGTCACTTAGCGACCAGTGATCAGACACAAAGCAATGAATCAGGGGCAACAAGGGGCATACTCTAATTGCAGACCAAGGCAAGAAACCAAAGAATTGCACACAGCCCATCGATGAGGATTCTGTCCAAATTTTTATTTTAGGTGGGAAACTGGAAGTTGAATGCTTGATATTCCGAAGGCCATAAATTGGAGACCCGATTCTTGTTTCTGCTCTGCATTGTGGTGACAGATTATAAGTTTTGATGATTTCTAGATATCTCTAAAGAGCCTAAGGAAGTACTTTTGATTTGGATATACAATATGTTTTGAAAGGCAAGAGTATTGTTAGTGTTTTATAGCTTCGGGAGCTATTTTCCCCTTGTTTAAGGCAGGTCGGCCTTCCTGTTACAAATTATATTTTTTATTTTTTATTTATCAAAGAGGCCGACCTAGATGAAGAGTCGCCTAGTTTGGTATATATACAAGATGATCATCATTCATTCAATCATCAATTCATTCTCATTTTCATTCGCATTTTCTCAAGAAGGAGTTTGCACTTAGCAGCAGATCGCCATCTTTAGAAGCAGATCAGATTTCAAGAAGATTTATATTTAGTTGTATCAAGAAGAGATTTTCATCATTTATTGTATCAAGTTAGCCCTTGAGAAGGGTCTTATTTGTAAAGCAGATTTCTGCTCTTATTCGTCCTATATATAAAAGATATATTTTGCTGGGTTTTTCTCCCTCGAGGAGGGTTTTCCCAGGGTAAATTGTTGTGTTCATTTGTCTTATGTGTTGCATTATTTATTGCTTACATTTCTGATCTAAAACTAACATGGTATCAAAGCGGGTTTAAGACAAGACCTGATCAGATTTGTGTAAGCAGTAGAAGTCAGCATCCTTGGAGATATTCGCCTCTCTCTCACCCATCAGGACAAATTAACAAAAGAAGGAATTAGAAGCTTGGTTGCTGTGTTTATATGATCACATGGGATTGACATTGAATCTGCACAAGGGTTTGGACGGGATAATACCAGTCGCATCTTTGTTGCAAGGGAGGTATTGACAGTTTGGAAAGAGTCACACTTCATGGAATTCTCAGGCATATTGGTTTATAATTGTTTCTGCTGAGTGTCTGATTGGATTGTAGGTAAATATATATTGGCCTTGGAATACCAGCGTTTGGTCTTGCAGAAGAGATCACAATGAATCAATATGCAGCCCCCTACATGTCTCATTATGATGTTTCCAGCAATTTGTTTCGCTACAGAGATCATTGGATTAAAAGACTACTTGAATTAAAAGTCTATCACTCTAGAACTATGAGTGAGTCTGAAGGAGAAGCCGTGTGAGTCTTTCTTTCATGTGTGCTGTTTTTTTTTTCTTCTACAGCAGGCTTTTGAGATAATTACACGATGTTTTAAAAAATGGAGCTGTGACGATTGTTGAGTGTATACTGTCATTCGGTGATGGATGTGTGTGAGTAATACATCAGAGGGAAAGTTATGGAGATCGAAATCTGAAAGGCATCACTAATTAGATATTTGGAATAAAGAGATAAGTATTTTTATGTTTGTACTTTGAATAATGACCATGAATTTTTTATGTAGTTAATAATAATTCATACAATAACATTGGAATAGTGAATCATGTATGCTTCATGTAGTGGTCTGTAAATTTCTCTTTAGGGTAGTTTGACTCTATGAACTATTATTAATCTCTCTAAAATGGAGGATGGATCAAGAAGTGAAAGGATGATGAGAGATTACATAAGGAATTCAAGGGAGGAAGAGCTTGAGGCATCTTGTGAGGAAGTCATGCTGGCTGGAAAAATGAACAAACATGGAGACATAGCTTGCAGCCATGGGATTGAGTTGGTGGCACATAACTTCACTAGAGACATCTCTCGAGGGCACAAGGTTGGGTCAGCCTTGGATGGAGAGTTTGCATCAACAAAGAAGATTAAGAAAGATGAAGACACTAAACAACAGAGAACCTATTCAGATTTTCATTGCGATCAGTTTCTTCGAAGAGGAGGAAATGACATTCAGAGGGAGTTAAATTCCGAGAATTCAAGACACGAGTTGAGAGCATGTCCGGGAAAAGGATTAAGTTTCCTAAGATCAGTTAATGGAGGGGAATTCACTTCCAGAAGATTTCTTTGCAAACTCTGAGGCAGGGATCAAGAGGGAGTTATGTGACACACTGAGAAGAAGTGAAGGTGTCAGCTAAGTGGGTTGTTGTGTTGCAAGGCCAGGTGCTAAAATCCTTGGAAGACCTCTTCAGCTATAAAGAATAGAATTGCACAAGACAGTCAATCTGGATTTAACATTGGTAGCTCCACAAACCTATTCAAAATAGGGTGATTTGGGATGAGGTCGAGAAGGACAATCCCGAACTCTCGCAAGTCAGTAGTGGCGGAGGTGTGCCTTGGAAACCGTTCCTCTATGACAAGCATTGCACGCAATCTTGGACAAGGAGGTCAACAGGTTGATGCAAGCACTTGGAGCTTCAAAGGGAGTCACATCATCATGAAGATTTGTTGTAATGTATATTTCTCTGAGACGAAGAAATATGAGGTGAAAGCCCTTGTAGTGTATATTTCTCTGAGACGGAGAAATATGAGGTGAAAGCCCTTCTAGTGTATATTTCTCTGAGACGGAGAAATATGAGGTGAAAGCCCTTGTAGTGTATATTTCTCTGAGACGGAGAAATATAAGGTGCAAGCCCTTGTTCATCTCTAAGACTGAGATGAGTCGTCATGTTGAAAGACTCCATGACGACATCACGTTGAGAGACTCCATGATGAACCCTTGTACTTGTGTTTCTTTCCACACATGGGAGTAGCCATTGTGGACATCATGTTGAGAGACTCCATGACGACATCACGTTGAGAGACTCCATGATGAACACTTGTACATGTATTTCTTTCCACAAATGGGAGTAGCCATTGTGGACGTCATGTTGAAAGACTCCATGACGACATCATGTTGAGAGACTCCGTGATGAACTCTTGTACATCTCTGAGACTGAGATGTGAATTTTCCACAAATGGGTGTAGCCATTGTGGGCGTCATGTTGAGAGACTCCATGACGAGGTTATCTGGAAAATACCTCCCTAGCTAAGAGGGAGTGTTAGTGTTTTATAGCTTAGGGAGCTATTTTTTAGAGGCAGGTCAGCCTTCATGTATTAAATAATATTTATATTCCTTCTAAAAGCCAACCTAGAAGGGAGTTCTCTTGGTTTTGTATTTAAGGAGGATCAAGTCCTCTCATTTGGACATCAATTCATTCATTCAATTCACATCTTCCATAAGCAGCAATTTGCACCTCTAGCAGAAGTTCATTCATCTAAAACTCACATCTTAGCAGCAGCAGGAGTTCACCATTAAGCAGCAGTTTAGTTTCTCCCAGGCAGGTCGAGTTTCTTCAACAGCAGATTCATTTTAAGAAGAAGTGTTTTCAATCATCTTAAGGAGAAGTAATATATGTCTTTGTATGAGAATCAGCCATGCTTAGGGCCTGATTATTTTGTATGCAGAATGCTGCTCTTATTCATTTGATATATATATATAAGAGAGATCATTTCTTGCTGGGTTTTTTTCTCCCTCGAGTAGGAGAGTTTTCCCAGGGTATCTTGTTGTGTTCATTGTCTCATGTGTTGCATTTTCTGCTTATTACATTTCTGATCTAAAAAAACTAACAAGTATTTGGAAAATTTTCTAGGGAAAGAACCCACAACATTTGAATTGTGAGGATGATGCCTATAGAATGAGACATCATCACATTGATCCAAGCCTTTGATTTCATGTTTACGACTTGCAAACACTGTAGGGAGTTTGGAACAATCTTAACAGATTATTCACTAAAACAACTTGGTTTGGGCCATTCTAGATATCAAACTTCCAAATCTTGATACTTAAGGTTTGAGAGGATGGAAGACTATTTGGCTCAAGTGTAAGATCTATGACAAATTGGGAAGTGTAATGACAATACAAGGACCTACAATTGATAGAAATCTCACAAAGTTGAACCCCCTTATGATGCGTTTCACTCTGCTTTTCCCATAATTTAACCTCTGATGGGTGCTAAAGAAGACTGTATCACATTTGATAATTTAAAATTTTTATAACCTTCTTATCAAAGAACAAGTCACACTCATGAAGAATAGGGAACTGGCCCCACGAAGCAAGCACTCTATCAAAGGCAAGGAAAGACAATACAAGAAGAGGAAGTTTCATCAATACCATTAGAATCAATAGATAAGGCAGTAAGGAAGAAAAAAAACTTGCACTTATTGCTGGAAGCCAGAACATCATGAGTGCAATTGCCACAAAACACAGAAGGATCTTTATCAGCCAATCATTGCAAATAAGTTTATCCAATGATGGGTAAGAATGGTTATGCTCTCTGAGTCACTTCCCATGCTTTGCATGATCATATTTCCAAATCTGAAAGGCTTGTGAATTAGATATACTCATTAAATGGCTAAAGATGGTTCCTTTATCAACTCTCTTGGTAAAGCCAAGGAAAAGAAGATTTTTGTTGCAGATAAATTCATCACTGATTCACTAACAGTTAGAAGTACTGGGAACATTGATACTAAAAATCATGGGATCAATGCTGTGTAGTGTATACCATACTTTAGTGCAAATTTGCTATCTGTATGTCAGATAGCAAAAATAAAGAAGAAAGCTGCTTTTTGGCCTAACAAATTTGTTGTAAAGGACATTAACAATGACTTTAAGTTTGCAGCTTTTGGTCATCTTGATGCTAAATGAAAAATTCCACAAGTTCACTGGATTTCATACTCCCACTAAAGCATAGGGATTGGTTGCTTCTGTTGCCAATGCAAAAAGGTGAGACATATTTGGCATGAATGCCTGTGACACCTAAGCTCAGCATGCTCATACTACCAAATCTGAATGGATTGTGGATTGGGTGTTCTCATCAAACAGCTAGATATGCTTCCTTCAACTTTCTTGGTAAAGCCAAGGAAGAGAAGATTTATATTGCAGATAATTCATCACTAACAGTTAGAGATACTGGGAAAATTGATACTGAAATCGTGGGATCAATCATGTGTAGCATATACCATATTTTGGTGCAAATTTGCTATTTGTATGTCAGATAACAAAAAGAAAAAAGAAAATTGATTTTTAGCCTAACAAATTTGTTGTGAAGGACATTAACAATGACTTCAAGTTTGTTGCTTTTGGTTATCTTGATGCTAGATGGAAAATTGTACAAGTTCACCAGATTTCATGCTCCCAATGAGACATCTTTATTCTGAATGCTTGCAGCATCTGAGCTTTCAAAGTATACAGATGGATTGATTGAAAATGATCCATGGCCTCCCATCTATGACACCTCTAGAATATGGTCCATGGCCTTACTCATGCAAGAGCCAAAGAAGAGTCATTGGTAAGCAGAAAAGCAACTACTCGATACTTGAAGGATGCTTATCAGCTGGGACCAATACACTTATGGCACTGATATTAAACAGGTTGGTTTTTACTTCTTCACTCTACTTGGACCAACAATATTGATACTTGAAAATCACATTCAGGTTTGTTTACCATTTTGGTTCATCAGTTCTTTCCACCACCAAGGCGCAGTAAAGAGGAGCAGTGACTGCAGCACAAGTAGTGAAGTGGGTCTGTAATCTGTTGGATAATATTAAACTTGCACTGAGGGAGCTTTCTACACTGTTTGACTAAAGGGCTACCCCATATTGCTCAGAACCCAGCTACTCATGCCAAGACTAAGCACATTGAATTTCATCAACACTACATAAGATGGTTGATCCATGTTGCCAATATCTTCACCAGGCTGTTGACAGAGGTAAAGTTTTTGTTTCACATCCCGCTCAAGCTCTAAAAATTTGTCATTAGGGGTGGATGAGGAACGTAATATCACATTTTTTGAGCCCTATAAGTTGTTTTTATAGGAGATATTGGTGCCTACTGTAAACCCAACTTATTAGGCCCAATGAGTTACCTATTCTTTACATACAACAAAATTTTCAGGACCCAATGAGTTACCAACTTAAGATATGTTATCCGTGTTTAGGTCAAGCATACCTATTATAGGGTTAGTAAAATCTCCCTAGCATATCTTATGTTGGTGTATAGTGTAAATAAATAGTGTTTTCACCTCATTCTATCATCTATTACAGCCATTATTAATAGTTGTGTTTATAGGAGATATTGGTGCCTACTGTAAACCCAACTTATTAGGCCCAATAAGTTACCTATTCTTTACATACAACAAAATTTTCAGGACCCAATGAGTTACCAACTTAAGATATGTTATCCGGGTTTAGGTCAAGCATACCTATTATAGGGTTAGTAAAATCTCCCTAGCATATTTTATGTTGGTGTATAGTGTAAATAAATAGTGTTTTCACCTCATTCTATCATCTATTACAGCCATTATTAATCTCATTTTATAACAGGTTATTCTTAGTAGCTATCGATTGCATTACTTGTATACTTGTGTAACAACTCTCTTTTATGTTTTTGTAGAGTTCACTGAAGATGATGGAAACTGTTTCTAAATTCTGACATGAATATGTCTCATTTGTTAACTCAATATAGTTTTCTAAAATGTTTCAACAACACACTTTTGCCAAGCACCATTTTTTGTAAGCTTATTTTCCACAGGGAAAAACTTACTTTGACCTTCATTTGAGCGGTTTAGAGCTGCAGATACTTCTTGCCTGACAGATCGTTGCAGCTCCAGCTGCATATCCATACAAGCCTCCAACATGCGCTGCATGCTAATCATTCCTTGTTGAATTCGTGTCATCTCAGACCTTAAGTCATTTACAACTTCCCATTCCTGTAAAACCATGTCATTGAGAATTTAGATTTTCTGTGTACTTTTCTTTAAAGAAACTAAATGCATTTTACACATTTGGTAATACAATCAATATTGCAGAACAAACGTTCTCTTATCTCCAGAAATTGTAAGCATGTTTATGCTACCTATTCAGAAATTATCTATATCAATTGTGCTTATTTTGATATTGTGCATCATATGCATCATAACAATATACAACTCCCCAAAAGGATAACAAATAAAAGCCTAATAACTCACAATGTCAGAGCGTTGTAATGGATGGCGATTCCAAGCTGTCTGTGGAGGTGGAGGCAATACTGGAGTAGCCCATGCAGTGGCTTGCTGCCAAAGTGGCTGTGTTGGTGGAGGCGGAGGAGGTGGAGGTGGACGCAATCCAGGCACATTTGTAATGTTGGTTAAACCATCATTCCGGCCCTCAGCCTCTTGCTGCTCTGAATCTTCCTCCTGCACAGTTGCCGTCCTTTGTACAGGCCTTTCTAGATCCCAGGCTACAGGGTTATGACCTTGCCTTTGTACATACGATCTAATCAGTTGATCCAAGCTTTCTCTGAATTCACTTGCCAAAACTGTTGAAACACTCCTCCTGCTCAAAGAAGCAAAAAGTTATTACATTTATGATTTTGGATTTCAAACTTCTGCAACGTATCCTGAGCCCAAACCATTGTATCAATCACTGTTTGCTCATATCAGATTCACCAATTTAAAAGATCAAAATCATTGACTAGAAAGGTTATTGAAAACATACCTGCCTAGAAGTTCACGGAGTTCCATGTTGTATGCAGTTGTGTCATCTGAAGACTCAAAATCATTGACTTGTCTTCTAGTTGCAATACCTTGCCAGGCCCTTGCTTCTCTCTGTGAAGGACGTTCCTGCCAGTCCCTTGCCACTTCCTGTGTAGCATCTTGATGCCAATCACTCTCAACATCTTGTGAAGCATTGCCTTGCCAGTCCCTGTTTACATCTTGAATAGCACCTTCTTGCCATTCTATGTCTACATCTTGAGTAGCATCTCCTTGCCAGTCCCTATCTGCATTCTCTGAATCATCCTGCCAGCCTCTATGTAACTCCCCTTCAGTACCTTCCTGCCTTTCCTGCACACTTTCCACTTCAGCATTTTCTTGCCAGTTCCTATCAACATCTTGTACAGTAGCTTCCTGTGAGTCTCCATCTACACCTTCCATATCAATTTCTTGTGCATCCCTTCTCACTTCACCAATACCTCCTTCAACCTCCCCCATCTCTCTTCCAAGATCTTGCCCATTTCCAGCTTGATTACTTTCTTGCAATGTGCTCTGATCTTGTAAAGAGTTCTGCAGTTCTTCCAATCTGGACTGATTATTTCTTGAAGCATTGAAGTTGCTGTTACCAGAAATATTGGAATTGTTGCTTCCAGCTCCATCAGAATGGTTAACAGCTTGACCACGAACAGTAGTTTCCAATCTGAATAAAAAGCTTTCCCTAGTTATCATTCAATTCATTTTAATGCAAAAAGCATACACTCACATATCATGTTGGAATTCTATTAAAATTACTTAACCATACTGCAGCAACTCATACCAATCTTCTACAATAAGAAGTAAACACGACAAGGTTTTGAAGTGCTCACATTCAACAATTAAGAAGAATGGACACCAATACCACATTCCCAACACATGATTTGCATGTTAGAATCAAAGGAAGAAGACACCTCAATAAGTATCCATACCGTAGACCAGATACAGTCCTGCGTTGTCTTAACTGGCCTAACTCCCTTGCAGCTGTTGAAGGTGGCCTCTCCTCCTCAGTTCCAGGTCCTGTACGCAAAAATCTGCCCCGAAGTAATGACTGCAAAAGGGTATCAAAAACATTTACTAACAATGGTTTATCCATATGAAGAATAAATTATAAAACAGTCAAATGCAAACATCAGATACTGTTCGTACTAAAAAGTATTTTATGCATGCATAATCACATATTCTAGATACCACATATTTTGCAACATAAAAGTTAAAAAGTTAAAACTGTATATACAATTATAGCATTACCTAAAGTACCTATAAATATTTGAGTGCATGATGGATTGCAAAGCCAGTATTGTAAATTGTAATAAAACAAATAAATGAAATAAAAGTGTGAAGCAAGCAGAGAAGGAAAAATGCTGCTACAAATTTTAAGACACATAGAACAAGAAAGAAGAAAATAAATAGAAGATCACCTGAAAAGCTTTCTATATATTTGCAACTTAAATCTCCAGGAATCAAAATATAAAATTTGTGGGACTAGGTCCTCAAAGAAAAAACCCAAGATGCAGTCAGCAAAATACACAAATAAATAATTGCAAATGAACACAACCTAAAGTTTCTACGGACCAGGAAAACAAGTTGTAGATAGTCAACAACTGCTGTTATTGATGAGACATTTTACCCTTATAAAGGTCAAATAAAAATGGAAAGAAGATACCCAAAATGCTGAAACCATCCACTTCTGATAAAATAACCGTGCAGCATGAAAATATGCATATCACACTGCTCACCTGTATCCGGTTGCGGTGTGCAAACTCTGAAACAGCTCGATGCTCCAAGAGTCCTTGAAGTTCTCTCTGTCTCTCCCTTCCAATCCTCACAAGCAAATCTGTAAAAGCTTGCCTTCCTCGCAATCTTAGTGCATCCCTGTTCACATGCTCTGGCTCACTCTCCTCCATCTCAGCAACCAATCCACTCTGAGTAACTTCACGTTGTCTAGCTTGTCTACGTACCAGACCAGGCTGAACATCATGCCTGTGAGATTGTTCCCGCCTGCTACCACGAACATCTCTCTGCTGGCTTGCCGTGCGTACCCACTCCCTGGCTAATCTTACTCTCTCTCTTTCATTTTCACCAAGCAACTCTGTCCTGTGGCCACTGCCATGAGTCAAGTTAGATGAATTTTCAGTGATGCCATTTGCAGTCATCCATCCCCTTACAATTTGCCTCACCCTCTCAGTCTCACCCTCTCCAAGTTCAGGAGATTGTTCCCTACTGACATTCTCTGAATCCAACTGTCTTTCTTCCCAATCTCTATATTCCTCATGCCTGTGTCCAGCTTCAGGAGCCTCATTGTCATTTTGGTCATTTACCATCCACTGTCTGTCCCCAGAGTAATCATTAGCACCCTGTGAAACATTCATTTGTTGGTTTGATTGATGCAACAAAGTATTTACACTGCTGGTATTTGCAGTATGCTCCCTTCCACCTATATCAGCATTTTCATGATATGATTGGTCATCTATGTGCTCTCTTTGGGTTTCTGGAACCTCTGAGTGGGCCATTCTTGCTCTCATTCTTCCCCTAGCACGATCAGCTCTTTGATCCTCCTCAAGCTCCCTCCACATCTGGAGGAGAGATGAAGCTCGAGTACTAGGCCTTTCAACTCTACCCTCTGATCTAGAAGCTGAAGACTCCCTCAGGAAAGATGAATCTAACATTGATACGGCATGTAAGCCTGCAAGAGCTAGTAACTCTGACTCTCGATTCTGTCTTTCCATTGTAGTGATCATCTCCTGAGCTTGTCGTGCAGCCCATCTAGTCAAGATCCTTGATTGATGTCTTCTTGCAGCAGAGGAGTCTGTCAAATCTTCTTCTATTTCAGATCTGCGCCTTCTGCGCACAAGCTGATCACCTTCCTCCTCTTCATCGTCATCATGGTCCTCATGAAAGCGGTTAATGCGATCACGTCGACCACTGATTCCACTATCGTGAGCAGAGCTGCAGGATGCAAGAGTCATGCAGGTATGGAAATGATCCCGAACAAGCTCTTCCAAACCTCGTCTAAATTCCGCATGAGCATCAGACACAGACTGGGCTTCTGTTAATTGATTTATATCCTCTTTTTGCAGCAACTGTTGACGATGGATCATGTTAGCAAATCTTTCATCTGCACTGATCGATCCAGACGCCATTTTTACCAAGTTCTGACAAATGACAATCAAAGTTATCCTTCTCAGTCCAAACCTAGCAGCTTTGATCTTAATATCTGCATCAAAATTTACTGAAACCAATCAGAGCAAAAAGATTAAACAGTCTTTCTGCACCAGTACTAAAAAACAAACTTAACCTTCCTTTGCTTTTCATTTTCTTAATTTCTTTCCTTCCAAGAAATACTCTTTGACTAACTATCCTTTTGGAAAGAACATGAAAAGATAAAAATACAACAGTAGAGGATCACCTCCACATAAAAAGTAATGTAACATCAGTTTAGACTTCAGAGTTGAAGAAACAAAGCTTTTGAAAACAGATCATTGAACCTATCAATCTACAGAAATCCCCTGATATTAGACGAACACATTTAATTTTGGCCAATGAGTGATGAAAACAAATTATTGAACCTATCAATCTACACGAATCCCCTGATATGAAAAGAACACATTTAATTTTGACCATTGAATGATGTACGACATCCTGCAGGATCTAAGATTCTAAACCAATCGATGAAATGCCCAAAACAAGAAATGTTCTTAAAATTTCCAATCTTCTTCATAATATTGAGAAATTCAGCACTGTCATGCCTATCAAGTATCATCAGAATCAATTTCCAAAATTTCCATCATATCACTTAGTGCAGTGAAATTCTTTTCCGCTGTACAATCTTTGCAAAAGAATCAAATGACGAGAAAAAAAAATCTCCGACTGCCAGTTGCTGTGGACACTGGTTGACTTAAAGAAATGTAATTTGGTCATCACTTCTATCAAACTACCAAATAAAAGACTTCAGAAACAATGAACTGTGTTGAAATAATACTCTTGAACATGATTTATATTTCAATAAATGATGCAAAATTCACAAACAGAAAATATATAATATCCCAAGTTACAACCAATTGATAGAATCACTTTTTTTCAAAGTAAAAGCAAGTTTCTACTTTTGAGCATATAAATAGATTCAACTTTACGCACAACTCATTAGATAGCTTTGATTAGATATTTCAGTGAAAACTTTTCTTCAAAAAAGCATAGCAGAAAATATTTCCACATTCCCTAGACTATAGAAACATGATAATTCAAGAAACAAAACCTTTTTTCTTGAATGGAGACAGGACATAAATAAAAGAAAGAAACCAAACCATAAGAAGTGTATGCTAAAATATGTGAGTTAAAACTATATTTGCAAGTGTTGGTGGAGACCATATAAAATAAGAAAAAATCAATATAAGAATAAACTGGAACAGATCAGTAGGGTAATTCCTTGTTCGTGAACCTCTAAATATACAGGTTTTATTTTTGAAGTATATGACCTAATTGCCAAAACTAAATTACAGTCAAATATTGAATCTAATTTTGAGAAATAAAAAAGAGTTAAAAACAGCAACAACCATTCAACCAAACATAGAAACAAAACTTGGAAACATTAACAGGTATATTGCACAATATCATCATTCTTCAGTCACCAAGGCCATCCCTGTCATTACAATCTTAGCCTCTAGTGACCATATTTAAATGCAATATATCCTTGCAGTACTACAACATATCGTTAAAACCATATTTAAATGCAATGTATCCTTCCAGTAGTACAAGGTACCCCTGTTCATCTAATCGCATACCCTGTTTCACTATGGCATCTTCATCCCTGTTACCATATCCAATTTTAACATATTCTAGTGACTACATCAATTTTAATCTTCCATGTCCATATGTATTGTATTTTTGCATCTACATGGGCAGGTAGGAAACGTAATATGGAAATCCTTTTAGTCATTTTATACTTTTCCAACCCCACAAAAAATCAGTGCAAGCCTCCACTCAGTTTTGGGGCAAATCATTGCACACCCTTCTATGGTGGAAAATTCACGCTTGCCATACAAAAAGAACATGAGATCCTGTCCCTAGACCTTTGATCAGATTTCATCACCTATTTCCAATAGGACCTATATCAGTAGAACCCTTGGTCAGCAATGTCATTTCGAATCAATAAGGGCACAGCTATATTTATTATTATGCATAAATATAATCACCAAAAAATGTGAGTTAAGGGATGAGGATGAATCTTTGTATGTATACCGGAGCTTCCTGGTGACTGTAATAAAACCCCTTGCAAGAGGAAAATTGTATGAGGAATGAAAAATATATTCGATTGATTTTCTAAAGAATTCTGCGTTGAATATAATGAAAAACTGAAATCTTCCTTACATTTCCGATTGACACTGTATAAATTGTAGATTCTTCTGTCTTGCGCCACAATTATTTTTTTCATACAAAACACAATCTTTTCTACGCAGTCCTTTTGGGGAGACTCGAAAATTTTAGCTGTACTCCTATGATAGATGATCAGCCCTTCTAAAACAATCCGAATTGATCGAAATAAATAGTTTAAATTAAAACAAAAGACGCCGCAGTTGCTTCTGTCGCAACAAAGTTGAAATTCAAATTTCTGACAAGTTCATTCAAGCATGCAAAACAGCACAAAACTGAACGCATAATCTACACAATTCAGTCGGTTTTAAACCAAGCCTGAAGAAAAGGACAAACAAAAAGGCTTGATTAAAAACATGACCAGCTCCTTCAGGAGGCAAATTCATTGCCTTGATATTTCGAGCGGGAACGGCAAATCAGATTCCAAAACAGTAAACAAATTTAGGGTATTTTAAGTACCTCAAAAGTTCGATCAATGTTGAAAACGCACAAAATTGAACAACATCCCTGCCGAACCAACTAAATTCAAGCTCCTCGCGGCCCGAAATTCGCCCAAATAAACTCCAACTGAGGCTCGATCGACTCGAACCCGTGACCAGCGCATTTCATATTCAACATAGCACCAGATCGCGGTGCGAAAAAGCAGATTTCAAAAGCTAATTTTCCTTGAAACGGAGGTTTAAGACTACCCCGCCTAGGGTTTCGAACCCGCGCCCGCTTTTGCAGCAAAAGAAAACACGACTATAAATTCCGATAGAAACGGGTGAATACAAAGGGAGTGGAAAAAAGACCCCCTGGCGGCTAATTATAATCTTATTTGTTGCGCCTCTGCCACGTTGTCTGGAAGAATATCTGCGTACTGTCCACGTCAAGTTGCAAGTTAATCCACGTTGTGTGATGTCGTCTTCTCATTGGTGTGACAGGAGGGGTCATTGTTGTTGAGATCGAAGTTTCTCCGTCGGATTTCCTGTCTGAAAGGATGATAGCTAGGCATTACTTAAGGGCAAAAGCTGAATCCTTTGCCAAAACCCTTAATCCGTTGTATTTTACAAGGCACTTCATGTCCATTGACATTCTTAGCGAAAACAGTGTTTACCGACATGAACACAGGTTTCACACGTGGATTGCTGATTGGATAACAGGGCGCCGTACGAGGGTCCCGCGGATTGATTGGAAACCGACGCAAAATCGGGTTTGTTTGTTTGTGTGCGTCTCTGCGGTGCTTTGTCGCGAGAATGTTTACTGTTGCGCGGCCGCGGGTTCGAATCCCCACGAGTGCGTTCTGTGCCGAAAATGCAAGGCACTGCGTGGGACCCGCCTTGAGAGGACGGTAGGCTATTGTATACGCCTTTGCGATAAATGTTAAAAAAGCCACCGTGTGACCAACTTTATTTGTTTGGTGTAAAATATAATACATGGGAACAAATCATGTGAAAGTTGGGTTCGCTTCATTGATAAGCTCTAGGACTTTTTTGTTTCTCTCACCTCCCGGGGAACATTAGGTATCCGAGGATTGGTAGGGGATACCTTTTACACCTTTAGGCCTAGATCTATTGACTACTAGGTGTTGATAGCTCTAGAAAGGAAAGGATCAAACTCTAAACAAGTTCCATGTGAGGGCTTTTGATCTATAGGGGAGGTAGTTGTCCTAGGTCTAGGTTTAGTAAGGTCATAGATGTAGAATAGAATGGAAGAATTTATATCTATGAGGTTAAAAGATAGTTTAAAGGATAGTAGGTCGAAGAATTGTATGACTAATAATAATATCAAGGAGATTAAGACTTGTGGGTATGAATTTAGAGTTTGTCCTTTCTAATTAAGATGCCTTTGAATAAGGAAGATTGATGTTTCTCTTTTCTTTGGTGTGCAATATCTATTATAGGTTGTTGTGTTTGTTTTGAATTGGTTATACATGTTTTATCATGTTGGTTGTTTAGTTTATCATAATAGTATTTTTATACAAATGATTAGATAGATTGATTCTTTTAGAAAAGTTGAAGAATTCAAAAGAAGCATGTGATCAATGATTAATACAGTTTATAAGTAGAAAATATAATAAAATTGTGATTTACTTATTTAAATATATTTTAAGGTTTCAAAACAATTGTCTGTATAGCACATAATTTGAGTTTAATGTCTCATGTTAAAATACTTGAGAAACACTACTTAAGAAAGAGGATTTAATTAATTTCAAATAATCTTCAATCAACAAATGGAGGTTATTTATGTCTTTGAGTAAGCATTTTGAATATGAAATTTCCTTACAAGCTTTAATTAAAAGTAGTATTTAGATATTCGAAATGAGAGTTCCTTTCAAGAAGAATGGTGTCTAATAAGGGTAAAATTAATAAAGACAAGTATGAGTATTACGTGAAATGTAGAATTATCATTACTATTCAATTTTATGTGTCTTTAACTATGAAAGATAATAAGTTATCCAAACAAAACTAACACCCTTAGCTCTTGGATCTAACCATTCAATTGTTGCTAATTTAATTATGGTGCTTCAAGCAAGGTTATGTGCTAGGTTATGTGCTAATTAGGTACTACTAAGAAGAAAAGTATATGGATTCTTAAAATTGTTATAAGTTTAAGTGGTAATGAAATTAAATTATTTAATATTTAATATAGGCTTGACAAAAAAATCTCTTGTCAGGAAATTAGATACTAAATTTTAAAATATCCACATTCTAAACAAACTTAAAGTAATGTGTAAAGAATGGTGGATTTTCACTCTACACATAATAAATTCTCAATGGCATTTACTACTATGTAACTTTATTTAGAGAATACTGGAATTACACATCACTTAATGAATAAATCATTGTTGGAGTTGATAGTAAACCCCATAGCTCTAAGAAATCACCTACAACCAAAATACATGTCACAATAGAGAGAAAAGTAAGATAGATTTTCTATATAACCTGAGAATTATATTAATGCAATAGTCTTTCTAAATGAATGATTATCTATGGATAATTAGATTACTACAATAAAGAATGCTTATAAAAGCAAAAGGCAACCCTAGATGAAGCCTTGAGTGAGGATTAAATTAGATCACGACAAGCATCATCATCTTATGTTATGAGACAACATGACCTTTAAAAAATACGAAAAGCACTCCTAAGTTTAGCTTAAGTGAAATAAAGTAAAAGGGAACCTAATTAATTAGTTGATGATTAATTAATTAATTAGTTAATATGTCTAATTTACTCTAACACTCCCCCTTAAGTTCAAATTAAGGAGAAGTTGAAAATCTAATGATGAATGCATGGATGGATGCATGGATGGGTTTCAACTACAAGGCTTGATGAGGTACCCATGTAAAATAAACAAGTCTCTCATAATCAAGGAAAATGAGAAAACCACCTAGGAAAAACTTCTCTCCAAAAAGGAGAAAATGAAATAAATGCATACTAGTGAAAGAAGGAAAGAAGTAGGACTCAATATGACCCTATAAGGACTACTTATATCATGCAAGTAACACTAAATGCCCAAGTTATGCCAAAAAATAGCTCATTTAGGGAATTTTTAGGGTTTTGGGGCCATGACAAGGTATAAGCACTGACATCACCAGATGAAATTTTGATGTCAACATATGGTGGTCACTGAAATATTTGATTTGATGTTGGTGTATTCTCTAACAACTATTATATTCCCTACAACCTGAAATATTTTGAGAAGTCATTGATAAATTTGGGGTTATTGATATATGCTTTGGAGTGGTCAAAATATTTGTTGGGGAGGAATATTATGTGTCATTAGTTTTGAACTCATTGTTAGGAAGATATTTGGTTGGTAAATCAACCATAGATATACCACAATTGATGGTTGGATTTCCCCATCGAATTGATATGATGGAGAGATAGATCATTGGTAGGGCCATGTGGAGCCTATTGTGCACCTACTATACCTAGCACCTTTATGTAGGGCACAATGCATACCATGTGTTGAAAACCTTTTTTTAATAATTGAAAAATAAAAAATTGTTGTGTGTACCAAGCAGTGGCAGCACGATTTCTTGTGTAGATTTAATAGCAAGGATTTCCTATGACGTCGTATATAGTTGTATGGATTTGTATGATCGTACAAATTTTCACTCCCTAAAAAATTAATTGCTTGAATTTTAGCATTTGGACAAGCAATGTTAGGTTTTTGGCCATTATAGATGCAATGGTGATGTTTGTTTCACTCTAGGATGAGCTAATTTTTCCTCTATATTGCATCTCTCAAAAAATAGATAGAAAGTCACACATTTGGTGTTCTGATACCATGTTAGAGTTTATAGTGAACTCAACAACTCCCAAAAATTACCTACAACCAAAACACCTATCACAATAGAAAGAAAAGCAAGATAGATTTGCTATGCAACCTAAGAATTATATTGATGCAATAATTTTCCTAAATGTATGCCTACATCTAGATAATTATATGATTGCAATATTGAATAAAAAATGCTTATAAAAGAAAAATCCAACCCTAGATGAAACCCTAGGTGAGGATTTAATTAGATCATGACAAGTGTCCTCATCCTATGCTATGAGACAACATGGCCTAAAACAATAAAAAGTGCTCCTAAGTTTAGATTAAGTGAAATAAATTAAAAGGGGACCTAATTAATTAATTAATTAGGTAATATGTGTATTTTACTCTAACAATCATGTGATATCATGATATATCTATTTTAGTGGTAGAATTATATGGTTTTATTTTATCGTAATTATTTTGTTTATATTGTTTAGTAAGATATAATCTAGTTGTAATATGATACATTTGTCTTTAGCATCTTATGAGGTCTCCAACTCACTCTTTGATATTATAGCAATGAGTAAAGTGAGGATTGCCTTATCTTCTTCCACCTAACTTGATCTCACAACAAAGGAGAGAAATTAATGTACCCTCTTGACCTTGTAAATACTATCATTGAAGTTATTGTCCTTGAGAGTTGCATGTCCCTTAAAGGCTCATATAATCTTTCACTAGTTAGTCTCATATAATTCCCTCTATGTCATATTGGCCCTATATATTCTTTCTATCTTCTTTTTGTTCTTATAAAATATCATGTTATAGGTTATAATTTATTATTCTCTCTTGTCCTACGCTAACTAAATATTGGTAAATGATTTCCTTTGACTTCAAGAATGTTAATAGGCATAACATTCAACTCCTCTTTCTTAATTGTATTGCTTCTTTGTGGTATTGATTCTCTTTAACCTTTTAGTTTATTTTTTGTTGGGTATTATTTCAAACATCACTTTTTCCACCATCTATTTTTTGATATTCATTTTAATAATTAAATTTCTTACCTTTCTTTTCATCTCTACATTTTTGTTATTAATATTTTATGATTTTTTCATTTCTAGGCACATTAAGGACTTAGGCTTGGAGTGCACTATTACCTTCCTATTTTCCTATTTCCCTTTTACCTTCTCTTTCACCAAAATTAGCAGAAGAATAGAATATTTGAAACCACACCCCTCTTATGTTATCCCTTCTAACTAGTATATTCATGTACCCACTATTTCCTCTAGGCCTACAAAGAATTCACAAGACATGTCCACAACCATAAATATAATCCCCTCTACAAGGAAGATGTTACAAGTTTTGAGCTCAACTAAACACACCACTTGTTAGAATCATTGGCGGTCATACTCCACTAATCATTCAATTGAATGTCATAAACCATGTTGTAGAAGCCATGATAGGGGTAGGTTGTGTTTACTTCATACTAATTTATTTGTGGTTACTATTGTCATATTAGATGAATTAAAAGTCTTAAAGGATGACCATACATGGACTAAAATTTGTTTCTTACTTATTATATATAAAATTTTCTTTGGATTTCTTTAAACTATTAGATATTTTGAGATAAATATCACAATTATTGTGTTCAAGTTTCACCCAATAGTGTGCAAAAGAGAATATTTACTTATTTACTTTATCTCATCCATTGTTCAAGTAAAAATACACACTCATTAAATTTAAACTTTCATGTTACATCAATGTTAAATGTGTACTACCACCACTCACTGCTCTATAGTAAAATAACATTCTCTATAAATATTTGTTGTTGCTTTGTTGAATTTACTTCAAAGTTACCATAATTTTGTAATGATGATATTATATACACTATCAAGTTTACCTTTTGCATGCATAGTTCTTTTGACAACATATCTTCTAGGCTATCAACTTCACCTTTCATGTACAATATTTATTCAATCCCACCACTATCAAGTAAATTTTGTGAGCTTCGTTCTAAATATTATAATTAAGTGTGCTATTATATTGAGAAGATGTTATCATGGGTTGCAACCATGAACGATAACCTTATATGTAGGTGAACTTATTCCTTGTTAGAAAAATATTAAGTGATCAAACTATCCCAATTTATTGATATTAATCTATGTTACTTACATGTATAATTGATTGATAATTATTATATATATATATATTATAGATAAAATAGGAAAAATAAAGATATCGACCCTATTACTTAGCGATTCAAGAGGATAAGCAAACAATCCTACATAATACATTAATTGTAGACAAGCAACAATGAAACAAAAAAACTAAGACCTAAAATAGTACCATAACAACCTATAGACGCACTAATAATTACTCTAGAGGTGGAAACGTTCCTTCCATCATCAAAAAGGAAATTATACATCTCATGTCCATTGACCTTCTTGTTTTTATTTCTCCTATTTGGGGGTTTTATTAGAGTGGTCAATGAACCTTTTTCTATTTTATCTCATAAAAATTTGAGGAAATAAAAGTGTGGCAAATGACTTATGCATTACCTTTGTGCTAAAATTGAGAACCCGATTCATCTTTCCTTCTAGAGTAACCATTTTGTATTGTAGGGATTCCACAATTTTGGCAATGAATTCACAAAGGGAATGAGGGATCTCCTTATTAATAGACTTATTTGAACACTCCATTAAATTATTTGTAGGCTATGTACTAGTGTACAGTTCATTTATTTTATCAAAGTAATTGGTTCCAGTGTCCTTCTCAATAGTCTATCCTAAAGTGGAAATCTGAAAACTAACTTCATCCAAATTCTTGCTCTCATTAGCAGTAACACTATCATCATAATCATTGGCCAACTCCTCCGGACCCTCTAATATTGAAATCTCATCACTAGACACAATTATTTCTTCCAAGTTGAGACTGATAGGTGAAGTGAGAGTTTTAATAGTTCCAATCCTATTTGACTTCCTCACTCTGGAATCTTGAACCTCATAAACTATTGCTTTTCCCTTTCTTACTTGGAATTGTTGAAAATCTTACCTAGGATCTTGTCATTAGCAAACATCACAACTCTACCCTTCTCAACCTTATTATTAGATGGGGTAGCATCAATGGATACTTTTTCCTTCTTCTTGGTTGAGATAAGGGAATCCTTTTTAAGAGAGTAAAGTCTAGTAGTTACACCTACCTCTATGTGTGTAGATGTATCCAAACCTTTGGCCTAATCTTAGGTGTCTCTAGGAGCACACACAACCTTAGGGATTTTCACATGAGCCTTTTATATATAGGAGGATATCATATTATGTTGCTATATTACTATACTTTAATTAGGTGCATCAACATAGGTGATGCATTATAATTTAATTAAGTGCACCAATGTAGTTTATACATGAATCTTGTATACTTGATTTAGTATAGCTATAATTTTATTCAAGTTGAATACTAAAAGTTAAATTGTTATAAGAAAAAAGTACTTGAATTCTTTGTAGGTTACATATGGTATTACCATTTCTTAGAAAGCTTGTATCAGTTGTTGTGATTTACAATTTGAGTACACATTCTTGATAACAAAAAGAAGATATTTTTTATGGTTGTGGTATCATTTTAAATATGAAAAATATTGATTATGTTATTAATTCTTGGCTCTTGTGCAAATAACTTTTTATTTTTGTATATATTAAGGTGATAAGATATTTGGTATGCAAGATTATAATAAGTTACACTTTATTTTATTTATATATTGATGTGATTAGATATTTGCTATGTCAAAATTATAAAATGGTTACTTCATGGTTTTTAATCAAGGGTAGTCCTTTCCTTTTTTATGACATGATGAGATTTATCTGTCCTCTTTAGGGGTTGTGGGCCTTGGATACAAGGAAAATAACATTATTTATTTAAGAAGATTTGTCATACATAGAAAGTGAGGACTAACCTGAATGATTGAATCATAACATGAAGTTATATTTAAGAGAAACCATATCATTTATTTATTTTATGCCTAGGAATAATTGTTTATTCTTCTAGTTTGCATACACTTGCCCATATTTGTACACATTAATGATAAAGGTATATAATTATGTGTACTGGTATTTTTAAAGATTTTAAATAATGTATAAAAAATAATCTTATTTTGTTATGCATGTTTAAGTTGAGTGGCTACACCATTAGATTGAGCAAATTCAAATAATGACATGAATTTCAAGGTATGACCTAGAGTAAATTCTTCAATCTACAGTGGTGTTATGATATGCTAAAGAAATGATACAAGATACCATTGATGCCACACACACAAAATAGTTTACATTAAAATAAATTGATTTATTCTTTTACTACATATTAATTTATATTTTATTTGTTTATGCTATGTGATTTTCTTAAAATAAATATATAGCTATTACTAATACCAATTGTATCTTCACTAGTTGAAACACAAGTTAATGTATAGGGAAGCTTTAATGGCACAAACAACCTACATATTATATTAGTTGATGCACTCCAATTATATATAAATAAAAAATAAAAAATAAAATTAATCTCCTTAAATAAGATTAAACTTGTTCATTTTATTTTTTCCTATAAGTTTTTAATTTTCTTTAAATCTAGGCTTTTGATTGTTAATATATTTAATTGTTTTAGAAACTTAAATATTGACTTGGGGAATGTTTTTTAAGCATACATTCAATACTTAAATCAATGGTTAATCCATCTTCTTCTTCTATCTTCTTTCTGGCTAACATGGTATCATGATAGTCAACAAAAATAATAATGCATTCATCCTACATCCACAAACCACATCATACATTCATCGTGCATAATCATATCATAATCATCATCATATCATAAGCATAACATCACACGGGAAACATGAAAAAATAAATGCATCCATCTCATAGCATGTTGTATAGAAAGATACTAAAAAAGAGAATAAATCATCCATAACATAAATCATACATAGCATATCGCATAGCATCACATCATAAATCATACATAACATCACATCATATGCATAAATAAAGAAACACATCCATAATATAAACATTTGCACCCATCCATAGCATGTGCATCCATACATGATCGTAAAGCATCACATGAAATAAAAGAACACCATATCATAATCGCATCAAACCATCTCATATATATCATCAAATATGACAGTCATGATACAAAATCAGAATCAATGTGTAAATGTCATAAAAAAATGGATATACAAGAGGCTATCAAAATTAACCGATGAATGTATATACATATCAACCTCAGGGTTGTATATCAAAAATGTGTCTATGTGAAGTTCGAGCTATCCTTGGCTTTGGTGATCATCATGGTGTGACTAGTCCTGGTGACCAACCGACGATTGTTGATGGTCGCTCCTTGATGGCTACTTGATTGAAGGTCTTGTTGAGCCACTCGACGTGATTCTGCTCCTCTGAGAATAATCTGGGTGTCTCCTCTCTTTAGGGACATCTCAATGGTACAAGGTCATGTAATAGGAGGCCTTAACCATGACATCCCTATACAATGGTGTAGGTACATGTCCTTGTCCTGCATGTGCCTAGAGTTGTGCAATAGCCTCTAATTGTTGCTGATGACCTACCTCCTAAGCCAACTATAGGTCAGATTGTTGTTTCAATTGGTGCTCCTGGTCTCGTTCTCCTCGATATCTATCCCTCTCGCCTGTCACCTACTAGACCTGTACACGGGCTACATCCTGCTCACTAGTCAACTGTTGGACCTGTTGAAGCAGTTGGTCCCTCTGAGTTGTCAATGCTTGAATCTGGGCATCTTGTGGGTCGGGACCCTATGCCTACTACTGTTGTTGCTAATCTTGAGGGGGTGGTGGTGTATGTCTCAATGGATGAATAAGAGGTACATGTCCAAGCACCTACCCCACACCCTGATCCTTTTGTCCCACATCCTGATTTGGTTGTTGGCCATCTGGTGGCCCATGTTCGTCATGTTTGTCATGCCCATCGTGAGGAGGTTGTTGATGTGTTATTGTTGTCCTCATCCCTGTCCCCTACCCTATCAGTGAATATGTCATTGTGCTCTCTTGGGAGCTTGCCCTCTAGTGGGATCAATAAGCCACACAGGGGAAAACTGACTGAACCAAGCATCATAATCGAAAGTAGTACCTGCATCATGGGGTCCACCTGCGTACACCAGGGTTGTGGTACAAGCTACCTGAAATCATCGATAACCACCTATGGTGGGTCTTGTTTTCTCCACACTATCTCTCTAGAGGTATGTGCAAAAATGGCTCTATATGCAGGTTGCACTACATCTTGTGTCTCGCTGAACTGACAAGCCACCCAATTAGGGAGATACCTCTCAACCATGGTATGCTCCTGATGGAAGATGTATCTAGTCTATTGGGCGTAGAAATGTTGATCTTGGTCATCGTACCAAGGGTGTGCCTAAATTCAGGGCCTCCGCCTAAACACTATCATGTCACCTATAATGTGCCTCCAATATGGGATGCCTATGGTACCTGTGTGCTCTAGAGTAGTCATCGCCCCATATCTGTAGATGGTTGGCTGGTCTGGACCTATATCAACAAGTATAATAATCGAGTGGAGTGTGACAATATGCTCCTAGGCCTAGATGTGTAGAAGTGTCACCCTGGCTCCAATAGCATGACCCCTCAGGTACACTACCTGATGCATATCATGATATAAAGACACAAGACTAACTGGGCCCCATGCATGCAGTGTCATCCTCTAGACCATCCTTTCCCAAGCAACTCCCCAACCAAAGTTGAATCCTCTGTCACATCTGTTGGGGTAGTGTACCCTATAAATCAGTGCACCAATGACAAGTGTCAAATTCGACACCATCCCCCTATAGTCTCGGAGGTCAATCTGGTGGTTGTCCACCCAAATAGTCTTTAATCCAAACACATCAAAAATCACATCTACCCCTGACTCAATGTCATAAATAACTTGCTCACCATTAATGGGGATTCGTAGGATACGTCAGACATCCTCCAAAGTAACAATTGCCTCTCCAGTAGGCAGATGAAAGGACAAAGTCTCACTGTGCCACTCCTCGATCAATGCAGTTATCATTGCAAGATGTATTCAGATCTCTAGCATTAGAGCGACAAATCTAAGCCCAATCTCCCCAAGGAAGAAGTCCTCATCATCCCCAAAATGGTGAATGTGAGACAAAATACTCAAGCAACGCTCCATAGACATGATATGTCTAATGGTCTCCTACAAGCACGAAGCGAACAGTGTCAAATTTGCTAAAAAATGACAAGTTTTGGACTCTGAAACCCTAAAAAATTTAATTGTGCGCCAATTTGCAATTGTGTCGCTCTGGTGAAATTGTAACTGCGTCACCATTTTTCAATAGTGTCACTATATGCAATAGTGCGTCAGCTTTTTTGTGTTGTGCACTAGACCTAAATTGAGTGGTGCATCGCTATATTGTAAATGTGTGTTGATATTTCAATAATGATGCTGGACTGAAATTATGCATCGCGCTACTATTTTGCAATAGTGACACTATTGGGAAAAGGCGCCCCTAAACCTAATTTGAGCAATGTGATTGCAATAGTGTTGTTGACCATGATAAAGGCGTTGCAATATAGTGATGATATTGCTCGCCTAGCTTCTAAGCCTAATAAATACACTAAAAATGTGAAAAAATGAGAAAAGTTTTAGATTGCATACTAAAGGTCCTACATCAGCTGGTTGTTGGTACTCTCGTACCCTATTCTCGAGGTTCTCAGGAAGTGTTGGATCGCCCATTTCCTTAGGAGGTCAAAGCAAAATTAGCAAGGTTTCACTAAGGCTATGAGTGCAAATGATTTGAAAATGACCCCTCAACTCATATTTATGCCTAAAAATTAGGGGTTTTGCCCTAATTTAAGGTGGGAAATGGCATTTTTTAATCGTTTTAATTAATTTTTGAGCTATGAACCCTATTTTGAGGCATTTTTATGTTTCTAAGCCTGTTGTCGTGTCTCAAATCCTATTTTCTACACCTAAAACTATGTTAAACCTTTGTCACGATCTCGACTGAAAAATTAAAATTTTCACCCAATCTCTCGAGGGGGCAGGGTACCAGCTTAATTCCTTTTGTTGGGGAAATAGTGGGGCATCTGAAAAATCAAGAATTTTTAAATTCTTGATCTGAGCACCATTGTAAATCTAAAAAACGTCGATCTTTAAACCAATGTAACAGGTACCTCGCTTCAAAGAGGGACAAAATATAGACATTTAAAATTGTCCTAACTGATATTACACATCTAAATTTGATTACTAACACCAGTTCATCCTGAATCACTTCTTTTCAACCATTTAATTAAATAATCATCATTATTTAACTAAATTCATCAATTTCTCCAATTAATCAAATAGTCAATATTATTTGACTAATTCATCCCCTTTCATGCTAATTTTCATCTTATTTAATTAGGTAATGCAAATTATTTAATTAAATTGCTTATGTCTTCTCATTTAATTAAATAATCTTTATTATCTAGCTAAATGTCATTAAACCCCCTTTCATAAAATAAGTTAATTATTTAATGATAATCCTAATTTCCTCCATCTTGCACAATTAAAGTATTCTTTTAATTATCTAAATTGCTAATTTCCTTCATCCTCCCACTTGCAAGGGAATATTCTTCTGGAATATTACTCCATTTCAACTCCTCCAAATGGAATATCCTTGTAACAAACTTCCTAACAATTTCCTAATTTCTAGGAAGTGTGCTTCTTTGAATAAATGAGAGCCATTGATTAAATCCTTGATCCTTGTCAACTTGCATCTCATCCATTGATGAGAATCCTTGATTCATGCCCTCAACTCTGATTGCTTCTCATTTATTGATTGATCAAATCAATCATGACCATTGCTTGAACCTTTTATCCTATAAATACTCCTCATTTCTATGAGAAAGGGATCCACTTTCATTTAGAGTAACTAGACTATACTGAATTTTAGAAGCATTCTCCATTATCATTTCAGCATTTAGCATCCATTTTAGCTTATCTTCATTCATTTTCATCAATCTTCATCAATGGCATCCATTTGAAAGCTTGTTTCAATGTAGGGATTGGGAAAGGTTTGAAATTCCACATCAATGCAACAACAATCCCCCAATGAGATGAGGTTTGAGGCATTAGATTAGTTTCCATTATATGCATTTCTAGTTAGTTTCTTGTTTAATGACTTCTTTGTTTGATGTTTTCAAGTATTTCATTGGGAGCTTGACTTAACTAGTTAGATATTGGTTTATTTCTTGTGGATCAACCATGTTTAGCTTAGGTTATGATCATGCTCACACATACAACTCAATAGACCAACGAATGCCTTATTAAGCAATTCATTCACCTAGATATGCTACATTTATTTTATCAACCAAGGAATCATAATTTATTGGATGGTGTTGGAATTGTATGTGCAACTAAGATTTCTAAGTTATCATTATCAATTGAGTATAGAAGAGTTAACAAAAGCAACTTGGTCTAGAAGCAAACTTAACTAAGAACAACTTTGTCTAGAAGAAAACCTAGCTGCATAACAATTTATGTAGGTAAATGCTCGTGTGAGAACAATAATTAATGACTTAGTTGTGTTGTAACTACTTGAAATAATAATGATAACAATTAATTACTACTCAACAATTTAATTAAACTTTAAATCAAATAATACAACTCAACACTTTATTCTACTTTTAGTAATAACCTAAAACACAAGGAGTGTTGTAGTTACCTCAAGTGACCCTTGCTTGAGTAGTTGCAATCCCATGATACCTTTATTAAATCTTAACTCAAAATGTCATGTGATTGACTAAATCTATCTTTGTTGTAATTTTAATAGATAACACAAATTAAGAACAAAGTATTGATTGAAAGGAACAATGCTTATATCCAAATCTAGTAACATTAGAATACTAGATCCTTGACCTCTCACAAGATCTAACATATATACAAGATCTCAAGAGTCTGATTATTCTTGGACTCAAAACAACTTGTAAACAATTGTCAACTCCCCTAAAAACATAGGAAGATGACTCGGTATTATTATAAATATTAATGGAAAACTAAGCACATGGAGGTAAGAGTTTCATAATTACATTAAGACTTTGTATAAAGAAGACAATTACAACTAAAAATGTACTCAACATGGCATAACTATTTGAGCCATGACCACTGCTATCACAAATATCTTATTTCCTCCATGACTATCTCTATCTTGTGACAACATTAGCAAAAACAAAATGATCTATAAATAAATCATTTACACAATCTTTGACCTCTGCCTCTATCGGCTATGAAAGACTGCATGTGTTGTAGGTGATCATCCCCTTGGCTACGGGTTGACATATCTTTTGGTGTGAGTTGACAAATCCTTCACTGCAAGGGTTAGTTTATTTCAAAGGTATATCTTCATCATTAATAGCCATAATCAACATAAACCTCTATTAAATTTCATAGCCTTAATGATTTAATACTCAAAATAAGTATGAAGGTCTAGGTGATGTCTTTGAAACCATTAGAAATATCATGAAAAGTATAAAATTTAAACAAGGAATTTAAGAGGATAATTTTAGGACTCATTAGAATCCATAAATTAAATTTTCTCATTTAACAATATGGCCCTAGGAAAACAACCTACCATATTGAAAAATCTCATTCAAGTCAAAGATATAGTCATAGCATGAGTAAATATAATATTACAAGTAACACATGCTCATATAGGATAATATATACAATGGTCACATAATTAGCATTCCACAAGATATATATAGAAAAAGAAAACATTCTTCTACAAAGAATTATAGACTTAAAGATGTATTAATAGTTCACAAATTCCATAGACAAGGAAAGTATTATTTCTTCTATGTAAGTAGAAGTGATATTAGAGATGAATTATGACAAAATTTTAGATACAACCCATATTATAAATATATCAAAATAAATGCCAATTATCAAGTGCAACTCCTTGAAACAAGTACATACATTATAGATATGCTTCACACTATTGAATATAAATATGTACTAATGAAAAATTATGAATTTAATGTTGACCAATAACAAACTAAAAATGAATCAACACACTTAACATAATTTATGTTTAGATTATCAAATAAAAATTATGAGCTAGAAATTATTAAAGAAATCTTACAAGTTGAAGTTAAAAATGATACCATTGTCAATTGGCCCCAACTGAACTCATCTCCCATAAAAAAAATACAATACTAAGTGGCTCTTTGATATTGCATTTCCCACTCTCTCTAAATGGCAATGCACCACATATTCAACCCTAAATTAGGGAAGTCAAACTACACAAATATGCATTGAACTTTATGAGATTTCATGGCCAAATATTTGGAAGGCATCCAATATAAATGATATTTTATCTTAGATCTTATGACATGATATTGTAGACAAGAGCATGTGTTGATTAAAAAATACAAAATAAAACATACCAACCACTATTGAAAACTCTTGTACATGCTTAAAAAATATTTCCAACATAGTTGGATGAGTAACTAATGGATTTTGGATCTTCCTTATGAGGGAAAATATCATATTGGAACAAGTTCCGTGATGAACTACAAAATATGATCAACCAAACAGGATCACCCACTCTACTCTTCACATTAAGTGGTATAGATATAGAATGACCAAATTTGCAACAAATATTCTCATATGATATCACATTTACAGTGCAAACAATATATATATATATATATATACATATGTGTCAAATCCATATATCTACATCAAAGGTTCACAACCTTTCATGAGGAGTTCATTGAGAAAATTATTTGTACAAAATATTATTGGTATAGGTATGAATGAAAATAGTGAGGGTCTACACATGTACACGGATTCCTTTGGCTCAAGAAAGCACCAAACACAAACAAAAATGATTGGGAAAATATTATAGATCTGTGGAAAGAGAAAGAATATTCTTTAACAAATACATCACTGCTTGGAACCCCCATTATATATTTGAGAGAAATAACATGACATCAATCTCCACTTGATGATCCATGCTTACTAAACACAAGGGAAATCTTCACTACAAATATCTCTAATGACTATGAAGAGATAATTAATTGTGTGCGGACATACAAAATATAGTGAAGGAACATGTCTATGCAAGAAGGAAAATATAAAATGCTAATACAAAGCTCCATTAAAAGAACAATTGAATTCTACCTTATCATGTGATGATGTTACCAAACAAATGACAGTACAAGAAATGGTGATAGGTTAAACAGACATAAACCATAAATGATTTTAATATGGAAAGGTAATATAGAGTTATAGCTTGTCATTTCATGAACATTTGTTCTCAAATATATTTCCAAGTATGTATCAAAAGAAAAGATAAGATTAGAGAGACATGTTAATATGTAAGAAAGAATATGTAAAAATCAAAGGCCTAATGACCAAGATTTAACAATGTGTAAGAAATTCATGACAAAAATTATGGTAAACTATGATATAGGAGCACAAGAAACATGCCATATGCTCCAAAAATTACCCCTTGTTATTTTAAACTAATATTTCTATCATTAAATGCTGGTTGAAAAGCATTTCATCAACTAATAAGATCTACAAATAAGAATACTTTACAATCTCGCTACTTGCATTCCTATATGAAGCACCCTCCATAACTAGAAACAATAATACTACTTGAATATGCACAATCCTTCTCATATATTACATGCCACAAAGGATGTAAATGGAAATAGAGGAAAGAAAAAACAACTATAAATATATTTCCAAGATTCTATACTATTCCAAAATAAGATTCAAAATATTTTTAAATATTTATTGGATGGTTTACTACTAGACAAGCATTCATGTGACATACACACAAATATGTCTCACCAAAGATGAAATAATCATAAATTAGGATCACATGAATACAAGAAAATATCACGTATATCATATTTACCATACAATTAAAATGGAAGCTAACTATGAAGAGGAAGAATATGCTAATAACAAGATAGGAACAAAAAATACAACAAAAATGAATGAATGTGAGTTACAAATAGGACTTACTAACAATGTGAATATAACAAAACAAAAACTTGGTAGGTATAATTTTAACAACAAATTAGATAACATATTGTACCCTAATATTTACATGTTAGTACACTTCAATTCATAAGCACAAATAAAATTCTCAAATAATATGAACATACCCCCTTTAATTCAAATGCCCCAAACTATACATTGTAACCAAAATAAAAAACTAGAACTTATAATAATTATAGACCACTACAAAGATCATTCCTTAAATCAACCCTTAAATGTGATTATTCAATGAGTTATAGGAACTAGAAAATCCAACCTAATTACCTACATAAAAAAATGTACTTCAAAATACACTACCACAAAAACAAAACTCGTCACTTATTCTTGCTCCTACAAGAATTATTTTATTTAACATGCATGTCTCAACTATACATTCAACCCTCAAGATTCTAATAAAAGATATGCAATCATTGCAAAATATTCACTAAAATCATTTCAAGAAGGGATGAAAGAGACAAAACACATCCTCATTAATGAGAATATTTAAAGGGCCAGAGCTATTGTTAAAGTTAGATAATAGATTGCATGGCATATTTCCCCACCAACAAAATCTTTGCTTTGATGAAATATCTATAATTATATTAAGTGACCTATCTCGACTACCACTTGTCATGGAAAAACCTATCTATGTATGATACTCAAACACCAAAATGATATGGAAATAATTACTATAATTATTGTATTACAAATAATATTTCATCAACAAGGGGACACTCCAACTCAAATCCACTTTCATTAAACATTAAAAATATATGCAATGCAAAGCCAACACAACATGCTTGGGAATTGTTAATAACCCACACAAACAAACTACTGACAATAACTAAAAAAGAAGAATTTAAAAAATCAATGCACATTTTTGCTACAAATGATCTAGTGATACTAAAAAATAGAAAAATGCTCAAAGTACTAAATGTTCTAATTGCACTATGTATTCCAATAAGCACACAAAGAAAATAAAAACTGATGCTAACGATGACAAATTTTCATGAGAACTCCTATTATGCAAAGGCCAATGAATCATTCTAATAACAAAACTATGGACTCAAAAAGGACTTGAAAATGGATCTTTTAGAGAAGTCATGGATATTGTTTACAATCTTGTCTCTAAATTATTGGATATACCATTATACACCATACAAAGGATTGATAACTATAATAGGTCATTATGGAACCAAAATGACCCAAAAATGATACCTATACTACCTATTTCTCTAGGCAACCATAGAGAAATACTATTGTCCATGTCATGGGCAATTACTATAGATAAATCTCAAGATATAACACTACATAAGACAATAATCTATATTGGTAAAACAAATAGACAATGAATAACATTTATAAATATATCTAAATTTAAATCAATAAATGATGGGCTTTGTATCAAATTGATATTTTCCTTCAATCACCATTCTAGAATACAAAATTATCCATTCAAAATTATCAAGAAAGAGGAGACTCACCTAAAATTACACTCATTATAATAAATTTATGAATTTAAATTTTAATCATAACTCTTTCAAACAACCTTTCAATTTCAGGTTTACATTTTTCTCTTCATAATATATGGCTTACAAAAAAATTCATTCCCCGCTAACTCTTTGAAACCTTTTGAATGTATAAGTGGATGCTTGTAAATCTTAAACAAACAAACAAAAAAAATATCCTCATTGAAATTATATTTGCTCTACTTTATTTACATTACTTAGAAAAAGTAACATGTTATTATTCACACCATATAGATCTAAAATAAAATTAACTATAGAATTATGGCTTTGGTTGAATAACATCATACTCCAATGCACAAAAATGAAAATAATTACAAAAAAACACTATATGTTGGAATCCTTTACAACAACCTCAAAATCAACTAAAATTAATAAAGATTAATGGTGGTCAAATTCAAACAAATATGAAGGTATTAGAAAATAACCCTTCAAAAGATTACACACTTATATATAATACAAATAGATTGTACATTGATTCATCTATTTGTAGACTATATTTCATATGTCATACGACAAATTCATCGCCATCAATTCACCAATGGAAAATTCACCGTCAGCAATTCACCACCACGGAAAATTCACCGACGAAAAATTCACCGCCAAGTAAAATTCATTGCCAACAATTCATGTGGTGGAAAATTAATCGCATTAATATTTTTAATAAAATCAAAGTTTTCAAAATATATATTAAAAAATATTACCGCCACGGTGAATTTTACTTGGAGGTGAATTTTTCGTCAGTGAATTTTCCATGACGGGAATTGTTGGCGCTGAATTTTCCATCGGTGAATTGCTCATGATGAATTTTCCTAGAGCCATTTCATATACAACAAGATTGTAAATCTCCTCATTCATGGGGTCTCTGGAGTTGATTCGACTAATACTTTTAGAGCCCATATTAGATGGACTCCCTTGAGGATGGATTTGTTCAAGATCAACTTTGATGGAGCATCGCAGGGAAACACTTGCCAATCTGAAGCTATTTGTGCTATTAAAAATCATGACAATGAAATCAAGATGGTGGTGGTTTGGAAACTTCCTGATAGAACCAATAACAAGACTGAGTTCCAAGTGACTTTTCTTGGACTTAAACTATGCAGGAAGCTGGAAGCTGAACATCCAAAAAAATAATCTAGAAGGGAATTATGTAATTCATTGCAGAGGTATTGCAAATTGAAATTTAAATAAGTTCATACTCCCCATTTGTGAGATCCTTGCAGAATTTGAAGACTATATTATCACACATGTTTATAGAGAGGGGAATAAGTTGGTGGACCAATGCAGATTTCCTACATATGGCCCATCAAAATGCTCTTGACACAATGGACGCAACATTCAACTTGAAAGCTAGGCAAAAAAATATGGCGTTCTTGGGAACAATCACGGACCACAGATTGCAGAGGATTTTCAAGACAAGGGCCTGAGTGGTTCTGCAGGCCATTGAAATGTGCTGGGAGAGTCTTTATGTGAATTCATCCTTCTGGGACCATGTCAACCAAGACGTTACATCTATGTTCATGGTGGTCCTTTTGGATGTTGGGGTAGACAAAGGAGAAGTGAAACTTATAATGAAGACTTTGGTCTGACCACGCTTCTGTAGAGGTTTATAGAAATTCCTGAATGCCACAGTTGTGGCGTTGGGCTTTACGCCCACCGGTGGAACTTGGATACTTGAATAGGAGTAAAGATCAATTTTCTCAAGGATTTAGCCCTTATAAGAACTTTTTGTAATTTCCACCAATATCTATCAAATAAACATATTTGATTTAGTGATTACAATAATCAATTAATCAATGTATTTACAAAATAAACAACTTAGATGATTTATTAAATTTATTAAATAATAATTAACGTAATTTTAGGTAATGATTGTTTAACTAACGATGTTGTCGATGATTAAGCTTATATTCTAAGGTGTGAGCATTGTAGATTGTACACCACTATGTGTATGTCTACTCGAGCCCTTGAAGAGGGATACTATGAACTTATTTTTTATTGTAAAATTGGGAAGACTAATATATTCAATACATAGATCTTACGAAATAATCACATGTATATCTAATCCTTAGTAGTATGATAATTTTTTAACGTTCGAAGGTTATCAAATTTGATGTTGAATTTCTCAAAATAGTATATATTCACTTTTGTATGTTGTCTTCCTTTACTTAGGTTGTGTTTGATTACAAATACATACATACATGCATGTGCACGTGTATATATACATATGTATAAATGCACACACACACACACACACATACATACATACACATGTATATCTAATAGATATGTATGTATGTATATGTATATACACACATATATATATAAGGGTGTAACACCCCTCCTATTACGGTAACAAGTAGCATTAATTAGTTACTATCTATAGGAAAATTAAAATAATTTGATGTATTAAAATTAACTAATGTTCTTTTGGATGTATAATAATCTATGTATAGAATTTGTCAAATGGGTTATGGTCAAATGGTAGGGCCACTTAATTTTTATGTTGGAGACAACAATTTAAAATTATCCTTTAGTGACATCTTGGTGTTAATAATAATTTTGAAGCGATAGTCCTACTTCAATTAATTGATAAACAAGGGTAATCTCATAAGTGATGAGAATTCAAGATGGATGAGCATTCTAGATGTGATAGTATTCAAGTTGGAGGAGCAAAAACTAAGGTGTCCAAGCCAAATGAGCATGATGGAGGATATTATTCAAGCTAGAGGAGCGTGGGTGGAGTGATAAGGAGGAGAAATGCCTTGCATGAGGAGATAGGAGGGTGGTATTAAAGCTAAAGGATTGTTAGTATGAGAATTATGAGCTAGAGGAGCATGGGTAGAATGACAAGGAAGAGGAATAGATTCTCTATAAGAGGAGAAATTTCCCTACAAGAGTAGGTAGAAGGTGTTTGTTTAATTTGGAGGAGCACTAATAGGATAACTTTAAATCTAATGGTATCTCTCTTAGGTGAGAATTAGATAGAGCAATATCCTTGCATGATGTAAGGGGTGGGGGTCTCTTACCAACTCTCACCTAAATAATCTAAATGTACATGTGTGTGTGCGTACATACATGTACACATGTGTATGAATTATCTTAAACAATCAGACATGCCTCATAAAATATGTATTAAAATATGTATGTGATAATATAACTAGGTGGTTTAAAAATAATAGCTTTGTATGATCAAATTAAAATATGTTATATTTTAATATGTACTTATGAATATATAGATATACATATCTAGGTGTATATATGATGGCTCTATAATATTACACATACATGCTTCTATACATATTATTATCTAGACAATAGCATGTGGGGTTGAAAATAATAGGAAATTTTCATTCTTATGAGATTGAAAATGATAAGATTATAAATATACATAATTTTTGAGACTATCATGCTAAAATAAAATAAATTATTTAACAATGTTGAAAAAATATCTCTTATGTGCATCATAATGGAGGTTGCTAGTAAGTTTGTGGAGGAAAATCTTATATATTTGCATTCTTGGGCTTAATAGAAGTGAAGAAAAATAAAAGGAGAAAGAGAAGATGGGAAGACGGAGAAGGAATATATATAAATAAATATAACCAATAATTACTAATTCAACTCAAAATAATTAAAGTTAGGATAGAAATTTATAATAAAAATATAAAAAATTAAATGTGATGGATAAGGGTATTTAGTGCTAAAACCAATGATATAAGAATAATGAAGAAGGTTGTGTAGAGTTAATTTAACACTGTTAAAAATAAATTGACACTAGAATATGACCTTCTTAAGTTTCATATTGTCTCATATTACTTTATAGTTCATTCCTGAGTGCCATTATTTTGATCCCGATTGGTGTAGACTTGATCTACCATGTAGATTTGATTTGGATCATGTAAAATAAATCTAACAAAATACACATATTAAAATATGTTTGTGTTCATTTTATAGATCATTACACTTGTCAAGGTGATGTTTAAGGATACTATTTGGGAGTTTGTTGATTTGATAGGTGAATGCATTCTCTTGGGTCAAACTCCTTTGGTGGGTAATATTAATGATATCAAAATGAATATATGTAGACATGTAGATGGGCTATATGATGTTGATGTAGATTAGAAATTGGTGTGATTTAATTCCAAAAAATCATGGAAAGATTTTATTTGTAGTAAAAGTAATGTGTTATGGTAAAATATCACTCACTATTATATTAAAAAAGTAGATTTTTTTGGATGAAAACTAACCAAAAATCATATAGTTTTTCTTCTTCCAAAAATTAGAGATTAAACATACATAAAAAATAACACAAATCACTAGATTACATTGCCTGTGAACTCTTGAAAATTTATGTATTATATAATTTACAAAATATGTTGAATGCTAAAAAATGTTGATTTGTATGGCGTGATATGGCTGAAAAGTGTGACACACTATTGTGCTTTCACCTTATATCTATTTAGTGTGAAGAAAATAGATATAATTAGCTAGAGGCAGAGCTTGAGATGGCTATTTGGGTGGATTGGTATTGCAAGGATGCTAGTGTTTCTCAGTGTTCAACGGTGTTCTCTTACCCCTTCATTAATGAGAGGGGTGTGTTTGTGTTGGAACCTCTGGAAAATAGGGGTGTGTGGGTTTCCTACACCAATCAGTTGGTTGTCTTCCTTGGCTTAGCATTGGGTTTTCTGAGTGTCTGGTTAGTTGTAGCTTGGCTGATGCAGGCCGTTATTTTGATTAATTAGGGTTCTAGATCCCTATTAAAGCTTGGTTGTAAGGGTTAAAGGTCCCTTCAAACATGATTGATTATTATAGATCGAGTTGTATTATTTATTTGAGATGGTTGTTGTTTAGGCTATTGATTATTTTTGTTGCAACATTCTTTATCTGGATAGGGTTTTAGGTCCCTTCAAAACCTATTTGTAATGGGTTTTGGGTCTCATCAAAACCTATTTTTCCCCTAATAAAAAATATACCACTAGATGTGATTAAATCATAACTATAATTCTATTATGTGATTTTATGAATATATTAAACAAATAATTACACAAATTATTACAATTGTTTGAAATGATTGATTATCAAATATAATGACCACTAGTATTTTTAGCATTTGATTGAAAATTAGAAGACAAAATATTGAAATAAATATATGTATCTTAAATTTATTATTAAACAAGATTGTTATTTTCTAAGGAAGGGATATGTAGGTAGCCCATGGTAGGTGGAGCTTAAAGAATTATGTCAAGTCTAAGGATTTGACATGATATCAAGAACTTTCCTTATTTAGCATAATAATGTATGTTAATGAAATAGAGTTTCCTTTATTGCAATTGTTTGGTAAGGTTTGGAAACTATCAATACCTTTTAAGTGGAATGAATTACTAAATTATAGAAATACTTGTTCCTATTGTCATTTTATGTCTTATTGACCATTCCTTGTCATCATCTAGGTGTCTATCTAAAAATCTAATGAGTCTATACATGAGTGAGAAGGGATTTTAGGTTATTTATTGTTATCTTTGTTGCATTTTCTTTGGGTGGATGAAGCAATCAATGGAATCAGATGACTAGGTGAAGATATAACTAACTCAGTGACTGTGAAGAAAGTTATGAGAATTCTCCCTCACTGGTTTGATTCAAAGGTCTTTATTATTGAAGAAGCCAAAGATCTGACAAAAATGACCATGGAAGAACTATTTGGATCTCTCACCACCTATGAGATGAGAAATGAAGTTGAAGGTAAATACAAAAGAGAATTTGCATTCAAATCTATAAAGAAAGAAGAAACATCTGTTTCACACAATGAATCTAAGGAAGAAGAAGCAAACTTTGTGAGAAAGATGAAGAAGGGATTAGGCAAGTATAAAGGTAAATAACCTTTCAAATGTTTCAATTGTGGAAGAGTTGGTCATTATGCTTCTAAATTTCCTTTTGGTGAAAATGAAAGTAGCAACAAGGGTTTCAAGAGAAACAATTTTAGGAGGAACCTTCTTTCCAAAGAGGATTGCTCCTTAGAAGAAGTAGATCACTTCTCATTAGATGATAATGGATGAGAATCCTTGTTCATGGCCAAGGTGATCTTTGATGGCTCAAACAAGATAGTAGATGATGAATAAGGTGAAGTTGATTATGAAGGTGAACTTATTTCTACTCTTGAAGACTTAGAATGTGCTAGAAAAGAGAACAAAGAATAAAAGGCCCTAATTGAAGCCAAGACAAATTAATGCACAATTCTTGAGAAAGAAATCCTTTTACTCAAAAATGAATTGGAGAAAACAAAATCTAGAAATTCGAAAGAAGCAGATCTCAACAGATCTCAAGGAAGACCTTTACATACAAGAATTTTCTCCAAAATAGGTTCAATCATGTATTTTTTGGTTATTATTTCATCTATAATAAGTATGGTCATAAGGCTTGAAATGTAAGAAAAGGGGGGTCCTAATTCCTAAATCCAAAGAACCTAGGATATAAGGGGCCTTTTCCAAGATTTAATTAGAATACCAACCACAAAGCCAAGAGATTAACTTTCAACCTCAATGGTGAGTCAATCAAACTTGGGTTGGTGGATTCTTTAGGGCCTTAGGATGATTAAGAATGATCTATAAATTATTTTAAATGATGAAACTAATTGAACTATATGACCTAATACATAAAATGCAGATTCTCGAAGATAAACAGACTGTAACAACACTTTATAGGCTGATTTGGGAGATATTAGAGAGTATGCACCTATCACCAAAAGTTGATTTTGACATGTATAGAGGGATTGATTCACCCCTAGGTGAATGGGTCTTTGTTAGGGAGCTTCCAAAAATACTTTTTACATTCCTCTGGTGCTAGATCTGAGATGCTATTTTCCACCTGCAAATTTTTCAAAATATCAGAAATGAATTTTGCAACTTATTTTCCTTAGGTTGACAAGAATGATAACAAATGCAACAATGCAAAATTGCTCTTCAAGACCTCTTCAGTCCTTCTTCAACTTATAATATACACATACACAAAGAGGAAAAAATATTTGTGCCATATAGGGTTTTGCCTCAATCAAACCATATGAATAGTGTTCCCACTTACATAATGGCAATATCAATGATACAAACCTTAATGGAAAGGAAGGAAATAATGAATGAACAATTTGAGTTGCAACTCACCACCCTTAATAGCTTCCTTGAAGGACTGAAGTCATACACATCACTTCAAGGGAATTGGATCTTTCTTGCTCGATTTGCTTGAATGCATGAATGCATGAAGACCTACAACACTTGTTAGCCTTCACAAGACAACATGAACACACATAAACTTTGACATGATGTTAGGATCTTGATTGCCGCTATAAATGACTGATAATGCTACTCTTGAATGCTCTTGAAAATAATGTTTTCTCTTTAATTTCACCTCTAGCTTGTTAGATTTCAAATGATAAAATGACTAGGTATTTATAGGTGTTTATCCAATTTCCCAAAAATTAGATTCCAAAAGCTGACACTTACAATTTGAATTTTGATCATTAAAATGCCACCAAAAACATATTTTAATTTGGGTCTTGGCTTAGTCCTAGCCTAAAATTCCAGGATACACATGATCCAAGGCAATTTAATTATTAAATGCATTTATTTAATGTTGGTTCTCCTTTTAGAAAGTGGTAAGAATAAGGCTTTCGAATACATAATTTAGCAAATTAGAAGCTTAATTAAGTCCAATAAATTAAGGGACCCAAACATAGTGTTAAATTGTAAAGGTATACAATTTCCTACACTACAAGGCTATAGATTGCAAATATGAAATGAATAGAAGAAATTTTGTAAGTAGAAATTATCTTGCTTCACTAGTGGATGCCAATGTAATATTTTAAATTTGCAACAATCTTGGACATAGTAAAATATTGTATAAGTGGATTAGCAAAATAAAAAATTCAAAAGGCATATGTTATTGAGCTAATTAAGGAAAATGTCACAAATGATAAGTTTAAAAACTCAATGGTTTTCCAAATAACATTTCATGCTTAAGGGAAAACAAATTTGTGGATAATAGAAAGTGGATGTTCAAGTCACATAATAGATGACAAAAGAAAATTCATCAATTTGGTTAAGTGGAATGGAGGATCAATCAAGTTTGGAGACAATTCATCTACAAAGGTTTGTGGAAAGGGCACCATAAGTATTGATAGAAAATACAAGATAAAACATGTCCTCTATGTTGAAGGTCTCAAGCACAATCTCCTTAGTTTAAGTTAGATGCGCAAAAAATGTTACAATTTATATTTCATGATCAAGGGTGTGAAATTAGTAAAGGGAACTTTGGTAGATTGGTGGCAGAAGGATCTAGGATAGAAAACAACTTGTAAAATCTAAAGGGTGTTAATGGAAGAAGTTGTCTTCTAGGATAGACAAATGAATTTTGGTTGTGGCACAAAAGGATGGGGCACATTAACTTTGATGACCTTGTGAAGATCAACTCCATGCAAGTAGTAAGAGATATGCCAAAGATTATCAAGCCTACAAGCACTATGTGTAAAGAATGTCAGATTGGGAAATAGACAAGGATAAGATTCAAGACCAAGGCATATTCTTCTACAAGACCATTGAAACTAATTCATATTGATTTGTGTGGACCTACTTGAACAAAGATTCTCCAAGGTGAACGGTATTTCATGTTACTCATTGATGATTTCTATAGGATCGCATGGGTTATATTCTTAAAAAAAATTCAAAAGCTTTCAGTAGGTTCAAGATTTTTAAGTCAATGGTTGAAAATGAAATAAATGCTAGAATCAAGTGTTTAAGGTTTGATAGAGGTGGTGAATTCACATCAAATGAATTTGAGGAATTATTTGAAGAGCATGGGATAAAGAGGCATCTATCTGTTGCAAGAACTCCTCAACAAAATGGAGTAATGGAAAGAAAGAATAGAATAGTTCAAGAGATGACAAGAACAATGTTGAATGAAGCCATGTATATTGGAAATGAGTAGTCCATACTACTATCTATATTCTTAACAGAGGTCAACTAAGAGTGGAAAACACCAAGACTCCTTATGAGCTATGGTATGGAAGACCAACAACTATCAAGTACTTCAAAATTTTTGGAAGCAAATGTTGTATCAAAAGAGATGAAGAAGGTTTGGGAAAGTTTTCAACTCAAGATATATGATGAAGGAATATTTCTTGGATACTCAACCAAGAGAAAAGATTACAAGTGCTACAATAAAAGGCTACAGAAGATAGTTGGAAGTGAAAATGTTAGGGTTGATGAAGAGTCACATCAAATCACACATGAGCAAGAAGATTGTTGGTCAAATGTTCCTACGTACTTAGAAGAAAAAGAATAAATTGAAGAAAAGGAAGAAATCTAAGAGAAGATCACCAAGACTCTTGCCAAGTATGTTCAAAGGAATCATTTAGAAGATCGAATAATTGGAGATAAGAATGAGGGAGTGTAAACTAGAAGAAGATTTGCAAGGGAAAATGAACAGGTAAACTTCTCTTTACTGTCAAGAATAGAACCTAATACTTTGGATGATGCTAGCAAGGATGAAGGATGGATACAAGAAATGGAAGAAGAACTAAAATAGATAGAGAAAAATCAAACTTGGGAATTAGTACCAATATCTGCAGACAAGAATATGATAGGAACAAAGTGGGTGTTCAAAAACAAATTGAATGAAGATGGAGAAGTACTGAGAAACAAAGCAATGTTGATATGAAAATGTTATTCACAAGTAGAAGGGATTGACTTCAAGGAGGAATTTTCCCCTATTCCAATAATGGAGGCAATAATAATGTCCCTTGCATTTTTAGTTCACAAAGACTTCAATGTATATTAAATGAATGTTAAATATTCCTTCTTGAATGGTGACTTGGAAGAAGTTTACATAGAGTAGCTTGATGAATTTTAGCTATCAGGGGATCCAAACATGGTATGCAAATTCAAGAAAGCTTTATATGGTCTCAAAAAATCCTCCGAGGCTTGGTATGCAAGGTTGGATAAGTACTTATTCTAACATGGCTTCAAGAAAGGTATCACAAATAGCAATATCTACATCAAAGTTGCGGGTGAACAAATTATAATAGTCATTGTATATGTTGATGATATAATATTTGGTGGAAATGATGAAATGTGTAAGAAGTATGCATAAGAAATGCATAAGGAATTTGAAATGTCTATGACAGGTGAGTTGTCATTTTTTTCTTCGACTCCAAATTGCTCAATTAGATGATTTTATTTTTATCTCAAGAAAAATATGTCAAGGAAATGTTGAAGAAGTTTGGAATAAAATATTGCAAACCAGTGAATACTCCCATGGTGACTGGATGTCATTTGAGAAAAGATGATGAGTCACCTAAGGTTGATCAGAATCTGTATAGGTCTATGATTAGATTTCTACTATACTTAACCACGTCAAGGCCTGATATTATGCAAGTTATCTACTTGTTTGCAAGGTTTCAAGAAAATCCAAGAGAAACTCATGTGAAGGCTGTCAAGAGGATTTTTAGGTATTTGAAGAACACTCCAAATTATGGATTGTAGTATCAAAAGGGTGATGAATTTTCCCTTAGTGCATATACTGATGTTGATTGGGCTGGCAGTGTTGATGATAGAAGAAGCACCAGTTATAGAGCTTTCTTTTTAGGAGATAGATTGGTCTCATGGTTTAGTAAGAAGAAAGATTTAGTGTCCTTATCAATAGTATAATCAAAGTATATAACTACAACATCATGTTGCACTTAGGTGTTGTGGATGAAGCAAACATTGAAGGATATCAAAGTAATATATGATGAGACCATTCCTATTCTATGTGACAATACAAGTGACATCAATATTTTGAAAAGAATTAGGTGATGCATTCTAGAACCAAGCATATATCTTTCAGGAATCACTTCTTAAGAGAGAAGGTTGCAAACCGAGAAGTAAGAATGGAATATGTACCTACAAAGGAACACGTTGCAGACATCTTCACAAAGGCACTTTCTAAAGACACATTTGAATATCTCAGATAGAAGTTAGGGGTTGTTACCCATCCTTCTTCTAACTAGATGCATAAGTTGGTGCATCTATCCAGGGGGAGCAATTCAAGACATATTTTTATCCCTAGATTGATGAGAGCTACCTCTTAGGGGGAGTAGGTAGAGAATGTTCTGAGAAGGATGATAAGGTTTGTGCAAATAGGGGGAGCCTACATGTTGTTGCATGTACAAATGATGACCAATGGCCCTTTTCCCTTGATGTCAAAGGGGGAAAAATTGTATATGTGGTCAGTGTTTCCATCAATGTCAAAGGGGGAGTTTGTTGCATATGTTTTCATAAATATCAATAGAGTGGTATTGTGGAAGGTTGGATGTGATGCAATCAATTTGATGTTTATAAGTGGTGTAAAGTGTTGGACATAATGGTGAATTTCATGAGTATGTTGTACATAGTTATACTACATCTCTTGTTGCTCATGAATAGGTGAATGCTATTATGAATAAGCTATAGTTTCTTCATTTTGATACAGTGTTGTGAATGTTGTATTCACTGTCCCTTGATGTAACATATTGCATAAGATATGAAAGAAATTATGAAAGGATTTCATGTAGTCAATGGCTCAAAAAGTTGTACAGAAGAAGCTTGGGAGAATGCTCCACATTCCTTTGTATTTGAAGATATGGCCTTGCAATTTGGAGTTAGATAGAGGAAGATGTGAAGTATGTATGTTCCTATTTTTAGAACATAAAAATTGTTGTAAAAGTTTATGGGGCTAGCATAGTGACTTGTCTGTGTTGTTACAGTCAGGAAGGATCCAAGGAATGCTCCATATTTCTCTGCATTTGAATATATTATCTTGCAGTTTGGAAGATAAGTTCATTTTTTTTGTATGTTCCCACATTTCAAGTCTCAGGTGTTGAGGTGTACTACAAGTATGGTTTTTAATGTTCTATCTCAAGTGTTGTAGCATTTTCCAACATGGGGTTGTGTGCAAAGGTAAAATAGGTCATGCTTATCTATTGGTTTGGATTGCATTTGATTCCCTCTTCCAACAAATGTTTTGAAGTTGATTTATTAATGGTCATTACACATTTCATGTCTACACCTTTCATATTGGTCGACAATGAGAAACTTTTTGAAGCTTGCAAAGGATATAAATGGAAGATCAAGTTTGTTGCAAAGTGAGTAGTTATGTATAGGTGTGTGTATATGTAAATGCGAGGAGGTATGTGTGAGTATATGGAAATGTATCGAAAGCAGTGAGCTAAAGGCAACAAAGGTTGTTAAACAAAAGTGTTGAAGATTATGAGTGTATTCCAAAAGTAGTGACTTGAAGGTAGTTGAGTTTGTTGAGTAGAGGTGTTGAAGATATATGTTAGTATGAAGAGTGTTGAGATGGTGGTTGATCATCAAATTTCATCAAGTATTTTGTACAGAGGTTGTATCCTCATTCTATAAGTGTTGCTTTTTGTAGGGAGTTGTAAAATTCCTTTAGTTTTAGCCACAAAATTGTGATTTAGGGAGTTGTTGCTTCCTTTGGGTTGCAACCCGTAAAATTTGTTGTAATTTTTTTTTTAATTTGTGAGGTTGGATTTGGATAGTAGCTCCAAACAGCTTGCTCACTATGGTTTTTTTCCCTTCTAGAGTTTTCCACATAGATATGGTGTTATGGTTGTGTTCTTGTGTTTTTTATTTGCATTTGATACTTTATTTGTTGAAGATAGTAAGAAGTTTTGGTTGATAAATTTAAATTGGATAATTTTGTGGATATACTGATTCAACCCCCCTCTCAATATATCATTGTGTTCTAACATGAAGGTCACATGAACCCAATAACTAGAGATTGCTTCAAAAGATTAGATTCTTCTCATCTTTGTAAGAGAAGGTAACAACAACATAATCCCTTCCACACATGGTGGTTTCTATGATGGCATAAATTATTTTCCTCCATTTTCTATAAACTCATTGTTCTACCATTCTAGGAGAAGGTAATGGTCCTAAAAAATTGCCCATTAGTTCTAGAATTGAAAGGTTGATTAACATTCACAAGTTTGACCTCAAGGGAAATCCATTATGGTAACTTTTTTCCATCATTTGATGATTAGCTCCCTTTAACTAGTTTTCAATTAGTTTTAACTTGAGAGACAATCTATATCAACAAGGTCTTCTTAACTTCAAAAAATTGATTATGAGACATGTTTCTAAAATATAAAGAAGCCACGAAAGAGCTTAGATTTCCTTCAAAGAGGGTGGATGAAAATGATAGATTTGCTTGATCGTCCTAATCACAACTCTATTTTTTTCTTTTTCAATCAAAATATAAAGTGCTCACTTATAAATTCTTAGAAAATATTTTTCTCGCATTTTAAATTATTCAATTAACAAGAATAAAATTTAAAATTATTTTCATATATATTTAATCATACTATTTCAATTAATAATTATGAATTATTTATAATGATATTTTTCCTTAAAATATAACATACTAAATTAAAATGTGAAAGTTATATTTTTAATTAAATATAATATCATTAAAATATATATTTTAAATAATTATTGTATTTAATTTATTTAAAAATTCAAAAATGCTATAATTAATCTATATAAAAAGAGTCTAATGCATTATCTAAGATAATATAATTATTACAAAGATTCTTTAGTGATTAATATCTTTAATCTATTCCTTATAAAATAATAATAAGCTTTTATGTGAATAAATATATTAAATGTTTTATATTTTAATGTAGAAAATGTGCTATTCATCATAGAAATGTACATCTAAAAAGTCATCAGAAAATGAAATCAATGCAAATCCTTGTCAATAAAGACAAAGATAATAAATTAACGTTATTGTCTATGACTCATCAAAAAAGGGTAATTGGTATCATAAGATGATAGAGAAGTGTAAGGGACAAATTTTGTACAACACAAAAAGTAAATCTTGGTCCACAACAATATATCCACAATGAATGTCCCAACAAATATTTGACAATAAAGGCCACCATCACATTATGAAAAGAAAGGTGGAATAAATATTGGAGAGCACCATAATACATATAAATAAATAATTTAAATACAATGTTTTTATGATAAAGTAATTAACTATCATTTACATTAGATATTTTAGGAAAATAGTTGGCAATAATAAAGAGGTTTAAATTGGAGGCTTAAAATTTTGTATATATATGATTTTAAGTTTGATGTAAAATATGAATTTATTATATTTAATTTTTGAGCGATTTGTTATTACTGTAAAAAATTAAGGTCTATTAATTGAACATATCAATTTTTTTAAAAAATATGTTTTTCTTTTAGGTCATTTACATAATTGTGGAATTAATCATATAAATGTGGATTAGAGTCAAACTTGTCAACTTGATATATGATAAATTCTAGAAACTTACTCTTAGCTCACCTCAAAGTTCTTAGTTTGGTCTTCACATAAAACTTGGTTTGTGTGCTCGAGAGTTTACACTCGAAATAGATAATTACCCCATTGTGTCAAACCCCTATAAGGATAACAAGTTAATGACTTTATGAACAAGATTAAGGAACATAATCAATCATGTAGTATGTCCGAAGATGTTGATATCACTAGATGGTTCTTTTTAGGCTCTTCTTGTGTGCTAAAAGGTGTTCAATTCATGTATTCACTAGTTGTTCTAAATGAATTAAGGTTTTTCCTTAAATAAAATATCCTAGAGTGCAATTTCATTATGTTGTGCCTCAAGTTAGCCCACGATAGTCAATTGGAGGGAAAAAATTGGGTCCAACTTTAAAATTTTATATTTGAAATAAGATCATTTCCATGAGTATAGATATGATTTGAGATAGTAAATGGGTAAAATGGATTATATCTAGACCCTAGGAATGGGTGGAGATGTAAAAAAAATCCAAGATCAATTTATTTACCAACTTCTAAGTAAAAATAATCATTTTTACACACTAGTTATTTCACTATGGATGAATGGGTCAAAGTGAGTCTAAAATGAAGGGGCGAAGTACAAGGTATTCAATATTCACCATTACTTTTTGACCCCACTTTGACTTGTGTTTGAATTCAAAGTTGTAGGTTATCAAATATGGGTGTTGTCATAATAGCGTGTCTCACTTTTGGGACATCCTAATTTTTGTTTGAAATCACATATTTTTAGAAAAACTAATGATTTAAGCCTTGAGAGGTTCCATCTGAAGGATTTTAATTGAAGAGGGTTAGATAAGACCCACTTAGATCAAACCCCCTTGGATAGAACTCCTCTAGTATTAAATCATACCCATAATGGAGTCTCCTTCACACCTATCAAAATTCTGGCAAAAAAACACTTTTTATTTACCCTTTGAGGGAATTAAATAAATTCATTTAGAAATTATATTTTTCAAATATTGTAGCCCTCAAAATGATCTTTCCAACAAGTATAGTTTTGATATTTTCATTTTATCATGTATTTAAATTTTAATTTTTATTGAACATAGGTTTTTCACTAAACATCAAGTTCTTCGTTCTTTAGAGGTGGAAAAATAGTAAACCATTATAAAAAAATTCAAAAAATACCTTTTCCCTAGGTATTGATGTCCTTGTTTCACCCCCAAAAAATTTGATTTTGATATATGCACAACAAGTTATGTTTGATGACATACATCTATGTCCAAATTATAGTTATAACGACTTCAAAAATTAATTTAAAACATATGTAACAAAAAATTATGAAAAAATATCCTTGCCCTAGATATTGATGTTAAGAATCTATATTTTAAAAATTAGAATTTCATCCTTTCTAGAAAAAAAGTTACTTTATGAAAATATTGTTTATTGTTTAAAATTAGTTATTAAAGGAGATGTTGAAAGATTCATGATTTATTTCAGAATTTAAAAAAAAATAAAAATTATAATCTACACACAAATTTCCATAAATCACTATTTTGCATTATCTTCAAAATCTTAACAATTTAGTTACTATAGGTCTCAAAAGGTGAAAATTGAGTTAAAAATGTTGATATAAATGTTCTTCTTGGTTAAAAAGTGAGACAAAGTATTGCGATTTCACCCATCCATAAAGCTAATCTATTCCTAAGTTCCAAGGGTGCTAAACCTAGGAAAAATAACTTGCATCTTATGATTAGGCAAGGACAACAATGAACCAATTAATAAGGATGGATAGTTTCTTCTTCTACTTTAGTCTCTACTAAGTCAAGGAGGGTATTCCTTGAGGTTTTTTGTTTAAGAAGATTAAGATTAAATGCAATGATAATGAGTCTTGAAACAAATCATACCCAATGCGCAAGAAACTATCATTTGATTATCACTAAGCACCTATATGATAACATGTTGTGTTGCAAGTATGAACAGTTGATGTTTTCATTGATGTCAACAAGTCTATGTTGTCATTAATGTATATTGAGATTGTTGCAAGAGTGTGAGCAGTTGATTCTTTGATTAGTTGCATTATGTTGTCATTAGTAAAGCTACTAGTGTCAACCTCTAGTGTTTCTTTGATAAGCTTCTATCTATGGATGAAAAAGTACTGAAGATTATGAGGATGTGTGTCTGGTGCTTGGTTTCCAAGTGATTTTGAGAAAATTTGATTAAAAAAAGGAAACAATGTGTTGCAGTGGTGTTCTGGGCAACAAATTTGTGTTCTATTTTTTCTCTGCATTTCTTCTAGGTTGACTATTTGCTTGTGCAATTCAGATATGTTGGTAAGAGATGTTTAGACATGTTGTATTCAAGAGTAGGTGTGTTGGATTTTTGTACAGAAGAAGTTGTGTTCACCAGTGTGTGAACTATGCATTGCAGAGGTGTCTGGGAGAATTGTTTTTGCTCTGTATTTCTCCATAGTTGTGTTTTAGGTCTTGTGAATATGAAAGAGTGTTGATGGTGTTGGTATATTTTTTCATTCAAGTTGGTTCATGTTTTGGTGCTTTAGAAGTCAATTTTCAAGTAACAGTGTATGACAGAGTTGTCTGAGTGTACTAGGTGTGTATATTCTTCAGGTGAAAGTTGTTGTGAAGGAGTTTGTTGGATTTCAGTGTGTTTAAGGAATATTCTAGATCATGTTCAAGCATGGTGTGTGGTTTACAAGTCATCCTTGGGTTTGAGGAAGCATGTACTTAAAAATTTAATGGTTTTTGCACGGGTAATGACTGACCTAGTGTTTACATTACTTGGGATGAATAAATATTGTTTATAGAAGCATGTAGTTGTGTGGTGTTATAGATTTGTGTCCCAACTAAGGTTTTATGTGGTTCTTTTTCACTTATATTCACCATGGAAATGTTTTGGCACCAACCTAATTTGAATTTGAATGTTTGGTGCACATAGCCGACCATGGAGAAGGTGTCAAGGTTGAAGATGGTATAAGTATGAGTTGAGTTGTTGAAGGATTTAAGATAGATGCAAGAGATGTGAATAATGTGAAGCACAATGTGTTAGAGTACAGAATTGAGAAGTGTAGTGAGAACTTTCATGAGTTATTTTACTGGATGCAGTGAGCAAAAGGTGGCTACAATTCTTTAATTAGACTAGGAAGGTGTTGATGTCATTATGGTGGATTCTCTGTTGCATTGATATGCTTTTCTTTTTGTAATATTTCTTCTCTATCTTCTTTTCCATTTTGGCAGTGATCCTTTTGGGAGTGAGCCCTTTGATAGTGAGCCCTATTGTATTCGGTGTTGATATTACTTATATTGTGAGCTAATCTTCACTGTGGTTTTTCCCTTCTTGGGTTTTCCACATAAATCTAGTGTTCTCTTGTGTATGGTGTTAAGTTGTTTCAATTTTTGTTATTTTCTTTTCATGCTAATTCATCATAATAGATTTAAGGGTTTAATGAATGACTGTGGATCTAAATATGTATGAAGGTTTTGAAGTTTTAAGGCAAACTGATTCACCCCTCTCTCAGTTGTCTTGTGCATTCAACATGTTGATACAAGGTTTTCACACTTCTATTAAGCATATAGATAACCATTTAAGAAGCCCAAACATATGTTCTTATTATCCCTTAAAGATATTCACCTTTAAGAATACACTCATACATGGATGTAAAAAGAACAATGCACGTCTCACTTGGGATGACACTTGAGAAAACTACTAAGACTATGTAATGTTGGTAGAGATATTAAATTATATTTATTAAATGATAATTTTTATTTCAAATGTGATGGTATAATAAGAGGTTGAACATGTAACAATTATGTGGCTTTATTCAATAAGGGAAGTAGAGTCTATGCCTAAAATTAAAAAAATAATGAATGTAAACTAATAGAAGACACCTTAATGAAGATAAAAATAATAACTATACCTTTAAATCCCATACATAAGCTAGGTTTTATGCATTATGTTATAATTGTGAAACAAGCACAAAACCACAAGCCATGGGATCAAACAACAAACAAATACATCTTCCACGCAAGAGATTTGAAAACAATATATGCAATATTCTTCAACAAGAAAAAAAGATACAGAAGAGACTTTCAAGAACATATGAAAACTCCAGATTATATCCGAGAGACATTTACAATGAGGGTTGAGTGCTTATAAGAGAAAAGCCCTAAATGAGAAAGGGACTAGATCATGACAAGTGTCAACATCACATGAGATGAGACATGATGATCTAATATTAACTCAATTAATAAAGCAATCCTAAGTTTATCTTAAGTGTATGAGAATAAATTAGACTAATAATCAATTAAAGATTAATTAATTATTAGCTAATGTATGATAACTCTAACACATTCAACTTGGCATGCACATGAAACCATAATATAGCTAATTGACCATTACTTAGTAATCCATAGACACACACAAAATTTATATATTACCTTGATAAGAATCCTTATAAAATATTTGCAATGAGCTTTATTTCCTTTCAAATAAAAAACTAGTCAATAACAACACTCATATTAGGAAAAGTGACTAGGAGGATCAATAAGACCTACAGAGTAGGAAAAGTGATCCTAGATCCACTAGGATTAACCTCTTTTCACTTGAAATCACATTTGGACATAAACCAACTAGGGTTGATGATTAGCTTGCTCCCACAAGGGTGGTGGAACTTACAAAATCCATGGCTATTTTTGAAATTTTGAGGTCTTTGAGGTTTTGAAATTCGTCAATTGTATCTGATTAGGGTTCTGAATTTACATGTAGGGATTAAACCCTCCTAAAACCCTAATGTCTTTTTTCCTTATCACCTTTTGTTCTATTCTCTCATTGACCTATTTTCTGGTTCCTTGTCATTTAAGTTATGACCTTGTGTCTAGGTTATCATTCATGTACCAACCCTTATTACCTAGCTAAACTAGTTGTCTCCCACTTGAATTATTTTAAATGTGTATAAAGTTATGCAGGTTAGAAAATATTTAAGCCTCCATGCTATGTATTGTTGTTAGGTCTAATTTTTTTTAATTTTAAATCTCCCATCGACCTAATGAAGTCCCCTTCCTAAGTTACAACTTGTTGCATGTGCACTTAAAACCTTAAGTCATGGTCGGTTGGTCCCACAACTTGTAGTCTATTAGCTCCTTGCCAACCCACACCATTAAAGTATCAATTAAAAAGTCCTATGGGGTAGCAGGCATGTGCCACATGTCTAATGCTTTTGGTGGGCCTCAAAAAGTTGAGAAGTCATGCAGATGGTGGGCCTTTTGATCTAACAATGGATGTGAAAGAATGCTGATTTAATCTCAACCATTGCTTGTTAGCCCGCCCTATTAAAATAATCTTAGAAAAGGTTATGTAGGGAAATAGGCATGTGAAAATTTTCCACCCTTTTGTAGGCCCTTTATAATTCAAAGGCATCGATGATGAAAATGTTTAAAGATCAATGGGTCTGATGTAATCTCTTGAGTTAATCTCCACCGTTCCCTGCTAGCCCACATGGAACCCACATACAAATTCTAATTCCTAGTGGGGGAGTGGGTAGGAAACATGTGTTGGAAATAGGTTGCCATTAAATTGAAAATCCTAAACATTAATTATTTCATGTATCTCCTAGATTCTTGGAATGTGTTCAACAACACTAAGAATAATAAGAGATTAATATTTGATGAAATAATCATGATTATTGACATTTGTAGTTAATTCTAAATGTAAAAAGCATGTGAGGGCATCCATAGTGAGTTCCTAAATAATAGGGACACATGGGACACTCACATGGTAAGGTGAAACTCACCTTGTGTTCAGTTAACTATACAGAGTAACAGTTAACACTTCTGAATGCATGTAAAGATCCTAGGAGTTAGGATTTGATGATTGCATGCTTGAAGTTCAGTTAAGTTTAGTTTAGATCAGTTAAGTTCAATTTAGATCAGTTTAGTTTAGTTTAGTTCAGTTCAGTTCAGTTCAGTTATCTTCAGTTGCATGCATGTTGTTTATTTTGAGTTGCATGTAGTTAGCTTCAGTTAACTTGTAATGCATGCCTAATAACATTAAGTTGTATGATAGATAACAGGGACTACCTCCAGTTAACAAGGGATAACCATTCTTTGGAAATGGTGTTGAGTAAATGTTTCAGTTAACTAATAAATCACTTGGAGCCAACTTGGGTGCCCAAGATGCTTTATTGGATTTACCTCTAATGCATGATAAGATATTTTTGAAGACTCAGTTAAGTAGGACCTTTGATGGGTGCCAACTTTGAGGAAGAGCTTTGGAATTATCACCGAAGTGAAGGAGAAGTTGTAGCTTCAGTTTGGGACACCCAAATGCATGATGCACATGTTGTAAGCTTTAGTCTTCACTGAATAACTCTACTTGAAGGAATATGGCATACCTTTTCAAGGGCTTGAGCTTGTGCATTGTAATTATCACCATTTGGAGATTACAAGGTTGCATATTGTCTCTATATCTCATTCAAGTTGAATAGAGTTTTCAGATTCGTTATTGCAGGTGTGAAGAAGATTGGTAAAGATAGAAGAAGCATTCTCAAGCAATAATTGGAGCTATTGTAATTCAGAGTTTGAATAATAGAATAATTCTTGGTGGAGTTTTTTCCCGAAAGGGTTTCTCCACGGTATATCTTATGTGATCCTTCTATTATCCTGTCTAGTTCTTCTAAATAATTCTCTCTACATTCTACAGCAGTAAAATGGATTAATCAAGATAATCATCCACAAAGAATATATGTAACAAAGAAAAGACTTACTTAGAACAACAATATTGAAGTTTTATAGAGTATTAAACTAAGAAAACACCTCATTTTTCAACATGTGTCATGATGGGGCTCGATACTTATTAGATATGCTTCAATGAATGAAATTCAATGAGGTGCGATTTGATGGACATCATGTGCATCGTTCACATCATTGTTGTGAATGATGTCGCTTAAGGTTAAGTGTGATGGTCAGGTTTGATGTGATGGTTATGAAAGACCCATATTTGAATGATTTTTGATCTGACGGTCAGGTTTTAAAGTTTGAGGAAGTGAACGATGGGCATTGGATCTTGGCATGAAGAGGGTAGATCAACAACCATAATTCAAATATGTGATTTTCCAACAGATAAGCAGTGAAGCATGGTGTGAATGTAGGAAACGAGTGTGAATCAAAACAAGGGAAAAATAAATTGTTGCAACTGCCTCAACTGCTCACAATGATGGTTGATAAAGGCATGGACGATAGAGAAGGGCACTATCTGTCATAGATCGCTTGTTTGTACTAATTTGGTTGTGGATTTCCTGAGGGTTCCATTTCTGCATTCATGAGAGACATTGTGGGGTGTTTGTTTGAGATGTCAGGGGCCATTGCACCTGGAGTTGCAACTCTTGTTTTGGGGGGAATTTCAAATATTGTATATGATCAGATTTCATCCTTTTTATAACTCTAATTGAGTTAGGGTTAGGGTTTGAGGTCAATTCTAAGTTATGCCTACACTATAAAGCCAAGTTTTGTTATTTTTGTTTGGGTTTAGACCTTTTCTCTCCAACCTAAGGGGTTTGGAGTAGTGTTCTCCCTTCCATGATTTTGACTTCTAGTTTTTTGTAAATCTTTATATTGAATCAAGTTGATTAGGTTATGCTTTCAAAATTCAGATAGGGAATGCTTTAGGTTATGCTCTATAATAACAATAAATGACTGTAATACACATTATATTTTGTCTCAAATATAAATGTCAATTTGTCATGCTCTCCAAATATTATACACATTATCTTTTGAATCAATGTAATCAAGGGTTATTTAGATTCTTCAAGCACATTTGTTTTTTGAATAATTTTTGTGTTTTCCTGTTATTCAATGAGTGATGTAAATGCTTGCATAAAGATAGTGAAGGTATTTTTGTTGCAATGTGGATTAATATGAAGTGTGATGGTGTTGTCCTTTTTTTAGTTTCTCACTATAAGGCAGTGAGGTTATGAGAATCCATGGTTGGTCTGTTGTAGGAGTTTATTTCATTCTTGAATCTATATGGATTAGACACTGGTCAAGGTGATTCAAAAAGTTTGAAGCTAGGGTAGAGTCTAACCTTGAAACCATAAACAAAAACCATTTACTTTCTTGCATTTTACTTTTCCTGTATTTTTCCACACTATAAAGAATCACAACAAATACAAAGGGTTGCACTAATGATTTAGCCCATTTAGCCACCTTCTCCCATAATAGTGTGATGATTTGTTATCAAAGGAATCATAAAATAGAGGTGTTATATGTGTGTGGTGTTATAGGGGTACCCACCTTGGTTTTGCAAAGCCTAAAGTGCAGAGGAGAACTTTTATATCTGTCTCCTATTCGTTGGGAACTGACCTAGGGTCTCTAAGCATAAGGAGTAGCTAGCCTTTAGGAGAAACTAGACCATCAACTAGAAACACCAAAAAAGGGAGATCCAATCTCCTAGGGTTTATGTTCTCTTTTTTTGTAAAGAAAATAAATTTGATGTGTGTTTTAATATGCCTATTTGACATATAACCCTAGATCTAAAATGTAATTTATCACACAAACAAAAATGAAAAACCATAGAATAAATTCAAATATGAGAATGAGATATAGAGAAGAACTTGTGATTGAAATAAAAGGTTGATTTGTAGGGACAAGGGTGTTGGGAACCCTAGATTGGGATGCTTCTTTTCAAAATCTACAAACTTTGAAATGTAGGTATAGCCTACTCTATGTTTTTTGTGATTGTCTTCTTCTAAAACTTCCATATCTAACCTACACACATGAAAAGAGGGGGGAAGGTTGTGTTGTATAATATCTTACCTAGTTAAAACCCCATTTTGGTATTTCTGCCTTCATGTATAGCAAATGATGATGATCAAGAGGGAATACCCTAGGTCAGGCAGAGGCCAAAACAACAATAATTGACTAAAATGATAGATGATAAATGACACTATTATTTTGATGTGAAAGCCTTGATGAAGTGATGCCACACCAAAAGTTGGCACAAATTTTGATGGATGGATGCCTTGATTGCTTGATAGACCTACAAAAGGTTAGTTCACAAAATATAATAGATTATTGTAACTAGCATGTAGAGGATAACTCAATACATCTTCATAATTTGACATGATTGATCATAATGGATTCTTGCACATAATTTCTTCCTTCTTCCTAATGTCTTGCAAACATGATATTTATTGATGAAAGGGTTATAATAATGCTACTAATTCTACTCTTGAATTTTCCTTGACTGATTTTAGGATGCTCAATTTGCTCAATAGATTTTTCTACAATTAAAAGGGTGAAAATGACTTGTATTTAAATGAAATTATTTAATTTCTTGCTAATCAAATTACTAATAGCCAATAAATAAAATTGGATTTTTCAATGTTAAAATATTGATAGTGACATATTCAAAATTGGGCCAAAATAGGCTGGATAGGGGCAGTGGGTGCCCTAGTCCAAACCCATCATTTTTGTGGCCTTAAACATCAATGTTAAATATTAAATGTTTATTTTCAATCCCATCTTGTATTTTTTGAAGATATTTATAAAATGAGAAGATTAAATGCACAATTAGGCCCAAGCACATAAGGGGGAGCTAAACCTAGTGTGAAATTTTCAAGGGCGACAATTCTTGATGCTACATTTAGCCCCCACTTTAGTGAGAGTATGAAATTATGATCAAACTCACAGTAAATTAAGGATAAACCAAGAATTTTTCGATTATCCAAACATTAAAGAGATAGGAAAAAATCAAATCTAGGGGATGTGCTAGCCCCTAGGCTCAATGTCCAATGGAAAAATAATTTAAGGACAAGAGAACACACATGAGGTGTAATGTAGCATGACAAACACAAAGCATACATAACAAAGACATATAGGCAAACATAATGAAGACACATAGCAAACATAAGAAAACACATGAAACAAACACATGAAAGACACAAGGAAAACATGATACTATACACAAAGTAAACACATGAAAGACACAAATCAAACAAATAATCAACACAATGTAAACATGATAAAAATAAAACGTAAACACAAGCTTAGTGCACTAAAAAGAATTCGAGTTAGTAAGGTAAAGAGACCCCAGTCTTAAATTTGTTTCAAATACCAAATGCCATCCATCGAATGTGATGTTAGAAAAGATGGTTCTCTTATAAGGATTAGAAAGTTGCATTATGCTAGATCACTCATAAAACACATGGCTCCACTAGAAAAAGTGTTGTGTTATGCAAGGTGGCCATGTAAAATTCTCTAGTTCATGAATCAAAAAATAGAGGAATTTTAAATTCTAATCAAATGTTTATTTGTTCGGCTTACATTAGATTGGTCGACATCTTATTGCATCAACATTTATTCTTTGGTACTACTGATGAGCTTGTGTTAAGTTTGCAGGATTTTATATGGGTTCAATTCTCTGTGCCACACGATGGCATGTGCGGCTTCAGATGTCATGGCTTATTAACACATTGGTAGTACTTTTAAACACATCTGAAAAGAAAATTTACATTCAGCTAAGGAATCTTAGTCGAATTTATATGCAAGCAATATCAAGATTGTACAAATGAGGTGGCACATTGGACATTCAGTAAGGATATTGCGATTTGGAGGTAGTAGTACTATTAAGACTTGTGCCATTTCTAAATTTGGGTGAAGCTATCATAAATCATATAAGCCATTGATAAATTTGTCTGTCAATACAAATGGTAATAAATTTTAAAGCCAATTTTTATTGGAGGCACATAGGGTACAATGCTGGCATGAATCTGTAAGCCAGATGGTGGAATATATATTTCAAAATCCTTCACCTATGCTATCCTTACTGAGTGTTATTTCCAATGTTTTCATCGTGCGAATTTGTTGCTTTAAACAATTTTATTTCTCGGTGTTTAGCTTCCTGGAGACTCTAAAAGTATGGAATTACCAGAATTCAAAGCCTGTAATTATAGAGTTCCAGTTAAGGCGAAGTCGTGGGAGGAACCTTTTTCCGCCTGCATTAATAAAGAGGAACTGCAAAAGGTATTCAAAGCTAAATGCAAAATGGTTTTAAATTGCATTAAGGTTATCATTGGCAAGGATATTTTGCATACAAAGCTCTAAAGGTTAATTTTTCTTGCAAACTTGCTTTCGATTTTCTTATCTAATACTTTGGACTTGGTCCAAAACTTTGACACTTTGAAGATTATTGCTAACAAGTTTGTGGTGAGTGCATACTTGGAAAATGATGCTTTGTTAAGAAGTGTACAAAAGTATGATTTCACTTCAGGTGAAGGCTTCATTGGAGGCTTGTTTCCAAGACACCTCTTGTATTACAAGAAGAGGTATGCTGAGATATTTCAAGGAATGCTATTATCTATAATGCATGATACATGTGCTCATCTATACCAAGTTCTAAACAAATATACATTTGCTATTTCTATGGAGGAGATTGATGACTTTAAAAGAAAATATCATGCAATTTCTTTTTTGAGAAGCCATGTTTGTATTCATGACTTGCAACTTCCATCTTCATCAAAAGCTACTAAAAAGAAGTTTTGTTATTGTTATGTACCTAATATAAACAAAACAGTCCCATCCTTTGATCATGATCGTCATCGCAAAGGAAAACACGTGGAAACAGAGGAAAGTTCGGTTAATGGTTTTCAACGTGATGGAAGCAAATCTACATCTTTTTAATGCTGACCTATTTTCAGACTATCATTTTCCATGATAAAAAAATTTATCTGTAATTATCAGTGTTATGTAAAAAGGGATAAGGGTATATATAGTATGTATGCTCTGTTAGGGATTTTTGGACGAAAAAGGGTATGATCAGATGTAATGTTGTAATCAGACAATTTTGTTAGGGTTTTTTGGACGTAAAAGGGTATGATCAGATGTAATGTTGTAATCAGACAATTGGTCAATTGGTCAACTATTCTAGGACCTTATTGGTATATTTCATATTTTGTAAAATCAGTTATTTGGACTACAACTAGGGGTTTTCTTGCTAGTATGCCTGCCTGAACCAACTATATATATATATATATATCTACCACTTTTGGCTTTAAAAAAAAACAAGCTCTATTATGCCAAATCCATGGATTGGTTTCCTAATCAAGCCCCAGGGAGTACATAAAAGTTTAACATTACAAGGGATGAATCAATGCTTAATGTCACAGGGGATGAATTGATAACCATACCTAGGGGGTGTTATAAATAACACCACCACCAAAGGGGTATGCCAATAATTCAAATCTCACAAGGCATCAATGAAATGGATAGGCTAATATGACCCCCCTTAAAATGTCAATATATTTTCTATATTGATATTTTAAGGAAAAGAAGGGGAAGAGGGGATCCTTGAAAAGAATACACACCTCCCAAAAAACTAGTTATCCTTGCCCCCCAAGTGTAAAGTAAAAAATAACCATAGAAGGGACTATCATGTTGCTACCATAGAAAAAAATATGGTTACACACAATATTGTACCGCCATGAATGATAATGAGAAAATATATGAAGCTACAAATTGCCAAATATTAAGGATTAAAACCATAAAAATAGATCATTACTTAGAATTATTAGGTGCGTCAACACATGGGAGAGCACCACAATCAATGAGTTATTGTATTTTACTAGTCAACTTGACATTCATTGGTGGAATGACGACACACTCGATGATATGCAAAAAAAGAATTGTTATAAAATTCCTTGTGAGTTGGAGGAAGAGTAATCAATCAGGCTTTAAGAAGCCTTGAAAAAATAAGATCTTGCTCCAAATAAGGAGTGGGATACAAATTTTCCTATGTGAAGAAAATCTTGCTCACTTACCACATGATGTTCTAATTATAGTAGATGATGGCGGATGAGGTGTAGATGAAGGGGTAGATTGGAAATCTAAACCCATTTTAGAAAGGCACAATATAGAATTCACATGATCCTTAACTCCTTGTTTCATGTTTTTCATTATATCCACTTTTAGACAAAATTTGAAATCCAAGCCAATAACACTTTTCCAACGCCGATGGAGAAGTCTTATTTTTATGCTTATGATTTAAGAATTGATTCTTTCACAAGAATACAAATAATTTTTAGACATTTCCAACACATGAGGAATGGAAGCTAAATAGCCCCCATCACCATCATGGGATAATTTTTTTGGATTTGTTGATGAAGAAGATTGAGAAAAATAAACACAAGACTACTTAGCTTGAGATTGTGAGATTTTGTACTCTCCCACAAAGGAGGGTGTAAAAGCTAATGTACGCCAATCATCGCCAAGGCATGTACTTGAAGATAAAGCATTATTTTGATCATTATTTATATTTGATGCCACAACATTCTACTCTTTGGGATTTGATGGTAAGATTTTAGACACCCCCATGAAACGAGGTGTAAAATCTAACAACCCCTAATCATCACACAGGAGTGTATTCATAGTATCATTATCATTGGAAGGTGATAGCTCTAATTTTGAAGATAACATCAAAGTATTAAGAGAGTTGGAAGTGTTATGATTGGTTTTGATTTGTAAATTATAACTTTTTGCATTTTCTTTAATTTTATATATTTGTTTATTATATTCATAATTCATCTCATGGTGAAGAGTAGATGAGACTACCTTCATAGAATGAATTCACATTCTACTAATGAGAATATTGTATGATAGAGTATCCAACATGACATGGATAAGGGTAGGAAAAATTATGGGTCCTACCTTAATGGGTAGTGTTATTATCCCCAATGGCTACCTACCAAGATGATCAAATCCACAAATAGAAATATTATTAGGTTTTATGAGATTCCTATCCACACCAAGCTTATCTAGAAGATCCATTGTACAAATACTAAGATGCGATCCATTGTCAATAAGAGTACATTTAACCCTAGTTTCATTGCTGACTACAAATATCATTAGAGCCTCGTGTTTGTTTTGGGTTTCAAGCAAAGGTAACTAATGTTGAGGGAATATAATATCAAAATTTGTTTCCTGCATACAATCAAACAAGGCTGCTACAACATTCAGTTTGACAAAAGACAAGAGATCAATCTTTTGTAAAGCCTCTTGGAGCATTTTGTGCTATGTAGGTGAAGTTTGAATCAAATCCAAAAGAGAGATCTTGGCTATAATAAGACAAAGTTTCTCAACAAGATCATACTATTTACCACTAGGTTGAGGGAGATAAGGTGTGAGGGGAAGATATGGTTAAGGAAATGGAATGGATGTTGAATTTTTTTTAATTTCTTATTATGTTAGTGTTATATGTGTAGGAAATTGGGTGATAACTTGGTTGTTGCAACACATCTTGGTGCACATGATTACTTTGAGTGAGTTGTTTTGAAAAGTATAGGATATGGCCATGAGGTTTTGGAGGTCCTATAATGAGAGGAGGTTTAGAGGGAGGTCCACTAATGAGAGATGGTCTAATAATTAATTTTGGGTTTACAATTTCAACCAAGTTAACTATTTTTTGATGATTTTATATCAATGGGGGATCTAATGTCAACCTCAAATATTCATTTATGTAAGCCACCTTACATTGATTACATCCTCTTGCACCAAGATATCTTCCTAATTAGGAGAGGTATTGGGAGAGGGAAAAAAATTATTCTCATTATTATTGATGATTGGATCCTCTTGTTCCAAGATATCCTCACAAGTAGAAGAGATATTGGGAGAAGAACAATCATTCTTCTCATGATTATCAATGATTGCATCTTCTTACAGAAAAATATCCTCACAAGTAGGAGAGATATTAGGAAAGGGACAAACATGAGTTTCATGATTACTTGAAGAATGAAGATTAGGTAAAGTGATTTTAATAAATTTTTCAATGATTTTATTCTATTACACCATGATGTTCTCATAGGTAGAAAAACTATTGGTCAACTAAAGGTTGGGTATATCCCTTTTGATGGCATAGAATTGGGTTCAAGGCAAGGACCCCATTTTTTTTAGAAAAGCCATATTTTGCTATATCAAAACTAGAATTTTGAAAAGAAAACATATTATTATTTTCCCTTTTTTAAGGGGTAAGGCAATTAATTAAGTGAATTTGAGCCAAACTAGAAATGCACAACAAAATCTAGAAATTTTAGGATAAATTGCCAGAAACATGAACCAAATCTGAATAGAGACCACACATAGGGTTTCAAACATAAAATTTGATGCAAAGCTAACTAGATAGGGGTGCTAGGCACCTTCGACCAAAGAGGCAAGATTTAACAATTTTAGAATCTACAAACCAACTACAGTGTTTGAGGGTTTGATGTTGCACAAGTTTAGGTCTAGATGCAAAGAAATTTCTAGAAATGTGTAAAAACCTAATTTTTCTATGTGAAACACACATGCATAAAATTTATATTTTTAAAGAAATGTAATATGTTTAAATGATGATTTTTTAGAATTTAAAATGTTGTAATTGATTGAATCTATCCCAAAAATGCAAAAAAGAAATAATTTTTGATCTTTTGAAATGAAAATAATATGTAATTCTTCACTTTTTCAAAAAAATTCACTAAAATATGCATGCAATTTTGACAAAAGAAAGAAACCTAGGATTACACTCAAATTTCACAATGAAATAACTACTCAAATCTAAGCCCTAAACAAGGAAAAATCATATATGAAATTATGCAACTTAATTCAAAATATTTGCAATTTTTCCTTTAATGTATAATGATCAAAGAATATTAATGCATTGTTTTGAAAATGAAACAATTTAAAATCAACAACAAGATCTTCAAATAATTTAGGCTTTGGATCAATTTTTAGAATTTATGCTGTAAAAATATGAAAATTGTGAGTATAGGATATGTTAGGTTTACCAAAATGTGAAGTAGGAAAAGTGATCCTAGATCCAACTAGAATTAGCCTCTTTTCACTTGACTCCACATTTGAACATAAACAAACTAGAGTTGATGATTATCTTTCTACCATAAGGGAGAGCCAATCTCCTAGGATTTGTGTTCTTTTGAGTTGTGAGGATGATAAATTTGATGTGTGTTTTAATAAGCCTATTTGACATATAACCCTACATTTGAAAATTTAATTTATCACATAGATGAAAATGGAAAACAATAGAACAACTTCATAAATGAGAATGATATACAAAGAAGATCTTGTGATTGAAATATGAAGTTGAATTATAGGGATAGGGGCGCTTGGTACCCTAGACTAGGGTGCTTCTTTTTATAATATATAAAATCTAAAATGTAGATTATAGCCCGCTTTGTGTTTTCTATGATTGTCTTTTGTTGAAACTTCCAGATTTGACCTGCACACATGAAAAGAGGGGGAAATGTTGTGATTTATAAGGGATTTCCTAATTCAAAACCCATTTTGGTATTTCTACCTCCATGTATAGAAAATGATGATGATCAAGAAGGAATACCCTAGGTCAGGCAGAGGCCAAAACAACAATAATTAGCTATTAAATGATAAATGATAAATGACAATGTTGCCTGGATGTGAAGTCCTTAATGAAGTGATTCCACACCACAAGTTTCCATAAATTTTTATTGATGGATGCCTTGATTGCTTTATAGACCTACAAAAGGTTAGTTCACAAAACATAATAGATTGTTGTAACTAGCATGTAGAGGATAACTCAATACATCTTCATAATTTTTGACATGGATTGATCATAATGGCTTCTTGCACATAAGTGCTTCCTTCTTCCTAATGTCCTGCAAGCATGATCTTTATTGATGAAACCATTGTAATAATGTTGCTAATTCCTCCCTTGAATCTTCCTTGACTTATTTTAGGATGCTCAATTTTCTTAATAGATTTTTCTAAGATTAAAATGGAAAAAATGACTTGTATTTATATGAAATTATTTAATTTCAAACTAATCAATGACCAATAGCCGACAAATAAAATTAGATTTTTAAATGTTAAATTCTCACATTGACATAGTCAAAATTTGGCCAAAATAGGTTGGACAAGGGCATTGGTTGCCATAGTCTAGACTCATCTTTTTTGGGGCCTTAAACATCGGTGTTAAATATTAAATGTTTATTTTCAATCCCATCTTTTATTTTCTAAAAATATTTATAAAATGAGAAGATTAAATGCATAATTAGGTCCAAACACATAAGGGGGAGCTAAAACTAGTGTGAGATTGTTATGGGTGACAATTTTCAATTCTACAAGACCATTAAAAGTTCATATAATGTTCATGGAGATATTCAAACAAATTCTAGGTCTACAATCTAAATTAGTTCCTTAAGGATTACAAAGTCATATTAGACCATATGGGAGAAAAAAATAAATTTACATTCAAAGTGCTCTTGGCTTATTATAGGAAATCAAAATGATAATCTAACACTCTTTTTTTAAAAAAAAATTTCAGCCTTTCCATCAACCAACCTTTATGAATTTAACTAAAAATTGCACACACATGATTACAACACCCTCAAATTACTAAGGTGGGAAAACAAGTGATTGATTGCAACCATATAGGTTGTCCATGCTTGCTAGAGGAATCATCACATAGTTGTGTGAATGAAACCATACCCCTACATCAACAACCATCAACATTTTTACCAAAGCCATATCCTTGAGGGCTCTAAAGGTGCTAAGACATGTTTAAAAGTTTTGGTTTTTATCATCATATTGATTTTTGATCATTAATGGTTTTCTAGGTCATGTAAGGAGGTATGTGAAGCTATAAATTTGAAGGATAAATGTCCATCGAAAGAGCTTCCTAAAAGATGTACATGATGTAAATAATTTCCAAAAAATTTAAATTAAGGAGCCTGGGAAATTTGAGGGAGGACATGATGAGAAGAGAACATTTGAAATATTAAAATTAGGAAACATAGGAAATTTGAGGAAAGGCATCCCAAGAAGGGAAAGTTTGAAATCCCAAAATTTGGGAAATCAAGGAACTTTAAGAAAATGCATGCTAGGAAGGGAAATTTTAAAATATTGAAATTAGGGTACTTGGAGAAATGAAAACTTATGAAAATTAGGTGCCTAGATAAGGGAGAGTCAAAAAGTTTGAAATAGGAATTTGGGGGCTTTGATAAACAACAATAAATTTAAGAAACAATCCTAAAAATATATATAAAATCCTTGAAAATCCTAGCCCAAGGCATTAATTTTTGTGGTGAATATATGCACATTTTAGGAAAACAAATTTGGTTGCAATTCTTCTCATATTTCTCAACATTGTTGGTTTTTATCTAACCTCTCTCTTACTTTGTATTTTTATCATTTTTGGATTTCCTTTAATTATTTTCTCTAATGTAATAATTAGAGTTTTAAATAATGTATTTTGTGTAAATAATGGTAAATAAGTTTAATTATACTTTAATTTAATTTGTGTTTGAAATTTGGTGTGTTATTCACATACACAAAGATCTTGGATGAAGAGAAGATGCTTATTTATTCAAGATCTCATGATAGGTTTAATAATAGATTAGTAAGATAGTATCAAAAATATATTTAGTAAGTTTTTGTGAGTGTTAAACATTGAGATTTAACATGGAGATTAATTATATCCTAGAGTTGGTATAATATCAACCATAAGAAATTTAGTGAAGAAATCACTACCAGAACATGATTTGAATAAGTTTTTGGAACATGTTCACCAATATTGTGCACATATACCAATGTTAGAGTGCATGTGACAAAAATAAAATCATATAGATGTTATAGACAATGATACGAGGTATAACACATGGTTAGAAGAAATCAAATATTTCTCTCTATTGGTACAAGCCATGTACTTTTATTTTGGTTGTAGTATAAGAAGAAATATATATGGTTCAAGTTTTTTTGTTAAAAAACCTTTGAATAAGTATTTACATTAATAACCAATCATATGTGGTCATTATCTTTTAGGAAAAATCATGTTTAGTATTATGTGTGGTATGCTAATGCCATAGCATAATCATGTTTTGGTTGTGCGATAGTTGGTATTCCATTGGAACTTAGAAGTGTTGAGATGGTTGGGATTACAAAAGAATAATTCTTAGGAGGTATATCTAATTTTTGGTACTAGAATTGTCCAAAATTGTAAGAACATACATGATAGTCCAAAATATGATCTAGTAGTTAAACTCAACTATAGGTAGGAAGGCCTATCTCTTAGAATCCCCCCTCGTGCCAGAGTAGGCTGTCATGTTCTTTATTTAATCGGGAAGGGATCCAAGAATTTCCCTTCTTTGGCACATCCCGAAAGGCCCTACTATCAAAATCCATCTTATTGCCCTATAGATGTGGTAGACCCATGTCATATGGATAAGAACTCTCTCTCAAAATTTTTAACCTTGAAAAGATATCAGGTCACCCCTTAGGACCCCCCCTACAATTTCTTGGTCCTCCCCAATATTTTACCTTATCTACATATCCTTATCCTTGCTAAAAAATAATTCTTTACCCTTCAAATACTAAGGTTCCTTGGGCATTTTTGGGGTTTCTTGAGCATCTCAAGGGTTTCCTAGGCGACTTAACTTGGAAAAAGATTTGATCAAACTTATAAAAATGAGTGACTCTAGTAGCTATACAAATTTGGTTATACACTAAAAATCAATTCATAAGAGATAGTATTTTATGTCTTATTATCAGGGCTATAATCATGTCTATGTTTGACAAAGAAAAACTATATTTTAGGAATGATTTTCTGAGATCTATAAAGTTCATGCATATATGAATTCCCCTAGTTGGTTTGGTAATAGGTACAAGATTAGATATCCACTCAAGATAATCAATTGGTCTAATGAAGCCTACATATAATCATTTCTGTAGCTTTGAATTGACTAATAATGTGATCTATGGATGCATTTTATGTAGATTTTATTTGATGGGATTTTCCCTTGGGGCTACCATTAGGTGATAAAGAACTAGATCAGAATTTAATCCTAGCATATCTACATAGGACCATGCAAGTTTCACTTGTTTGTCCTGAAAGAATATCAAGAATTTAGTCTTCTCCTGTTCTGAGAGTGATGTTGTAAAATAAGTGATCCTAAGATCCTATACAAGCACTAGTGATCTCTTGATTTGTAGGCATGGGGATAATGTCAAGCCTTCCATCCTTAGGTGCCTTAGAATTGTTTTCACCATCGAATGCATCCTATTTTTTACTATTTTATTGTTCAAAAATGTTGCATTACAATTTTTACTAGGGGAAATTTTTATGATTTTCACATTTTTTTTACTGGAAGGTTTGACATTCTCTCTAAAGTAAGCCATGTTGTCAAGATCTATAGTGAAACTAGCTCTATGATCCTGAAGTAGATTTCCATCTTGTAGTCCCATGAAGTCAACTATGGCTTCATCATTTTGGAATATATCCATAAATGAAGGTCCTCATTGATCTCAGTCAATGAGTTGATGATAGACTAATGAAAAATTGATGTTAGATGATGCGAGGTTAAAGGATATGGATGATAAAATTTTGACATTATATTCCTCAAATAGCTCAATGATACACTCAAAGGAGTCATCAAAAGTATCCTAATTAGAAATATCAACTTTTAGAAAAGATTTAGATTTCTTTGTAAGGACAATTTCAACATTAGAGGACACAATCTCTTGTTCTCCAAACCCAAGACCTTGAGAACATGGTTTTGTGTTATTGAAATGGATTCCACAATTCATTTTTTTTGTAGACCAAGACCACTATGACCATCGTATCCCATTTTTTTACATTATTTGAAAACCTTTAGAGTATTTCTTGATGGGTAGTATGACCGACTCTTATTCATCTTTATAAATCAATTTGGATATGTCTACTTCAATGTCCTCGTTATGGAGTTCATCCCATTTTGAAAATGTGGTTAGATTTCCTTTGATGATAAGTTTATAAACTTCTTGCTTTGTATGTGGTTTACCATAAGACCTTGGTGATGATGGAAGTTGTCCAATGCAAAAGGTTTATGTTGTACTTGCCACATCCTATGTCTTGTACTTGGACCTTGACCTCAAGAGTGATGGTATATTGGATGGATGATTTGGTCAATGTATTAGGATCAATGTAGGATGAAGAGGATGAGGCCTCACCATTGTTAGGAACCTAGTTCTCTATTTGTCCTCTCAAATTGCTGCAATAATGAAAGAGGCTAGGATCTCTTGAGATAGTAACTTTAGTTCCATTGTGTGGAAATTTTATGTATTGATGTAAAGTCGATGGAATGAATTGTATGACATGTATCTATGGGTGAATGAGAATTAAATTATATGATAGTTAAAGATCAAAGACTTGACATACTGTATCCTTTGTTACTAGACCGACTCATATGAGGTGTGCGATTGTTCCTTTAGAAGGGTGCTTTGCATCATCAAATTATTTGATGACTATTTTCTTGTTTAGATCGATGAATCCTTCTGAGTATCCTATGTAGTTTCAAACTGGAAATGTTCAAACCAGCTCTCCACCATCTATTAGGAATTGTTTAATCTTATGTTTATGGAAAAAAAATTTAGATGAAGAGCGTCATTATGAATGGTTCTATGGATTGAGATATCGTTATTAGTGAACATGAGATGAGGAATGGATGCGAGATGGCCTACTATATATTCAAATTGGTTGATATTTAGATTGGTAGGTATTGAAGAATCTTTGAGAGCCTTATCCAATATATCCTTGTATATGGGAGATATACATAAGAGCTCTAAGATGGATATCTATGTAGGTGTTTTACCAAAATGGTCTAAGAGAGTATACTATGTTATAGCTTGGAATTTGGATGTAGCCCCTTGAAGGGTGACTTCCACTCTATGGGTTGCGTTAGCACATTAAAGTTTTTTATTCTTTATGGTAATGGTATATACTCGATTATTGATTTTCCAAATTCATTTCATAGTGTATACACCTAAAATCGGTCAAGACGATTAATTAATTAAATACAAGTTATTTAATTAATGACCCCTTTAATTATTCTACTTATAAATAAATGATAAATTTATTTATATAGTTCACACTTTTCTAATTCTACCATCATAATTCATATTCCTCTAATTTAATTAATTAAACAAATTCCTATAGTTTGTTTTATTTAATTAATAAACCTTCTCACTAAATTTAAATTCCCAATTTGAATTTAGGCACATGTCTACAAATTTTCCTCTTGTCACATCATCAAGTGTCACATGAATTTAAATAAATCTAATTTCTAAATTAGAATTCTCCTCAACCAATTCCAAAACAAACTTTGGACACTTGGCAATCTCACATTTTATTCTCTCACACATTTGGCATGTTGCCCTTGGTCAAGGGAGCATCCTCCATGATTCTTCCATCTCCACCGTTCATCTCTCATGTTTGAATCTTGACTATTGATTGCTGCCACATCACAAGATGCTTTGGAATTCCTATAAATACAAGCCCATTCTACAACATTTATCAATCCCATCCATGAGCAAACTCACTATGCAAAAATCATATTAGAGCATTGGAGCATTTAGAATATTTTAGCATTTAGCAAGTTGCAATATAGTATCATTTTAACTTAGAATCATGTCTTAGTTTAGTATTTGCATTTCCATCATCATCTTAGCTTTTATACAACATTTGCATCATAATCTCTAGCATCATTTATCCATTGTCATATCACAATTATCATTTGTTGATAAATCATGTAGGAACTAGATTCTTGCATTTTGAATAGCATCCTGTTTCTCAAGTTGTCATTCTAACAATCATAGTGGATACACAAATATGAGAGCCAATATGATTTAATGAATCCTTAAGAATAGAGAACAATGGAATGATTTTAGAGATTTTTTTTGTTTTAATTTGGTTAATTCTATGATTCAAATCTTTAATGTAATACGTCTCATTGGGTTTGTGTGTTTTATTATTGATTTACTAACTCTCACAATTCACACACACATATCTTGGCGCCCATCATGGGGTCTATCCCCTTTTTATTGACGTTTTCTGGAAGTTGTTTTGTAGAATCTGGATGTGAACTTCTTTTAATGCAACCATGAGTTCTTTTGGCGCATCCAAAAACTCTTTTGGCACGTCTGATTTCTGTTACGACGCATCCAATTCATCTTTCGACACATATAGGGGGTCTTTTAGCGCATCTGACACTTCTTTTAGTGCATCTGACACTTCTTTTAGCACATTTGATTTGTTTTAGCGCAATTGATGACTGTTTTAGCACATCTAACACTTCTTTTAGCGCATTTGATGCTGTTTTAGCACATCTGATGACTGATTTAGTGCATTTGACACTTATTTTAGTGCATTTGATGCTGTTTTGGTGCATTTGATGCTGCTTTGATGCATCTAATGACTATTTTAGCACATCCATGAAGTCTTCTGGTGCATCCATACTTTTAGCACATTGGGTCACTGTTTTAGTGCTTTTATAGTCAATCTTAAAATGACCATATCTTGGTCATACAAAGGCTTTTTTGAAGATTTTTTGTTTTGAAATGGCGTAGAATTTCATAAGCTATGTAATGGTGTAGGTGTTTCTCAATTTTTATAGAGTTAAAATTTTCAATTTTACACCTAAAGTCAAATCACATTGAAACTTGGTCTAAGTTTTAGGGTTTTTAGGCTTAATCATTCATCTAACCCTTAAATCTTCTTATTTCTTGATCTCATCTAACATTTTGAGCATTTATTGCAAGTTTTAAGAGGAACATGGAGCATTGAGGTGAAAGAAAAAGAATTTGATATCCATTGTCCTAAATATGCTTGTCAAAGACATTTGTTGAAACTGCTAATGGTGTTTGTAGGGGCTGGAAATATTATTGCTTTCTTTTGATTAAGATAGGCATCTAGCTTAATTAAAAGTTTAATTGAACCCCTTGTCTACTGTGATTGAAGTGATAGACCTATTCTCTCCCCTTAATTGGGTGACCAAAATGCTAGAATCATTATTTTATGCTTTGTTAACACCTTTAGAAGGCTTGTGATAGTGGGAAGAAGTACTCACCCTACAGGAATGACTTAAGTGGGAACAACTAAAGCCAAGTTTTCCAACCCACTATAATCAAAAGTGAATTTGGTGAAAGTCTGCAATTCGACGGTAGTGTGCAAGATAACTGTTGCCTCTATTTCACCTATAGTTAAATCAGGCAAGGTAATCAAATGTCAGGTCTTCAGAGGCAATGGGACGTTCATCAAGGGCAGGGACTCTGCATCTGTTGCTAAGTCACGAGGAACTCGGTGGGAGAAGCTACCCTGGGAGTATTCGACATAAAAAATCATCTAAGGGAAAAGTCGGCAGGACTCTCCTACTGTCTGGCCGACTGACTGCTTGATTCATTCCATCTTGAGCAGGTCGCTGAGACCTAGTTTCAATCACACTGAATGAGCCTGTAGAGCTATCGCTATAATGGAGAAGGTTTGGTATGACCTCTTACCGCATATATTTTCCTTGGCCGATAGGCCATTCAATCACCATTCGGCAAGACTCTCGGTGACTACGGGCTTCGGGGAGACCTACAACATTCAGGGAGAAGTCCTAGTGAAGATTCAATCTCTCACCAACGTGTGAAGAATCTCAGAGCGAGGGATGCTTTCGGCAAAGGAGTTGGGACTTTGCCGGAATATCCCGCTGAGGAAGGAGTTTGCCAAAGGTTTTTGGACTCGGCATGAGGTCATGCCAAAGGCTCAGTGTCTCCCCGACAGGAAAGGCGGCGTCACTAAAGCAAATGTTTCACTGACATTCAGTGTCTTGTCGACTGCAAGGAGACCCCACCAAAACATGAAGGACTCGCCAATTGATGATGTCGCCCGGAGGTCATATCGACTACGGAGGAGCCTTCGGTGTAGCACAAGGAGCTCGGGAAGACTTCTTCTCGACTAGTGGGAGTCTTTCCAAACGATGAAACCTTCAAAACAAAGAAAGAGTTCACTGAAGGAAATGGGGTCTACAAGAGGTCTTGGCGACGATAATGGGTCTTGGCGACAGGCACAATTTTTGACAAGAATTTTCCTTTGGCGTATGTCTTGCCGAGAGATGAAGGAACCACCAAGGACAGGAAAGGCCTCGCCAAGACTTGAGGCTTTCGCAGTAGTGTCTTGGCGACCGACAAGGGTTACGCCGACAGTATTTCAATGGAGGAGCCTTCGGCGTAGTGAAAGGAGTTTGGGAAGGCCTCTTCCCGACTGGTGGGAGTCTCAACAAAGGAAAAGCGGAGTAGAGAGACTAGGAAATGGGGTCTCGGCGAATGGAGTGTGTCTTGGTGATGAAAGCGGATGCCGATATGACAGAAGTGGAATCGGTATGACTCTTAGGGCTCGCTGAGAGCTCTCAACGATGACTCCATGCTATGCCGATTCTTGCGAAAAGATTTAACCGCATTGGGGAGGCACGATTAGTGTCTCACCGATATGCGGTTCAATAGGAGATTTTTGACCACCCAAGCAATTTGTGTGGAGTTCCCTTAGCCGATTAGAAAGATCTGAGGGTCAACCGTGGCAAGATAAAGAGCGTCAAAGGGATGAAGGGCTATGTGTATCTGTTGCAGGCTCAGAGCATTCAAGGTGCGGCCAAAGTAGCTCAACCAAACACGATGGATCAAATGAATGCGGTGGTTGCAGAGAGATTAGAGGGGACTTCTTCAAGTTGTTTTCTTCACCGACATCAACCATAGGGACACAAAGGGATACAACATTAACTCGATCAAATATCAGGGGAAGATCTTTTTCTGGGCCTGATAGTATTTTGTAAGCCCTAATGGGCCGATATCAGTTTGTATATAAGGCATTTTTTGCCTTTTTGTAAATAGTTCTAATTGAACACTCTGAAGAGTTAGTGATTTTCAATCAATCCTTTCTCAGTCAATGTATGTTTTTCTGTAACTCGGCTGGAATCTTGAATACAACACAGAGTTCACCTTGGAAGTTTTTCTTCATGTTTGTATGATTCTCATTTCTGTATCTTTCTTTTGAGCTTGCAAGTTTCTATTTGTGTTTCCTATAATACTGTATTCACATCTTAGAGTTGTGAAATCAATCTTTCCTTCCTGAGATGTGTATGTAGACCAAACCTGTTAGAAAGACAAGCATTAAATCTAAAAGATATTGTTCTGAGAACAACATTTAAGCTTTCAAGTGTATGTTCTTGTGTTCATTTCATGATTTCTCATCAATTCGGTGTATCACCCTAGTGTAGTCTTTTAATTTATGCATCTTTTTCCTCTTTTCTCTCAAAGAATCAATAGTTTAGGTGATACCCAAAGGAAGCCGACCTTCTCTAGAGGTTCATTTTAGTTATAGGTGACCCACAGCCTTGAGATGATCCCATGTTGCTCTAGAATGCTCAATTTTTTGTAAACTTTGCACAGGGTGCAATTCTAGGTGACAACAGTTTCTGGCACGCCTGATGGGACATGAATTTGTTTTAACTACTGGTTTGGTATGCAACTAGTGAATTATCAGGTTTTATAGAAGCCCTTTGGCATACTTGGTGACTCCACAAAGAGGAAGAACTCCAGAAATCCACACCTTCTATAGTATATGAAAAGAGTGCTAACAAGGAGCAGCTCAGGCCCTTTTGAATACTTGTAGCTGTCACCACCAAGAAGAGAAGCAAAGTTGAGGAAAGGAAAAGAACAACAATCATCTATTCCAGAAGAACTCAGTCCACTCCTCCACCTGTAAGGTCTCTTTTCGTTGCACCAACAAATCCGCCTCAAATACCTTCAATGGCCGCTCCAAGGAATCAACCTTTTGTTGCTTTCAACAGAGGGAGTCCCTTGAACTTGGCGCAACATAATGATATTCCAATGGCAGCCTTGAAGAGTCTGCCAATTTTCATGGGAGAAAATCAAACTACTCCCATTGAACATTTAAGAGATGTGGCTTCGTTATGCGGAGTCCACCACATAATTGAAGAGGACGTTGTAGTGAGACTGCTAGCTGCTTCACTAAAAGGAAGAGCTGTGCAGTGGTATAGGAGCCTACCAGTCAGTTCAATTGCAACATGGGATGATTTTGGAGAAAAGTTGCATAATCAATTCCAAGACAGGTCTGACAACTTGTCTCTATTGGTGCAATTGACCACAATAAAGAGGGCTCCACAAGAGCAGATGAACGACTTCAACTTTAGATTTCAAAGGACTTGGGATAGAATCCCTGCAACGGTGAGGCCACCCCTAGAGTATGCATTCCTATACTTTTTGAGAGCTCTGAACAATGATATAGCTGTCATGATACAATCAATGGGAGGAGTATCTCTGCCAGATGCCTTTGAAATAGCTATTAGAGCTGAAAACAACTTAATACAAGCTAGTAAGCTTGCTCCCAGGCCACCAATGCTGATATTTCCATAAATTCATGCAAACATCCATTTGAAAATACCTCCTTTTACACCTCTACCAGCTGTACCGACTCTACCAGCTGTTGTTCCAACCATTGACAAGCAAGAAAGTGTTGCCTCAAGCTCATCAAATGAATTACAAGAGATCAAAAGTATTTTACAGACTTTTGGTAACAAGTTGGTAAACTTGGAAAAGCAACAGACCTTTTCTAGGCCTTATCAACAGCAAAATCAGGCCTCAAGTCAGCCTTTTCAAGGTCAGCAACAACAGTTCCAAGGGAATAGACAGCAGTATCAGGGTAATTATCAGGGTCCAAGACAGAGTGTGAACACAAGGCCTTTTCAGGCCTATGCTCCAGCACCTGTTAGTGCAGTAAGGGAGTTGGTTCCCACTCAAAACAATTTAGCAGCTAATTATGAGTGGTGCTACCCTTGTAACCAGCCTCACAATCAGGCCACTTGCTCAAATGGACTCATCAATCAGGCACTGATGGTACAAAATGCCTCAAGCTCACAACAGCAGGCACTTAATGATCCAACTTCACAACACCAGGATCAGCTTAGTAATGATGCCACCCTACTTAATTGGCAAGGTCAAGAGTTCTGTGGACTGAATGAAGATAGTTCTCAAATTGCAGCTAACACTAGGGCAAAGAAGAGAGCATTCGAGCTCGATCAAATAGCTAATAGAGGAAAGGCGGTAGCTGTGGAATCATCTACCTCTCGAGTGACTCGTGGATGGCAAAGGGATTAGCAAATCTTAGACATGGAGTAGCCACTCTTACAAGCTAATCATACTGGTGCAAAGGTACATAATAAAAATCCAACTGTACCTTTTAACATTCTTGATAGTATGAAAAGGACAAATGTAACTATGTCCATGTGGGATTCTTTAGTCATTCCCGGTCAAAAGGATATGTTACAATCAGCCCTATCAAGTCTAAAAATGTCTGATGAATCCGAGCCACCAATAGGTAAGGTTAGAGCTGTGTTAACAAATGATTCTCAGGGAAATGATCAGTAGCCTTGCATAGAGAATGAAAAAAGAGTTAAACCACCTCCTTTCTACGTGTTAGTGATCATTGATGATAAATTAGTGCATAACTGTATGGTAGATAGTGGAGCTAGCAGCTCCGTCATGCCAAAACAGATTGCTGACAAACTTGGACTAAAATACCAGCCTTTGGAGAAGGGAGTGATCCAATTGGATGGCACTTCGGTTAATACTTTGGGTATTATCAAGGACTTAAGCCTCACTCTCCATGCTTTTCCAAACTTTTCAGTCCCTCAAGACATATGTATCATAGACCTTCCACCTTTCTTTTCCTTGTGTTTATCTAGAGACTTTACAGCCAAGATAGGTGGTTACGTATTAGCTGATTGGTCACACATGTTATTTAGAACAAGATATGGGACTAAGGTTACCATCAAGTCTGCAAGGTTGGCCAAAGACCACATTGAGCCATATAACCCAAGCCCCATCAATGCTATTCCTTCTGCTGCAAATACAAATTGTGTTGTTTCTACTGACAATGAACTACCTGCTGCTCAAGAACTCCAATCAGAAGCTATTCCTGACGTACTGCTGCATGAATGGGCAGTTGAGAATGTATCGGACAACCCTATAGACCTCATTCAAGATGCTGGTATGGGAAACTATGTCATTCTTGAGCCTGATACAAAGATTCTAAACTTAGAGAAAGATGTAGATCAGTTATTGCAGCCCCTGAATGGACTTTGGGAGATGTTCTTTGATGGTTCTAGAAGTAAAAATGGAGCAGGAGGAGGTGCAATGTTAATCTCTCCACAAGGTGATAGTTACTACTCTGCTTTCCATTTTGCTTTTGCATGCTCCAATAACACTGTTGAGTATGAAGGCCTTGTTCAAGGTCTAGAGTGGGCAAGAAAGAGAGGAATAACCAACTTGAAAGTCCATGGAGACAACGAATTAATTGTTAATCAAGGGGCCTGAATGTTGCTAAAAATGACACATTAAAGTCCTATAGAAATAGAGTGTGGAACATGCTCGAAGATTTTGATGCCTTTAATTTAGTGTCTATCCCAAGAAATCAAAATAGGCATGCTGACAGGCTCGCAGCCATTGGAGCACAGTTTGATATTCCAGATGACATCAGAAAAGGTAAGGTGCAACAGTATGTGAAGGTTGTAGTTAGACCCTCAATTCCTGACAACAACATTCACTGGCAAGTCTTTGACAGTGATGAGCAGATCCTTTCCTTCTTGCTCGAAGAAGATTAGTTCTCCATGGTGAATTAGGCAAAACTCAAGCAGCAGTATGGTGATCAAGTCATACAACTGAAGACAAACAAATTTCCCAAAGGCCTAGTTACCTTAGAGTCAATTTTCAGTACTGATGATTAGCTAAAAAATGGCAAGGCCGGCTTGCAGATCAAACAAGAACACTACGAAGAGTTGGAGATCTTCAAAGGTAAGCTCCTTAAGATAGGTAAACTTTGTTCACCTGAAGATAGACAAGCTTTTGTTGCTTTGTGCCAAGAGTTTCATGATGTTTTTGCTTGGGAGTATTCAGATTTGAAAGGATTTGATCCCCATATTGCTCAGCATACGATTGAATTAGAGCCTAATGCCAAGCCAATAAGGTAGAAACAAAGGCCTTTGAATCCCAAGCTCGAGCCCTTAATGATTAAAGAGCTGACCAAATTAGTTGAGGGGGGTATTGTCTTCCCTATCAAGCATACCTCATGGGTTTCTAATCTTGTACCGGTTAGAAAGAAAAGTGGTGAGATAAGGCTCTGCGTAGACTTCAAGGATCTTAACTGATCCTCTTTAAAACACCACTACCCACTGCCCTCCATGGAACGAATCTTACAAGAGGTTGCTGGTTCTAAAAGGTTTTCCTTACTAGATGGTTTTTCAGGATATAATCAGGTGCTGGTTAAAGAAGAAGATCAGTTTAAGACTGCTTTTACAACTAAATGGGGCACCATGGAATACAAAAGGATGCCTTTTGGTTTGTCCAATGCTGGTGCCATGTTCTAGAGGGCTATGGACATGGCATTTCAAAGCTTGATCAACAAGATTATATTGATTTACCTAGATGACATAACAGTGTATTCTAAGAATGTTGATGAGCATCTGTTACATCTTAGGAAAGTGTTCAAAAAATGTAGAGAGTTCGGTATCTCTCTAAATCCAAAGAAGAGTATCTTTGCTGTCCACGAAGGGAAACTATTAGGACACATAGTGTCAAAGCAGGGAATCACTATTGACCCTGAAAGAGTCAGAGCCATACTTGAGTTGCCGCTGCCTAATCACAAGAAGGGCCTACAGAGTTTTCTGGGACAAATCAACTTTTTGAGAAGGTTCATTCCAAACATGGCGAACCTGTTACAACCTCTAACAACCATGCTAAAGAAGAATGCAGTCTTCAGTTGGACAAAGGAGGCAAGGCACAGTTTTGAAGAAATTAAAGAGGTGCTAGCATCTGCTCCGACATTGGTAAACCCTAACTTCTATAAAGACTTCTTTTTATATGCTTATGGTAGCACAAGTAATATCTCTGCAATATTGGTTCAAAAAAATCAAGAGAATTTAGAACAACCAATAGCTTTCTATAGCCAAGGTTTGGTCGATTATGAACAAAAATATTCCTTTGTAGAGAGTTATGTCCTTGCTGTGATTAGAATCCTGAAGAAATTCAAGCCTTTGATTTCTCATAATAAAATCCATATTCTGGTGGCCCACTCAAGTGTGAAGGAGTTCTGTTGAATAAGGATCTAAATGAAAAAAGAGCAGGATGGGTCACCAAGGTCATGGAGTATGACGTAGATATTAAGATCACCAAGCTGGTTAGAGGCAAAGGTCTATGTGAGCACCTCGCTGCAGGGTCAAACGGTGAAGGTAAACTCGAAAAGGATGCTATCCTTGCCAATACAAATGAACTTCAGAATGCTCAAGATGATGCACACATAGGGACAACCAATTGGGTGCAGGATATGACCCATTTCTTACAGACTGGTGAATGCCCATTGAGATTAAATAGAGCTAAAAGGAGATACTTTAGATTGCAGTCTATACCATATGTGATGGTAAATAATGTTCTTTTTAAGAAATATCTGAGTGGTGTCCTATTAAGATGCATTCACAGTGACCAAATTGAAAGAGTGCTTCATGAGTTTCATGACGGAGTTGCAAGAGGTCACTTTGCTCCCATAACTACTGCTTGGAAGATCATGAGAGCTAGTTACTATTGGTCCAGCTTGTTCAAGGATGCACATTCTTGGTCAAGAAGGTGTGTCAAATGTGCTCTATTTTTAGGAAAAGAGAAACTGCCTGCTCTACCCCTACATCCAATTCAAGTGGAGTAGCCCTTCATGAGATGGGGCATTGATTTCATCGGTCCAATAAACCCACCTTCCAGTGCTGGTCACAAATGGGTACTTACAGCCACTGATTATTTTACAAGGTGGACAGAAGCGGTTGCATTGAAAGAAGCCAAAGAGTCTTCAGTCTTGAGCTTCTATGAAGACATAGTCACCAGGTTTGGAGTGCCTGACTCCATCATCTCTGATAATGCCCTTGCATTTGTGGGATTAAAATTGATTGATTGGGCTGTCAAGCATGGCATTCATTTGAACACCTCATCAAATTATTACCCTCAAGGTAATGGTTTAGCTAAAAGCACGAACAAGAACCTCATCAGGATAATCAAAAGAACCATAGAGGATGACCAAAAGACCTGGAATGTCAGTCTAAAGAATGCACTTTGGGTGGATAGAGTGACCCCTAAGAGGTCTGTTGGTAACTTGCCATACATGTTGGTCTATGGAAAAGAGGCAAGATTGCCCCTATCTATGGAGCTACCAGCTCTAGACATTGTTCACCAGCTGGAGATGCTTGAGGGGCAGGACCCCATGTCTGTAAGGTATGTAGAGCTCATGGAGCTCGAAGAATCAAGGGACAGGGCAATGAAAACTTTGGAGGATCATCAGCTCCAAAAAAAGAAGACATTCAACAAAAGGGCTACAGTAAAGTCTTTTAAAGAGGGAGACCTCATGCTCAGGTGGGACGTTCTTAAAAGTAGACCAGGCCATCACACCAAGTTTGACAATATGTGGACTGGTCCATTCATTATCACAGGTTGTAAATATCACAATGCTTATCAACTGGCTACGACAAGAGGAGATTTGCTTCCTATCCCAGTTAATGGGATACACCTTAAACCCTGCTTTCAAGTCTGATGAGTGCCTTTCTTGTACATATCTAGTTAGGTTTTATGTTTTCAATAAGGGCTTTGCACTATGTTTCGTTAGTCCTCTGTTTTGTTCCATCTCCTGAACGCTGTTTTAATACGATATTTTTCTCTGCCGTTTTCCCCTGTTTTGTTTTTGACAACCTGTTATGTCCTATGAGTCTCATGTGTATTGCAACCATGTGCTGACTGGTTTATGTGTCCTCTGAGTTTTCTAACGACTCCATGCCCAATGGATAAGTATAGTCACTGGTTCTCATGTTTAGCAGGCAAACATCCCGTAAACGTCGCCAGAATTGTTGCCTCTATTTCACCTACAGTTAAATTAGGCGAGGTAATCAAATGTCAGGTCTTCAAAGGCAATGGGACATTCATCAAGGGCAGGGAATCTGCATCTGTTGCTAAGTCATGAGGAACTCGGTGGGAGAAGCTACCCTGGGAGTATTCGGCATAAAAAATCATCTAAGGGAAAAGTCGGTAGGGCTCTCCTACTGTCTGGCCGACTGACTGCTTGATTCATTCCATCTTGAGCAGGTCGTTGAGACCTAGTTTCAGTCACACCAAATGAGCCTGTAGAGCTATCGCTATAATGGAGAAGGTTCGGTATGACCTCTTACAGCGTAGATTTTCCTTGGTTGATAGGCCATTCAATCGCCATTCGGCAAGACTCTCGGTGACTACGGGCTTCGGGGAGACCTACAACATTCGGGGAGAAGTCCCAGTGAAGATTCAATCTCTCACCGACGTGTGAAGAATCTCAGAGCGAGGGATGCTTTCGGCAAAGGAGTTGGGACTTCGTCGGAATGTCCTGCCGAGGAAAGAGTTCGCCAAAGGTTTTTGGACTCGGCATGAGGTCATGCCGAAGGCTCAGTGTCTCCCCGACAGGAAAGGCGGCGTCACTAAAGCAAATGTTTCACTGACATTCAGTGTCTTACCGACTGCAAGGAGACCCCACAAAAACATGAAGGACTCGCCAACTGATGATGTCGCCCCGAGGTCATACTGACTACGGAGGAGCCTTCGGCGTAGCACAAGGAGCTCGGGAAGACTTCTTCCCGACCGGTGGGAGTCTTGCCGAACGATGAAACCTTCAAAACAAAGAAAGAGTTCACCGAAGGAAATGGGGTCTACAAGAGGTCTTGGCGACGATAACAGGTCTTGGCGGCAGGCACAAGTTTCAGCAAGAATTTGCCTTCAGCGTATGTCTTGCCGAGAGATGAAGGAACCACCAAGGACAAGAAAGGCCTTGCCAAGACTTGAGGCTTTCGCAGTAGTGTCTCGACGACTGACAAGGGTTATGCCGATAGTATTTCAATGGAGGAGCCTTCGGCGTAGTGAAAGGAGTTCGGGAAGACCTCTTCCCGACCGGTGGGAGTCTCAATGAAGGAAAAGCAGAGCAGAGAGACTAGGAAATGGGGTCTCGGTGAATGGAGTGTGTCTTGGTGATGAAAGTGGATGCCGATATGACAAAAGCAGAATCGATATGACTATTAGGGCTCACTGAGAGCTCTCAACGATGGCTCCATGCTATGCTGATTCTTGCGAAAAGATTTAACCGCATCGGGGAGACACGATTAGTGTCTCACCGATATGCGGTTCAACAGGAGATTTTTGACCGCCCAAGCGATCTGCGTGGAGTTCCCTCAGCCGATTAGAAAGATTTGAGGGTCAACCGTGGTAGGCTAAAGAGTGTCAAAGGGATGAAGGGTGACGTGTATTTGTTGCAGGCTCGGAGCATTCAAGGCACGACCGAAGTAGCTCAACCGTACACGATGGATCAAATGAATGCGGTGGTTGCAGAGAGATTAGAGGGGACTTCTTCAAGTTGTTTTCTTCACCGACATCAACCATAGGGATACAGAGGGATACGGCATTAATTTGATCAAATATCAGGGGAAGATCTTTTTCTGGGCCTGATAGTATTTTGTAAGCCCTAATGGGCCGATATCAGTTTGTATATAAGGCATTTTTTTCCTTTTTGTAAATAGTTCTAATTGCACACTTTGAAGAGTTAGTGATTTTCAATCAATCCTTTCTCAGTCAATGTATGTTTTTTTGTAACTCGGCTGGAATCTTGAATACAACACAAAGTTCACCTTGGAAGTTTGTCTTCATGTTTGTATGATTCTCATTTATGTATCTTTCTTTTGAGCTTGCAAGTTTCTAACTATGTTTCCTATAATACTGTATTCATATCTTAGAGTTGTGAAATCAATCTTTCCTTCCTGAGATGTGTATGTAGACCAAACCTGTTAGAAAGACAAGCATTAAATCTGAAAGATATTGCTTTGAGAACATCATTTAAGCTTTCAAGTGTATGTTCTTCTTATGTTCATTTCATGATTTCTCATCAATTTGGTGTATCACGCTAGTGTAGTCTTTTAATTTATGCATCTTCTTCCTATTTTATCTCAAAGAATCAATAGTTTAGGTGATAACCTAAGGAAGTCGACCTTCTTCGGAGGTTCATTTCAGTTATAGGTGACCCACAACCTTGAGATGATCCCATGTTGCTCTAGAATGCTCAGTTTTTTGTAAACTCTGCACAGGGTGCAATTCTAGGTGACAACAATAACCATCCCCGAAGCCTTTGTTCTAAAGGTTGGGAGGTCTCCTGAGGGAGTTTATCTATTTTTGCATCGAACAAAAACCCTTACTATGAACCTTAGTGTAGAAGCCAACCGAGTCAGTCTTTGAACACTTTGTTTATCACAGTGCAAGGGGAGGGAATAATCTACCCCCAAGACACTCACCATATAACTATCGAAGATCCTTGGCCAAAAGTGGAGGATTTGACTTTGGTTAAGACTCGAGAAAGGCAAAAACATGGGCACCCTCTAGGGGTGACACGACTGTGTGAGTTGATTATAGTTCTAAGATGTCGGATATGGTATTTTAAGTGACCCTTGAGAATAGGAAAAGTGCTTGTATTGTATTCTCTTGTGTTATAACTGTGGAAATTGAAAGAATCAGACCATATTCTTGAATACACACTCAATGTTTAGTTCCTAGGTGGAAACATTTGTTTGACAACTTACTGTTGTGTTTGGAGTCATAATTCAAGAAGTCATCTATGTAAAACAATTAATTCCAATAATTTTCCAACTAGAAACCAAGAAAAAATCACTGTTCAATAGATCATACCTTGGAAACATTCAGATTCATAGATTAAAAAGTAGAATAACTAGACAGATTGGAAAAAACACAAAACATATACCCTCTGTTTCAATGCATTTGTTGGATTTTATAGTGCATCTATGCAATATTGTAGCACATTCATACACTGTTTTAGTGCATCTAAGTCCTTTTTCAGCGCATTCGATACACCTTTTAGTGCATTTGTAGATCCTTTTAGCACATCCACATCTAGATCACCCAGTTGAAATCATCATACTTAGGGGAAATCTAATGCATCCCTTTCTTTTTCTAGTGCATTCAATCTATTTTCTAGTGCATTTGAGACATCCTTCAACACATTGTGTCTGACTTCTAGCGCATACAACCTCTGTTCTAGCGCATCTGGTCTATCTTTCATCGCATTGAGTCCATCTTTCAGTGCATCCAACCTCTGTTCTTGTGCATCTAGGTCATTTTTTGGCACATCCGTGTAGTCTTCTAGCACATTCATTCTCTGTTCTAGCACATCAGTACAATATTTTAGCGCATCCATTAAATTCAAAAACAAAGAGTTAAATTTATCCCTGGTTTGATAGTTTGAACTAGAATTTAGAATCTTTTCTAGAACATAAACATTCCTCAGTCACACCAGAGTATTAAACTTGTTGAAACTGACATTTGCAAGTGAAATTCTTCAAACTAAACTATGATCTAACACCTCAAAGTTCCTAAATCATCAAACTTATCACATCTTTGATTTTTAAGCCAAGTTTCATCATCAACATTTTTCATCCTTTCGTCATGAAACAAAGCTGTATAATCAGATTAAACTTAGTCTCATCAATAGGATTTGTTATTCTATTTGACTTAGTTTTTATCCTTGGCACTCCTCCAAACAAATATCAAAATTTTAGTGAAAACTATAACACTTGTATGCACATTTTAACAAGATCCGAGAAATCATAAACTCAAAGAATAAGAAATTGAAACTCAAGCCACCATGGCTAAAATAGATGAGGATCAGTTGAATTCTTTAACTCAACAGGTGAAAAACCTAGAACAACAACTCCAAGACATACAAAGAGAAACCACAGAGAGATATTTGCTGCCAGACATTTGTTCTTATTTCTCTAACAGAAATCTAGACATGACACCTTCTCCATCAAAAACTACATCATCCAAATTCAATTTCTTTGAATTCTTGAAAAAGTTAAATCAAAATCATAAATCTCAGTCCTCAAACATAATTGATATTGAACAATCATACCATGTCATGCATCTATCTTCATCTGCCATAAGACAAAATAAATCTCAGGATTCTTTCACCCAAGTTAATGATTCCATCCAACCACCTTCTTTTATCATACCTTCTACATCTAATGATTCATGTCAATCTCTCAGTCCAAACCATGCTAGCATAGACTCCTTTGTACATGAAGATCAAAGAATTCTTTCCACTTCATTTGATGATACCAAAATTCCATAAGTTCTTCCAATCTTTGACCAAGACCCCATCTCTCAAGAATTATATAATAATCCCCTCCTTTCACTTTTCATCCACAATAATTCCTTTCCATATCAAGAGAAAATTATTCTTCCAAGTTCTCCTTCCACCACATTTAATGAATCCATACCATCTCACAATTCCATTGCATCCCAAAAGCATGATAAGTATTGTAGCCTATCTAATGTTGACCTACCTTCTCATGATCAAGATATGATTTCTATAGAATTTAATGATTCCCTTCCTCATCAAGATCAAGATATGCTTCCATCCGAGGAAATTCCTTCATTCCATGAGGATGTCCATCCTTCTCAAGATAAAGATATGCCTTTCACACCACTACATGATGATTCCACACCTAATAAAGAGCAAGCTACTCCATCTTCTACACCTCGTGATCCTTTTCCAAGTCAAGATCGAAACACTCCATCACCCCCATGTCAAGATCCTATCACACCTATACAAGCTCTCCATGAACCACACACCTACAAATTGGGATCCTCCACCTTTATTCGATCTAGTTTACTTCCAACACCTATCATTTCATCCATATCATATCCTCCCCAAAATGGACTTGCATCTTGTTTCACAAACAATACATATCCCATTAGTAAATGAATGTGTCAAAGTATGAACTAAAAAGGAAAATGATTAGGCCTTCATGAACAAGGTATCTTGGAACCCCTTTCTTCTCAAGAAAACCCATGTTACCATGGCCTTGGTTATACACCTAAGTGTCCTAGTCTATCAAACCTACCATCTATCTTAGGTCCTGATCCTAGTCCATCAAACCTACCATCTATCTTAGGTCCTCATCCTAGTCCACCAAACCTTCCATCTATCCTAGTTCCTCATCTTAGTTCATCAAACCTTCAATCTATCCTAGGTCCATGTCCTATTCCTCAAGAACAACAAAGGCACACATCCTTGATGCCCTTTCAAAATTCCACCTACAGTAACTCACCCATGATACCTCCATACCATTCTCTCAATCCACCCCTCCAACTTCTCTTGGAAGCAATTTGGGTGCCAAATGTCAAAATATTCCATATCAAAATCCACATGTATCAAAGGATCAACATGTCTCCTCAAAGAGACATGCAAAAGTAAAAGAAAATTTGATCCAAAATCAAAAGAAAAATAAAAAAGGCCACAAAGGCCCATCAAATCAAAAAGAAAATTTCCAAGAGCTCAAAGGTGCATAAATAAAAAAAAAATTCCAAAAGGCCACAAAGGTCCATCAAAGCAAAAGGAAAAATTTGTAAGACCACAAAGGTCCATAAAGCAAAAATAAAAATATCAAAGGCCACAAAGGCCCACAAAGAAAATATCAAAGTCAAAGGTCATGTGGATTCACAAAAGTCTCATAGAAGCAATAAAATCTAAATTGGCATCCAAATTTTCTAATCCAAAAGCTTCCTCCAATTTTCCATCTAAAAACCTATCACCTTCCAAATCCATTTTTCCTCCATCACTTCACTACCCTTCAAGGTGTGTGCCAATGTTGACCTTGCAATCCTTTCCATCTATCCATCAACAAGCCTTCTCACCTCCTATACATTACCCAACATTCATCCCCCAGTTATCTCGTTGAATCCAAACCTATGGATAAATCCTTAGTTCTTCCATCATACCTTTAATAGGCCAACATTTATGAGTTTAATCCCCATTGCCATGGTTTATTAAAGGGATATTTGGTCGTGAAACTTGATGCTTAAGTCCTTCCATCTTCCTATCATGCCTATATTATCTTCCACATTTGCACCTTTTATCTTGACAAGGTTAAGGATTTCCTTGAACATTATATATCTTATCCTATATGCTTTATCCATATCTTCTGTATCATATCCTTCGCCTTATCCATATTCCATCGTTCTTTCAAAATACATCCTTTCTTCCTTTCCTTCGTCTTGATAAGGAATAGGGGAAAAATACTTGGGCCTTGTGTCTGTATCTTATCTAGTTGATCTTGATCATCCCATTCATTATTTTTATCCTTGCATTTTCTTCCATTGTTCTTGAAAAGATTATGGGAAATTTTGGTCATCTCATTCCATCTTAAATGTCCTTCAAAAATCCAAAAAAAATAAAAAAATCAAAAATAATAAAAAAAGATCAAAAATAAAAAAAATACAAAAAAAAGAGAAAAATACAAAAAAAAAGTGAAAAGAATAAAAATAAAAAATCATAAAATCTGAAAAAGTGCAATAAAAACAAGTAGTGAAAACCTAGCAACAGGTGCTATTTGTGATAAGTTAGCTTTTCCATCTATTTGAGCATATTAACCATTCGCTTTCGCCATCAATCTGCCTATCATCAAGAAAGCTTGATGTATATATCTTGGCATCACGGTCATGTCTCACCCTAGACTGGGGGAAAAATATTGAACTCACTGGGAGCAAATAAACTTTGAGTTTAAGCAAATAGACAAACAACAATCAGACAACACAACAAACACAACAATCATAGCGGAAACCCAACATTGAACATCAATCATCAAAATTACACATCAACCATCCAAATTCAAACAACTAAATGGATCAAATCAAAATCAAATTTTAAATGGATGATGTTCTTTTAAATCACGGCTTTATCATGTTGGCATGTTTGTTCAACTGTTGTGTTGTGCAGTTTTCGCACACACACCCTGCTGAAAGCAGGGACCCTCTTTTCTTTCTTTTCTTTTCATAGGGTCTTGACTTCATCCCCTTAAGGGATAGGTCCTTCGATTTTGGTCTTGATTCACCCATGTGCACAATGATGAACTTGGATTTGAGATGCTCCCTTGCAACTTGAAGTCATGGTTTATCCCTTAAGAATTCATTTCAGATCAAAAATAGTGAAAACCTAGCAAAATTGGCTAAGTATGGAGGATTTTCGAAAAATCTGAGCAAGTTCGGATTATCCGAACCTTAGTCCAGTCGGATAATCCGAGGTACCTTAGATTATCTGAAATCCCTCCCTGGGTCACATTTCCAAAATTTTCAAATGTCTTGTGATGCATTAATGAGGGGTCATTTATTGCACTTAATCCGTAATATAATTTTAATTTGGTCCTCCATTTTTCTCATTTGCATTCAATTGAAGCAGAAGACAACATGGAATTCCTCATAGTGCATCAAAATTTTGCTTTCCTGAGAAAATTTCCTGGTTGGAGTGTGATCAACTTTGAATTTCATTCCTTCTTCATTGATTTTCAAAGGCATCTTCTCTAGGGTTTAGCATTTTGATGGTAGGGTCTCTATTTCCTCCATTTTCTTTTGGTTACATTCTGAAATCCCTCATTCAACCATGGTGTAATGATTGAAGTTTGTGGATTTTTACAGTCATGGAGTTTGTTTCTAGTGACGTTATGGTTTATTTGGTCATCTAGGGCATGAAATTTGGGCATGCGAGGGTTCTTGTTTGAATAGTTTAGTTTAATGGAAGGCATTTTAAAGGTTTCCCTGTTTGAAGTGTCAAGTATTGAATTTGTGAATAGAAGAGTCTTCCCTTGATCTCCAATTCTTATCAAACCCTAGTTTGAAGATCTTTTGACTAGGAGTCTCAAATTCTAAAGTTTAAGACCTGAATAGATTGCAAATATCTCACACAATTGTTCAAATGACAACATTCAAGCTTTGAGATTGATTAGTCCTTCGAGGTACACATGAAATTTCATGGTTTTAACTTGATTTTTTTTGAAACTTAGCATTTTTTTGTGTCCTGAAGAAATCTCAGAGAATCTGAGCTAGCTTATATTACTCGAGCCTTAATTTGCTCGGATAATCCAAGGTAGCTCAGATAGCTGAGAACCTCATATTTTGACATGATGAACTAGACAAATCTTGGTTTTGACCCTGGCTAAAAAAATTCTAGCTACCTAGGATTTGCTGAACTTCTAAAAAATCTGAGGTATGTTGGAATCTCTGATCTTCTTTGGATTTCACGCTTAATGCTCATGTTTGGAGTTCATGTTGATTTTGATGCTTGAGTGACTTGATAACTTAATGCTTTACATCTCATGGATTTAAATTCATAAGTTAGAAGTGATCCATTTACCATTAGATGGCTGAATTTGGTTAATCCTAGCTCGGCTGGATTATTCGAACCCTAATCCGGTCAGAAAATATGAGCAGGCTCGAATTTTATGAGTTTCTTTTTTTTGGTCTTAAATTCAATAAATGGTGTTAATGCTTGATTGTGATGATTGCTTATGATGGTTATATGGGCTTCAATGAGGAAAATGATCATTTATTTGGTTAAATTGCAAAATGTTATGTTGGTGCTTTCTTTTTGGTGATTGTGGCCTTTTGTTAACAGATGCAGGCAGAGGAAAGTCAAGATAAGACTACCAAAACCAAATTTGCTTTGGCACAAGAGGAAGTTAGAAAGAGGCAAGAAAGAATGAAGTATGATTTCAAAGGCATTTGGCCTGAAACAAAGATTGATTTTGCATGGTCGAGGATTACAGACACCAACATGGGTCATATTGACTATGATGACTTCCATCAGATGATGTATGTAAAGGCACCAACTGAGCTGGCTCAGAAGATCACCCACATAGGATTAGCACAAGAAATATGATTTCCACCCACAAATCTATGTCTGGAGCTGGTTTTGGAGTGTGCAAAGCCCTATGATTCTAGGACTAGAATCATCATTGGGCCTCAAGGTAGAGTGATGGAAAATATAATTGAGGAATCAATTGCAGAGGTCTTTAACATTGCCTCCCATCAAAATCTGATTGAAGAGATAAACATTTGGGAGTTTACTAAATTCTATGAGGAAGATCCTAAGAGAGCCCTGGAGATAATGAACAATGCTTAGATACTAAAGCCAAAGCCCCACTATTCAAAATTTCCCAAGTAGCTACACATAAGTGATTTCAATCTGGAGTACTGTGATATGATAACTCTCCTAGGTAGAGTTATGGGAGTGGAGGAGGAACATATATTCCAACCATGGATGTTCCCCCCCATTACTCAGATTGTGGCCAACAAACATTACCATTGGGCAAGGATCATCAACAATAATATAGATTCCCAATTAAGTAGTGTGTAGGAGACCAACAAGTTTACTATGACTTCATATTTAGTATATATGCTGGCACACAAGAAAAAATACAAAGGTCTTAGTTGTAAAGGAATTTTGGGGAAAAATAGGATATGAGAGGTATATCGTCAATTGCAGTATAAAACATCTAATTATAGAAGGGCTAATGATGCTTTCTTCATGTATCTTCCTAGATTCTTGCAAGATGCCCTTCACATGAGGATCTCTGTAGATGAAATGGATTTACTAAAGCAATATGGCCAATGGTTCATTTAGTTCCAAAGGTTCACTTACATTCGGGTGTAGGGATCACCAGTTGTTCCCCTCAGATTACCTCGGTATCCCACCAACAAGCTCATGTTTTTAGAATTGACAAAGCAAATGGTCGGTTTTGAAGAAATCCTACAAAGAGGCAACAAAAAGAAGAAAGGATTGGGATCAGAATTCCCATTGAGGATAGGAGCATTGGAGGCTTGACCTTCCATTAAGTGTTCCCAACATTCAAAGAAGGAGATGACTCAATTTGAGTTGTACTCCCACACTAATAGAGAAAATTTTGATCTGTATGGAAGGGTTGTGAAGCAAGCAAATAGGAATTTTAGACACAAAGACCACATTGAGGATTATTGGGCCAATTGTTGAGATGAGTGGGAATTCATTAGAAGAAGATTCTCCATACTACCTTTGAAATTAATTAGACTATACAAAGTCGTGGAAGTGCTAGATCAGGTGGAATATAATGATGCAAATCTTCTTCAACACCATGATTATGAACCTTATAGGAGCAAGTCATTGCCTCTAATTAATTGGTCTGAGGATGAAGTAAATTATTTGAATGAAATCACTGAGCCTGCCAAGAAATATTCTAGGTTGTGGATTAAGCATCAAGTATTGGAGCTAGAGGCTAAAATTGTTAAGTTCACCTATGATTTAATGGGAGATCTTGAGTCTCAGGATGAAGAAGTAGCTGAGACTAACAAGGGAGAAGTCATTGCACCTCATGACGAGGAGGCCCTTCAAGAAATAGTTTCCATCAAGAGAAGAACTAGGAGCCAAGTACAAACGAAGAGGGTTCTCAAGCCAATACCAATGTTGAAGAAGGAAAGACCTTACAACCAATGAGGAAGAGAAGAATAATTACTGAGAGGCACAAGGTAACAAAAGCTAGGAAGAATGATGCTACCACATATGCTCCCTCTATTACAAATGTGGTAGAATTGGAAAGTTTAGGGGAAAAGCCCCAAGTTTATGTGAGGAGACATTCTCCCAAGCAGAAAGTTGTTGAAATAAAAGTAAAGATAACAAAGGAGGATTTGCAAGATGAAGAGGCACCTACAGATGATATGGAGAAGAGATCAACTACAAGAAATAATTCTCCCATTTCTTCTCCACCTTCTTTACATAAAAGCATACAAAGTTTTGAGGAGGCACTTCTAGGGGAAGGCAATATATCTAACAATCTTGAGCAGTTAAATGAGGAAGATGACAACATTTCCACTCCTGATAGTGGAGAATGAAGAAGATTTGTGCAAGAAATGAAGCAATCAAACTTAGGAGCTAAAAGAAAGAACATAAAATAAGAGGTTGTCCAAGGTAAAATGTCAAGGTCTCCTAAGAAGGTGACAGTTGATGAGCCATAGAATAATCTTGAGGAGGAAGGTAATAGAGAAGAAAATGTTGTTGATAGTCCTAATTAGGACAAGGAAGGACAAGAGAATCAACTAGAAGGTGAAAGGGATGTTGAAGAAAATGTGGTTGATAGTCCTGATAGGGAAGTGACAATTGAAGCATCTACAACTCTAGAATGGTTGGAAAGGAGGCTTAGCAAAAAGCCAATTATTGTGCAGGAGGAGACACCAAGTTAGGATGAATTGCTCGAGTAGTGGGGATAACCAATACAAAGAAAAAGAGCTAAGATAGTTTCTAGGATTGCTAGGGATGAATTTAATAATAGGGTCATCCATGTTGTCCCTCCATCTTAAAAGTTCAAAGATGAGGTCAGGTCTTCTGATTATAAGGTACAAACAATCAATATGGGGCCTACAACTAAAGATCAAGAAAAGGAAGAATCCCATGAGTCCTCTCAGGCTATTTTGAGAAGATTAGATAAGGAAATAGAGGAAAAGGAAAGATTGCAAAACCAACTAAATGATGTGTATAAGTATGTGCAACATTTGATGAAGCCCCTACAGACTATGGGTAGTGAAGGAGTTGTTCCTGAAGGATTGTTTCCTAAGGAGGCAGTCAATGAAATTGAAAGATTGAAGTCTTCTATGCACTATACACATAGTTGGATTATGGATGTGAGCAGAAAAGGAGATGAGAGAATAGAGAAAATTATGAAGATATATACCAATACCTCTGATTTTCTTGAGCACACCTCTTAGTTTGCTATAGATTGCAATAAAATTGATGAACCCACTATTAATGAACTGAAGAAGATTCTGCAAGTATCAAAGGAAGAAATGGCCAGGTTGGACATCTTCTCCCGGGATGAGGTTGGAAAGATAAAAGAATGGGTAGAAGTATAGAAATATAGGAAGGAACTTCTCACCAAGGCATCAAAGAAAATAATAAAGCTTGAAGGAAAGATGAAAGAGATATATAATAGTTGCATCGCTTTCCTGGAAATAGTCATTGGCAGGAAGAAATTTGGACAAAAGAATATGAATGTTGGTAGATTGCAGGGATGGTGGCATGAGGTTTATGCTCCATCTGATGGTGCTCCAATTGTTAAGGAAAATATGGAAGATGCAGCTATATACATTTCAAAATTAGATAAATATCATGAGCTACAAATTGAGTGGGATAAGGTAATGCCACAATATCTGGAGGAATTCAAAAATCATAAAACTAGGGTGAAGTTTATCCCAGTTCCAGATCTAGAAGATATGAAAGAAATATTGGAGAAGTCAAAAGAATTATTTAATAAACTGGAAGCCAATCAGGAGGGAGAGAAGGAGAATAATTAGCAGCCAATTTTTTGTGCCAGACATGTGACCCCAGCTTACTAAGATGAGTGACCTCAAATTTTTTTCCATAAAGAGAATGCTATTGGAGGATCCAAGCCGACCTAGAAGGAGTCTCAAATATCAAATGCAAAAGTTATTATTTTATTAAAAGAACCTTCTAGGGTGACTTGTTTTGGCCAAACTTTTGATGTAACCCTAATTGGGCCGACCTAGTGAGAGATTTCTATAAATTGGGAATTATGCCTCATTTGTAAGGGTTAGAAATTAGAGAAAGCTAAGTGATAGTTGCAAAAGCTAAGTTAGGAGCTAGTATTTTTTAAGAGCAAGTGTTGTTACACCGAATACTAGAATTGTTGCAACATTGGGTGTTTCAATATAAGTAAAGGCTTTGTTCTTTGGTGCTCTTTCTTGTGTTGTTCACCTTGCATGGTTCTTGTTATTTCGTCTCTATGAGATTGCTTTGAGATTATTAGTTATATGTTAGATTTAGAGTTAGATGTGATGCAATGGTGTTTATGGTTTGATATTTGAAGTGTTTGAGTAATCCTTGGTCCATACTTTTAGCATCTTGCTGAGTGTAAGTTGCTGTGTAAAGTTAGCCTCAACCTTAAATCTATGTGCTAAGTTCAATTGTGGGTATTTATTCATTTCAATTGCAAAATAGGATTGAATTGGGTGGATGCTTCATGATCTGAAAAATCTTTAAATCCTTAGAAGATTGCATTGTTTTTGTGACATTGTAGATTGGATTTGGGTTAAGTAATAATTGGTTTCAAAGGATTGGTCCACTATGGATGTTTTTTCATTTACATTGTTGGTCTTAGGAATCATTTTAATCTTAGAACCTCTCTAAACCCTTATCTTTTGTTATTTATTTTAAAATTTGGGTTAGATTCAGAATTTCAAGTATCACTACATTGCAAGGTTTGATAAGTTTGAAAGTTCTAGTATTTGTTTTTTAAAGTCCCTTTGTGATTACCAACATTTTCATATATTATCTTAGCTATTTATGCATTGTCAAGACCTGACATTAGAGACCTTGGGGTTATCTCTTGAGGCTTGCTGATAGAGATTTACCTTTCAAGAGAGATAGAGTACTTGTATTCTTTCTAAGTTGTTGTGTAGAAAACACCATCAACAGATTGGCACCAGGAGGGCCTAAATAAGCAAGCTGGATCATTTTCTATCTATCATTTCTCTCGAGAGATTTCAAAGAACCATATCTACTCTAGGGGAGGAATAATTTTAAGAACTGCAAGCCCCTTCTAAGTTAATGAGGAGCAAAAGAAGGGGAGAATCATCATCTGCTCCATCACTTCCATCATCTCCATCGTTCTCATCTACATCTGATTCTAAGGCCATTCCCATTTAGCAACCCCAACCAGTCATAAATCAACCTTTACCACCTCCACCACCAATGGCTTTCTTGGCAAACAACCCATCACCCCTATCCTTCAACAACTACAATGTTATGCCCAAGAACCCTGAGCATTTTTGCTCCAAGTTTCACATTAATGAACCTAATAGGATTGCAAAGGAAAACATTAGAATTTTCTAGACTTGTCTCAGGGATAGAGGGATTAACCATGAGGATGTTGCATGTATGCTCTTCCCTTATTCCCTAGGAGAAGATGCCTTTTATTGGTATAATCGCTTGCCTATTGGGTCAATCCATAATTGGACTAAACTTGAGAATGCAGTTCTACATAAGTTTAATAGCCCTGGTAGTGCCAATGAGCTATATCTACAATTCACCAAGGTTAAGAGGGAAGTCAATGAGCCAATAGGGTCATTTAATAATAGATTTCATCGTGCTTACACTAGGTTACAATACCCTTATGTTGTGGATGATGCTACTGCTCTAGCAGTTTATTATGAAGCTCTTGATAGTCTTACAACTACTTTTCTCAAATGGAGACCTAACCCTCCTAATAGCTTGATACATATACAAAGACTGTTAAGGTTAGTACTAATTTAAGGCAACATTTGTTAGGACCCCTGCCATCTTTAGGGCCTATTGCTCACCCAGGGAAGATTCAAGCACTTAATTAAGCTTTGACTAACCATGCCCCTATCATGAATCCAATACCCCAATTACCTTTGGTCCCACATCTAGGTCCTCCTGTGAATCAAGCTCCTCCAATGCCCAATTATCCCCAACAAAGTGTCAATCAACCCCTTCACTCACAACAATAGGTTAGTTTTCCCACATACTTGTAGAATTCTGAAGTGTTAAATCAATCCATGAGTTTAGGAGGAACATCATGATACTCTCAGAACAGTGTGAATCTAGTTCCTTATAGTAATCCTGATAAAGATAGACTAGATGAGATGATGGAGTAGGTCAAGAAGCTGAATATGGAGGTAACATACCTGAGGAATCAAAATAGTCAACTCCAAGCTACTTAAAGGAATATGTAGTCAAATTATAATAAGGAGAACTGAGATTCTACACAAGGATATGGGCATCATTTTGATAGAGGGCAGTCATTTGGTCAAAATTTTGATAGGGTACAAATAGGTGGACGAGGATTCGATAGGAGGCAACCACCTAGGAAAAACAAAACATGGAACACAAGGACGAACAATGGAGGCATCCCTACTCCATTGGATCAACCTCCTAGTCAAGAGAAGCCTCCAAGTGGTGTGTATTTGGCAGAGGCAACTTTATCTGGATAGTGTAGACTGCACAAGAAAAATCAGCATTATGAGTTGGATTGCCTTGAATTCTAGACTGCCACATCGATCTTTCAGTTTGAAGTGGAAAACAATTCCAACAATTAGGAGCTAGTACCATCTGGGCCTTATGATTCTTCGATATGGTGCTGAATCATGCTCCTTTCCCACGGGGTGAAGAGAATGAGCCAAAAAAAGAGTCAACTAATTAGAATGATAAGATAGAACAAGTGTTTAATGGGGATAAAATGTCACAATTATTCAATGAAGGCATTGAGAATGACAATGGCTCTATGGATGAGGAGGCTGGTTTTGAGGAGGTTCAAATGTTTCAACAACTTACAAGGAAATACGATTTGAGAAACAGACCAAACAAAGGTCCACAAGCTGGAGGTCTATTCACTACATCTATCCCTCCAAAAAATTTCATCACTCTATTAGATCCAAATGCCAGTAATAATCCATCATATCCTCATGTACCCACATAATATTTTTTAAAAGGAGGGCAGTCTGATCCTACTAAAGGAAAAAACCTGGATGAAGGCAAAGAGAGGTCGAACAGTCATTCTAAGGACTTTCTTGTTGATATGAACATGGAGCAACTGGATGAATATGTGGCTAAGGAACTCAAGAAACTTAAGGTAAGTATTTCTGCTTTTGAGTTGATGAGAGTTCCTCCTATCAAAAATTTTGTTCTAGGATCTTGTAAATTAAATATAGTTCCTTAAGATAGGGCAGTAAGTGAGGTAGTTGAGAAAACTCCTAATTCACAAGTGTCAAAAGATCAAAGTCAAGTTCAAACGCAACCTAAGGACAAAGGGAAGAAAAAGGATAAAAATAAAGTTGCCTAGGTTGATACTCAACTAACTTTATTCTAAGGTAAAATAGAAACTCCCTCTTTTCTAATTTCTATTCGCGTCTTTGGGAAAAATTTACACAACTTCCTGCTAGACTCAAGGGCTTCCACAAACGTTATGCCTTTTTCTATTTGTAGAGCCCTAGGTATTATTCCTGCTGTCTCTCAAAAGGTCACTCAATTGGACAAGACATAGGTGAATGTAGTAGGAGAATTAAATATGATTCCCATGCAAATTGCTTCAGATCCCAGGATTCAACAAATTATCAATATTCAAGTAGCAAACATTCCTGATACTTATGGTTTGATTTTAGGAAGCGATTTCACCAAAGCACTAAATGGATATACATCAACTGATTACTCTCACATGTGGCTTCCGTAGAAAGGAGTACCCAACCAAATAAGGAATGAAAGGGAGCCTAGAACGAAGTATGTAATTACTAAATATCAGAATACTTCAAATGAGATATTGGTGTTAGAACTGAGTATGGGCAATTATGTGTTGGAAGCCCCTGCTGAGGAATTTGATATAGAGGAAATATTTATGTTGCATAGGACACTAGTAGAGCTCACATCAGAATCCAACAACACTGGGGAATTGATTGAGTTAGTAGAGGAAGCTGATGACTAGGAAGATGGTCAACTTAGCCTATTGGATAATTTTCAGGAACTCATCCAGAAATGCATAGAAGATCAAATCCAATTGGGTAGGGACATGAATTTTGAAGAGTTTCTTCTTCCAAGTTGGTGTAGAGTTCATAATGCTTCTCACTTAGAACTAGAATGTTTCCTATGTCAAACAACAGTTGAATAGATACAAAGGTGCATCAATCCCACCCCAACTGTCAGGATTAATGTACAAAGTACTCAAGATGATCCCAAAGGAAAAGGCCTAACACCTTATGAAGATCCCTCTAGTAGTCACAACACCAAAGATAAATCAAGAGGATTTAGAGCTGCTGGCTATTGGACACTTAGATTCGATGGATCCAAATTAAAGTAGGGTGCTGGAGTAGGATTTGAGCTAATCAACTCTAAAGGTAAAACCTTCTTTGCTTCTCATAGACTCCAATTTCACTATACTAACAATGTAGCTGAATATGAGGCTTTGATTAATGGATTGCTTATGGCATTAAGAAAGAAGGTTAAGATTCTACAAGTATTTGGAGATTCATAATTGGTAGTTAGGAAAGTCAGGAAGCAATACTCATGTCATGATAGAAGGATGACCAACTATAGGCATAGAGTATGGGACCTTATTGAGGGATTCAATGATTTGAAAATTTAGTTGATACCCCATAGCAAAAACCAGACTACAAATTCTTTAGCTCAAGTAGCTAGTACCTTGCAGCCCTGTCACTTTCTAGATTGAATAAATTCACTGTAGAGCTAACTCCAGTACCCTCAGTGCATGAAAATGTGACCAATTTTTAGGTGTTTGAGGATGATAAACATATCCTTGATTTTATTACAAGCTTAGATGTGTTCACTTCTCAAGTAATTGATGAGATGGAGCCTCAAGAAGCATAGATGGACCTAGGAGTCATCAACTTGAAGACCAACACTATTCCAAGAGAAATGGTACAATTGGAAAGAATTTTTGACTTGGATCAGACAAAAGATTAGGAATAGGAAGTCAAGAAGGAGTCCATTAGTAGTCAGTGTGATACATACAATATGGGGACTCAAGACAATGTAAAGAATGTTTTTATTGGTAAGGTATGTACTCCAAAGGAAAGGAGAGGAATCATTGACACATTTCATACCTATCAGGATGTAAGAGCTTGGAGTTATGAAGATTTAAAGATGTAAAATACCTCAATTATTACACATACTATTCCTCTCAAGCCAAGGGCAACGCCTTTTAGGCAAAGACAAAGGCCCATCAATTCCCTACAGGAGCCTATCATTCAAAAGGAGGTAAAAAATTATTATCTTCCTGTATCATATTTCCAGTTAGATATTCAACCTGGGTTGCCAATTTGGTCCCAATAAGAAAGAAGAATGGAGAAATTAGGCTTTGCATTGATTTCATAAATCTCAATTAGGCATCAGAAAAGGATAACTATCCAATCCCATCACTAGATGAAGTACTGCAAATTATTAATGGATCTCAAATGATGTCCTTTCTAGATGGATACTCTGGATATAATCAGGTCATGGTGCAATACGATGATAGGCACAAAACTACCTTCACCACAAAATGGGGCACTTTTGCTTACAAGAGAATGCCCTTTGGGCTAATCATTACTGGAGAAACTTTCCAGAGGGTTATGGATACTGCCTTCAAGGACACCATTGGTAAGTGCATAATTATTTATATGGATGATTTAATAGTATTTTCCAAGAAATGAGGAGATTATATAGTAGATTTGTGCAAAGTGTTTCAAAGGTGTAGGGAATTTGGCATTTCACTTAATCCAAAGAAGTGCATCTTTGGAGTTACTAAAGGAAAATTTCTGGGACATGTCATCTTAGAAAAGGGCATTGCTATTGACCCTGAACGAGTGGAAGCCATACTTAAGATCCAACCACCTACCAATAAGAAAGAAATGAAGCCATTCTTTGGAAAAATTAATTTTGTTAGGAAGTTTATCACTAGATTTGAGGAAATAGTCAAACCCTTAAATGTAATGCTAAAGCAAGAGGCAAAGTTTGAGTGGAGTGTAGAGGAAAAAGAGGCATTTGTAGAAATTAAGAGGGAAATAGCTGAAGCTCCAGTATTGGTGACTCTTGATTATACCAAACCCTTCTATATATATTCATTTGCTTCCGATCATTCTTGTGCTAGTATGTTGACACAAAAGTCTGATCAAGGGAATGAGCACCTGATAACATTCATGAGTGCTCCTTTAAAATATATAGAGTTAAGATATCCTAGTGTGGAGAAGTAGGCTTATGCTTTAGTTAGAGCTGTAAATAAATTCATATACTATATCTTGAGGAATAAGGTTTTTGCGATAGTTCCTAATCCCACAGTTAAACTTTTTCTCATGCAAAATGAAGTAGGGGAATGCAAAGTGAAGTGGATGACCATGTTATAGAAATACGATATTGAGACCCAACCCATGAAATTGGTGAGAGGACAAGGACTAACCAAGACAATGATTGAAATGGGTCATGATCTCACAGCCCAACACTATCATCTCCAAGATGTTTCTCCAGGTGATTGGTATGATGATATTATCTACTATCTTTTAAATCAACAATGTCCCAATCATCTCAATGCAGTACTAAGGAGAGCTCCGCATTTGAAGAGTGACACATTTATGATGAAGGGGGCTATTTTATACAAGAAGAATAATGAAGGTGTTTACCTTCGTTGCCTTAGAAAAGAAGAAGATAAGAAAGTAATGACTAAGTTCTATGATAGATATGGCACAAGCCATGGCTCTACACCATCTACTGCAAACCAAATTCTAAGGGCAGGTTATTATTGGCCCTCTTTGTTCAAAGATGCACACAACCACGTGAGGACTTGCCATGTGTGTCAAACGACAACAAGCAGGGAGAAGTATGCAGCTCTTCCACTCCAACTGGTCATAGAGGTAAAACCATTTGTACAATGGGGAATGAACTTCATTGGTCCAATTAATCCACCTTCCTCTATAGGCCATAGGTATATTATGACTATAACTGATTAATTTACTAAATGGACTAAAGCTCTTTCTTGTAAATAGTGCACTTTTGAGGTGGTAATCAATTTCATCAAATCAAGTATTATTAATCGCTTTGGTTGCCCGTTTGCTTTGGTTTGTGACAATGGTCCTACATTTGCATCATTAAAGTTTTCTATTTGGGATTTTGACCATGGAATTATTGTTAAGTTTTCCTCCAATTACTACCCGCAAGGTAACGGTCTGGCTGAGTCATCAATTTTTTTTTTTTAATAGTCATCTGTAAGTTGTTGGAGAGGAATCCCAAAGATTGGCACACCCAACTTAGATTTTCTCTTTGGGCATATTGTACTAGACATAAGGCCTCTCTAGGAACCTCTCCCTATCACCTTGTGTATGGTTTGGAGCCAGTATTCTCGATTCATTTTAAGATCCCCACTTTGAAATTTATCAATGATTACTATGATGAAGGGGATAAGCATGATGCTCGTTTGGCTGAACTTCTACACCTTGAGTAGAAAAGAGATGAAGCCTTAGAAAAATTTGCTAAACATCAAGGTGTCGTTAAGAGATGGTTTGATAAGAGAGCCAAGGTAAAAGCCTTTAGAATCTCTTACTTGGTTCTTTATTGGGATAAGGCACATGATCGCAAAGGGGAGCATGGAAAATTTGATAAACTTTGGCTTGGCCCTTACTAGATTTCAGAGATATTGGGAGACAATGATTTTTATTTGAAAACTCTGACTAGAGAGGATATCCCACTGCCTATTAATGGGAAGTACTAAAGCATTACTTTCAATATTGAACTGTCCACAACTCCTTCCTTGTAAATAGTTAGGTTAGGTTTCCTTTTGCTTTGTTTTCTACTTTGGTTTAGGTTAGGTTTGCTTTTGGTCTCTGCTTTTTCTTCTAGGTCTTCCTGTTTTCTTTTGGGTTGTTACACCTACACAAAAATCATTACATTAGTAGGGATTGTTCTAAATATTTCTTTTACAAACTTTAATCATCCTTCTAGAATCAATTGGTGGAATCCCTTTATTTGGTGTCACATGTGCTCATGATTGAAGTGGATGGGTCATTGGAATAAGTTAAATATGTAATATGCTTGGGTCTTACATTTCTTAAACACATCTTAAGAATTCCAATGTTGTTAAAGGTTCCTTATGAAGTTTTATCAAGTGAAAAATCTTATTTATACTTTAGCACCACTGTGGTTCTCATCCTTGAGTGTGAGCTTCATTTCTTACAAGGTGAAAGGGAAAGTTTAAAAGATCTTAAAAGAATATCAAAAAAAAAGAAAAGAAATTATTGAAAGTCAAAAGGAGAATATTCACCTTATTAGGAGTTTTTGAGTATCTCTACCAGGGCTATGGACGCCTGGCTGGTAGTAGAGCTATTCTTGGGAGGACCACAATGATAACCTCGTCGGGGCTATGGACACTTGAATGGCAATGAGGCTCTATCTAGAATGCTTTTGGAGTTAGAATCTTTACGTAGCTTGATTAGACTAAGTTTGGTTCTTGCTACGATTGAGGAAAGGGAATGGATACATGTGCACACACTTTGGCTCTGGCACAGGAAAGGTTTTCTTATATGTGGACTTTGAAGCTCTGTTTGTAGGTGGCCTGATGCGAGGAGTGAAACTAGAGATTTTGGGTTCTTGATTCCAATTTTTCATCGAAATGCTTTGGAGCATTTTCCTAGCAAGAGTCACCATTTGTTGTGTAGTTTTCATACACATGCCTCGCTGAAAGTAGGGACCCTCTTTTCTTGCTTTGCTTTCACATTTTCTTTTTGTAGGGTCTTGAATTCATCCCCTTAAGGGATAAGTCCTTTGGTTTTGGTCTTGATTCACCCATGTGCACAATGATGAACTTACATTTGAGATGCTCCCTTGCAACTTGAAGTCATGGTTTAGCCTTTAAGAATTCATTTTGGATCAGAAATTGTGAAAATCTAGCAAAATTGGCTAAGTATGGAGGATTTTAAGAAAATCCAAGCAAGCTCAGATTATCCATGCCTTAGTGTGGTCAAATAATTCGAGGTACCTCAAATTATCTGAAATCCCTCCTTGGGTCACATTTCCAAAATTTTCAAATGTCTTGTCATGCATTAATGAGGGGTCATTTATTACACTTAATAGGTAATATGATTTGAATTTGGTCCTCCATTTTGCTCATTTTCATTCGATTGAAGTAGAAGACAACATGGCATTCCTCATAACACGTCAAAATTCTACTTTGCTAAGGAAATTTCTTGGTTGGAGTGTGAGCATCTTTGGATTTCATTCCTTCTTCATTGATTTGCAAAGGAATCTTCTCTAGGGTTTAACATTTTGAAGGTAGGGTCTCTATTTCCTCCATTTGCTTTTGGTTACATTCTGAAATCCCTCATTCAACCATGGTGTAATGATTGAAGTTTGTGGATTTTTATGGTCACGGAGTTTGTTTCTAGTGACGTTATGGTTTATTCGACCATCTAGGGCACAAAAGTTGAGCATGTGAGGGTTCTTGTTTGAATAGTCTAGTTTAATGGAGGGAATTTTAAAGGTTTCCCTATTTGAAGTGTCGAGTGTTGAATTTGTGAATAAAAGAGTCTTCTCGTGATCTCCAATTCTTATCAAACCCTTGTTTTAAGGTCTTCTGACCATGAGTCTTGAATTTTGAAGTTTAAGACTTAAATAGATTTCAAATATCACACACAATTGTTCAAATGACAACATTTAAGCTTTGAGATTGATCAGTCCTTCGAGGTGCACATGAGATTTCATGGTTTTAACTTGAAACTTTTTGAAACTTAACATTTTTCGTGTCTTAATGAAATCTTAGAGAATCCGAGCTAGCTCGGATTACCTAAGCCTTAATCTGCTCAGATAATATGAGGTAGACCAAATTAGCCAAGAACCTCATATTTTGACATGATGAACTTGCCAAATTTTGGTTTTGACCCTGGCTCAAAAATTTCTAGCTACCTAGGATTTGCTGAACTTCTGGAAAATATGAGGTATGCTAGAATCTCTGGTCTTATTTGGATTTCACGCTTAATGCTCACATTTGGAGTTCATTTGATTTTGATGCTTGAGTGATTTGATAACTTAATGCTTTACATCTCATGGATTTCAATTCATAAGTTATAAGTGATCCATTTACCATCAAATGGCTGAATTCAGTTAATCCTAGCTCGACCAGATTATTTGAACCCTAATCCAATCATAAAATCTGAGCAAGCTCAAATTTTCTGAGTTTCTTTGTTTTGGTCTTAAATTCAATATATGGTGTTAATGCTTGATCATGATGATTGCTTATGATGGTTTTATGTGCTTCAATGAGGAAAATGATCATTTATCTAGTTGAATTGCAAAATGTTATGTTGGTGCTTTCTTTCTGGTGATTGTGGCCTTTTGTTAATAGATGCAAGCAAAGGAAAGTCCAGATAAGACTACCAAAACCAATGCTGCTCTAGCATAGGAGGAAGTTAGAAAGAGGCAAGAAAGAATGAAGTATTATTTCAAAGGCATTTGGCTTGAAACAGAGATTGCTTCTGCATGGTCGAGGATTACAGACACCAACATGGGCCATATTGACTATGATGACTTCCATCAGAGGATGTTTGGAAAGGCACCAACTGAGCTAGCTCAAAAGATCTCCCACACAAGATTAGCATAATCAAAAGGATTTCCACCCACACAACTATGTTTGGAGCTAGTTTTGGAGTGTGCAAAACGCTATGATTCTAGGACTAGAATCATCATTGGGACTCAAGGCAGAGTAATGAAAAATCTAACTAAGGAATCAATTGCAGAGGTCTTTAACATTGCCTCAAATCACAATCTGATTGAAGAGATAAACATTTGGGAGTTTACTAAATTCTATGAGGAAGATCCTAACAGATCCTTGGAGATAATGAACAATGCTTGGATACTAAAGCCAAAGCCCCACTATTCAAAATTTCCTAAGTAGTTGCACAAAAGTGATTTCAAGCTAGAGTACTTTGATATCATAACTCTCCTAGGAAAAGCTTTGGGAGTGCATGAGGCACACATATTCCAACCATGGATGTTCCACCCTATTACTCATATTGTGGCCAATAAACATTACCATTGGGAAAGGATCATAAACACTAATATAGATTCCCAATTAGTATATATGCTGGAGTACTTTGATATCATAACTCTCCTTGGCAGAGTTATGGGAGTGCAGGAGGCACACATATTCCAACCATGGATGTTCCACCCTATTACTCATATTGTGGCAAAAAAACATTACCATTGGGCAAGGATCATCAAAAATAATATAGATTCCCAATTAAGTAGTGTGTAGGAGACCAAAAAGTTTACTATGACTTCATATTTAGTATATATGCTAGCACACAACAACAAATGAAAAGGTCTTAGTTGTAAAGGAATTTTGGGGAAGAATAGGATATGGGAGGTATATCCTCAATTGCAGTATAAAACATCTAATTACAGAAGGGCTAATGATGCTTTCTTCATGTATATTCCTAGATTGTTGCAAGATGCCCTTCACATGAGGATCTCTGTAGATGAAATGGATTTAATAAAGCAATATGGCCAATGGTTCATTTAGTTCCAAAGGTTCACTTACATCCGGGTGCAGGGATCACAAGTTGTTCCCCTTAGATTACCTCGGTATCCCACCAACAAGCTCATCTTTTTAGAATTGACAAAGCAGATGGTTGGTTTTGAAGAAATCCTACAAAGAGGAAACATAAAGAAGAAAGTATTGGGATCAAAATTCGCATTGAGGATAGGAGCATTGGAGGATTTCCCTTCCATTCAGAGTGACAAACATTTAGAGAAGGAGATGAGTCAATTTGAGTTGTACTCCCACACTAATAGAGAAAATTTTGATCCCTATGGAAGGGCTGTGAAGCAAGCCAATAGGACTTTCAGGCACAAAGACCACATTAAGGATTATTGGGCCAATTGTTGAGATGAGTGGGAAGTCATCAGAAGAAGATTCTCATGACTACCTTTGAAATTAATTAGACTATACAGAGTCGTGGAAGTGCCAGATTGGGTGGAAGATAATGATGCAAATATTCTTCAACACCATGATTATGAACCTTACAAAAACAAGCCGTTCCCTCCAATTAATTGGTTTGAGGAGGAAGTAATTGATTTGAATCAAATCACTGAGCCTGTCAAGAAATATTCTAGGTTGTGGTTTATGCATGAAGTATTGGAGCTAGATGCTAAAGGTGTTACGTTCACCTATGATTTAATGGGATATTTGGAGTCTTAGGATGAAGAAGTAGCTAAGAACAACAAGGGAGAAGAAGTCATTGCACCTCATGATGAGGAGGCCCTTCAAGAAATAGTTTCCATCAAGAGAAGAACTTGGAGTGAAGTACAAACAAAGAGGGTTCCTCAGGCCAATACCAATGTTGAAGAAGGAGAGACCTCACAACCAGTGAGAAAGAGAAGAATAATTACTGAGAGGTAGAAGGCAACAAAAGCTAGGAAGAATGATGCTGCCATAGATGCTCCCTCTGTTGTAAAGGTGGTAGAATTGGAAAGTTCACCGGAAAAGCCCCAAGTTTATTTGAGGAGACATTCTCCCAAGAAGAAAGTTGTTCAAATAGAAGAAGTAAAGATAACATAGGAGGAGCTGCAAGATGAAGAGGCACCTACGAATGATATGGAGAAGATAGTAGCGATAGGAAATAATTCTCCCATTTCTTCTTCACCTTCTTTACATCAAAACATACAAAGTTCTTAAGAGGCACTTCCAGGGGAAGGGAATATATCTAACAATCCTGAGTAGTTAAACAAGGAAGATGACAACATTTCGACTCTTGACAGTGGAGAATGGAGAAGATTTGTGCAAGAAATGAAGCAATCAACCTCAGGAGCTGAAATCAAGAACACAAAATAAGAGGTTGTCCAAGGTAAAATGTCAAAGTCTCTTGAGAAGGTGATAGTTGATGAGCCACAAAATAATCTTGAGGAAGAAGGTAACATAGAAGAAAATGTTGTTGATAGTCCTAATCAAGACAAGGAAGGGCAAGAGAATCAACTAGAAGGTCAAAGGGATGTTGAAGCAAATGTGGTTGATAGTCTTGAGAGGAAGTGACAACTGAAACATCTAAAACTCCAAAATGGTTAGAAAGGAGGATTAGAAGAAAGCCAATTATTGTGTAGGAGGAGATCCCAAGTTGGGATAAATTGCTTGAGCAGTGGGGACAACCAAAACAAAGAAAAAGAGCTAAGACTATTTCTAGGATTGCTAGGGATGAATTTAATAATAGGGCCATCCATGTTGCTGTCCCTCCATCTGACAAGTTCAAAGATGAGGTTAGGTATTCTGATTATAAGGTACAAACAATCATTTTGGAGCCTACAACTAAAGATCAAGAAAAGGAAGAATTCCAGGAGTCCTCTTAGGCTATTTTGAGAAGATTAGATAAGGAAAAAAAGGAAAAGAAAAGATTACAAAAGCAACTGAATGATGTGTATAAGTATGCTCAACATTTGATGAAGCCCTTGCATACTATGGGTAGTGAAAGAGTTGTTCCTAAAGGATTGTTTCCTAAGGAGGCGGTCAATGAAATTGAAAGATTGAAGCCTTTTGTGAACTATACACATAGTTGGCTTATGGAGGTGAGCAGCAGAGGAGATGAGGCAATCGAGAAAATTATGAAGATATATACCAATGCCTCTAATTTTCTTGAGCAAACCTCTCAGTTTGCTGTAGATTGCAATAAAATTGATGAGTCCACTGTTAATGAACTAAAGAAGATTCTACAAGTATCATAGGAAGAAATTTCCAAGCTGGACATATTCTCTTAGGACGAGGTTGGCAAGATAAAAGAATGGGTAGAAGTCTGGAACTACAGGAAGGAACTTCTCACTATGGCATTGAAGAAAATAATGAAGCTTCAAGGAAAGATGAAAGAGATATATAATAGTTGCATCACTTTCCTTGAAATAGTCACTGGGAGGAAAAAATTTGGACAAAAGAATATGAATGTTGGTAGATTGTAGGGATGGTGGCATGAGGTTTATGCTCCATCTGATGGTGCTCCAATTGTTAAGGAAAATCTGGAAGATGCAGCTATATACATTTCAAAATTAGATACATATCATGAGCTACAAATTGAGTGGGATATGGTAATGCCACAATATCTGTAGGAATTCAAAAATCATAAAACTACGGTGAAGTTTATCCTAGTTCCAGATCTAGAAGATATGGAAGAAATATTGGAGAAGTCAAAAAAATTATTTATTAAATTGGAAGCCAATTAGGAGGGAGAGAAGGAGAATAATTAGCAGCCAGTTGCCTAGTTTTCTGTGCTAGACATGTGACCCCAACTTACTAAGATGAGTGACCTCAAATTTTTTGCCATAAAGAGAACGCTATTGGAGGATCCATGCCGACCTAGAAGGAATCTTCAATATTAAATGAAAAAGTTATTATTTTATTAAAAGAACCTTCTAGGGTGACTTGTTTTGGCCAACCTTTTGATGTAACCCTAATTGGGCCAACCTAGTGAGAGATTTCTATAAATTGGGAATTATGCCTCATTTGTAAGGGTTAGAAATTAGAGAAATCTTAGTGATATTTGCAAGAGATAAGTTAGGAGTTATTATTTTATGAGAGCAAGTGTTGTTACACTGAATACTAGAATTGTTGCAACATTGGGTGTTTCAATATAAGTAAAGACATTGTTATTTGGCGCTCTTTCTTGTGTTGTTCATCTTGCATGGTTCTTGTTATTCCATCATTGTGAGATTTCTTTGAGATTATTAGTTATATGTTATATTTAGAGTTATATGTGATGCAATGGTGTTTATGGTTTGATATTTGAAGTGTTTGAGTAATCCTTGGTCCATACTTTTAGCAGCTTGCTAAGTGTAAGTTGTTGTGTAAAGTTAGCCTGGGCCTTAAATCTGTGTGTTAAGTTCAATTGGGGTATTTATTAATTTCAATTGCAAAATAGGATTGAATTGGGTGGATGCTTCATGATTTGAAAATCTTTAAATCCTTAGACCATTGCACTATTTATGTGATATTGCATATTAGATCTGGGTTAAGTAAGAATTGGTTTTGAAGGATTGGTCCACTTTGGATGTTTTTTCATTTACATTGTTGGTCTTAGGAATCATTTTAATCTTAGAACCTCTCTTAACCCTTATCTTTTGTTATTTCTTTCAAAATCTGGGTTAGATTTAGAATTGCAAGTATCACTACATTGCAAGGTTTGATAAGTTTCAACATTTTATTTGTAAGGTCCCTTTGTGATTACCAACATTTTCACATATTATCTGAGCTATTTATGCATTGTAAGGACCTAGCATTAGAGACCTTGGGGTTATCTCTTGAGGCTTGCTAATAGAGATTTACCTTTCAAGAGAGATAGAGTACTTGTATTCTCTTTGAGTTATGGCTATGCAGAAAACACCATCAACATGTTGTACTTTTGATTTTTGTCATCATATCTCTGGAGCACCTCGATGATGTATTGAATTAGAGGAGGAAGGAAGGAGTATAAATCATGGAAAATCCACTATTATGATGACAACCTTTGCATGTTAGATTTACATGGTTAGGGTAGATTGCATTCATATCAGTGTTGCATGTTTATTTAGTTGTTTTCCAAGGCTGAAACAATTTCACAATGATGCTATCTTTATCATTAATGGACTATGTACATTTGATATTACCAAAAAAATATCATTCTCATATAGTTGCATAATCATTTGTATACATTAGAAAACATTCTCATATCATATGTACATTATCACATCATTCATCCATCCATGCATTACATCAAAATATCCATATTAGAAAACACAAAAAGAAGTGCATTGCATCTCACTTGCATAATAAAAATCATTTCATATTAGTTCATTAAGAAAATGTTCCATTAAGAAGATTGAAAGACATATCCAGTAGAGTAAGATTTCCAAGGAGAAAAAACTGCTGAGGAACATGACTGGTAAGTAGGTTTCCTTTTAAAGATATAATGCCATTGTTATGAATATCTAAAACCAGTAGTGAAGATATATTTTCTAGGGTGTATGAATTTGTTATTACTCAAATCCAAAACTGAAAAAGGACTAACTAGATCAGCATAATCATCAAATGAACATACATAAACATCACACATCATTTGCATAATAAAATCCATCTCACATAGCATAAAATATCATCCATAAAGCATACAAAATCATTAATCATGCATTATCATATCATCATTCCATCCATACATATTCATAGCATCATCATATTAAAACATCATATAACATATAGAACAAGAAATCAAATGCATCCATCATGAAATCATAAACACATGTAGAACACTAATCATCACTTCATATCATATAAATCTCAAAATCACAATTTCAAGTATACAATGATATCCAAATGTGTCAAAGAGATATATCAAGAAAGTGGCAAAAATACAAAATAACTATCTGAATAAGTGCATACATCAAGTATCGGTACATCATCAAGTATCAATACATCATCAAGTTTCAGTACATTAATCAATCCTATACTGGGGCATATCAATCAAAGATAAACCACATTGACTGATAATATCTAATTCAACATGCACCAGATGCAGAATAATGTCCCATATCTCTGGGAAGCGCTCCAGAGACTGAAGAACTCTCAAATCTTCCTATGATCACTACATATCACAAATCAGCAATCTTATCAATCAATCAATCAAATCTAATTAGATTTTATGAGACTTTGATCAAATCTCATGAGCATCTATCATTGATCCTTGCCTACCATGAGGTCAATCATCAATCTATCATAGATCCTCACCTATCATGAGGTCAACCATCAATCTATCATAGATCCTCGCCTATCATGAGGTCAATCATCATTATCATATCATTGATCCTCACTTATCATGAGGGAAATCGTCATCATCATATCATTGATCCTCACCGATTATGAGTTCAATCATCATCATCATCATCCTATCATTGATCCTCACCTATCATGAGGTCAATCTATCAACATCATCAAACATCATCAAATCAAACAATTGGTTGAAGCGATTATCAATAATCAAACACAAGGAGTCAAAAAGGGGCTTAATTAATTAGTACATCATCTGCCAGGTTGAACATCATTTTTTGGGAGATAAATCATTTCTGGATCATAAAATTTTGAAATAATCATCAAATCATCGAAAAATCATCAAAATTTTCAAAAAATTTAAAAAATCCCAAAACTTCAAAAATTCATCAATTTATCTCCCGAGGGGGCATATATCCATTATCACTTGAAAATTAGCGTCTAGGGCATCAAATTTCTTTTTTCTCAACATCAACAACAAATGTTTCTTTGAAGAAATGTGTAAACACATTACTTCAAAGAGGTGCAAAATGTATACACCTAAAATTGGCCAAGAAAATTAATTAATTAAATACAAGTTATTTAATTAATGACCCCTTTAATTCATCTATTTATAAATAAATGCTAAATTTATTTATATAGTTCACACTTTTCTAATTTTACCATCTTAATTCATATTCCTATAGTTTGTTTTATTTAATTAATAAACCTTCTCACTAAATTTAAATTCCCAATTTGAATTTAGGCCCATGTCTACAACTTTTCGTCTTTCCACATCATCAAGTGTCATATGAATTTAAATAAATCTAATTTCTAAATTAGAATTATCGTCAACCAATTCCAAAATAAGCTTTGGACACTTGACAATCTCACACATTTTATTCTCATACATTTGGGATGTTACCCTTGGTCAAGGGATCATCCTCCATGATTCTTCCATCTCCATCGTTCATCTCTCATGTTTGAATCTTGACTATTGATTGCTGCCACATCACAAGATGATTTGAAATTCCTATAAATACAAGCCCATTCTACAACATTTATCAATCCCATCCTTGAGCAAACTTACTATGCATAAATCACATTAGAGCATATGAGCATTTAGAATATTTTAACATTTAGCAAGTTGCAATATAGTATCATTTTAACTTCGAATCATGTCTTAGTTTAGTATTTGCATTTCCATTATCATCTTAGCTTTTATACAACATTTGCATCACAATCTCTAGCATCATTTATCCATTGTCATATCACCATTATCATTTGTTGATAAATCATGTAGGAACTAGATTCTTGCATTTTGAATAACATCTCATTTCTGAAGTTGTCATTCTAACAATCATAGTGCATACAAAAATATGAGAGCAAATATGATTTAATGAATCCTTAAGAATAGAGAACAATGGAATGATTTTAGAGATTTGTTTTGTTTTAATTTGGTTAATTCTATGATTCAAATATTTAATGTAATATGTCTCATTAAGTTTGTGTGTTTCATTATTGATTTACTAATTCTCACAATTCACACACACATAAATTGGTTCCCACTATGGGGCCTAGCCCCTTTTTATTGACATTTTCTAGAAGTTGTTTTGCAGAATTTGGACATGAACTTCTTTTAGCACGACCGTGAGTTCTTTTGACGCATCTGAAAACTCTTTTAGCGAATATGATTTCTATTATGGCGCATCCAGTTCATCTTTTGACATATATAGGGGGTATTTTAGCACATTAGGGCCTTCTTTTGGCACACTTGACAATTATTTTAGCACATCTGATACTTCTTTTAGCTCATCTGATGCTATTTTAGCGCATCTGATGACTGTTTTAGTGCACCTAACACTTCTTTTAGCACATATGATATTGTTTTAGCTCATTTGATGACTATTTTAGTGCATCTGACACTTCTTTTAGCACATCTGATACTATTTTAGTGCATCTGATGCTATTTTAGTGCATCTGATGATTGTTTTAGCACATCCATGAAGTCTTCTACTGCATCCTTGCTTTTAGCACATTGGGTCACTATTTTAGCACTTTTATAGTCAATCTTTAAATGACCATATCTTGGTCATATGAAGGTATTTTTTGAAGCTTTTGTTTTTTGAAATGGGGTAGAATTTCATAAGCTATGCAATGGTGTAGGTGTTTCTTAATTTTTGTAGAGTTAAAATTTTCAATTTTACACCTAAATTCAAATCAAATTGAAACGTGGTCTAAGTTTTAGGGTTTTTATGCTTAATCGTTCATCTAACCCTTATATCTTCTTATTTCTTGATCTCATCTAACATTTTGAGCATTTATTGCAGGCTTTAATAAGAACATGGAGCATTGAAGTGAAATAAAAATCATTTGATATCCATTGTACTAAATACACTTGTCAAAGACATTTGTTGAAACTGCTAATTTGGTGTTTGCAGGGGTTGGAAATATTATTGCTTTCTTTTGATTAAGATAGGCATCTAGCTTAATTAAAAGTTTAATTGAATCCCTTGTCTATTGTGATTGAAGTGATAGACCTATGCTCTCCCCTTAATTGGGTGACCAAAATGCTAGAGTCACTATTTTATGCTTTGTTAACACCTTTAGAAGGCCTGTCGTAGTGGGAAAAAAAACTCACCCTACGGGAATGACCTAAGTGGGAACAACTAAAGCCAAGTTTTAAAAACCCACTATAATCAAAAGTGAATTTGAGGAAAGTTTGCAATTCAATGGTAGTGTGCAAGATAACCATTCACAAAGCCTTTGTTCTAAAGGTTGGGAGGTCTCCTAAGGGAGTTTACCTATTGCCACACCAAACGAAAACCCTTATTACGAACCTTAGTGTAGAAGCCAACTGAGTCAGTCTCCTAAAATTTTCTATATCATAGTGCAAGGGGAGGGAAGAATTTTCCCCCAAGACACTCACCATATAACTATCAGAGATCCTTGGCCAAAAGTGGAGGAAATTTTACTTTGGTTAAGACTCGGGAAAGTAAAAAACACAGGCACTTTCTAGGGGGTGACATGGCTGTGTGAGCTGACATAGTCCTAAGATGTTGGCTATGGTATTTTAAGTGACCCTTGAGAATAGGAAAAGTGATTTTATTGTATTCTCTTGTGTTATACCTATGGAAATCGAAAGAATCAATCCAGATTCTTGAATACACACTCAATGTTTAGTTACTAGGTGGAAACATTTGTTTGAAAACTTAATATTGTGTTTGGAGTCATAATTCAAGAAATCATCCATTTAAAGAAATTAATTCCCATAATTTTCCAATTGGAAACCAAGAAAAATTCATTGTTCAATAGATCATACCTTGGAAACATTCAAATTCACAAATTAAAAAGCAGAATAACTAGAGAGATTGGCAAAAATACTGAACATTTTCAAATTAGCGCATACACCCTATGTTTCAGCGCATTTGCTAGATTTTATAGCACATATGTGTAATATTGTAGCACATTCATAAATTTTTTTAGCACATCTAAGTCCTGTTTCAGTGCATTCGTTACACCTTTTAGTGCATTTTCAAATCCTTCTAGTGCATCCACATCCAAATCACCCATTTGAAACCATCATACTTAGGGGCAGTCTAGTGCATCCCTTTGTTTTTCTAGTGCATTCAGTCTATTTTCTAGTGCATATGAGACATCCTTCAATGCATTATGTCCAGCTTCTAGCGCATATGACCTCTTTTCTAGCGCATTTGGTCTATCTTTCACCGCATCGAGTCCATATTTTAGTGCATCCAACCTTTGTTCTAGTGCATCTAGGTCATTTTATAGTGCATCTGTGTAGTATTATAGTGCATTCATTCTCTATTCTAGTGTATCAGTGCATCCATACTTTGTTTAAGTGCATCCATTAAATTCAAAAATAGAGAGTTAAATTTATCCCCTATTCCATAGTTTGAACCAAAATTCAAAATCTTTTCCAGAACATAATCATTCCTCAGTCACACCAGAGTATTAAACTTATTGAAACTGAAATTTGCAAGAGGAATTCTTCAAACTAAACTAATATATAACACCTCAAAGTGCCTAAATTATCAAACTTACCACATCTTTGATTGTTAAGCCAAGTTTCATCATCAAGATTTGTCATCCTTTCATCATGAAACAAAGCTATATAATCAAATTAAACTTAGTCTCATCAATAGGATTTGTCATTCTATTTGACTTAGTTTTTATCCTTGGCACTCCTCCAAACAAAGATCAAAATTTTAGTGAAAACTATAACACTTGTATGTCCATTTTAACAAGATCCCAAAAAGCATAAACTTAAAGAACGAGAAATTGAAACTCAAATGAACATGGCTGAAATAGATGAGGATCAATTGAATTCTTTAACTCAGTAGATGCAAAACTTTCAACAACAAATCCAAGACATACAAAGAGAAACCACAAAGAGATATTTACTTCCAGACATTTGTTCTTATTCCTTTGACATAAATCTAGACATGACACCTTCTCCACCAACAACTACATCATCCAAATTCAATTTCTTTGAATTCTTGAAAAAGTTAAATTAGAAGTCCAAATCTCAATCCTCAAACACAAATGATATTGAACAATCTTACCATGTCACACATCTATCTTCAATTCCCATAAGTCAAAATAAATCTCAGGATTCTTTCACCTAAGTTAATGATTCCATCCAACCACCTTCTTTTATCATACTTTCTGTATCTAATGATTCATGTCAATCTCTTAGTCCAAACCATGCTAGCATAGACTCCTTTACACATCAAGATCAAAGCATTCTTTCCACTTCATCCGATGATACCAAAATTCCGCAAGTTCTTCCAATATTTGACCAAGACCCCATCTCTCAAGAATTCTATAATGATCCCCTCCTTTAAATTTTCATCCACAATGATTCCTTTCCATATCAAGAGAAAAGTATTCTTCAAAGTCCTCCTTCCACCACATCTAATGAACCCATACCATCTCACAATTCCATTGCATCCCAGAAGCATGATAACTATTCTAGCCTATCTAATGATGACCTACCTTCTAATGATCAAGATATTCTTTCTATAGAATCTCATGATTCCCTTCCTCATCAAGATCAAGATATGCTTCCATCAGAGGATATCCCTTCATTCCATGAGGATGTTCATCCTTCTCAAGATCAAGATATGCCTTTCACACCACTACATGATAATTCCACACCTAATAAAGAGAAAGCTACTCCATCTTCTACACCTCATGATTCTTTTCCAAGTCAAGATTAAAACACTCCATCACCCCCATGTCAAGATCCTATCACACCTATATAAGCTCTCCATGAACCACACACCTACAAATTGGGATCCACCACCTTTATTTGATCTGGTTTAATTTCAATACCTATCCTTTAATCCATATCATATCCTCCCCAAAATGGACTTGCATCTTGTTTCACAAACAATACATATACCATTGGTAAATGAATGTTTCAAAGTATTAACCACAAAGGAAAATGATTAGGTCTTCATGACCAAGGTATCCTGGAACCCCCTTTTGCTCAAGAAAACCCATATTACCATGGCCTTGGTTATACATCTAAGTGCCCTAGTCCATCAACCCTACCATCTATCTTAGGTTCTGATCCTAGTCCATCAAACCTACCATCTATCTTAGGTCCTCATCTGAGTCCACCAAACCTTCCATATATCCTAGGTCCTTATCTTATTTCATCAAACCTTCCATCTATCCTAGGTCCATGTCCTATTCCTCAATAACAACAAAGGCACACATCCTTGACGCCCTTTCAAAATTCCACCTACAGTAACTCACCCATGATACCTCCATACCATTCATCTCAATCCACCCCTCCCATTTCTCTTGGAAGCAATTTGGGTGCCAAATCTCAAAAGATTCCATATAAAAATCCATATGTATCAAAGGATCAAGATGTCTCCTCAAAGAGACATGCAAAAATGAAAGAAAATTTGATCCAAAATCAAAAGAAAAATGAAAAAGACCACAAAGGCCCATCAAATTAAAAAGAAAAATTTCCAAGAGCACAAAGGTCCATAAATCAAAAGGAAATTTCAAAAGGCCACAAAGGCCCATCAAAGAAAAAGGAAAAATTCCTAAGACTACAAAGGTCCATAAAACAAAAAAGAAAAATCTCAAAGGCCACAAATTCCCACAAAGCAAATATCAAAGTCAAAAGTCATGTGGATTCACAAAAGTCTCATAGAATCAATACAATCTAAATTGGCATCCAAATTTGCTAATCCAAAAGCTTCCTCCAATTTTCCATCTAAAAACCTATCACCTTCCAAATCTATTTTTCCTCCATCACTTCACCACCCTTCAAGGTGTGTGCCAATGTTTACCTTGCAATCCTTTCCATCTATCCATCAAAAATTCTTCCCACCTCCTATACATTACCAAACATTCATCCCCCATTTTTCTCCTTTAATCCAAACCTATGGATAAGTCCTTAGTTCTTCCATCATACCTTTAATAGGCCAACATTTATGAGTTTAATCCCCATTGCCATGATTTTTTAAAGGGACATCTGGTCGTGAAACATGATGCTTAAGTCCTTCTTCCATCTTCCTATCATGCCTATATTATCTTCCACGTTTCCACCTTTGATATTGACAAGGTTAAGGATCTCCTTGAACATCATATATCTTATCCTATACGCTTTATCCATATCTTCTGTATCATATCCTTCGCCTTATCCATATTCATCGTTCTTTCAAAATACATCCTTTCTTCCTTTCCTTGGTCTTGATGAGGAATAGGGGAGAAATACTTGGGCCTTGTGTCCGTATCTTATTTAGTTGATCTTGATCATCCCATTCATTATTATTATCCTTGCATTTTCTTCCATTCCATATCTTCTAGCTTATCAAAATCCATGTCCCGTTTTCTTCCTTTGTTCTTGATGAGATTATGGGAAAGTTTGGTCATCTCATTCCATCTTAAATGTCCTTGAAAAATCCAAAAAAATAAAAAAATATCAAAAATCCAAAAAAATAAAATAAAAAGATCAAAAATCCAAAAAATAAAAAAAAGACAAAAATACAAAAAAAAAGTGAAAAATAAGAAATAATCAAAAAAATCATAAAATATGAAAAAGTGCAATAAAAACAAGTAGTGAAAACCTGGCAACATGCGCTATTTGTGATAGGTGAGCTTTTCCATCTATTTGAGCATGCCGACCATTCGCTTTCACCATCAATCTGCCTATCATCAAGAAAGCTTCATGTACATATCCTGGCATCGCGGTCGTGTCTCGCCCTGGTCTGGGGGAAAAATCCTAAACTCGCTGAGGAAAATAAACTTTGAGCTTAAAATAATAGGAAAACAATAGTTAGACAACACAACAAAAATAACAATCATATTGCAAACCCAACATTGAACATCAATCATCAAACATTACACATGAACAATCCAAAGTCAAACAACTAAATCGATCAAATCAAAATAAACTTTAAATGGATGATGTTCTTCTGAATCATGGCTTTATCAAGTTGGAATGTCTGTTCAATTGTTGTACTTTTTATTTTTGTCATCATATCTCTAGAGCACCTCAATGATGTATTGAACTAGAGGAGCAAGGAAGGAGCATGATATTTTCTTTGTCTGTTGTCTATGAGTTGATCATTACTACTGTGCAAATTGTCATGAGATGTTCTCTACAAAGTATCGCATATGACATTATGAATTTGCACAGGAAAATGATTAACTCTTGTCTGTTTACGTGAGTAATGCTCAACTCATCTCAATTCAATTATACCTAGATGCTTGTGTTAACTTGCAATATCAAAAATCATGAAAGTAGTACTTCAGTCATCATGGTCTAAATTATACCATCGATGTTTGTACTCACTTTCAACATTTTAAAAGCTCAATGATGATAAAAATCATGACAAATAGACTGTTACAATGACAACCTTTTCATATTAGATTTGCATGGTTAGGGTAGATTGCACTCATATCAATGTTTCTTCTTTATTTAGGGGTTTTCCAAGGCTGAAACAATTTCACAATGATGTTATCTTTATCATTAATGGATTGAGTACACTTGAAATTACCAAAAACATATCATTCTCATATAGTTGCATCATCATTTGCATACATTATAAAGCATTCTGATATCATATGTCTGTTATCACAACATTCATCCTTCCACACATTACATCATAATATCGACATTAGAAAACACAAAAAGAAGTGCATTGCATCTCACTTGCATAATCAAAATCATTTCATATCAATTCATTAAGAAAATGGTCCATTAAGAAGATTGAAAGACATATCAAGTAGAGTAAGATTTCCAAGGAGAAAAAGTTGTTGAGGAAATTGACTGGCAAGCGGGTTTCCCTGTAAAGATATAATGCCATTGTTATGAACATCTAAAACTAGTAGTGAAGATAGATTTTCCAGGGTGTATGAATTTGTTATTACTCAAATCCAAGATTGACAAAACACTAACTAGATCAACATAATCATCACATGAATGTACATAAACATCACACATCATTTGTATAATAAAATCCATCTCACACAGCATAAAACATCATCCATAAAGCATACAAAATCATCAATCATGCATTATCATATCATCATTGCATCCATACATATTCATAACATCATCATATTAAAACATCATATAGCATATAAAACAAGAAATCAAATGCATCCATCATGAAATCATAAAAACATGTAGATCACTAATCATCATTGCATATCATATAAATCTCAAAATCACAATGTCAAGTAGACAATAATATCCAAATGTGTCAAAGAGATACAACAAAAAAATGGCAGAAATCACAAAATCTCTAGCTGAATAAGTGTATACATCAAGTATCAGTACATCATCAAGTCTCAGTACATTAATCAATCCTATACTGGGGCATATCAATCAAAGATGATAAACCATATTGACTGATAATATCCAAATCAGCTTGCATCAGATGCATAATAATTTCCCACATCTCTGGGAAGCACTCCCAAGACTGAAAAACTCTCAAATCCTCCTATGATCACAACATATCACAAATCAACAATCTTATCAATCAATCAACTTCAATCAAATCTAATCAGCTCTTATGATATTTTGATGAAATCTCGTGAGCATCTATCATTGATCGTCACCTATCATGAGGTGAATCATCAATCTATCATTGATCCTTGCCTATCATGAGGTCAATTATCATCATCATATCATTGATCCTCACTTATCATGAGGGAAATCATCATCATCATCATATCATTGATCCTCACCGATTATGAGGTCAATCATCATCATCCTATCATTGATCCTCACCTATCATGAGGCCAATCTATCAACATCATCAAACATCATCAAATCAAACAATTGGCTTAATCAATTATCAATTATTAAACACAAGGAGTCAAAAAGGGGCTTAATTAATCACTACATCATCTGGTAGGTTCAACATCATTTTTCGGGAGATAAATTGTTTCTAGATCATAAAATTTTGAAATCATCATCAAATCATCAAAAAATCATCAAAATTTTAATTTTTTTAAAAAAGTCCTAAAACTTCAAAAATTCATTGATTTATCTCCTGAGGGGGTATATATCTGTTATCACTTAAAAATCAGCATCTAGGGCATCAAATTTCTTTTTTCTCAGCATCAGCAACAAATGTTTCTTTGAAGAAACGTGTAAACACATTACTTCAAAGAGGTGCAAAATGTATACACCTAAAATTGGCCAAGACAATTAATTAATTAAATACAAGTTATTTAATTAATGACCCCTTTAATTCATCTACTTATAAATAAATGCTAAATTTATTTATATAGTTCACACTTTCCTAATTCTACCATCTTAATTCATATTCCTCTAATTTAATTAAATAAACAAATTCCTATAGTTTTTTTTTATTTAATTAATAAACCTTCTCACTAAATTTAAATTCCCAATTTGAATTTAGGAACATGTCTATAACTTTTCATCTTGCCACATCATCAAGTGTCACATGAATTTAAATAAATCTAATTTCTAAATTTGAATTATCCTCAACCAATTCCAAAACAAACTTTGGACACTTGGAAATCTCACACATTTTATTCTCTCATACATTTGGCATGTTGCCCTTGGTCAAGGGAACATCCTCCATGATTCTTCCATCTCCACCATTCATCTCTCATGTTTGAATCTTGACTGCTGATTGCTGCCACATCACAAGATACTTTGTAATTCCTATAAATACAAGCCCATTCCACAACATTTATCAATCCCATCCTTGAAAAAACTTACTATGTATAAATCACATTAGAGCATTTAGGATATTTCAGCATTTAACAAGTTGCATTATAGTATCATTTTAAATTAGAATCATGTCTTAGTTTTAGTATTTGCATTTCCATTATCATCTTATCTTTTATACAAAATTTGCATCATAATCTCTAGCATCATTTATCCATTGTCATATCACCATTATCATTTGTTGATAAATCATGTAGGAACTAGATTCTTGCATTTTGAATAACATCTCATTTCTGAAGTTGTCATTCTAACAATCATAGTGCATACACAAATATGAGAGCCAATATTATTTAATGAATCCTTGAGAATAGAGAACAATGGAACAATTTGAGAGATTTGTTTTGTTTTAATTTGGTTAATTCTACGATTCAAATCTTTAATTTAAAATGTCTCATTAAGTTTGAGTGTTTTATTATTGATTTACTAACTCTCACAATTCCCACACACACATAGTATAGTCATAATTGATGACTTTGTAACTAATGTAATTATTAGAGGTAGTATGTTGATTTGAGGAATTTCCCTTCCCATGGTTATGTAGTGGATCCTTGAAAATCACATGATCACTATTAGACGTGTTGGGTTGATTCTTGACGATAATATCTCCCCTATTGATGAGGTCTCAAATGGGATTATTTAGTTTGGAACAATCAAGAGTTTTATGTCCTTTCACTTTGTGATACTCATAGAAATCTATTTCTTTCTACCATGTAGGTCTAATTAAAGGTTCCTATTGTCTGATTTCGAGGAGTGTTAATAGGTTTGATTGGACCAATTTTTGAAGTGTAGAGTCAATAGGCTCTCCTAAAGGAGTATATTTCCATTGTGGGGTATTATTTTATTAAGGAGGACCTCTCTATGAATTATTTTGAATGGTTGTTGATGTTTGAGCATTAGGTGGTGATTGTAGGCTTAATGTGGGTTGAAAATCTTGGGCCATCTTAGCATCAACCACACTCTCATTGACTAAATTTTTATTTTTGGACAAGAAATGAGGTTTTTCATTGGATGAACTTGCATTATCTTTATGAGGTTTTTCATTGATGTGAATGGTTTTTATGATGAAGATCATAGGAGTATTGGCTACCAAAGATGAATAAGATTATATGAGTACTTGAACTATCATTATATTCCCCTTGACTTATCATTTTGAGTTGTAGAGAGTTGCAAAAAGATATTCTATATTTCTACTAAGTATTAGAAGTTGCTTTAGTGAAGAATTTGTCTCATCAATCATATCATTATTAGTTTTATTGATACATGACTACCTTCTAGAGGTTGGTATGATTGTTGTATGCTTGCAATATTGTGTATGCATCTACTCACTATGACAGTAGTGGTCTAAAGGACTGTACCAAAATGTTTCTTCTTGGTATTTATCAGGTTCAATGTTTCTCAGTTCTCCATTTTGGAGATATCGGAGGCTCTACGATTTGAAAGGAGAGTATGCTTACACTTGTTCTATCATATTCTAGAGTTTTCAAAGGATATGCTCAACATACAAAAAGTTTGAAGTGACATAAGGTTCTTTGTGTCTGACAGTCATCTAGTTGGTGTTCTTGGCCTATGTAGTAATGACTAGTAGCATATAGAATTCAAATCTTGCATGTGGTGTTAAGCTAGGACCTAATTAAGGTTCCTTTGGTAGTGCATGACATCATGTTCTGTTTACAACAATAAATTTTATTTTGGACTGACTTGTTACATGTCTCATATAATTTGAATTTAGGTCCACCTTATGTCATCTTGGTTGTTTGTAGATCCCTGGTTGACATGGAAGAGTGTAAATATAATGTCATGTATATATTTCTCTATTGTACAGATGCATTGTGTGAGTGATGTCAAGCAGAATTACATCGAGGTAAAGAAAAGTTGGTTGCATGTGTAAATTGAAGAGAAGGTTGTATTCTAGTTTGTATGGTATCATCAAAAGATAACATGAAGAGTAGAAGAGTTTCTGAGGAAACTCCAACACATGTGTGAAGAGTTTTCTATTCTATTGCAGATCCACAAGATTTTATCTATGTATTTTGGTAGGACTATTTTTCTACTTATAGAGCTGGTGCTGAGTTCATTGTATTGGGGATTGGTGTCTTTGGTAGGTTGGTTCCTACAAATACATAAGGGGACTGGTGTCTTTGGTAGGTTGGTTCCTACTTCAGTGTGTAAATTTCACTTGTATATTTATACATTGTGAGACTGGATTTGGACAATAGATCCAAGCAACTATTCTCATTGTATCTTTTACCATCTTGGGTTTCCACATATATCTGTTGTTCACTTGTGTGTTTTATGCTTTATGTTTTAATTTCTCATGTGGTGAGTAGGAGTTAAGATTCAAGTTGCATGATCTAATATTCTATGTTGAAGTTGAGAATTTTGAATTGATTAGATCTACTGATTCACCCCCCTCTCAATAGATTGTATGCCCTTCAATTGGTATTAGAGCCAAGTTCCCTTGAAGAAGCTTAACAACTTAAGGTAGTTCTGGGATGGTACACTTAGGTTCTTAGGAAGGATTCCTTGGGAATAAAGCACCATTGTTTGATGGATCCAATTTTGCATTTTGGAAAGTTAAGATAAGTCCTACTTGATGGCTTTAGGAATGGATATATAGATGTTTGTGATAGAGGGATATGATATTCCTAAAAACTCTCCTAGGGAATAGGTGAAAAAGAGGGCTTGTGAAATCAATGCTAGGGCAAGGAATGCTATTTTTTGTGGATTGAATAACTTTGAATTCAAGTGAAAGTACTGTAGTGCAAAACAACTAAGGAAATATGGGATAAACTAGAGACAATCTATGAAGGTGATGAAAAAGTCAAAGTGGCAAATATTCAAACTCATAGATCTCAATTTGAAAGCTTGAAGATGAGAGAATATGAAAATATTGCTACATTCCTGCTCCGGGTTGATGAAGTTGTCAACTCTACGTGAGATCTTGGAGAAGAATTAAAAGAAAAGGTTGTTGTGAAAAAGGTACTCAAATATCTCCCTAGAAGATTTTATTCTAAAGTCTACAATTGAAGGAGATAAGGATTTGAATGCTTTGAAGTTGATTGAATTGCATGGAATTCTAACTGCTTTTGAGATGAGATTTGAAAGTGAAGATTATATAAGGAAAGAGGATACTTTAAAAGTATCTAAGAAGGATATTGATCAAGATTTTGATATTGGATTTGATTCGAAGGAAGCCAATTTTTTCAGGAAGCTACAAAGAGGTTTGAATAAGTACAAGGGTAAGTTAAAATTTAAGTGCCTTAACTATGGTGAAGTAGGACATTTTATGGTTGTGTCCCTATAGTAATTCTAACAATATTGAGAGAAAGTATGGAAAGAAATCATTTCAGAGAAGGAATAAAGGTTAGAAGAAGCATAATATTTTCTACACTAATGAGGAAGAAGACTACTCTATTGAAGAAGGAGATGAAGATATCTCTGGTGATGAAAATGGAAAAGATGTGTTCATGGATTTTAAAACTACTAAATGAGATGTAGAAATGGATTTTGAAAAAAATGAAGATGAAGTAGATCTTGTGGAGAAATTGGTATGTGTTGGAAAATAAATCGAAAGGCTGAAGAATATAATTGAAAAAGAAGTGAAGGATAAAGAAAGAGTATCTTTGGATTTGAAGAAAGAAAAATAGATGATTGTTGATTTGAAGACCCAAAAATAATAAGAAAAAAGGATTGAAGAATTTCTGATTGAAAATTTGCTATCAAGAGACAAGGACTGTGAGAAACTCAAAGCAAAAATTATGAAAATAAGAAAAGAGCTTGATAAAGTGAATCAATAGAAGCATATTAAGTTTGGAAATAGTATTGAAACTCTAGATTAGATATTGGGAAGTCAGAGATCTCTGTATGTCAAATCCAAAATTGGTTTTGATTATTAGAAGGGCAAGGTGCCAAAACAGTTTGTGAACAATGCTAAAGAAAGTTTGAAAGTGATCGGCTCTAGAAGTTCAAAGTATGAAAGAATCATGGAAAGTGATGAAAGAAAGACACATAATGATGACTTTATTAAATTCTATAAGAATAGAAGAAGATCTAAAAGATAGGGATACAACACCAAGTTCAATTATCCTTTATCTAGTTATCGTTTAATTGCAATAATTTTGGTCATAAGGTTGTGGACAAAAGAAAAGCCCCAATAAGAAGAAATACCTTTTTCGACAACAATACATTTACACCTCTATACAATTTTAATATCATTTGCTACAAATGCAACAATTTTGAACACATTGCAAGGAATTTCAAAAGAAACTTTGAGTCCTCTACCAGAAAATGGAAGAAAAAATTGGAAAGTAGGAGTCATGAATCAAATAAATTCTGGAAGAAGGTTCTAAATGAGAAGTTAGAAAAATCAATAATTTCCCAAACTTCTTTACATGCTTAGAAGGAGAAGAATCTGTGGATCATAGACAATGGTTTCTCAAGCCACATGTCTAGAGATAAAAGTAATTTCATGAATTTCAAGAAATTTGAAGGAGGTTCTATGACTCTTGGAAACAATTCTATGGCCAAAATCACTAGTAAGGGTACTTTGAGTCTTGATGGTGGTAGAAAAAAAAATCATGATGTTTTATATGTTGAAGGATTAAAGAATAATCTGTTAAGTGTGAATCATGTATGTGATAAAGATTATAAGCTATATTTTAGTGTTGAAGGGTGTGAATTCAGGAAATCAAGTACCAAAGAATTGATTGTAGAAGGAAGCAGGATATATAGTGACATATATCATCTTAGTGAGCTAAATGGATAGAATTGTCTTACTATGCAAAAATAAGAAAGATGGATTTGGTACAAATGGTCAGGACATATAAATTTTGATGATATTTTGAAGATTAGCTCAGGAGGAATGGTTCGAGATATGCCAAAGATTAAGAAACATCAATATATAATCTACAAACCATGTCATGAAGGAAAATGGAGAAGGAGAAAATTTCCTACTAAAGAATATTCTACTTCAAAACCATTGGGTTTGGTTCATACAGGTCTGTGTAGACCTATGGGGAAAAAAAGTCTACAAGGAGATATGTATTTTATGATGCTCATTAATGATTACACTAGGATGAATTGGATTAATTTTCTAAAAGAGAAGTCAAAGGTATTTGAGAAGTTTAAGGCCTTCTAGGCATTAGTCAAGATTGAAACCAAAAGAACAATCAAAGTTTTGAGATCAAACAGAGGTGGATAGTTCACTTTTAAAAATTATGAAAAATTCCATGAAGAGCATGGGATCTAAAGGAATTTTTTTTCTCCTAGGACTCTATAGAAAAATAAAGTTGTTGAAAGGAAGAACCAAATTTTATAGGAGATGGAAAGAACACTGTTAATTCAAGAAAATCTATCGAATATGTACTGGATAGAAGTATTTTAAACTATAGTGTATATTTTGAACAAAGCTAAAATTAGAAGAAAGACTAATAAAACACCATATGATTTGTGGAGAGGAAGATTGGCTTCAGTCAGGAATCTCAAGATTTTAGGAAGTAAGTGCTACATCAAAAGGGATGAAGAAAATTTGGGTGATCTTGATTCCATATTTGATGAAGGTATTTTTAATGGTTATTCTTTGAGAAATAAAGCATATAGGTGCTATAACAAAAAGTTGAAGAGGATTTTGGAAAGTGCATATGTGAGATTTAATGAGACAATTCAATCTACGGGTACTCTAAAAGTAGAAGATGATGAAGAATGAAACCATAACAGTAATGAATATTTAGAGGTTGTTAAAAAAAATATAGCAAAATATGTTCAAAGGAATAATTTTGAAGACTAGATTATAGGAGATGAAGAAAGTGGGGTTCAAACTTATAGGAGACTTGAAAAGGAAAGTGAGCAAGTATACTTTGCTTTACTATCAAAGATAAATTATGTCTTATAAAGAAGCAAGCAAAGAGAAAGGATGGATAGAGGCTATGGAGGAAAAACTGAATCAGGTCAAGAAGAATGATACTTGGGAACTTGCCCAAGACCTAAAGGAAAGATTGTGATTAGAACCAAGTGGGTTTTCAATAAAAAGCTAAATGAAGAAGGTGAAGCGATCCGAAACAAGGATAGAATTGTGTGTAAAGGGTATAGTCAGGTTGAAGGAACAAATTTTGAAGAAACATTTTCTTTGGTAGCAAGACTAGAAGCAATCAAGATGTTTCTAGCTCTTTTAGCATTAAAGACTTTCAATGTATACCAGATGAATGTGAAGTCAACATTTTTGAATGGACATCTAGAAGAAGAGGTCTACATTGAACAATCAAAATGGTTTCAATGTTTTGACAATCTAGCTTATGTGTGTAGATTGAAGAAGGATTTGTATGGAATAAGACAAGCTCCCAGATCTTGGTATTCAAGATTGGATAGATACTTGCAATAGTAAAGGTTCCAAAGAGGAAGTACAAATAGTAATATGTACATAAAACATAAGGTGATCAACTGTTAATAGTTGTGGTCTATGTAGATGACATCATTTTTGGTGGTGGCAGTGATGACATGTGCAAGGAGTTTCAGAAGGCAATGCAAAATAAGTTTGAAATTTCAATGCTAGGTGAATTATCTTTCTTTCAATGGGTTACAAATTGCACAATTAGACAAAGAAATTTTCATTTCCCAAAACAAGTACATTAAGGAGATGCTAAGTAATTTCAGAAATGGAAGATTTAATCCAGTGGGAACACCTATGGTTACATGATGCAAGTTGAGTAAGGATGATGAATCTACTTTGGTAGAACAAAATTTGTGTAGATCTATGATTGGGAATTTACTGTATGTGACAACATCTAGACCAGATATAATGCACATAGTTGGAATAGTTGCTAGATTTTAGGAAACACCTACGAAAAATCATGTGAAAGATATAAAGAATATATTCATATATCTAAAGGCTACAATGGATTTGGGCTATGGTATCCAAAGAGTGAAAATTTCACTATGACTGCATACACTGATGCAGATTGGGTAGGATACATAGACGATCAGAAGAGAAAAAGTGGTGGAGAATTATTCCTTGGTGATATTTTGGTGTCTTGGTTGAGTATGAAATAGGAATTAGTTTCTTTGTCTACAAAAAAAGTGGAATGCATTGCAACATCTTATTGCACTTGGGGATTGTGGATGAAGTAAAATTTGAAGGAGATGAAGATTGATTTTGATGAACCTATTTTTATTCTTTGTGATAACACCAATTCCATAAATATATCAAAGAATCTAGTGAGGCATTCAAGAAAAAAAAACATTATGTAATAAAGTATCATTTTCTAAGGGAAAACATTGTAGAAAAGGAGGTAAAGTTGGAGTATGTTGAGACAAAGGAGCAAGTAACAAACATATGAAATAAACCAATTTCTAAGGAGGCATTTTAATTTCTTCTGTAGAAGTTGGGAGTTGTTGCTCCCTCCTCTTGAATCAAGAGGAAGCATAGGGTGAGGGGGAGCTTGGTCTCCCTACCACAAGACAGATTTGTGGTCTTGTGGAGTGTTTTTAGTAGCTGTGATGCATGTAATCAAGGGGATTCTATCCAAAAAATAGGTTTTTGAATTGTGCAGAGTTCTAGAAATACAAAAAGAGAGAAATTTGGATTGTTGACCTTTACCATTGATGTCAAAGTGGGAGAAAGTGAACTCAAAATGCTATATCTTCCAAGGGGGAGAAATATGATCTAAGGGGGAGAAATGTGTTCATGTGTGATCGACTAGTTTTATGGGTGACACAACATTATACTATTTTCCATCAATGACAAAGGGGGAGATTTTTGAACATAGGTTATCATTGATTTCAAAGTTTTTCATTGATGAAGAAGATCATAGGAGTACTCGTTATCAAAGATGAAGAAGATTGTAGGAGTACTTGAATTATTATTATATTCCCCTTGACTTATCATTTTTAGTTGTAGAGAGTTGCAAAAATATATGCTATATTTCTACTGAATGTTAGAGGTTGCTAAATTATGAACAAGAAAATTGAGAGGGGGGGTGAATCAATTGTAGCAAATTAAAGCATCAAAACCCTTAACAGTAATCAGATCCACATGCATTCATTAAACCCTTATTCTATTAAAGTGATTAATAATGAAATGTAGATAATAGAAATTGAAATAACAACACCATACACAAGAGAGAACTAAATTTACGTGGAAATCCCAATGAGGGAAAAACCATGGTAAGGATTAGCTCACAATATAAGTAATTACAAAACCAGTACACGGGCTCACTGCTAGAATAGGAAACACTATCCAAAAGGCTCATAGCTAGGGCTCACTGCCACAAAAATAAATACAAAAAGATAGAAGAGAAATGTTACACAAAGAGCAACTTCTCAATGCAACAAGGAATCCACCACAAATACTCCAACACTTTTGTAACCTTGCATGAAATATTTTGAGCACCTTCAACTCACTACCTTTAGGAACCCAACACTTGAAATTTGCACTACTCAGCTCAAATTCGCATCACATACATCACTCGCATCTATCTCACATCTATCTTGCTTCTTTCTTGTATTTCACAATAGCTCCACTCTTTTTTATATCAACCTCAACCTTGAAAACATTCTCCAAGGTCATAAACTATCCTTTACACTTATAAATTCAAATTAGGTTAGAACCTAAAAATTCTCACGATGGATTAGGAATGAAGGAAACCCATATAAATCCTTAATTAGGACCCAAATAAATCCTAACACTTCTCAACACACTTCCACAAGCCTCACATGTAGTGTTAACACCAAGTCAGCCAATACCTATGCTAAACACCATGAAACATTAAGTCCACACTTCCTTAAATCAATCCAAAAATTCCATACAAAAAAATTCACTTGAACAAGATTTAGAATAATCCTCGAACAACCTAAGATCGAACAAAGACTTCATCTAAACTCACACCATACAATTACTTGAACCTAGAACATCTGGTTAACCTTATTTGCACACTGATGCATGAAACACACACTGTACTGTACCAAATCAAGTGAAACCTTGAATTCTGAAGAATAAAAACATTATAAGAAACTTCCCAAATATACACAACTTGAAGTCAAACTGTGGAGAAATGTGGACCAAATACATTTCTCCTAAGCCATAGAAAACATCACTGAAAAACTGGTTCACACACTGGTGAAAATATCTCACACTACACAGTGATCCAAAAACCCAAATTCTTGATATAGCAACTAATGATAACCTTGAACAACATATCAGATCCACACAAGCATACCATCAACATAGAAGAAGCACAAATCACATCCCATAGCACATTTTGAACACTTGCACAATATTATTTCCTCTGTTTATCAAATTTTCTCAAAAGCACTTGGAAACCAAGTACCAAAGACATTATCTTAGCTCATTACTTCATTACAACTCACCTCCAGAAATTGTAACATAAATATAGCTCCATGTACTCACAAAATTCCCTTAATTTATCAACTACTCATGCACACAACCTGCAACAACCTATTTTCCTCTTTTTCACAATTTTCTCAATATCCTCGACATATTCATCATGCAACACACTTCCTTAACACATAGTTGACATCTATGAAAAAACCAACCTATAGAAAGCTTGTTGACATCAATGAAAAAACCTTCATACTAGCAACAATATCCCCCTTTTTCATTGATAGAAACACATGAAACCATCAAAGACAACACAATAACTCTGAACACACTTTCTTATGATTTCATTTCTTTTCTCCCCTTGAATAGATAATATTTTTCACATGATTCTCTCTCCCCATTTGACATCAATGTAAAATGATGAAATGTTTTGTATTGTTCTCCCCCTTTGACATTGAACCAAGATACTTGCCTTGAATACTCCCCCTTAGGAGTATACCCAATAAAATCAGAAACTCTACAAAAATGACAACATTCCTTACTGCAACAAAGGTGTCTTTAATGAAGAAGTTGTCTCATCAACCAAATCACTATAGTTTTCTTGAGACATGACTACCTTCCAGAGGTTGGTGTGGTTTTTGTATGCTTGCAATATCTTGCATGTATCTAGTCACTATGACAGTAGTGATATGGAGGATTGTACCAGAATTTTTCTACCTGGTATTTATCAAGTTTAGTGTTTCTCAGGTCTCCCTTCTAGAGACATTGTAGGCTCTGCAATTTGAAAGGAGAGTATTCCTACACTTTTTCTATTATATTCTAAAGTTTCTGAAGGATATGGTCGGCATACAAATTTTTTGAAGTGACAAAAGGTTCATTGTGTCTTTCTATCATCTAGTTGGCATTCTTGGCCTATGTGGTAACAACTAATAGTGTGCAAATTCAAATCAGTTGTGTGGTGTTATGTTAGGACCTGATTAAGGTTCCTTTAATAGTGCATGACATCATTTTTTTTTGGTAGCATGAAATTTGATTTTGGACTGAATTGTTACATGTTTCATATAATTTGAATTTAGGTCCACCTTATGTCATCTTGGTTGTTTGTGGATCCTTGGATGACATGGAAGAGTGTAAATGTAATGTCATGTATATATTTATTTGTTGTGAAGATGCATTATGTGAGTGATTTCAAGTAGAATTACATCGGTGTGAAGAAAAGTTGGTTGTAGGTGTAAATTGAAGAGAAGGTTGCATTCTAGTTTGTGCGATATCATCAAAAGATCATATGAAGAATAGAAGAGTGTCTAAGGAAACTCTGGCACATGCGTGAAGAGTGTTCTACTATATTGTAGATCCATAAGCTTATTTGTGTATTCCAGTAGGAGTGGTGTTCTACTTGTAGATTTGGTGCTCAGTTCATTATATTAGGGATTGGTGTCTCTGGTAGGTTGGTGCCTACTTCAGTGTGCAAAATTCACTTGTATATTTCTACATTGTGAGGCTGGGTTTGGATAGTAGATCCAAGTAGCTACTCTCACTTTGGTTTTTCCCATCTTGGGTTTCCATGTATATCTAGTCTTCACTTGTCTACTTTATTTTTTATGCTTTAATTGCTTATGTGGTGAGTAAGAGTTAAGATTCAAGTTGCATGACCTGATATTATGTGTTGAATTTAAGAATTTTGAATTGATTAGATCTACTATTTCACCCCCCTTAGTAGATGTGTGCCCTTCAATTTTTACAGTTCCTTTAGCTATAAGGGATTTCTCAATAGTAAGTCTTTTCTCTAGGGTTTCATGAAAATTATTGTAACATTGAACTTGTAAGTGGAATCCTATCTTCATATTCAAAATTTGTTTGAACATTTGGACTAGTTTTTTGGTATATTAGATGGACATTTGTTGGCTATGTTCCTCCACCACTATAGGAAGGAGGTGAAAGTTTCTCCCTTTTTTTATTTGGTATTGCATAGATTTTTCATAGATATTTTGTGTTCAATGTTATATGAGAAATGTGAAATGAATATACTAAGTCCTTTCTCTATGGTTTCATCAAAATTGTTGGAACATTGAACTCGTAAGTGGAATCCTATCTTAATATTCAAATTTTGTATGAACATTTGGACTAGTTTTTTGGTATATTAGATGGAAATTTGTTGGCTATGTTCCTCCACCACTATAGGAAGGAGGTGAAAGTTTCTCCATTTTTTTCTTTGGTATTGCATAGATTTGTCATAAAGATTTAGTGTTCAATGTTCTATGAGAAATGTGAAATGAATTTCTCTATCAATTCTTGAAAAGATCTAATGCCATGTTGGAGATGAGAAAACTATTCCATATCTTCTCCCCCTAATATGTGTGGAAAGAGGCACATAAGATAAGTGTCATTGTAAGCCATATCTAAGAAAGCTATATAGAATTATCTAATATGTTCATGAGGATCTTCCCTTCCCTTCTACTTGTCAAATTTTAATATTTTAAAATTATGGGGGAAGGGTGGCATTAATATTGTCCTATCAAAAGGATAAAGACATATATTCTCAATGTGTTACTTATCTTTGTTGATCCTATTCAAATGTTTGAGATTTGTTCTTGCAAGTTGTCAATATATTGAGCCAAGTCATTGGAATGTGTGAAAGAGAGTATGCTAATTGTATTTCTTGTGGAAATGTGATGAGTGGGTGATTGACCTTTGGGAAATTTCATTTTTGGTTATTTTATGGAATGCATGTGTGGTTTTGTGGATAATAAGTGTTGGTGGACATGTTCGACATGGTAAATATGTTTGCTGAAGTGAATTGTTGTTGATGTGATATGGAGTTTTGAGGTGGATTACATGAGAAGATGCTTTGATTATGTGGGATTATGTTTTGGTTTGGTAGAATGTAATTGTGGGTGAATAAGTTTGCTGTGGTAAATGGGTTTTGTGAAATGAATTTTTATTGAGGTGTTATGATGTTTTGAGGTTATGAGATGGGTTGTAATTTTGTGGGATGATGTTATGATTTTGGAGGAGGTTTTAATGGAGGTGTTTGTGAAATGTATGATGTATGTGGAGGTGTTATGGTGTTTTGAGGTGGATTGTGCGAGAAGATGTTTTGATTATGTGGGATGATGCTTTGATTTTGAGGAGCGTTGGATGGAGGTTCTTGTGAAAGGTATGATGTATGTGGAGGTGTTCAAATATTAGTCATGGTGATAATGTTGTTATGTGGATTGTTTTGTTGGTATAATGGATTGGTGATCTGTAAAATGTATGGTAGAAGCTGAGTGTTTACTAGAGGTATAAATACCTAGGATAAATTAGTTGGTATGCTAATTGCAGAATAATGCTAGAAATTTGTTGAGGTATCATATTAGAAGGTTGTGTGAAAGGGTTGTTTTGCTATTCAGTAGGAGTGTTGTTAGGTGGTTGTATTAAGAAATTAGTTTGTTGTGGAATTATGTTGGAACTTGTTCCTCCTAAGGCTTGTGATGAGGTGGTGTTGGTGATATCTTGAATGAGTGTGGTATCAAAGGTGGATAGTAGCTTGTAACCTTGTTATTCTAATGATAGGAAATATTGATCACAATTTATCATAATAACAATATCCACACATTTCATGGCATTAGCTAGCATCTTGTTGTGCTTCCACCAATTCTTCATGTGTTATGTCTTTAATTACATTGGGTGTATTCATAGGATTAGATGGTGGTGTTTCAAACCCTCTTGACATGAGTAATTGTGAGGAATCTCCTTTTGTTTCTTGGAAGGGATCCATCCTTATGGGACCCATATTAGAATTTGGTTGAGGTTGCATCTTTTTCTTAGTATAAGACCTAGTTTTAATTGACATACAATATATTTTGAGACATTTTGAATTTAAGGAGTTTGACATGTGGGATAGTGAGACCAAGAAAGGTCAAAAGTATGTCTAGATCTTAGATGATGATTAGGATTTGATTTGATATGTTGAATTTGAACTAGACTAATGAGTTCAAACTAATGGATAAGGGGGTGAAATATATCAACTTAGAAGTAGACGATCTCCTAAGCTAATCTATAACACTGAAAAACTAATTTAAATATTTTACTTGGTGAAAGAAAATTTTTAAGAAAAAAAGGACAAATTAGAGATAAATTGGTGTAAGATCTAGATAACTTATGAGCCAATTTTGGTAGATAATGGATTTCTAATTATGAATGGGTAATTGTTTTTGGTATAGGTTTGGATCTTATTTTTTGATTATTTATGGATATGATGGAAGTATGAAATTGTGATAGGATAATGGAAAAAAATAATGAATATGGTATGTATCTAGTGTGTTTGTGTATGCTAGTAGATTTTAGGTCTATCTGTGCATAGGTATGTTTTTGAAGTTTAAATAATTTATTATAGTATGTTTAGCAATAATAAGAATCAATTGCGCCAATTGATAGATCAATTGTGATGTAGGATGGATGAATTATGCAACATAGAGAGTCAATAGTGCAGTTTCATGTAAAACTTCTCACTTTGTGATTACAATATGATTTGTTTTTGAGCTTCAACATAGTTAATTTCACAATTTTAAGAATTAGTTGCACTGTTTAAAGGATCAATTGTGTAACAGGAAGGTTCAATTGCATAATTCTAGGAAAAACTAAGGTTTTTAGTGTTTTGTGTGTAAATAAATTGTGTAGAAGGATTAAAATTTGTGATACAGGATAAAAAATTGTGAGTTTTGGTAAATTAGTTGTGCTATTCTATGGATTTTTTAGAAAAAATATCCGTTTATAAGAATATTGGAAAGAAAAGGTAGAATAACTCAATAAAACATAATGGTTGTTTGACATTCCAAGGTAATAAGGCTAAATGGTTTCACTAGTCTTGCACAAAAAAGGGCACCAAAAACACAATAATAATCTATGCTATTCAATCAAGGTGTGTCTCACTAGTGGAGGCCCAAGAAATAAAATATCATAGGATTATGCTTAAGCAAAGTCCACTCTTAAAACAAGATAGCTAGGTATATTGTGGCACAACAACTCACCTTCCTCCTTCCCTTGAAGGCTTTTCACACCCTAAAAGAATTATATCTCATCTTAAGATGATACATGTTGGGTAGCTTTATAGGCATGATACTGTACATTGCACCCCATTAGATTAATGAGTGATGGTATTAGGCTTCTAATAACAAGTTTTTTAGTAGTATTTATGAACAATGAGCCCATCTATAGTGCTCAAGATTTGGGGTATCCCCTGGTCTCCTCACCTAACAATTCTCAGTGGACCAAGGGTCTTGCAACTTGGCTTGAATGACATAGGCCACACCTTGGGGTATAGATTTCATTCTCCCCCTCTTTCTATACCTTGTTAGAAAACATGGTTGAGGTTTCCTTTGGGGTGATGAAGTCCCAAAGTAAGCCTCCTACTAAATGAAAAAAGGAATGTGTTATTTTTTCTGGTCCCTAGGCTTGCACTAGGTGCAAGGGGTGAGTATACATAGATAGCACTCCTTGGGTAAAAATATAAAAGATGTGGACTTAAAAGTTCTTTTAGTCCCCAATCTCACATTAAGCACAAGGGGAGAGCATACACACCAATGAATCCACCAAACATAGAAAAAATATTTCCTTTAAAAAATGGAAGTGTTAGTTATTATAAATAACAAAACACAAAACCCTACATCAAATATGTTAGTATGTTTAGGGTTTTTGTCTTCTCCAAATGAAAACCAAGCTACACAACTCACATCAGTATACTTGATCAATTTCACCATTTACATGATCATTTTTTGTTTCCTGAATTGCATCGTGTGGTCAATGAAATGTGTAGTTTCCTTGATCAATTACGTTGTTTCTAGACAAACACACCAATTTTCATGAAACAAAAGATTTTTTTGGGTGATACCACAATAGTGGGTTACACTTTTTGGACAAACTTGACATTGAACTGAATTTTTTTAACTAAATCTTCACTTTTAAACACCTATAACTACTACACCATGAGGGAATTGAAGATGATGCAAACTAGTGATTTGTGACATTTTTTCTATAGATTCTAAATATATATTTAAAAAAAAATGTGGAATCAATATGCATTTCTTTTTCCATCTCCTTCAAAAAATAGTTTTTAATAGTAAACACCATTTTTAAAGAGTGATGTGTACTTGCTAACACATAATTTTTTTTCTATGAAGGATAAAATTATATATTTTTTGAATTTAGATCTGTAACTATGATATATAGGGCATGAATTTGGTTTCATAGTGTTTTATTGAATACTTTTTTTCTTAATTAAGTTTTGAAGTCAAACCAATTACAATTTAGACATAGGTTTACTTGCTAACACAAATTTTTTTGTATGTATCAAAATTCATTTTTTTTGTTGGATCAAGGACATCAATATCAAGGGCATAGATATTTTTTATATATTTTTTTGATAATATATTATTTTTCCACGTGTAGAATAGAGGGCTTGATTTTCAATGAAAAGCATATGTTTAATTAGTCTAAAAAAATACATAATAAAACCAAAATATATTAAAATTATACTTGATGGATAGCTCGTTTCAAGGAATATAATACTCCAATTGGTTATGTGAATTTGATTCCATTTTCATCTTCAAACTGAGCTATGAAATCCAAAATTTTGTAGAAAATTACTATAGCAGGGGGAGAAAAGATAAAAAGGGGTGTTTGAGCGAACCTAGGTTCGCTAGAAGGGGGTTCGATTGAACCCCTCTTTTTTTTGCTATTCTCCCCTTGATTTCATAAAGAAAATCCCACCAAAGTGGGTTCGAGTGAACATGGCATCAAAAGAGGGTTCACTCGAAGGGGGTGTTCGAGTGAACCGTTTTTTGGGTTCATGCGAACACCCCTCTTCGAGCAAACCCCTAAAAACTTGATTTTTTTTTGGAGCATTTTTGCAATTTTTCTTTGTGAAGGGAATTGTAACCCACTTATGTGGGATCACCATTTTCAAAAAAAGATAAAAAAACCCCTAACAAGATCTAGCATGATGAAAAATTCTAGTGTTAGATAACTGAAAAATATGATCTAAAATTAACTTAAATAAAAAAAATAGTGAAGAAAGAGAAAATAATAAAATTTAATAAAACTAAATCTTTAAAATATAATAACCAATTTGTTAATCAATTACGTTGTTTGGAGGATCAACTATGCTATTTCCCTAGTTAAATTCATCAAACTACATATTAGATACACCATAAAATCAATTGCTCAATCCCACATCAATTGCATACAAATATTTTAATTACATATATCACCATTCAAATGTGTCACTATGTAGAAAATTCATAGTTTGTAGTGTCATTTGTACCAAACTAAGTCCTATTGTGAAATTAAAAAACCCTAATTCTACACATAATAAATGTATTCCATTGCAAAATTCAAATGTTGAGAGTTTGGTACATGCCTTTGATGGCATGTCGTCTCATCGTCCATGGGTCCTAACTCTCTCAACACAATGATCTCCCTTTGGAATGCCCACAATCATCTTAGCACCTTCTCTCTTGAGGACTAAAAATCTTGACAACTAAGAGTGCAAGTGAGGATAATGAACCCCCACCTTGCTATTTATAGCCACCTAGCCCTAATTCTTCTTAACCACTCCGTCACCCTCCCTCCCATAATTCATCCTACATCCTTTAGTTCCCCCCTTGATATTTTCTTTACCTAATTTACCATTTTCTTCCCACCTATAGAGTTGATTGGACCTTTTTTTTGAGTTTGACCTAAAATTTTTACTTTTTTCATCAACCTCTCAAGGGGGAATTGTATCTCCATTTATTCATTCACTGGGGAAAACTAGGGCATGTTGTCACAAAATCCTTCATTCTTTCTTTGAAACAATTTTGTAACATTATCTCAAAGAGGGGCAAACTGTAGACATAAAGTTGACTAACTTGATTCTTTCAAAATATCATCTTTCCTCATCAATTTTTGTTCTTGATTTAATTAAATAATTATATTATTTAATTAAATTAACGTTATTTCCCCTTCATCCTATATAATTAAGTAATTTTTAATTATTTAATTATTATTTAAAAATTCAAAATTTTTTCCTCCTTTTCTACTATAATAAAAAGTAATTTTGAATTATTTAATCTGTTTATCTATTTCTTTATTTTCCTCCATTAATTAAATAATTTCAATTATTTAATTAATTTATTAATTATTTCCCTCTTAAAAATTGATTAAATAATTTATAATTATTTAATTTATTTATCTTCAAATTAATTGATGTAGGAGCATCCGGGGTGTAACAACAATCTTACATCAACCAAAAAAAGATTTGTGTTGTTTCCTTTCAATAAGGGCTTAATCGGGTTGAATTCGCTGAGTATGGACATTTGTAGGAGTTCAGAATTTTGGAGTAAGTGACATTTAGTGTTAATGGCATTCAATGAATTGGCTCATCGACAAGAAATGAAGATTTTGAAGAGACATTGTTCTGTGTCTCTCTGACATGGCGATAAAGGAAGGTGCTAGCAACAATGAACAATTGCATCAAAGGGAGATGTATATATATCGGCGGGACATCATTAGGAGTCCCTTTGGTATTCTGATTTCACATCTCATTGAAGAGAAAGATGTGTATCGATGAGAAATCTTATGGAGTCTGTTCGACACTCTGACGACATCAAACAAAGCTTTTCGGAAAGACTTTGGGATATTAGTGAGAGTTATGTTTGAGTCTCTTCAACATGCTGATAAAGTGGGACCAAGTTAAGTGATGACGAAAAAGGGAGATGATGTCATGATCGACAGGTGGTGACGAATGATTGAGAAAGGATGATGTGGAGGTTCTTCATCGGGTGGATAGGTGGATTTCGGTAGGACAACAACATAAGTCCCTTCGACAGTCGAATAGGACTTCGTCTACGAGACTTCACCATATCAGAAGGAGTTACTTGGGTGTCCCTTCAATGGAGCGAATAGGTGTATTGAGGTGACATTGGGAATTCAGAGAGACAAGGTTTCAAGTCCCTTCGATACTATGAAACGGTTGACATGTGGCATGGATGAACTGGTAGAAGGCTTGGCATAAAATTTGAAGATGAATAAGAGGTTGGCATGTGGCTACAAGGTACATCGAGAGGGTAGTGAATATTGGCGAAGATCTCAGTGGGACCAATAGGAAGGTAACAGTGATGGAGTTTGATGATGTGGATGGATAGATGGCAGAATGTGATTAGACGATAAGTTAATTCACATCGTTGTTGCGAATTGCAATTGGTGATGAGGATGGCGAGATATCAATGAGAGAGATCAATATTGATGAGACTCAAATCCATCTCAACCTAATAATGCAATGTATTTTCGATAGTAAGGTGGTTTTCATGGCGTAAATGTGGTATGATAGCATGCTAGAGATGACAGAGCAGACAACTAGGAAACCGTTCTTGATTGCTGGTTGGGTGACAAAGGTGATACTAAGGAAAGAAGAGTAAAATAATTAAATGAAGATTAGATTATAGGAAACCCTAGATGGTCAACAAGGTTACAATGAAGGAGAAGGCTTGCTGGTGAAGATAGAGAGGGAAGATAAAATTCAAGTTGACAAGGAAGTGAGGGGGAGGCTAGACTAGAGAGAGTCAGTTGTAACGGTTTGGTTGCGAGACCTGAGAGCCTAGAGGAAATCTATTTGAGACTTGCAGTTGCATGTAATCAAAGCCCATATGATGGCATGTGATGTTGTAATGTCTTTTTAGTAATAAAAGAAAGCTTTACTTTTCTCATGAATTTTTGTTGTGCAAACCTGTGTTTTGTGATGAGTTTTAGTTTCTAAGGGGAGTACCCTACATCATTAATATTTTCCTAAATCACAATAATTGAATAATTATTTATAATTATTTAATTAAATTAATTATTCTTCCCAACATTGATTTCTTCTAAAAATAAATAAAATTATTATTTTATTTATTTTCCCCTTTGCACATGATATAAGTAATTAATTAATTTAATTATTTTACTAATTTTCCATGCATTTCCACCTCATCAATCAACTTCCAATCAATTTGATTTCACTCTCCAATCAATTCGATCTTCTATCTAATCTATTCAACTTCACTAATAGTCACTCATACTTATATCATCAATCAATTCTTGTAACTAATCCACATGGTTGGTTAGCTCCAATTATGCAATCAGTTAACTCCTCATTAATTCCTCTCAAGCATTCTCATGCATTGGTCTATTTAGTCTTCCTTTCGATCTTAATAATTGATCGATATCACATGAAATCTATAAATATATCCATAATCAATCTATTATCTCCCTCTCTCTTTGCAAGCAATCTATACGCACATCATTTAAGTTATTTTGGGCTAAAGATATGAGAGCAATGATACACATCATTCTTCAAGTTGCAATTGGACAATAATGGAGCTAAGATAGGTTATCATGCATGTTTACTTTGTTTTGATTATTTAATTTCCTTATGCTTCATTGAGGTTAGTTAATTGATTGTTATTGTTATTTGCTTTTGTTGTTCATTATTCACATTCATTTTCATGATCCATAGATTTTAGACAATTTGATGATCATTAGTGAAGAGATCATATATTATTTTTTCATGAACATAAATACAATTTTTTTTTCATGTTTATTTACAAAAATCTTGCTATAAAGCAATGATCATAAAATATTAAAGCAATAGATGAGCTATTATTTCTAGGATTTCTCCCCATATAGTTTATTAGGGCAATATAAACCCATTACAAATAGTTTTTTATACCCAATAATTTTATATATTTTAGAATTTATGTGAAGCTCATTATTTTTTAAAATTGAACTAATAATCAAGAGAGAAACTAAAATATATTAAAAAACTAAAAAATGCTTTGAAGTTTATGTAATTCCACCTTGTCTATGGATGCATAAGATTTTTTAAAATATTTTTTATGTTTGCCTCTAAATCATCTTCTGGTCCTTGTGTCCATACAAAAGGAGATTTATAATTTTTATCTATTTTAATATAATACTGATAAGAAGTATTAGAGAGAAATACTATTCTATTTGAACACAAATATCATATACGACACTAATATCATTTTTTTATTTGTTTAACTTTTTATGATTGTAGGGAATAAAATTCTAATAACTTGTTTGAAGAAGATTATCAAGAGGAATTAAGGATGGAAATGATTGCCAAGTTTGATGATATATTCTTTATTTTTGTTTTAGTGATTACCTTGAACAACTATTCACTATAGTCCAGTATCCTATGTTATATATTTTTCTTTCTTTCTTGATAGTTTCCTTTTTTGTATTTTGTTTCTCTAAACATCTATTATTATAATCTCTCTAATGGGTTTTATGACATAATATTTATGCATTAACATGCAAGTTTTGTAGCATATATGCATTTTTTTTTTAACATAAGCACCATCACCATTATTAGGAGTCATCTTTTGAGAAATAAAAAAGATTGAGCTTTTGAAGAAATAATATTGTGCAATGTGTTTGATGTCCATGCAAATGATAGTTCATCATAAATTATTTTTGTAGGTTATTATCAAACAATATGCAATAATAAGTTCAAGATTTATCTCTATGTTCATTCAATTGAGAAAAAAAAGGGGTAAATATACTCTAATATATTGTGATAATATCCATGATATGCATTGACAGATAGAGCCAACCTACACTAGTACCTACGCTTATCTCTCCTTTAAATTTTTTGGCTTGACTTGTAAAAATTAAAATGTGAATCATATACCTTCCAACCACAATATGTTTTGGTTTATTTGATATTCTATATTCTATATCCCTTGAGTTAAAGTATAAATACACTACCTAATTATTGTTAGGAAAAAGGAGTTGTATCAACCTTTGATTATTCTTAGCATGTTTAATTATTTAATGTTGAAATTATATTTGATAATTATCCTATGTTGCTTTGTGAGTTACAACTTGTAGTTTCTATTTTTAAGGAGTCAAGTTGGAAGTTATTATTTATAGGTGGAGTTGTGCATGAAGGAAATTTTTATTTCATGTTGAGTTTGCATGGAATGTGAGCTTTGGATGTATGGTCATATTTTGGAAGGTGTAGGTTTTGCATGTGTAGGTTTAGTGATAATTGACAGTTGCAATATTGCATGTGGTGACATGTGGAAACTTACCATTATGCACTTGTAGTGGTTTTTGTGCTTTCCATGTTGCATCTTTAGCCTTTGGTATTTGATTTTAGAAATGTCTAATTAATGCATTGTATGCTCTTATATATTGAACACTTATATTTTGCAGTTTAAGATTGTTGTTTTGTTGAAGTACTATTATCTTGTCAAAATTAGTCTAGAATTGAGAAGTGTGAAGACTCTTACAAGAGCATAGCTCTACAATTATATTGTAACTTAAAGTTTCATATTTTGTTTTAGAGTGTGGGGTTTTTCTGTTGAAAGGATTTTCCCCATGTAAATTTTATGTTTTATTTTCATTGTTTATTTGATGATGATATGCATGTGCATCTAATGCTATAATTGTTTAAAGGTATTTAAGAAATTTTTACAACTATCTCCTTCTTAGATTGGTGTAGGAAGCATCTTCCATTCACTTGGATTCCTTTTAGTTGGTATCAGGCTCTAGCCAACCTTGATTCCATTGTTGGGTTTGCAGGTTTTTTTGATCTAATCTCTATTTCAATGGGATTTTTGTAAAATAATATTTTGTGACCTTTTTGCAAGAAAAATATGGAAAGCACATCCAATCTAGTAGAATCAAAATGGAGAATTTTAATGGTGGAAAATTTGAGTTATGGATGTTGAAGATGGAGGATATGCTCATGGATAGAGATCTATGGGTTGCAATATCTAGTACAAAACCAACTAACATAACTCATGGGATTTGATGGATCATAAAGCCGAGGGTTTGATAAGACTCTATTTGGCTAATTCTGCGCCCCTAAATGTCTATGAAGAGAAGACTTAAAATTCCATTTGGAAGAAACTTAGAGATGTTTATCAGGCTAAATCCATGGTAAAAAAGTTATTTTTGTAGAAGAAATTGTATTAGTTGAAGATGGAAGATGGAGGGTCTATTGTAGATCTCCTAAATGCCTTTAACATTTTGATAGCACAATTGGGTTCTATTAGTGAAAAAAATGAAGATTAGGATTATTGCATGCTTTTATTATGATCTTTGCTAGACATATGGAATTAATTGGTAATGGCCATTGGGAGTACTACCCCACATTTCAAGATGGATGAGGTGGTTGCATCACAATTACCCAAAAAGATGTAGAGGAAATATTTTGAGATGGATAATGAGGCTCTTGTTGTTCGTGGAAGAACTAAAGAGAAATGAAACCAAAAAGATAAGAAGTTGAAATTAAAATCCTTGGGGAGATTTAAGTCTCTTGGAAAGTCTAAGGAAAAATGTTGGAATTATGAAAAATCTGATCATTTCTACAAAGAGTGCAAGGAGGAGAAGAAAAATAAAGGTAAAAAGAATTTCTTATACTCAAACTTTGAAAAATCCTCTCAAGATGATACATATTATTTTGTTGTGACCTTGGAAAACCATGCATCAGAATATGTGTTGTTAATAAACTACGGTGCTTCTTTCCACATGACCTCATACATGGGTTGGTTCTCGAAGTATGAAGAATATGATAGTGGGAAGGTGTATCTAGGTGATGACTCTTATCTAAAGATTGTTGGTTATGGTAGAGTCAAGATCAAATTACATGATGGTAGAGTGAAGGAGATTGATGGTGTCTTGCATATCCTGGGTTTGGCATGGAAGCTACTCACAGTGAGTAAATTGAAAGATTTAGGTGTATAGGTTGTTTTATTGAGTGGAGGATGTAAGATGAAAAGAAGAGATATGGTGTTGGCTAAGGGTGTTTGGATCAACACCTTGTATAAGATAGAAGCATGCACATGGTTCAATATAATAGTTCTTCTGACAAGGCAATGAAGAGACTTTTGGATTCTTCATCCTCACCATTAGATCAAGCATAAAAGAAGTTTGTAGCATCTACATTTGATGGTTGTGCATTTTGGGTATCTAAGGGTTCTCATTTCTTGGAAATGAAGCTTCCTATAGAGAAGAAAATGTTGTGGCACAAACACCTTAGTCACATTGGTGAGAGGGATCTTATAGCCCTAAAATCTAAGAGCCTTGTTGAAGCCCTTGATGATTGTAATCTCGAGTTTGACTTTTATGAATATTGTATATATGAAAAGCATCATTGTTTTTACTTTTATTCTAGTTGTCATAAGTCCTCTAGGGTTTTAGACTATGTGCATGCAAATGTGTTTGTTCTTGTAAATGTTCCTTCGTTATCAATATCTATGTACTTTATTTCATTCATATATGATTATAGTAGGACAATTTTTTATTTTCTTAGAATTAAAGTTGAAGTCTTTAGTTGGTTTAATGAGTTTAAGGATCTTGTTGAAAATTAAACTAGTAGAAAGTTTAAGTGTTTTTGGTAGTGAGTTTTGTTTGAGAGAATCTGAAAAAATCTATAAAGAGCACGATATTGAGAGATCTAAGATAAATCCATACACCCTTGAAAAAAATGGAGTTGTGGAGAGGATGAATAGGATGTTGATGGAGATGGCTAGGAGTATACTGAGTGGTGCTGGCCTTGAGCATAATTTTTAGGCTAAAGTTGTAGCCATTGCATGTTATTTAATCAAAAAATATCCTACATTGGATCTTGTTGATAAGACACCCATGGAGGTGTGTTCTAGTTAAAATCCTTCGATGAGACATCTTAGAGTATTTGATTGTGAAGCTTACGCTCATGTTTCAATTGAGAAGAGGTCTAAGTTGGAGAACAAGGCCATTAAGTGTATCTTCATTGGCTATGGTGTCAGTATTAAGGGGTACAATATTTTTGATCCGATGGCCCATAAGGTTATCTATAGTAGAAGTGTGATATTTGAGAGATGAAACCTTCCACTATTGAGCTGCAACAAAAGAAAGAGGAGAAACAACAGTAGGTAGTTCATATTCTACCTACTCTAATGAAAGAAGAATCACATACTCTTGTTGGAACTCATGATGAGGAGAGTTTAAGAAGCTCTAAAAGTTCTGAGGAAGAAGAATAAGAACCTCAACCTCAATAATTCAAGAAGTTTACCAAAGATAGGAAAAAACCTAATAGGTTTGGATATTCACCTAAAAGGTTTGGTTATTCATTGTTGGATTCTAGTTGCATTATTTTTCTTTGATTTCTAACATTGATGAGCCTAAGAATTTTAGAGAGGTTATGGGTATGAGTGATGTAGATTCTTGGATGAAATCCATGAATGAAGAAATGAATTCTTTAAATAAAAATGATACTTGGGATCTGGTACCCTTTCTTGATGGATGTAAACTCCTTAGTTGTAAATGGGTGTTGAAGAAGAAATGTGGTGCTAATAGTAGTATTGAAAGCATAAGGCAAAATTGGTCACTAAGGGGTATTCACAAGTGGATGGAATTGATTATGTTGAGATATTCTCTCCTTTTGTAAAGCTAACATCTATCTGGTTCCTATTATCACTTACATCAACACATGGTCTAGAAGTGGAACAAATGGATGTGAAGACAATTTTCCTTCACGGTGGCTTTGAGGAAGAAATTTATGTCATAGCCAGAGAATTTTATGCTAAAAGGTAAAGAACATTTGCTATACAAATGACATTGAAAAAAAAAGATCCACCAGTGAATGTGTGTTCATGATGTTTGGTGGTGCTATGATCAATTGGATTAGTAAGTGACACACTATAACCAATTTATGCACTATAAAAACATAGTACATGGTAGATAATCATACTTGCAAAGAATCCATTTAGCTTAAGATATTGTGTTTTGATGCAAGAAAAATTACTATTTGTTGTGATAGTGAGAGTGTCATTTTCTTACTAGAGAATCCTACTTTCTCTTAGGATTAAGGTGTCTCAACCTTAGTGAGTCCCTTGATTATTTATTTAATTATTTTACCCTAAGTTTCTAAATTTATTTATTAAATGTAATAATAATTGTTTCAAAATTTCTTAGTCACTTTATGGGACCCAACAGGGAGTTGGCATCCTACATACAAGGTGTGAAAAGGAAAAATTGTGACACATGTCATTTGGACGCTCCATTGAGAAAAGGAAATTGTTTCTACCTCTAAAATGGGTGCCATGTTGACATGTGGTAGTTTTTTTGGAAGCATGCATTGGTGGGGTCCACTTGTGTGAATGTTAATATCTTTGGAAAAGTAGAAGCAATGAAAGGTGACACTTGTCACCTAGACACCCATTTGAGAATTGTAAATTGTTAAAACCTAAAAAAGGAGTGCCTTATTTCATGTGGCATGTTGTTGATTTGTTTATTGAAGCTTGAAGAGGAAACTTGTTTAACAAAGACTGAGTTTTCACTTAGAGTGACCAAGAGTTGTGAGTGAGTTCTATTTTGGTAGTAAAGCTGATTTTCTCTATGGGACGCCTAGCATGTGATGTTTCTTGATTTTTGGAGCTGCAAGCCTTGCATGTGTGCGCATGTTGTTGCATGTGCATGTATGCTTGATAGGTTGCTAATCGGGTCACTTGGGACTTGTACATGTTGTTAGTTTTAGTTTGCATGCATGTCGAGACTGAGAGATTGACACATGGCTATGTTGGATACCCATGTATGAGAAGTATATATTAATTCCTTAGTTCATTTTTTGATAGTAATGTTATTTTAATATCTATATGTCGTTATGCTGTCATATTCTCTCTAGAATTTGTATCACAGTGGATCAACACTTGCAAGAGCATAGAATTTAAATATTGTATGTAATAGTTTTGTTACTTTTAGTGTTGAAAAATGTTGTCAATGACCTTTTCACACTTGTTTGTACCCTCCTTATAAGACCAAGCTTAATGATTCCTTCAATTAGTGTTGTAATGTGTTTAACACACTCACATTAGGTCTTGGGCCCTTGTGAACTAAATGGACCTAGTCGTACCTTATTTAAGAGTGTTGTAAACTATTGTAACACACTTTCACACTTTTCTAGGGTTTTCATAAATAATAGGCTTATTTATGCTTTAATTGGCCTCATTTTGCATCCACAAGCCTTAATTTATGCATCTTTTCGATGATAATCCCAACATAAATCAACATCCAATCATAATTCAGTTGTTTTTAGGTTGTGTGGCCCATATTTAGTGATCTACGACTCATACACCACCTTGGGCGTATGAGTCCTACCTAGGGTTTTGGGTCCCAATCTGGATTTTACACCTTTCTAAGCATTTTTTAAAATGGTCCCATAATTTATGCCTAATGGGGCTCATACGCCACCTTGGGCATATGAGTCCCATGTGGCCCAAAATTAAAATTAATTCAAATTATTGGTGGAATTTTATCCTCCTAGATTTGATGTCCACTTGTAGTGTTGTAATTTTGAGAAATTTAGCATAATTAAGTATAAATACAAGTTTCTTTCACTCATTTTACACCTAGCAAGTTGAATGAGCATTCTTATAGCAGTTTTGTGTTCACAATAGAATTCAAGAGTTTACAAGAGCATTCAGAAGTCTTCAAGGGCTGATTATCAAGTGTTTTAGAGCATTATTCAAGCATCAAGCATCATGTCAAAGTCTTCATGCATCATGTTTATTTTTGAGCTAACATTTGTGATGTAGGGTTTCATGATTCAAGCTAGCATTCAATTCAATATCTATCACATTCAAGCAAGAGTCAAGATCTACATCCATTGGAGCCATTTGATACATATTTGTAGCCTCTTATTGCTAGGGTTTGGTGAGTTGCAACATCATATTTTGTTCATTCATCATTCTTTATTCCTATTTCATTTCATTTCAAGGTTTGATTACCAAAATGGGTTGGTCAAACCTCTTTCTACTAACAAAGCAACATTTTCCCCTCTCTTTAGTGTGTGATTTGTAGGTATATGTTGAAGACACATTGGAGAGCAAGTTTGGAGAAAGATGTCAAAGTGTTCAAAGTTATCAAATTTGTCACCTTCCATTGAAGATCATTAGGAGACTTCTACAAGTTAAAAACTAGGGTTTCAGATCCAGAAATCAATTGGGAAGGATAAAGCAGGCATTGAGGAGAAGATTCAGAATTTAAAGCTTCAAAAAACCGTAACTAGACTGATATGCCAGTTTTGGTGTATGAGTCCTAGTTTAGGTCATTTTCCAGATTTTTGTAGTTTTAGATACCCTTTTGCCAGATTTTAGTTTTTTCCCAAAAACCCTAATCTAGGACTAAATCGCCTAGTCTGGCGTATGAGTCCTAGTCAGCTTTAAAATCAATCTTTTCAACATTTCAAAGATTCATTCAATATCCTTTAGGTTTCCAAGTGCACACTTTTGATATCTCACCTTTCTGTTATGATTTACAATCTTTTCTAGGTCATTTTGTGAAACATTGCATTACATTAGGTTTAAGTATTAGGTTTTACATTTCATTTGTCTTTCCAAGCCATAGCTTGGTGGTGAACCCCTCATTAATTTACAATCATACCCTAAGACAACCGTATTGCAAGATCTCTTTCTCCTTTGTCTATCTTGGATTGAGATATCTAGGGTTTTCCTTGAATGAGAGAGTGTGAAGTTTGTTATTCTATCTCCCAAGCATAGAAGAAACAAAATATTCTACCTAAGTTCATTTTTGTGAACCTACATTTAGAAAATCATAATTCTGATTTGGAGTGCATCATCATCCTATATTTTTCTTGCATTAACATTGCATTAGGGTTTGCATTAGTTAATTGGAATTCTAGGGTTTCTAATTTTTGCATTAGTGAAAGTGCATATAGGTTACATTTTTACATCTCAAATAATTGAAAATGATATAAAATATGCATTTGTATTTATTTTATAGATCATACAATGAAAAAAGAATAAAAACCACTTAAAATCTTCTAATTTTTTTTGAAAAAAACCCTCATTGGGACTCATATGCCCCTCTGGGCGATTTAGTCCCATTGTAGATTTTGAACTGCATTTTCTAGGATTTAAAACTCTATTTCTGTACTCTTGTTTGCTATTTATATCTTTCTATTTCAATTTATAGAATTTTTTTAATAGTCATTTCATTATACTTAGCTTAAATTGCATTTGCATTCATTTTGCATTTAGTATCCCTTGCATGAATATTTGGTGCCCTATTGCTAATACTATAGTGAGATGAAGTTCAAGACTTGTGCCATATAAAAATGACCCCTTGTCATTTTCATGGTATTTTAGGTCTTGTTTCATGGTGTTGGAACTATGTTGCTCTAATTTATGTTGTGACATGGCTTAAACATGCTTATTTAGGTAATAAAATTAAAAGAATGACGTCTTGTGAAGGTGTTGTGAAGTGTTGTAAGACATTTCTACATTCTTCTAGACTCTATTAATTACAATTCACCTAAAAATCACATTTTCATTCATCAACAAGTTCTATTTTGAAGTGTTGTAAAGTCTTGTAACAAGCTTTCACACTCTTCTAGGCACATCTTCACTATTTACCCCTTTTTCATGCTTTATTTGACCCCTTTATGCTCTCATATGCTTAATTAAGTGTATTTTTGAGTATTATCCTGACAAACAACATTAAATACAACATATATCCTGACACACATTTTTAGGCCCTAGGTGGAACCCATTCGCCATGGGTGGCGAATGAGTCCCCCTTGGCCCCAAATTCAAAATATTTTAAATTTCCTTTTGGGATTTTATTCAAAATCACTTGATGTCAGCCTGCGATGAGGTATGAATGGGTAACTAAGGCACAAATGTGTATAAATAAGTGATTTTCACCTCATTTTACAGCTCCTACAATTCCTATTCATCAAGTTTAGTTATCCACCTATCCACTCAAGCATTCAAACCTTTTACAACATCTTTTCAAGCACTATTCAAGCACTTTGAAGCAACCATTTCCATTACTTTAGACTTGCATAATCAAGGGTTTGGTAAGTTGATAGCATTTGCATGTTGTTAGTTTATCATTCCTTTGCACTTCATTATTTTATTAAAGGTTTTATTACCAAAAATAGGGTTTGACTAAGGCAAACCCCTATTCACTAACCTTAAACCATTTCCCCCCTATTGCATGTTTGTTTGTAGACCTAGGAATGCAGATTTGACAAGATTTTTGGTGTTGAAGATTGGTTTACAAGTCAACTAGGTGCTTTAAGTCAACTCAAGTCTATTTCAAGCTTGGAGAAGGTTTTCTATTTGTTTCCTGTAGAATTGACTTCAACAACTCAACAAGCAGTGATTTATAGATCTAGTGTTGCAGAGTTGTCTCCTAATTTTTCAAAAATTTGTGAGATGACTGATTCACCACCTATGGCGAATGAGTCCCACCTTAGGACTGGAAATTTGAATTTTTTCAAATTCTAGATCTCGACAGACAGAAACTTTCTTCCAATAATTTTTCACTAGGACGACTAATTCGCCACCTTGGGTGAATGAGTCCCACTGTGAAAATTCCATGATTTCAAACAGCATCCACAACATTCTAGATTCATCATATTTTCCCCATGTACACTCAGATTCAACCCTTTCCTTTCTGTTTTGCATATTTTCTTCATTTAGTTCATTGTTGCATAGCACAATGTGTTTTCAAACATAGCTTTAATTTCACTTTTTCATTCATTTTCATTCATTCAGATCAGTCAATTGCATTTAGTTAACTTCATTTAGGTTAGACAACATCACGCATACCATTAATTGAATGAACCATTAGCATTTTTGCTCCTATCTCTATCCTTTTAGGTGAAAAACCCTAGAAGTTCAAGAGTTGCCCATAGGAGCCAAAATATCAACGGTTCAAGACTAATGTCATCTTGTGATAGCACAATCAGACCAAGGATCTTGGGTTGTCTAGCTCTTTCACTCCTAGTATTGACACTAGTAGAATAGGTATGGACCATACCCTTAAAAACTCTTTTCCTTCAAGTATTGTGATGCATGGTGAAACAAGGATTGATAATGTTCCACAAGAAAACATAATTCAAATTCATGAAGATTTAGAAAATCTACAAGATCAAGTGCAAAATTACAAAATTTCAATTGGACTACTATCCCTACTATAGATAACATTCATTGCATGCTTGAAAGTGAAGATGGAGTTGACCTTGTGTGTAACATAGTTCAAATTTTTGGAAAACACCTTACCTCAACCACTAGTTATGATTTACCCTCAAATAATGTCATAAGCCAAGGAGGAATTCAAATTCATCCTCCCACAACAATTTCCTCTATTCCTACCTATACCAACCCTCAAGTTACAAAAACAATACAACTGATTAGTAATGTGATTTCTTCCTTGGGTATTTCTGCTAGCATCCCTAGTCCCTTTGTGGCATCACATGTCATATCTCCTACCAATTTACCACCTATAAGCATTCCACACAATTGTCCCTTGAAAAAATTCACACCTTCACCTTTTTCACCTCCATCTTATAATACAAGCAATGACCCTCTCATAAACCAACTTTTGCAAACCGTTTCATCCCTTCAAAAGCAAGATTCCACCATCAATCAAAATAAAAATGGCCCACCTACATATTATGTCAAAATTAGTCCCTTATCCTTGGAGATATTGTAAATACCAATTCCACGAGATGTAGAGGTTCCTAGATTCAAGAAATATGGGGGGAAGGGTGATCCTTCTAACCATGTTTCCGCCTATACTGTCTTGTGTAGTGACTTTGTCCTTGATGATAAACTCTTGGCTAAGCTTTTCCCTAGGTCCTTGAAGGATACTTCCTTAGAATGGATACTTCCTTGAGGAATTTATAAACCATTTCCAAGTTTATATGACTCCTAATATGACCTTGGCCAATTTGATGAGATGTACACAAAAAGAAGAAGAAAAGATTACTGACTTTGTTTCACGCTATCAATCATTTTATTCCCAAATCGATGTCTAGGTTCCCAATCCTCACCTTCAAAAGATGTTCATAGAAAATTTGCAAAGGTACAAGATAAGTTTACCATGATTAAATTTCCCTCCTTCATACACTAATGTAATGCCATCCATGATTATTGAAACTTGGTTAGTAGTTTTGATACAAAATCCACCTCTAGCCGAGCTGAGAAGTTTAAGCCCGCAAACCAAAATAATTACCAACATTTTATAAAGTAGAATAAAGGATTCCTTCAACTTAATCCCCCTCAAAAAACAAGTCAAAATACCAATACCCAAGTAGCTATCGTAAAAGCAATGATACCATTTAACTACAGGGACTCAAAAATATAATTCACTCCCCTACCCGATACCCTTAATAACACAATGACCCAACTTTTAGAACAAAAAACAATAACCTTTCCTTTAGTTAAAACAATTGATCCTAATAAGTCTCTACCTTTGAAATTTAGATCAAATGATTGCCATTATCATCAAAAAATGGGACATGATACAAAACATTGTAAGTGTCTTAAACATCTTGTGCAAGACCTCATTGATTCTGGTTGACTCTTTGTTGGAGGTGTTAATGATCAAGGAAAATTATGTTTCCCCTCCTATCCAAACTTGCAAATATTTACCAAACCCATGCCAAAATATAATATTTCATTTGTCAAATCTAGTGAAACTACAAAGATTGATGTGATGAATGTTGACACAGATGGTGAGAACATAGATACAATCCAACAAAGTCCTATGAATACTAATCAACAAGAAAAAATTCTTATTGATGGTTTGGTTGCATTGGTCGAAACTCAACATCATAAGGGACAAACTAAAAAGCCTCTTGACATTGCTTTCTCCTCTAAAGATATACTTAAACATGTACTTGATGGTTCTCTTTACATAGCCGGCCAAATCTATGATAATCCCACTAATGTGATATTAATAGATCTCATTTGTGGAGAGAATGTGATCACCAAGAAATTCCTACTTCTGCATGAGCTCTATCAAAAAATATATGAAAAACCGAAAGAATGGATCAAGATGCATAGTGGTTTCACTTTCCCTACGATGGGATTGGTCACCTTACATTTAATAGTAGGACCAAAAATATTAGATATCTCATTCTCCATCATCCTGTAGTCAAACCAATTTCATGTGAAGCTAGGCTATCCATTGCTTCATTGAATTTCGTCTTGTCAATCATGCATAAATGCTTAAATTTTCCTGTTGAGAACAAAATTTTCTCTATACATCATAGTGGCTTTAACCCTTTTTCTTCTCATGGAAACTTTTCCTTTGACTTCTTTTGGCCTGAGCCTATGGAACCAATCAAATCACAAGAAGACTTCGTTTTCAAATCCTACCAAAAATTTAAGGAAAAATATATAGTGAAATTATCCCTTCGAAACATGCCTCTGATCACCACTAAGCCTACCATTCTGGATGAAACCATGATTGAACCATAAGACAATCCAAATAACCAGGATCAACCTAAGAAAAAACCTTCACCCGTTTCTTACAAAAGACCAAGAGATAACGAAAATATTCCTAGAATAAAACAAGTTTACAAAGTCCAAGAGAAAGTGGCTAAACAACCTTCCATGGTTCCTTTCATTCCTCCCCTTGGGGAAGAAAATAAACCTATGGTTGATCAACCAGCTCCTACACAAATATAACTTGAAAACCGAACTAAAAGAAATAGAAATTCTAGAGAGCATAGGCATGGATGTCATGCTCTTGCTCGAAAGTTCAATGATGAAATAAAGAAAGAAAATCAAGATCCAAACTTGACTGAAGCAATGCATGATGAGTCACCCCCTTCATAGAAACAAAATGATCCTATACAACAACTACAATAAGAGCTAAAACCTTCTTTGGACATTATCATTTGACCTCTTGTTGCGATTAATTTAGATGACGATGATGAGATTGCAAAGATCAATGAGCAAGTGCATAATGAATTGAATACATTGTTTTCTTCTTCCATGAGCTTAAAAAAAATTCTCCTAAGAAGAGTGTTGAACTTGGTGATGGACCTAGTTCAACATTTGCTATTATCCCTTTGGATAGTTTTCTTCCTTCTATATATGATGAACACGATTGGGATGCAGATGACATACTCATAGGTTGACTCGCATGTACCTTACTAGTCCTTTGCATTACTTGTTTTTATTTTGTGTGATTTCATGTGCGTAATGTGATCCCCCACAATGTTATATTTGATGCATCTCTCTCTCTCTTTGTGAAATTACTCTATTTGTACCTTCATTCTTCTCTATATCGTAAATATTTTATCCTTTCCTTTATTCTTTTCTTTGTCTTGTGTTTTCCATTTTGGGGATGACGCAAGGCATCAAGGCATTCGTGTCTCTTCCATGTTGACCCAAAAGATTTTCCTTTATCTTTTCACTTGTCTCATGTTTTCCTTTTGGGGATGATGAAAGGTGTTGAGGCATTCATGTCTCTTCCATGTTGACCCAAAAGATTTTCCTTTATCTTTTCACTTGTCTTGTATTTTTCTTTTGGGGATGAAACAAGGTGTCGAGACATCCACATCTCTTCCATGTTGACCTAAAAGGATTTTCCTTTGTTTTCACTCTCTTTGTGTGATTCTTCTAGTTCTCTGAGTACTTGGGGAATGATGACAATTCTGAGCTCTCTAAAAATATTGAAAGAACATACTGACTCCAAATCTATAGATCCCTCATGTGTTTTGGGGGCAACCCATCTCTTATCTTTTCTTTTGCACGACATAGCTTTATTTGGAAACATATGACTTGGCATAAGGCTTTCCAAGTTGGCTCTCATGTCTTATTTATTGTTAGCATTTATAATTTTCTACTTTAAAGCAATTGATCACAACATGGTGTTTAGTAATTCCTTTAAAGTGGCATACATTGGATTTATTATTTTGCATTTCATGTTTCATGGTGTACTCTTCTTACTTTATGCAATGTGTCTTTTGCTTTGTGATGACATTGGGTGTGATGTCCTTCAAGACTGTGATCTATCTTAGCATATTATATTCCTCTTAGTGGCTTGATGTGACACACTACATCCCCTAAGTTGTGAATATTTTATTCTTTGATTGGTCCACTCTGGGAGATATTAGGTACAATGTTCCCTAAGATAAAGACCTTATGTGAACTAAGCAAGACTCCTTTGAATGTTCCTTATTGTTTCATTTTAATTTTCAGTTATATGGCCACCTTGCATAATAAATATTGCACGCTTGTGGAGCCATCTTGTTTGTTCATGAGTTCCAAGCATACGAAGCCTTGCTTTCCTCATGAAGCTCAAATTTCATTATTGTGTGGTGCCTTATCAAAGTTATCAAGAGGTATAACGTTGGTATGGTTTGATGGGAAGCCCAATTGAGGCATGAATTTCCCATAGCCACTCACATGTGTGGGTGAGTGCATATTGGCCATGTGTGTGTCTCACCTCTTTTAGATCCTCACCCAGTAGACAACTTGAAGTTCGGCTGCCTCAAAGTGAGCATGCATTTTTTAGAAAAACAACCTAGATCTGATCCATATTGTGTTAGACAAATAGTCAAAGCTTGATCCATCCATTTTTGTTTTGTTTTTATTTTTTCTTTATCTTTAGTAGTGTATGCTTATGCCTTAATGATGCTCTTTATATCATTTTCATGTGTGTTCTTTTGTACCTATGTAAGTTAGCCATGGGATCTTGATCCTAGGGGCTTGATCACCCATCTTGATCATTTCCATCCTATCTTACTTGCATTGAAACACTTGGACCCCTCTTGAAGTGAGTTTGTCTACTTTAGTGTGAGTTTGAAGCATGTTCACCCTCTCACTAAAGTGGGGGCTAAATGTAGTGTCAAAAAATGTCACCAGTGACATTTTCACACTTGTTTGGTCCCTCATAAAATTGAGCTTAATGATTCCTTGACTTAGTGTTGTAATGTGTTTAACACACTCAGATTAGGTTTTGGGCCCTTGTGAACTAAATGGACCTTGTTGTACCTTATTTAAGAGTATTGTAATGTTTTGTAATACACTTTCAAAATTTTCTAGGGTTTTCATAAATAATTGGGATTCTTTATGCTTTAATTGGCATCATTTTGCATCCACAAGCCTTAATTTATGCATCTTTTTGAGAACAATCTCAAAATAAATCAACATTCAATCATAATTCAGGTGCTTTTAGGTTGTTTGGCCCAAATTTAGTGATCTGGGACTCATACACCACCTTGGGCGTATGAGTCCCACCTAGGGTTTTGGGTCCTGATCTAGATTTTACACCTTTCTAAGCATTTTTTAAAATGGACCCATAATTTATGCTTAATGGGACTCATACGCCACCTTGGGAATATGAGTATGTGTGGCCCAAAATTAAAATTAATTCAAATTCTTGGCAATATTTTATCCTCCTAGATCTGATGTTGGCTTGTAGTGTTGTAATTTTCAGAAATTTAGCATAATTAAGTATAAATACAAGTTTCTTTCACTTATTTTACACCTAGCAAGTTAAATGAGCATCCTTATAGGTAGTTTATGTTCACAAGAGCATTCAAGTGTTTACAACAGCATTCAAGAGTCTTAAGGGGTTGATTATGAAGTGTTTTAGAGAAATTTTCAACCATTAAGCGTCATGTCAAAGTCTTCATGCATCATGTTTGTTTTTGATCTAACATTTGTGATGTCGGGTTTCATGATTCAAGCTAGAATTCATTTCAAGATCTATAACATTGAAGAAAGAGTCAAGATCTACATCCATTGGAGCCATCTCATACATGTTAACAACCTCTTATTGCTAGGGTTTGGTGAGTTGCAACATCATATTTTGTTCATTCATCATTCTCCATTCCTATTTCATTTCATTTCAAGGTTTGATTACCAAAACAGGGTTTGACCAAGAAAACCCATTTTTACTAACAAAGTAGCATTTTTCCCTCTCTTTAGTGTGTGATTTTTAGGTCTATGTTGAAGACACATTGAAGAGCATGTTTGGAAATTTTTTTCAAAGTTTTCAAAGTTGTCATCTTGCATTGAAGATCATTAGGATACTTCTATAGGTTACAAATTAGGGTTTCAGATTCATAAATCAATTGGGAAGGAAATAGTAGACATTGATGAATAGATCCAAACTTTGAAGCTTCAAAAAACCCTAACTAGACTGATACACTAGTTCTAGTGTATGAGTCCTAGTTTAGGTCATTTTCCAATTTTTTGCAGTTTCAGACAACCTTTTGCCAGATTTTAGTTTTTTCCCAAAAATCCTAATCTGGGACTAAATTGCTCAGTTTGGTGTATGAGTCCCAGTTAGCTTTAAAATTGGTTTTCTCAACATTAGAGCTTCATTCAATCTCCTTTAGGTTTTCAGGTGCACACTTCTAATATCTCTCACCTTTCTGTTTTGATTTACATGATTTTCTAGGCCATTTTGTGAAAGATTGCATTACATTAGGTTTAAATATTAGGTTTTATATTTCATTTGTCTTTCCAAGCCCTAGCTTGGTGGTGAACCCCTCATTAATTTACAATCAAACCCTAGGACAACCCTATTGCAAGCTCTCTTTCTCCTTTCTCTATCTTGGATTGAGATCTCTAGGGTTTTCATTGAATGAGAGTGTGAGGTTTGTTATTCTATCTCCCAAGCATAGAAGCAACAAAATATCATACCTTTCATTACTGTAATATGATTGATCTATACTTTTGTGTGTGGGTTTTTTCCAGAAAGGGTTGTCCCATGTAACTTCTATGTTATGTGGTTTATGTATTTAAATATGAAATAACTATTTGCATGTGCTTTCTTAAGTGAAATTGTGAATGCGTAAAGGATTTGAAATGAAGTTTTGAAACCCTCTCCTAATTGATTTTCATTAGGGAAGCATTTCCGCACTCATATTCCTTTCAATTGGTATTAGAAGCTTGGCAAAATTTTTTATCCTTGTTGGGTTTGAAGGGTTTTTGTGCTTATCTAGATTCAATGGGAGTTCTTGCAAAGAGAGCTTTGTAATCCTATTTGCAGTATTAAGATGACAAACATATTTGGAAGAATAGAGATGGAGAAATTCAATGGTGGCAATTTTGAGTTGTGGAAACTCAAAATTGAGGATATGCTCGTAGATAGAGCTCTATGGGCTATAATATCTAGTACAAAATAAGTAGCAAACTCCACAAAATGATTGGGACTTAATGGGTCAAGAAGGCAAGGGTCTGATATGACTCTATTTGGCTAATTTTGTGCTCCTAAATGTCCATGAGGAGAAGATTGAAGCTAGTCTTTGGAAGAAGCTTGGTGACATTTACCAAGGGAAATCCTTGGTAAATAAGTTATTATTGAGAAAGAAACTATATTCTCTAAGGATGGAGGAAAGAGGATTAGTTGCTGATCACTTGAATGTATTTAATACACTTGTTGCTCAACTGGGTTCTCTTGGTGTGAATATTGATGATGAGGATTGTTGCATGCTTTTGCTATGTTCTTTGCTAGACTCGTGGGATGAGTTGGTGATAGCTATTGGAAGCAAAACAAACACTTTCAAGATAGAAGATGTGGTTGCTTTGCTGTTGTCTGAGGAGATGTAGAGGAAATATTCTGAGATGGCCAAGGAGGCCTTGTCTATTCATGGTAGATCAAAGGAGAAAAAAAAGAAAAAGGAAAATAAATCTATGTCCAATTCTCTAGGGAGATCTAAGTCTCCTGGTGAAAGTTCCAAGGATAAATGCTAGAATTGTGGGAATGTTGGAATTAGATGAAGATTGTTGGCATTTAAGTTTTGATTGGTTGGCATTAGATTGCCATAGATGTCAACTAAATGAATACAATATTTGTATGCAGCTACAGGAATAGGTATAGCTACAAAAACATCTCAGTTTGTAGTTACAGTTGAGTACAGTTCAGGCGACAGGAAGTTCACTACCTGGTAATAGGAGCTTCACAGTGACGGGTTTAATAGAGTCAAAATGACTTTAAAAATCAAGTTACGGTTTTAATATGCAAAAATCCAAATTTGTAGCTTGGACCAATGAGAAATTTGATGTGGCTAAAGGATATTGGAAGAATGACAACTTAGTGATATGTAAATTTTATCCTGCTAGGGTTTGTGGATACGTAAAGTTTTGTTGAGTGCAGCTACAAAAGATTATATTTTCTTCTATTGGTGTTTAGAAGTATTGACAACTACAAGATAATATGCAACTGACTTAACCTTGAGTTGAAGCCTTTATTTTTATAAGGTATGGAAAACTTAAACCCTAAGTTGACACCTCTTTTGGGAAGGAAGTTGTCTATATTAGATTTTTTGCTTTTTAATCTTCTTTCCTTGTGATTCGAATAAAATCTAGATTTATTCCTTTCTTAGAGGAAATGCTTTTGTAGCAGTGATTGAAGGGAAATATTTTTTGTAAAATATTTGTGTTTAAGTTACCTCTTGTTGTTTCTGGGGATGACCTAGATAAAATTATTTATTGCAGATTAGACATTGCAATCAGATTTGCAAGCTACAGATAATATTGGGTAGATCAAAGCTACACAATTTTTTTTTTGTTTTGATTAAAAAAAAAGAAGAAGCTTTTTATTTAATGGAATCTAGTTTAAAGAGGAGAAGCAACATCAAATATTTTAGCTACTCAAGAGGAGCATTAAAAACTTACAGATGAAAGAGCATGAAAAGAATAAGATCTTGTTTTTATTTAATGTTTTGCAAAATACTGCTACAAAAATATCAGCTTGATATGCTACAAGAATATATCAAAAATATGTAGACAATTTGCTACAAAAAAAGTAAGAAAGTTATTGACATAAAATTGCTGATTTATTTGTCCAAAGTTTAGGGCTATGAATTTTTGATTTGATCTACATGAGTGATATATACCAAAGTTTTTTATTCATTGCTGTGGTGTGTACATAATGCTGTAAGCTTCAGAACAGAGAGTGTGAGATAGAAGTATGAGTGTGGAGAAGAGAAGATAACTCTGTGAAAATAGAGTATGTATTTTACTGTGTTGAATATGCTACTGCAACCACCTCTAGTGTTGTGAGAAAAAGAAGGGTGAGAGTGGAGAGAAGAGAGGTGTGATAAGAGTTGAGATGACTCTATAAAAATAGAGTATGCATATTTCTGAGTGTAGAATGTTTTCATTTGTTGTAGAGTTGTGAGAATACATATGTTGGTTTTGTAGAGACTTATTGTGTGAAGGAAAATTGTAGAGTCTTGTAGAATAAGTGCAGAATACTTGCAAGAGTTGGATGGGATAGAAGATGGGAAGTTTTTTGAGGAAAACAAGTTGACATAAGTGCATAAATATTTTGAGTTACAAAATCTCATTTGTAACATGGTAATGAAATTATCATCATAAATCTCTTATTGTAATCTCATCTAAGTGGGTGCTCAAATTAGGGGTATAAGCTCCTTTAAGTTGGTGCTCATAAACTTGGGATAGGTGTTTCTTTGAGTTGGTGCTCATAAAATGGGAATTGGTATTCCTTTGGGTTGGTGCCCATACATTGTAACAAAAGACATTTTCATTGTGAAGCTAGATTGGAGCAATAGCCTCCAACAACTATTCTCACTGAGGTTGTTTCCCATCTTGGGTTTTTCCTCGTACATCATGTGTTGTGGGACAAAATTTGTGTGATTGGCTGAGTTACCTTATTTATGCTCTGAGTTTATTCTTTTAGATTTTTTTGTTACATTGCTTAGAAAGTTATAATTTGCAGCCCACTGATTCACCCCCCCTCTTAGTGGTCTTTGTGTTCCTTCAATTGGTATAAGAGCATTTGGTTCCCTGTTAGAAAGCTTTCTCTAGCTTCGGTAGATTCTAGTTTGTGAACACAATTTCTAAGCATGAATCCTCCTCTCTCAAAGTACCTATGTTTGATGGCACCAACTATGCCTTTTGGAGTAGAAGAATGGAAACCTACCTATCCTCCTTAGGTTGTGATGTATAGTTGATGGTAAAAAATGGTTACAATGTTCCCTAAACTCCTCCAACTGATCCTGATGCTAAAAAAGAATATGAGTTCAATGCCAAGGCCAAGCATGCTATTCTTAGTGGATTTTCTAATACCAAGTTTGTCAAAGTAATGCACTGCAAATTTGCAAAACAAACATGGGATAAGCTACAAAAGATTTATGAAGGTGATGAGAATGTGAAGGAAGCTAAGTTGCAAAATCTTAGAGCTCTTTTTGAAGGCTTGAAGATGAGAGACGATGAAAACATTACTAATTACTTACTAAGAGTAGATGAGATTATTAATGGTGTAAGAGGACTTGGAGAAGAAGTTGAAGATAATGTAATTGTCAAATTTTTTTTGAGGTCATTAACAACAAAATATGATACTAAAGTTTTTGCCATAGAAGAAGCTAGATACACGAAGAATTTCTCTATGGATGAATTATTTGGTTCATTATCATCCTATGAGGTGAGGAATGTGAGTGTTGAACCCTCTAGGAGAGAAGCTACCTTCAACTTGGTGAAGAAAGGAAAATAAGTAGCTGCAAATGTTGATGAAGAATATCTTGACAATGCTGAAGCAAACTTTGTCAAGAAACTGAAGAAAGGATTGGGCAAGTACAAGGACAAGTTGCCATTCAAGTGTTTTAATTGTGGCAAGATTAGACATTTTTCTGCTAAGTGTCATTATGAGAAGGAAGAAAAAACTGAAGAAACTAAAAAATTCAGACCTAAGAAGTACTACAAATCTAAGAAGAAAAACTATTAGAGGAAGAGAAGTATTCTCACTGTTGAAAGTGAGATATTAGATAATGAAAGTGATTCAGCTGAAGACTCTAGTGAATATGAGAAAGAGGTTAATCTCTTCATGGCTTAAGAATTTATAAATGAAAACAAGACTCAAATATTGAAAATAATACTCAATCTGAAAATACAAAATCAATTGATAGTGATGAGGAAGATGAAGTTGATGTTGAGGTTGATCTTCAAGGAGAGCTGATTTTCTCTCTTGATGAACTAAACAAGTTGAAGAAAGAGCATACCAAATTAAAGAAAAATGCCTCAAAATAACAAGACCAGTTAGAAAAGAGTATTGTTACTCTAAAGGTTCAGATGGAAGAAGCAAAAAGAATAAGTGAAGTTTTGAAATCTGAAATTGAAGCAAAGCAAAAAGAATGCCATGAGTTGGAACAAGAGGTAGTAACTTTGAGGAAAGAGTTAGAAGCTTGTCAAGATGATCTAAAGTTGAGAATGAAAAATGAGAGAAACACTAATGCTTTAAATGATATACTTGGTAAGTAGAAAAAGAAAAAATATTATAGTGGTGTTGGCTATGAACATGGTGAGAGCTCAAATATGGGCGAAAAAATCAAGAAGAAGATTGTTTTCACTGCTGCCACAAGTGAAAATGTTGCTGCCCCAAAATATAGTGATGTTGCTACCCCAAATAATAACAACCCAAGAGATGGTATTGATGTTGCAACAAGAGAAAATGCTGCTATCTCAAGAGATAGTACTACTGCCCCAAAGGATAACTCTGCTACTCTAAAAGTTAATGCTGCTAGCCCAAGGATGAGAGGGTCTATTGCTGCTATGAATACGACTAGAAGTATTCCTTAGTATAATAAATGGTATACCCTTAAGTTTTATGGCTATTTATTTAGATGTAATGCATTTGGTCATAAGTTCATTCATTTCAAAATGGTGAAGAGAGCAGTTCCAAATTTCATGAGCAAAAATCCATTTACACCATTGAGAGATTTGGATGTTGAGTGTTACAATTGCAATAATCTGGGACATAGAAGTGCAGATTGTAAAAGTTTCAATTTTCCTATGCTCAATGAGAAGATTGAATGTTATTATTGTCATAACTATGGACACACAACAAAATTTTGTAGAGCAAGATCTACTAAACTTGAGAAAATTGTAGCTGTTGCCCCCAAGAACAAAAATGAAGAAAAATTAGTAGCCAAGAAGAATGAAACCAAACAAGAGTGGAAAGAAGTAAGGAAAGACAAAGTTCAATCAAACATGATTGCACAAACAACATTACACATAGAAAAAAAAATTCTATGGGTGATAGATAGTGGCTGCTCCAACCACATGACTGGCGACAAGAACAGGTTCAAACATCTAGAAGATTGGAATGGTGGTTCAATTAAGCTTGGTAATAACTCCTCAATCAAGATAAAAGGTAAAAGAACCCTAAGTATTGATGGGAAACTGCTCACTAAGGATGTGTATTATGTTGAAGGGTTGAAACACAACTTACTTAGTGTAAGTAAAAATGTGTGAAAATGGTTATAATTTTTCATTTGATTCCAAAGGATGTGAAATCAGGAAGGAAAATAATGGAAGATTAGTTGTTGAAGGTAAAATAACTGATGGAAATGTCTACAACTTGAAAGAATGTCATGAAGCTCTTGATGTATGATTGGACAAGTGGATGAGAGCTGGTTATGGCATAGGAGGTTAGGTCACATAAATTTTGACAAACTTGTCAAGGTTAGCTCAAAAGGATATGTGAGACACATGCCAAAGATAACCAAACCAACAAACATTATTTGTGATGAATGTCAAAAAGGGAAGCAAACTAAAGTTAGTTTCAATACTAAAGAGTACTCAACCACAAGGCCACTTGGGTTAGTACATACATATTTATGTGGTCCTACAAGGACAAGATACTTGAATGGTGAAAAATAATTTATGTTGTTGATAGATGACTACTCAAGGATGACTTGGGTAACTTTCTTGCAAGATAAGTCACAAGAATTTGAAGATTCAAGGTATTCAGAAAAATGGTTGAGAAAGAAAGTGGTTTCAAGCTAAAATGCTTAAGATCAGACCATGGTGGAGAGTTTACCTCAAATTAGTTTGAATATTATTGTGAACAACATGGGATTAGAATACAATATTCTGCTGCATGAACAACTCAACAAAATGGATTTGTTGAGAGGAAGAATAGGACTATGAAAGAAATGGCAAGAACTATGCTTAATGAGTCAAATCTGCCAGATGTTTATTGGAAAGAGGTTGTCCATACAATAGTATACACACTAAATAGAGCCAAACTAAGAGTGCACAACAAAAGGACACCATATGAGCTATGGTATGGTAAGAAACCTTCTGTCAAACATTTCAAAGTTTTTGGTAGTAAGTGTTTAATTAAGAAAGATGATGATGGGCTTGGTAGTTTTGATGTAAGATGTGATAATGGAATATTTTTAGGATACTCAACTCATAGTAAGGCATATAAATGTTTCAACAAACACCTCAAGAGAATAGTTGAGTGTGTACATGTGAGAATAGATGAAGATTTGCAGCAGTCATGGAAAAAATCAGAAAATCAGATTTAAGAACATCATAATGAAAGTGAAGAGCAATCTAAAAATGAAGAAGAAGTAGTTGAAAAACCTCCAAACAAACCCCCTAGCAAGTATGTTGAGAAGTACCACCCTGAAAAATCAGATTATTGGAAGCAAAGATAGTGGTGTGCAAACAAGAAGAAAATATGTTGGAAATGATGATCAAGTCAACTTGTGTCTTCTAACTGAAATAGAACCAAAGAATTACAATGAGGCCAACTCAAGTGAAGATTGGATAAAGGCTGTGAAAGAAGAGCTACAAAATATTGAAAGAAATAAGACATGGGATTTAGTTCCAAGACCAATTGGTAAGAACATCATTGGCACAAAATGGGTCTACAGAAACAAGGTAAATGAAGAAGGTAAAGTGATTAGAAACAAAGCTCGACTAGTATGCAAATGATATTCTCAAGTTGAGGGCATAGATTTTGAGGAAAATTTTTCCCCAGTTGCAAGACTAGAGGCTATTAGAATGTTCTTAGCATTCTCAGCATACATAGATTACAAGGTTTATCAAATGGATGCTAAATCCGCATTCTTGAATGGTAACCTTGAGGAAGAAGTCTACATGGAGCAACCTAAAGGGTTTGAGTCACTTGAGAAAGGAGATTAGGTATGCAGATTGAGAAAAGCTCTATATGGACTAAAACAAGCACCTAGAGCATGGTACTCTAGATTGGACATCTATTTACATCAACAAGGCTTCAAAAGAGGATGTGTTGACAAAAGTCTCTACACCAAAGTGGAAGGTAATCATATGATTATCAATGTTGTTTATGTAGATGATATCATCTTTTCTGGAAGTCATGATGATTTGTGCAAGAAATTTTCTGATCAAATGCAACAAGAGTTTGAAATGTCAATGATGGGTGAGCTATCCTACTTTCTTGGTTTGCAAATTTCACAATTAGACAAAGGAATTTTTATTTCACAAATCAAGTATGCTAAAAACATGTTGAAAAGGTTTCAAATGGATGATTGTAATCCTGTTAGTACACCTATGGTGACTGGGTGTAAGTTGTCCAAGAATGATGATTCGCCAGATGTTGATCAAACCATGTTTAGATCCATGATTGGTAGTCTTTTGTACCTTACTGCTTCTAGACCAGATATTGTACAAGTAGTTTGTATGGTAGCTAGATTTCAAGCTTCTCCAAAGCAATCCCATTTGAATGTTGTAAGAAGAATTTTAAGATATTTTCAAGGTAGTTTTACCTGTGGTTTATGGTATGCTAAAATGATGACTTCACTTTGCAAGCTTACACAAATGTTGATTGGGTTGGGTGCATAGATGACAGGAAAAGAACGAGTGGAGGTGCTTTCTTCCTTGGTGGTAGATTGGTCTCTTGGCACAGTAAAAAGAAAGAATCTATCTCATTATCTACAGTTGAAGCATAATACATAGTTGTTGCCTCATGTTGCTCTCAAGTTCTCTAGATAAAATAAACACTAAAAGATATCTAGGTAGAATATTCAACACCTATTTCCATTGTGTGACAATTCTAGTGCAATCAATATCTCTAAAAATCTAGTCATGCACTCACGAACAAAGCACATAGCTATTAAGTACCATTTCTTGAGAGAAAAAGTGAGTGAAAATGAAGTTCAACTTGAGTATGTGAATACTAGTGAGAAAACTGCTAATATCCTTACCAAACCCTTGCCCAAAGAGAAATTTAAGTATTTGAGAAAGAGATTGGGAGTTGTATCTCCCTCTTCCAACACTTAATTAGATTTGGAAGTTTATGTTTTAGGGGGAGCTTATTGTATTTCATCTTACATCCCTAATTTTTTTCTACTCCAAGGGATAGAAGTGATACGTTCAAAGGTGAAGGAGAGATGGTTGCTGCTATAACAATCATTTCTAATGTTTTGCTTCCCTTTATATGTTTCTTCAAAAAGAAGATTATTGTTGTCCAAGCTTATTGATGCTCTTTTTGCTGGTATATGCATTCTTTTTGTTTGGTGTGTTCAGTGGTATCATGCAACATATAATGTTCATGACAGGGGGAGAAAATATGAAAGTGGTGTGTTCAGTGGTATCAGTGATGTGTTCAACTGTTTATTCTATTTTATACCACAGTGGCATCTAATTTGCATGTGATCTTTATGGAACCCTTTTCTGTTGTTGTCAAAGGGGGAGAAAGTATCTTGAAAAGGGGAGAAAGAATCTTGCAGGTGATGTTGTGAAGTTTTATTTGGAGGATGTAGAGGTCAAACTTCTGTTGGTAGCGTAGAGATTCAATTGGTTAACATCAATGCCAAAGGGGGAGGTTGTTGGGATTAGATGAAGATTGTCATCATTTAAGTTTTGATTGGTTGGCATTAGAATGCCATTGATGTCAACTCAATGAATACAATGTTTGTATGCAGCTACAAGAATAGGGATAGCTACAAAAACATCTTAGTTTGCAGTTATAGTTGAGTAAAGTTCAAGCGACAGGAAGTTCACTGCCTAGTGACAGGAGCTTCATAGCAGCAGGTTTAATAGAGTCAAAATGACTTTAAAAAGAAGGCTACGATTTTAACATGCAAAAAGCCAACTTTGCAGCTTGGACCCATGAGAAAGCTGACATGGCTAAAGGAGATTGGAAGAATGACAACTTAGTGATATGTAAGGTTTATCCTACTAGGGTTTGTGGATACATAAAGTTTTGCTGAGTGCAGCTACAAAAGATTAGATTTTCTTCTGTCAGTGTTTAGAAGTCTTGACAACTACAGGATAATAAGCAGCCGACTTAACCTTGAGTTAAAGCCTTTGTTTTTATAAGGTATGGAAAACTTAAACCCTAAGTTGACAACTCTTTTGGGAAGGCGGTTGTCTATATCATATTTTTTTCTTTTTGATCTTCTTTCCTTGTGATTCAAATAAAATCTGGTTTTATTCCTTGCTTAGAGGCAAAGCTTCTATAGTAGCTATTGAAGGGAAATATTTTTTGTAAAATATTTGTGTTTAAGTTACCTCCTGCTATTTCTGGGGATGCTCTAGATAAAATTATTTATTATAGATTAGACATTGCAATCAGATTTGCAAGCTGCAGATAATATTGGGCAGATCAAATCTATAGGATTTTTTTTTGTTTTGATTAAAAACAAAAGAAGAATCTTTTTATTTAATGGTAGCTAGTTTAAAGAGGAGAATCAACATCGAATATTTCAGCTACTCAAGAGGAGCATTAAAAAATTATAGATGGAAGAACATGAAAATAATAAGATCTTGTTTTTATTTAATGTTCTAAAAAGTACTACTATAGAAATATCAGCTTGATATGCTACAAGAATATACCAAAAATCTGCAGACAGTTTTCTACAAAAAAGTCAGAAAGTTATTGACATAAATTTGCAGATTTATTTGTTCAAAGTTTAGGGCTACAAATTTTTGATTTGATCTACAAGAGTGATATATACCAAATTTTTTTATTCATTGTTGTGGTGTGTACATAATTTTGTAAGCTTCAGAACAGAGAGTGTGAGATAGAAGTATGTGTGTGGAGAAGAGAAGATAACTCTATGAAAATAGAGTATGCATTTTCCTGTGTGTTGAATATGCTAATGCAACCAACTCCAGTGTTGTGAGAAAAAGAAGGGTAAGAGTGGAGAGAAAAGAGGTGTGATAAGAGTTGTGATAAAAATAGAGTATGCATATTTCTAAGTGTAGAATGTTTTCATTTGCTGCAGAGTTGTGAGAATGCATATGCTGGTTTTCTATATCAGATTTTTTTCTTTTTGATCTTCTTTCCTTGTGATTCGAACAAAATATGGTTTTATTCCTTGCTTAGAGGCAAAGCTTCTATAGTAGCGATTGAAGGGAAATATTTTTTGTAAAATATTTGTGTTTAAGTTACCTCCTATTGTTTCTAGGGATGACCTAGATAAAATTATTTATTGTAGATTAGACATTGCAATCAGATTTGCAAGCTACAAATAATATTGGGCAGATCAAAGCTACAAAAATTTGTTTTTTGTTTTAATAAAAAAAAAGAAGAAGCTTTTTATTTAATGGAATCTAGTTTAAAGAGGAGAAGGAACATCGAATATTTCAGCTACTCAAGAGGAGCATTAAAAACTTGCAGATGAAAGAACATGAAAAGAATAAGATCTTGTTTTTATTTAATGTTTTGTAAAATACTGCTACAAAAATATCAGCTTGATATGCTACAAGAATATATCAAAAATATGCAGACAGTTTGCTACAGAAAATTCAGAAAGTTATTGACATAAAATTGCAGATTTATTTGTCCAAAGTTTAGGGCTATGAATTTTTGATTTGATCTACATGAGTGATATATACCAAAGTTTTTTATTCATTGCTGTGGTGTGTACATAATGCTGTAACCTTCAAAATAGAGAGTGTGAGATAGAAGTATGAGTGTGGAGAAGAGAAGATAACTTTGTGAAAATAGAGTATGTATTTTCCTGTGTGTTGAATATGCTATTGCAACCACCTCCAGTGTTGTTGTGAGAAAAAGAAGGGTGAGAGTGGAGAGAAGAGAGGTGTGATAAGAGTTGAGATGACTCTATAAAAATAGAGTATGCATATTTCTGAGTGTAGAATGTTTTCATTTGTTGTAGAGTTGTGAGAATACATATGTTGGTTTTGTAGAGACTTATTGTGTGAATACAGATTGTAGAGTCTTGTAGAATAAGTGCAGAATACTTGCAAGAGTTGGTTGGTGATAGAAGATGGGAAGTTGTTTGAGGAAAAAAGTTGACATAAGTGCAGAAATATTTTGAGTTACAAAATCTCATTTGTAACACGGTACTAAAATTGTAATCATAAATCGTTTATTGTAATCTCATCTGAGTGGGTGCTCAAATTAGGGGTAGAAGCTCCTTTGAGTTGGTGCTCATAAACTTGGGATAGGTGTTCCTTTGATTTGGTGCTCATAAATTGGGACTTGGTGTTCCTTTGGGTTGGTGCCCATACATTCTAACAAAAGACATTTTCATTGTGAGGCTAGATTGGAGCAGTAACCTCTAGCAGCTATTCTCACTGAGGTTTTTTCCCATCTTGGGTTTTTCCTCATACATCATGTGTTGTGGGATGCACTTTGTGTGATTGGATGAGTTACCTTATTTATGCTTTTAGAGTTTTTTGTTACATTGATTAGAAAGTTATAATTTGTAGTCCATTGATTCACCCCCCTCTCAATGGTCTTTGTGTTCCTTCATGGAAATCCATAAATTTTTAGAAAAATGCAAAGAGGAGAAAAAGAAGAAAAAATATAAACCCTTTGATTCTAAATCCTTGTATGAGGATGCAGATGCATTTGTGGAAGCCTTGGAACCACATGCATCAGAAGATGTGTGGTTGATTGAATCGGGTGATTCTTTCCACATGATCTCTCATAGAGGTTGGTTCTCAAAGTATGAAGAGTGTGATGATGGAAAGGTGTACCTAGGTTATGACTCTCACCTAAAGTTTTTTGGTCATGGAAGAGTTAGGATTTGATCTCTGATGGTAGATGTAACGCCATGCCGTGTGAACCCCAAAGGACAACAAATAAACACAATTTTTTTTTAAAAGAGAAACATTGCATAAGAAAAGTATGTACATGCTGTTAGAACTCTAAAATTCTGAGAATTTTAAAAGTTATTCATACCCATGAGTTTCTAAATGAGTCCTTACCATAAGTACAAAAGCCTTTCTTCATGTCACTTTGACCCATATTTTGTCTTAGTTTCCTCTTGAGTCCATCTAAATCTGAATATTTCACAGTATATTTCCTATCGACAAGAGATGATCAGGGTCTCCCCAATCCATATTGCATTTTCTGCTAATATAATTTTGTTGCAGTCTTTCAACAAGACTTCAGGGATGTCATACCGATCAGAATTCATCTACAGGAACCTATCGACAGGACACGATTCATTGTCTCGGTGGCAGAAAATCACATCAGAAAGAAGGCTCTCATCGGGATAAGTCATAATGAAACCATATATGTGTTATCGACCGACACGTTTTGGCTAAACCAAAAGTCTTTGGAGTGAGGTCTTACTGAATGTATTATGTCTCATCGACCAGCGCACAAGGAGTTATATCGGCCAGACAAAGGGCTATTGAGATGAACTCTTATCGCATGTGTCGGATCTTGTCGATAATGCATAATGGGGATCCTATTGAATAATCATCAGGGTGAAGTTATGTAGTCCTGCCGACTCATGTTTCTCACCGAAGTATTGTTTCATTATAAAAAAGGTAAATATGTATCAGTGACCAAAAAAGATACTAAAGAACATATCTCAGTGAAGCACAAAGTAATCTATGAAACATCTCGTCGACTCCAAAAGTCATAGCAAAACATAAGATAAAGGGATATCTATCGGCAAGATAGTGGTTATCGCTATATGTCATAGTGAGTTATTGTAGGTCATATTGATCAGAAAGCAAAGTGAACTTATCGCTGAGACAATAATTATCGAGGAGTCATATTGAACACATAAGAGTCTTATCAATTAGGATACAAACTGTTACATCGACCAGACTTAAGCCATCAGTGAAATTTCTTGTAGCATCTATTCTGTCTCGCCGATACTATTGAATGTGGGTCCCGTCATTGCCATCGGAATGAAGTCATGAAGTCTTACTGACCCCTATGTCACAGTGACAAGATTCAAACTTGGAGATACGTTCGGTGAGACTGGCTTCTTCAGTGAGAGCTATGTGAATCCTATCGAATGAAGGTCCACCGGTAGGAAAATTGCTATGTCATGGTGATCAGAAAGTGAACTTAAGGAGATGTTTTGGCAAGACATGAAGTGAGCTATGGGACATCTTGCCGACTCCATAAGTCACAATGATGGTTTTCATCGATGAGAGTTTCAACGATATACTTTTGATTGAAGGAATAACCGTCGGTGAGACATTGAACATCGGTAAGACTGTGTAATGTCTTCGTGGGAGTCCAATGAATAGTTGTAAAGGCTCGAATGAAATAAATTCTTGGATGTGAATGCGAATGGATGTGACTTTTCATGTGGCTGATATATAAAACCCATTTTTTGACAGCAAAAAGAAGAAGAGAAACAGAGTAAAAAATACAGTAGGATACAAATTTTTTTGAGACTATGATGCATGATTGAAAAATAATGGAGATTTAAATTGAATTTCTAATGTGATGACATTTTTCTAGTTTTAGTTGTTTGTTGTGTTGATTAAAAGTATTGCTGAAGTTGTCTCCAAGGTTGATATTTTCTAATTTGTTGAACTGATAATATCAAGGATATTTCTCAGTTTATCAGTGCACATTTGTTGTAATTGTATGGTTGGATTAATTGGGTGTTTCAAGGAAAGATTAAATCTTTTAAAACAATCATAGTAATTAGGGAATCTCATTTGGGTCTTTGAGAAGAACTTGGTAATCACAGTCTTGCATGTTTATACACATTATAAACTAAAATATGTGCCAAACAATTTGAATGTTTTCCAGAAATAAGTTACCAATTTAGATTTCATTTGACTCCGCATACCCAATAAGGCACTAGTCTCTGCACTTTTCATCATTTAGTTTCATTCATTTCTTACATTTGTTAACCAAACATATTAGGTTTTAGTTTTAATATCACTAATACCAAATCAAATTTCATTTGTCCACTCCCACTTACCATTGTGGAAAAAACAAGTCAAGAGAGATAAGCACAAGTCAAGTCTGCCTCACTGATATAGGTACACCTGCCTAGGTATAGCAGCACCTGAAGAGTAGAAGGTCTTAACCTTTTGACCTTGTTTGTTACCCTAAAACATACCAAGATATTGGCAACCTCTTGAGGCATTTAGGCTATGTTTTTGAGAGCTAACAAATTGGCGACTCTGCTGGGGACAAACATCAGAAAATCCGGTTCCAGCCTATCCATCCATAGAGTCAATAAAGTTCTAAAATCCGTCATTAACCAAAGGTTCACAATTGTTTCATTTGCACTCCCCATTCAAGTCACACACTTATCAAATTGGTGACTCTGCTGGGGAAAAACATCAGAAAATCTGGTTCCAGCCTATCCATCCATAGAGTGAATAAAGTTCTAAAATCGGTCTTTAACCAAAGGTTCACAATTTTTTCATTTGCACTCGCTATCCGAGTCACACACTTAACAAATTGGCGACTCCGTTGGGGATCATTTCAGAATATCCAGTTGAAGACCATCATATAGAGTCATTGAAGAAAGATTTATAATTTGAAAAGTTTTAGAAAAAGTGATTCCGCTGGGGAGAAGATCAAAAATAATTATTTCAAAAGAATCATTTTCCTACTTTCGGAAAAGTAGGTGGTGACTCTGGTAAAAACTTGATGAAGAATGGATAGACAATCTGTGTATGGAACAAAAGAATATTTTATAGGAGTTAAAGAATTGAAAAAGCAATGGCTGCAAGTGGAGAAATAAATACTACAATTGAAGAAAGAAACACTACAACCGGACCAACAACTATTAGAATTCTGCAATAAGAATGAATACACAAATGCAAGTGGTTCTTGGATTCAACAAGCGCCTCATGATACAATTGGAAATTTTTACAATGGAGGCGATGCACTTCATGCGCAACAAAACATTTATTCATCACAGCCATCAAAGCAAGTAAATGCTTATCTAGTCCCCCTTGGACAAAGATTGGTGAGTTATCAAGATTGTAATTGTGATCAATGTCAAATACAACACAATTCTAGCCCACTTGGACACGTCAATTAGAATCTGCAGCAAGGTGCATCTTGAAACCAACAATCTGAAAATGATTTATGTTTCAAAAATATTTGGAAGGCCCTTCTTGACATAAGAAGAAATAGAGGAGAATCTAGGCATTTTTTGATTTGCAGAATGTTAGAAATTTGTACGCAAATGCCTATGAATTACAGGCTCCATGGACCCAAGTTTATTGAATAGCTCATGAGAGTATATTGGCCCAATTCAATTCATTGACCTAAGTCACTAAAACCGGTCACTTTTGACCAAGTGAATGTGTTGATTGATATCATAGATAAGGAAAGGGATGAGGATAATTGTGACATCATTGATGAAGACAGAGACATTGATAAGATGATGCAGCCAATAGAAGATGAGACATGTGTAGGTGAAAACAATTCCTATGATAGCCTGCATGAGGAAGACGAAGATATTGAAATTATTTCCTGCATAATAGATTGTGACAGGGAAAGCAATGTGTGTTATGAGGGATCCAATGAATATTCAGATTGTGAAGAGGAACTTGTGGATTTTGATCTACAATTAGGTGATTCTTGCAGTTCTTGTGATAATCAAGAAGAAGAAGCAATGGAAAATGTGGATCCATTTGATAGTGAACAAGCAACACTTCCAACCACAATTGAAAGCCATGAAGACACATTTGATGAAGAAGAGGTATTTTCAAATCCGCTTTATGGTGAGGAAGAAATATTTTCAGACAAACAAAGTGATATTTCAAATTATGGAACAAATAACTATGCTGGTAATGTTTCTATTTTTTCATTCTCTAATGATCTTGAAACTCTTTTTGATGATGAAAAAAGTGAAGGATACAACTGTAGTGATAGGGAAGAAGAAACATGTTCACTTAGTAGTGAGTAAATTTCAGATTTGCTAACTCTTGAATACCAGAGATGTGCACATGAAGGTGATTCTAAAGTTCTGTGTCCAGCTTACATTTGTTTTGACAACGAAATTTCTTTGTTCAATGATTCATATGACTCCCAGTGCATCTCTCAAAATGATGGAGAAACCTTTGAAGTTGATAAAAAATATGTGTCCATTCAAGATGAGGTATGTGATTTTGAAATTTCTAACTTGTGGAGAAAACATTTATTTGCATACCAAGGATGATAGAAGCCCAACATTGATTGCTTCATATATGCATGATATTGAAGACAAGAGTCATAATCCAGTGTTGTCTCCAAATGGTGATATGGAAGAGGTGCAAAAGGTTTCATATTTGTTTGTCTCAAACAATGTTGATATGATAGAATTTTTTGATTCTCAAGAGAAGCACTTTGATGGTGAAATTTTAGTACAACTGGGAGAGTGTTTTATAATACATAATAGTGAAAAAGATAATGAGAAATGTTGCATTGAATATGCATGTACTTTTTATATTGAAGATAAAAGAGATTTGTCCCATGATGATGGAGAATTTGAACTTCAGATTGGAAGGGAATTTGGGCCAAGCTGAGCATGATGATTCTCTAAAAAATTTCAATAACAGTGACAGGGAATATTGCATGAATATCTTCAAGAGGAATCTGATGAACTCAAAGCAAAGCCAGGTGTTTGAAAGAGGAAAGTATGGTCCTTTCTTTTGGATGACCTTGAGCCATCATTTATGGTGTGAATTTTAGACTGTAATAGTTCAAAACTGATGAAGTTGAAACACAGAGGATTAAGGTTTGCTAGTGCATGGACAACTTTTGATAATCCTCTTAAAATTATTTTCCATGCACAGTAGTTTAGGGTTTTTCATCTCCATTTCAAATTCATTTCCATTTCCATTTTGCTCACTAGTCCATCACTTTGAGTCTGGTCTGCTCACCCAGAAATTTGGATCCTTGCAATGATCTCACAATCATTCATCCCCAGATGGAGCCACTGTTAGAACTATAAAATTATGAGAATTTTACAAGTTGTTCATACCCATGAGTACAAAATCCTTTCTTCATGTCACGTTGGCCCATATTTTTGTCTTAGTGTCCTGTTGAGTCCATCTAAATCTGAATATTTCACAGTATATTTCCTATCGGCAAGAGATGATCAGGGTCTCCCCGATCTATATTGCATTTCTGCTAATATACTTTTGTTGTAGTCTTTTGGAAAGACTTCAGGGATGTCATACCGATCAGAATTCATCTACAGGCACCTATCGGTAGGACATGATTCATTGTCTTGACGACATAAAATCACATCGGCAAGAAGGCTCTCGTCGGGATAAGTCATAATGAAACCATATATGTCTTACTGACCGACACGTTTCAGCTAAACCAAAAGTCTTCAGAGTGAGGTCTTACCGAATGTATTATGTCTCACCAACCGACGCACGAGGAGATATATCATCTAGACAAAGGGCTATCAGGATGAACTCTTACCACATGCGTTGGGTCTTGCCGATAATGCATAATGGGGATCCTATTGAATAATCATCGGGGTGAAGTTATGTAGTCCTGCCGACTCATGTGTCTCGTTGAAGTATTGTTTCATCAGCAAAAAGGTAAATATGTCTCAGCGACCTAAAAAGATAATAAAGAACATATCTTGATGAAACACAAAGTAATCTATGAAACATCTCCCCGACTCCAAAAGTCATAGCGAAACATAAGATAAAGGGATATCTATCGGCAAGACAGTGGTTATCGCTATATGTCATAGCGAGTTATTATCGGTCATACTTATCAAAAAGAAAAGTGAACTTATCGTCGAGACAATAATGATCAAGAAGAGTCATACCAAACACATAAGATTCGTATCGATCGGGTACAAAGGGTTACATTGGCTAGACTTAAGCCGTCGGTGAAATGTAATGTAGTATCTGTTTGGTCTCACTGATACTGTTGAAGGTGGGTCCCATCATTTCCATTGGAATAAAGTCATGAATTCTTACTGACCCCTATGTCATAGTGACAAGATTCAAACTTGGAGATACGTTCGGTGAGACTGGCTTCTTCGGCGAGAGCTATATGAATCATACTGAATGAAGGTCTGTCGGCAGGAAAATTGCTATGTCACGATGATCCGAAAGTGAACTTAAGGAGATGTTTCAGTAAGACATGAAGTGAGATGTGGGACATCTTGCCAACTCCATAAGTCACAGAGATGGTTTTCATCGATGAGAGTTTCAATGATATACTTTTGATTGAAGGAATAACCGTCGGTGAGACATTGAACATTGGTAAGACTGTGTAATGTCTTTGCAGGAGTCCAATGAATAGTTGTAAAGGCTTGAATGAAATAACTGCCCAGATGTTAATGCGAATGGACGTGAATTTTCATGTGGCCGATATATAAAACCCATTTTTTGACAACAGAAAGAAGAAGAGAGACAGAGTAAAAAATATAGTAGGATACAAATTTTTTTGAGACTATGATGCATGATTGAAAAAAAATGGAGATTTCAATTGAATTTCTGATGTGATGACATTTTTTTTTGTTTTAGTTGTTTGTTGTGTTGATTAAAGTATTGCTAAAGTTGTTGTTAGAGTAATAAGTTATTATGCTTAATTAATTACTTCACATTGATTAATTAATTAAGTCACTTATTCCTCTTTTTTACTTAAGCCAAACTTAGGCACATTTATTAATTAATTATTAATTATTAAGTGTGCACACTAGGGTTTCATTTAGGGTTTCCCTTTTAGGGTTTCTTGATCTACTTCATAAGGATTGATCACTTTGTAATAATTGATTCTCTTAATGCATTTTACTGAGAGGTTTACAGAACATCGTTTTTGGTTCTTCATGTCTTTTGCATGTGACAGGTATTCATTTGCATGCAGGTGATCTTGGATTCTAACATGGTATCAGAGCTCCAGACCTGTAGCTGCTTGTTCGTGATCTGAAGATATGGCCTTTCAGTGAGTTTCAAGTGCAAGGGTTTCCACAGATAATTTTTGATTGAATCTAGGGGTAGCCTAATTTTCTGGGCATTTTGGGACAAAACGGACCTCGCCATTGAGTCCGCAACGCCCAAAAACCCCCATTTTCATATAAAATTTGTCTATTTTGGTGCAAGTGCACGCAGATCGAGGCATGTTCTTCAAAAAATTAAAACATCAATTTTTTTAAAAATCCGCCGCCGGGCGGCCGGGCGGCCATACCACCTGCGCATAGCCTATCGACCGGGCCCTCCGATATGGAAGACCACAAGCCTGCGCCTAGCCCCGGCAACTTTCCAGCTCTGAAGAATATTCCGGTGAATTCAGGCATATTCCGGTGCCGAGAATTTTTTTTTCCGCAGGGGTCCAATTTTTTGCGGTGACGGCCAGACGGCCGTCAAATTTATGCTCGGCTTTGCTGACGTCAGCATGACATCATGATGACGTCATCTGTACGGCCTGCCCTCTTTGCCCCCTCCTAACCCTAGTTTGCCCTAAAAGAGCAGTTTTTTTCTTTTGGTCATAACTTGGGCATACGGTATCGAAATAGGGCAAACGAGATATCGCCGGAAAGCTGGTTTCGAGCACTTTCCAGTAGTACTGTTTATTTTTCAGTATTTTACTATTTTCCTGCATTTATTGCTGTTTGAAGTCAGATGTACTTTTTATGCTTCCGAGCTCATAACTTTTTGCCACGATCTCCGTTTTTCACCTCGTTTGAAGTGTCAGAAAGGTATTGAGGAGCTCTAGGTTGCTGTCCATGCACTTTTTCTGTATCTTTCCCAGGTTTATCACTTAGTCCAGATTTGGCCCGATGGGTTGTTTGGCGATTACTTGGATGTTTTGGCAGTTGGGAGAGTGCATCTTGCATCTTTGCACTTCGTTTTCAGTAATACATCATTCAATAATTGTTTGCTGCTTCATAGATTCCAGAGTTGTTCCCATTTGGAGTTTTCGAGTGTTCCGTGGCATCGGGTCTTCTGTTGCTTTATCATGATTCCTTGAGTCAATCAGTGACTCTCATCTGGTTTCAGTAGTATACAGAAGAATATTTCCTTGCTTGCCTATATCAAGTTCCAGTGTTACTCTACAGAGTTCTTCCAGTGCTTCTTTGCAGCATGTTATCTCATTGTAAGGGGGTTTTTGTCCCACTGGGTTTTTCCTTCTCTTACTCCTTGCATTTGTAAATGGGTACCTGATCAGGCCTAGTTGTCGGGACCCATCTTTGTTTACATGCATCTTATTCTAGTGTTTTAGCTTCTTCCTAAGTTCATCTTAAGGGGGGGTGTTAGAGTAATAAGTTATTATGCTTAATTAATTACATCACATTGATTAATTAATTAAGTCACTTATTCCTCTTTACTTAAGCTAAACTTAGGCACATTTATTAATTAATTATTAATTATTAAGTGTGCACACTAGGGTTTCATTTAGGGTTTCCCTTTTAGGGTTTCTTGATCTCCTTCATAAGGATTGATCACTTTGTAATAATTGATTCTCTTAATGCATTTTTACTGAGAGGTTTATAGAACATCATTTTTGGTTCTTCATGTCTTTTGCATGTGATAGGTATTCATTTGCATGCAGGTGATCTTGGATTCTAACAGTTGTCTCCAAGGTCGATATTTTCTAATTGTTTGAACTAATAATATCAAGGATATTTCTCAGTTTATCAGTGCACATTTTCTATAACTGTATGGTTGGATTAATTGGGTATTTCAAGGAAAGATTAAATCTTTTAAAAAAATCATAGTAATTAGGGAATCTCATTTGGATCATTAAGAAGAACTTGGTAATCACAGTCTTGCATGTTTATACAAGTTATAAACTAAAATATGTTCCAAACAATTTGAATGTTTTCTAGAAATAAGTTACTAATTTAGATTTCATTTGACTCCACATACCCAATAAGGAACTAGTCTCTGCACTTTTCATCATTTAGTTTCATTCATTTTTTACATTTGTTAGCTAAACATATTAGGTTTTAGTTTTAATATCGCTGATACCAAATTAAATTTCATTTGTCCACTCCCACTTGCCATTGTGGGAAAAAAAAGTCAAGAGAGATAAGCACAAGTCAAGTCTGCCTCACTCATATAGGTACACCCACCTAGGTATAGCAGCACATGAAGAGTAGAAGGTCTTAACCTTTTGACCTTGTTTGTTACCCTAAAACGTACCAAGAGATTGACAACCTCTTGAGGCATTTTTCCTGCGTTTTGGAGAGCTAACACATGCTTTACATGAAAAACCATTGTGCATACAAAGAATCATGTACATCCTCTGGGGTACATGTGGTGGCATTACTAAACATAAAATCCATACCAATACAAAAGCAAATGAAAACCAAGATTACATAATGATGCCATACAACCATTAATGATCAACAAAGAAGAAAACAATACATTATTTTTTTACAATTCAATTCACATTTCCATAATACAATTGTGGAGCATATTTCCACAAATACAACATATCAAGGATAGAATGGTACATTACATAGTGCTTCCCTTATATCAATGGGAAAAGTACATCGAGTACAAGAATGATACATCAATGAAGAATATGGTAAAAAATGAGGAAAATTCTTCAACCAGGTGAAGCTTTGGAACTCTGCATCCACTTCTACATCATGAACACATCTTGGGAACCCAATGGGGCACATAGCATGTTCCACCTGACTGCGTGGACCCGAAGGCCCACCCCCGTGCTAGGAGATGACAAGAAAGGATCCACATCCAAATAAGGTTAGGCAGACAAGGCTAACTCAACACTAAGATAAAACAACATCAAACAAGTACAACAACACTTCCAGAGGCTACAAAATAGAGGAAAGTAAATGGGTACTGTGGGAGAGTGTCATTGCATGTCCTTACATGAATTATCCGGACAACCTATCACAAGGTGCTGCCTCCATCTATGGTTATCCTAATTTCCTATCTCAAGGCGCCTCTCCATAGGGTGACTCATGTGGGACCACTTACCTTTCGTGAGGACAAGGCAGTGATCTTACTGACTAGGTCTTCTCATCCCATCCTTAGCCTGTGAAAGTACTAACAGTATGGGTGAGGCACATAATTAATCTTGTTTAATGTTTAACTACCCAAACCCACTAGTTCATTAATTATATTATCACTTGTTTAGGAAACTCTTCCATAGGTTACCCTAACAACCCCTTTGTGTGCCAACCCCCATGAAGAGCCACCCTCCCCAATAGTTCTAAAGCAAGATCACAACAACAAGGTGTTTACCAAACATAAAAGCCACAAAAAAAAAGTACGTGTAAGGCATGAACCATCTTGCTCATAGTCATAACCAAAAGGCCAAGAAAATCATGGAACAAGGTACAACCACAAGAGCTCAAAATAGAAATACGATCAATGGAAACAAAAAGGTCAACACAAAGGTCTAATAATGGGAAAATTCAACACAAAATAGGTTTCCCATCACCTCTGGAAGCCTAATAACCTACCTCACAAGACAAACAAAAGAAAGTAACTTAAGCAATACAGGTTCCCAACATTTCCAAAACATATCTAGACATAAGATTACCTCAAAATCAAAATAAGGCAAGAGGAAAATATGATCAACATGTAACCACTAGTATGCATAAGGAATCAATTCCAAAGAGTATTCAAAATAAATAAATAACTATCTAAACATATTCAAGGTAAACTATAAATATACATTCACTTAAAAGTAAACATAATCCAATCTTATTAAAGATAATGTAAAGAATAATTAAATAATCAGCTATAATTAAATTCATTTCCATAATATCTTTAAAATAGATAAGCACTATGAAAACCTATAGTATGTAAACCATCAAATTTGTCTTGATTTTAAAATTCCTAGTCTGTACATTTGTTTACTTCAAAATAATTAAAATTTAAAATATAACCTATATATTTGTTACTTTAAAATAATAAATTTAATTTGAATGTAACATGTTTGTTTACTACAAATAAATTTAATCAAAAATATAACATTTACGCAAATCACAAATCTAATAGTAAAGGAATTTGTAAATAAATTTAACTTTAACTAACTTGTAGTTAAATATAATTTTGAATGCACTTTCAAAATAAATCTAATTTGAATGTATTAGGAAATAAATCTGATTTGAAATGTATGAGAAAATAAATCAAATTTTAAATGTACCCAGATAGTAAACACAACACTTATTTACGTTATAACATTTCGCTCATAAAAGATCATTAAAATATTTAAAGAACTATGATCCTAATATTCTTGATTAATTAATTTTTACGACAAAATAGTAAATTATAAGAGCACAAGATTCTATTTTACTTTTTATCTATTCATTCATGAAAATATCATTTAAAAACTAATTAAAGGATTGTGTTAACACCCTTTAAAGCAAATACCTAATTACTCCACTTTAACACAAACAAATTACCTTAAAATATAAATATAAAAGAGACACACCATTAAATATAAATATAAAAGAAACACATCACTTCTTAGGGAAAGTGAAATAATATAAATGTAAGTAATTCCATTTCTTTTCTTCTATACTTATTTTCCCGAATTTACTACCTACATAATCATATAGAAGAATTGCTTCTTACAAATAGCCAAACCCTAACTTATACGATTATCTCTCTAAAATTAACTCAATAATTAACAACAAAGTTACTAATTAGCAGGAGATATTAATAAAAGGACCATAAAGTTTATATGAACTAAATAAGCGACAACTATAAATGACATGGAATTCAATTCAAGCAATCATTACATCACAACCATGAATACTCCACGGATAAAATGATACTTCCATTTGAACAATAACCAATTAATCCAATCTACATTAGTTTCATGGATGCTTCACAAGATGGAGGTGTGTGGACTACTTTTTAGGTGCATTTTTTGACCGCTTAGATTTTTCCATTCATATTAATTAGTAGCTACAAATATATATTGACCATACAGATTCAAGAATGTCTCATTAATTTGTGAGAAAAAAAAAACTTATCACTCAAGGCAAGGTGGATATAAAAAGAAAGGTGGGAAAGGAGTGCAAGAATTTAGAGAGCAACTTGGAGTGGAGGACATAATTCCAGGCCTTCCAAAGGAAATAGGGCAATGCAATAAAACATTTTGAATGCTACAGTTAAACCAAATATTTTTTACTATTGATTTGCAAAACCAAAAACTAAAAAAACCAATGCCAAATACATTGCATGCACAAGAAATTGACATCAAAAGTAAGGTATTTAAAATCGAAACCTTCCAAAGGAATTCAAATACATTGCTAGAATACATTGCTATATAATTAAATGAATGTTCAAACAAAGTACAAGAGGGCCAACCTGGATTTCCTATGCTCAACGGACATAGAAGGTGGCTGGGTTAATTCTTTCACTTTTTACTAGAGCACAATCTGCAATGTTAAAATAAAAATTCATGTTCCCACTTTTGTGTCCCCACTCTCCACAGTATATCGTGTAATTTCCTTTTCACCGAATTACCAAAATAAATTAAGGAAAAATTCTTTCGTTTCTCAATAACAACGGAAACAGGTGACAATTTCACAATCTTCTTATTTAACACCCAACAATTTATTTTTATTGGAGTTTCCACCTGTTAGGGAAATCCTTTCATTTAGAGAAAACATAAACCTACCTCCACTTAAGCTTTAAATTTAATAATTTTCAATTGTCGTCATTAATTTTCACCTTTGGTTTAATATTGTATCGGGTAGAATAATGTTATTGTATTTAAATTAAATCAACTCATGAGTACTCTCTTAAATGAATATATTTATATATATATTTTTAAATTTACCCTTTCTTAATTATAATAATTAAAAAAATATTTATTTATTTATTTTTTTTTTTTAAAAACTTCATAATTAAATAAGCAATATTATATAATTGCTAATTTAAAATTTAGCAATATTGTAATTAAAATATCATTCTATTTAAAATATTTAATAATGACATTAAAATAATATTTATTTAAACATTAAAATTCGCAACTAATTTAATATTTAATTAAATCTTGACATTTTTTCCACAACTCACATTAATAATTAAATTTAATGTTTAATTTCAATCGTAATACTAACCATTATTGAATTAAATTAACCAATTAGCAATAATGATACACATCTAAATAAAACAATAAACAAATTAAAATTTATGACTTAAAACGAATGAAAAAACAAAATGATACCATAACAAAATGGGATATTGATGGATGACATCGTCAAGCATTGACGGGGATACTTTCTTGTCAAATCCCTAAACCACGTCATATCCATTGGGTATGTTGGGAACACTTAGACCTAACAGCGGTACCTGCAACCCTGCATAAAACCAAGTGTCGAAACAACATATATATTCAATGCTAAACACATTGTGAGAGAGAATTATAGTGTGGAAGGGAGCTCATGGATGAGTGATGCAACACCGTCCCTCTCACTCGAACCTCAAACAATAGCACATCATCATAAATATCATGAAGCAAGAAGTAATCAATTTACGTAACCACACAATACCGCATAACCAAATAAAGATGAACACCATGCATCATTATATTATCAACATCATAAAATAGTATCATGATCATCCAAACAAAAAACAAAAGTCAAACAAGTAAAAAAATCACCATTGAAGTCTCAAGTTTGGATTAACATAAACAATATCATAAGAGTAACAGTAACATGAGAGGCACTACATCCTCCCCCATAGAACTAGGCTTACTCTTGGAAGCCAAAAAAAAAAGGGAAAAGACTCTTGAATGTAGGATGCATCTTCCCAAGTCATTGATGTCTCATCTTGAGGGTCCCACTGGACCCGCACCTGCTCAATGTCTCTACCCTTGAGAACGAGCCTCTTGTGCTGAAGAACGATGATGGGCTTGAGTACCAACTTCCCATCCCCGACCTGTAATGCATTCCAATCAAGCACGTGAGAAACATCTGGATAATAGGGCCTAAGTATAGAAACATGAAACACATCGTGTATGCGGGATAGACTAGGTTTCAATGTTAGGCAATAAGCAATGGGGCCAATTCTCTCCAACACCTGAATGGTCCCACAAATGAGGAGCGAGATTAGAGCCTTTTCCATAATGGATTGGACTCTTTCGCGGATGCAATCATAGAAAAATATGATCTCCAACAAAAAAATGATGGTCGACCCTATGCGCATCAGCATACTTCTTTTATCTGTCTTGAGCTTCTATTAAGTGCTCTTTGATGCGAGCAACCTGTTGCTCCATTTCCTGAAGCATTTCGGGTCCAAGCAAAACTCAGTCCTCAAGGCTGTCGCAACTCAATAGGATTTGACAAGGATGACCATATAATGCCTGAAAGGGTGCCATGCCAATAAAGCTATGATAACCGTTATTATAAGCAAACTCTACCAGATGCAAATAGTCCTGCCAACACAACTGCCGATCCATTATGTACATACAAAGCATGTCCTTAAGAACTTGGTTGACTTTCTTAGTTTGACCATCTGTTTTGGGATGGTAGGTAGAACTGAAGTTCAATTGGGTTCCTAAGGAAAACTATAAGGACGTCCACAATGCATAAGTGAACACTGGATCTCTGTCAGAAATAATCCTTCATAGAATTCTGTGTAGTCGAACAATGTCTTCCATGAAAATTTTGGCTACAAAGGAAGTAGTATAGGAAGATTAGATAGGAGAGAAATGTGCCACTTTGGTCAACCGATCGACAATGACCATGATAACATCTTGTTGACAAGAAGACATAGGTAAAACGATAATAAAGTCCACTGATATGATATGCCACTTCCATTTAAGAACAAGATGAGGTTGTAAAAGACCTACAGGATGCTGGTGTTTTTCCTTAACTCTCTGACATTCCAAACATCTTGCCACAAATTCTACAATTTCTCTCTTCATTCCAACCCAAAAGTACAGTGAATAAAATTCTGTATACATCTTCTTGACTCCTAGATGAGAAGAATAGGGAGCTCAGTCATGATTAGGGTACGAAGACCCTTTGCAGGAGGTACATATATGTGACCCAAAAATTGCAAAAGCCTATCAGATTCCAATGAGTAACTAGCAAAATTTCCCTCTAGAGCCCTAATTGACTCAATTTCCGACTTCACTTCTTGATACCAACTATCCATAGGAAGTGCTGCGAGGAACTGGCTCCTCAAGTCCACACCAAGAGTTACTATGGATATCTCATGCCTTCGTCGACTTAGAGTATATGCCACACCGTTTTCCTTTCCCTGGATGTACTTAATCTCAAAATTATATCTACAAAGAAATTCCATCCATCTCCTCTACCTGACATTCAGGTTTAGTTGCGTAAAGATATACTGCAAGCTATGATGATCGCTATGAAGCTCAAATCGATTCCCTAGTAAAAAGTGCCTCCATCTCACAAGGGCATGAACAACCACAACTAGCTCCAAATCATGCGTAGGGTAATTTAGCTCATGATCCTTGAGCTTGTGAGACTCAAATGCAATCACCCAACCTTCTTGCATCAAAATGGCTCCTAAGTCTTCCAAGGAAGCATCTACACACACTACGAATTCCCTAGTTGGATATGGAATTACTAAGATCGGTGCACTGGTCAAGTTTTCCTTAAGGGTTTGAAAAGATAACTGGCACTATTCTGACCAACAAACTTCTTTCCTTTCCTTTGAAGGGTAGTGATGGGATGTGCAATCCTTGAAAAACCCTGCATGAACCGCCGATAGTAGCCTGCCAAACCCATAAAACTATAAATCTCAGGAACATTTGTGGGTGTGGGTCAATCAATGATGGCTTGAATCTTCGAAGGATCCATGAAAATAACTTCACTAGAGATGATGTGACCCAAGTATTTCACTTTATTCTTGTAAAACTCACACTTTTCCAAATTAGCATACAACTGGTTGTCTCTCAGGCACTGCAACACCTATCTCAAGTGTTCCTCATGCTCCTCCATAGTCTTCAAGTAGATCAAGATATCATCAAGGAAAATGAGAACAAATCTATCCAAATAGGTTTGAAAGACTCCACTCATTAGGCTCATGAAGACCAATGGTGCATTTATCAACCTGAATGACATAATAGTGAATTCATAATGCCTATACCGAGTGTGATGCTATTTTGTGAATATTAGCTTCAACTATTCACAATTGATGGTATCCCAACTTAAGATCTATCTTTGAAAAATACCTGAGCCCCCTTAATCTGATCAAATAGGTCATCAATTCTCAGCAAAGGGTACTGATTCTTCATTGTCACCTTGTTTAGCTGCCTATAGTTGATGCACAAATGGAGGGAACTGTCCTTCTTCTTTACAGATATAACTGGTGCTCCCCATGGGGAAACACTAAGATGAATTAACCCTTTTGCTAACAACTCTTCTAATTGCAACTGGATTTCTTGAAGTTCCTGAGTTATCATCTGATATGGAGCCTGAGATATAGGCTCAACCCTAGGTACAAGATCAATCCTAAAGTCAATGTCAAACTTTAGTGGCATTCCTTGAATTTCACTCAGAAAAAAAATCTACAAATTTCTTAAGAAGAGGGTATTTATCTAATGTCACATCTTGAATCTCTCCCAAATCCAAGTCATTAACTGACACAACAAATAGTTGACAACCTTGATGAAAACACCTCTTCAATTGCATAGCAGAGATCATCCACAAAGAGATGGGTCTCTATATGCCAATGATCTCCACTTCATTTCCCAAATCATCTACACATCGCATAGCCTTGCGGCGATAATCTATTATCGCTCAGTGAACATTCAACCAATCCATACCCAAAATGACATCGTAGGACCCAAGAGGTAGGATTCAAAGGTCCATCGTTGTCACCAACAACCCAATTTTTAAGACACAACCTTGAATAAATGATTCAACTGCTATCTTTGCCCTGGAGGCCAATTCGACCTGCCACTTAACACCTTGCCTTGCTACCACCAATCTACAATGCTCTACTAATGAAGGTGAAATAAACAAATCTGATGCACCAAAATCAAAGAGAATGGATATCCTAATGCCTTGTAACACACTTGATGTCTCAACCATGGTGCCCTGATGATCAGCCTGATGGTTGTCAACCATTGTAAAGACTCGATGAGATCTGCCCACATTTCCCACCATTAGCTTGAAAGCGACTGGCCTCTAAGTGAACCCTAGAGTCTTCTTCTATGGACATTTTCTAGCAATATGTCCTTGTTGACCACAGGGGAAGCAACTTGTACCTTTCCCAAAACCTCTACCACCTGATGGTGCATTTGATTGCTGATAACTGCTCTGACTAGGTGTCGACTATGAACTTTGTGCAAGCTAGTCAAAATGGTTATGTTGATTTTGTTGCCAACTTTGATTTCTTTTGAACTGAGTTCTACTAATCTACTGAGATTGAGATTTTTTCTGCTTAGGTTGCGACTGTTGCTATTGCTGACCACCCTTAGAAGGGGCATGACGACTCCTGGAAGATCTTGCAGCTTGAGGTTGCCCACCTCGAGATCCAAAACTAGATGTCGGTGCACTGCGAATCTAAACACCTATGTGGCCTCCCCAATCCATGGCCAAGTTTTCCTCTACTAGCCTAGCCTTCTCAACAGCTACCTCCATTGTCTTCAGCTCGAAGACCTAGACTCCACTAATTCAAGTGTTTAAGCCCCTGACAAAGTGTTGTACAAGCATCATCTCATCATTGCCAATTCCTGCATACTACTTGAGCTCATAGAATCTACACTCGTACTGGTCAATTGACATTGCCATTTGTCTTAACTCATGAAATTCATCTACTCGGCATTGTCTCTAGTGATGAGTAGAAATGAGCCCTAAATCTCTCTGAAAACAACTCCCAAGTCACCATGTTGATGTCTAGGTGCAACTTTTGTTCTTCTAGTCACCACCATGTAGATGCAAAGCCTTTGAGGTGCATAATGGTGCACCTAGCCCAAGTATTGCCACCATAAGGATGCATTGGAAAGTAACGATCCAAGTCTATTAGCCATGTTTCTACCTCAAGTCCTCTGCTAGCACCATCAAGGATGAGCTCTCAATAGATTCCTCATATGACTAACCACTACGGTATCCTGATTTGCTGCTATAATCCTTCTCAGATATCTCTCCCTTTCCCTCTCTACTTGCTGCTCCCCTTCTGGTCTAGGGCCTAAACAACCAAGCACCTCCTCCAACAACTATCATAACTGCAAACCATCTATCCCCAATTGTTCTAGATTTGGGCCTCCTCCTTCTAGATGATTTTGAGACCCTTGTTGTTCCTCATGTTCTACTTCGTGGGAACTTTGTGATGGAGTACTTTCACGGTTGGCTCTACGACCACCACCTCCTCCACCTCTGTAATGGCCACGACCTCTACCCTGAGGCATGCTCCTGCATGACATTAGAGAGGAACATGTGAAATCAAGAGTTAAGCGCAAAGGTTAACCTAATGAGCACAATTAACCTAGAGTACCCAAAGTAGTAAACCTTGCTCTGATAAATGCTAGAACTGTGGGAAATCCATAAATTTTCAAAAAAAATGCAAAGAGGAGAAAAAGAAGAAAAAAAAAAAATCCTTTGATTCTGAATCTAATTCTAAATCCTCATATGAATATGTAGATGCATTTTTAGCAAGCTTGGAACCACATGCATTAGAAGATGTGTGGTTGATTGAATCGGCTGATTCTTTCCACATGACCTCTCATAGAGGTTGGTTCTCAAGGTATGAAGAGTATGACAATGGAAAGGTGTACCTGGGTTATGAATCTCTCCTAAAGTTTGTTGGTCATGGAACAATTAGGATTTGATCTTTGATGGTAGAGTGAAGGTGATTGATGGTGTAATGTGTATCCTTGGTTTGGCACAAAACCTACTCTTAGTGAGTAAGATGAGTGATGTGGGAGTGCAGGTTTTTCCTCAAGTGGTGGATACAAGATGAGCAGAGGTTTTATGGTGATTTCTAAGGGTGTTTAGATTGGCACCTTATATAAGATGGATGCATGCACTGTTTAGTAATAATAACACTTTTGCGAAGTCTAAGAAAAGGGTTTTTTATTCTTCATCCTCACCATCAGATCGGGAAAAGAAGAAGACTATGGTGTCTACATTTTATGGTCATGCTTTCTAGGTACCTAAGGGTGCCTATACTTTTGAGATGAAGCTCACAGTGGAGAATTTTTTTTTGTGGTACCAAAGGCTAGGTTGTATTGGTGAGAAGGGTCCTAGAGCCCTAAAAAGTAAGAGCCTTGTCGAAGGCCTTGATGATTGTAATCTCGAGTTTTATTTTTGTGAACATTGTATATATGGAAAAAAACTTCATGTTTCATTTTATTCTAGTTCTCATAAATTTTATAGGGTTTTGGATTATGTGCATTTTGATTTGTTTGGTCCATTTAATGTTCCTTCATTATCTAGACCTATGTACTTTGTTGCATTCATATATGACTATTCTAGAAGGAAATTTGTGTACTTTCTCAAGAAAATATAAAGTCTTTAGTCAGTTTAGGAATTAAAATACTTGGTTGAAAACAAGACTGATAGAAAAATAAAATACTTGAATAAGAATAATGATGGCGAGTTTTGTTCTATAGAATTCGATAGGATCTATAAGAACCATGGGATAGAGAGACATAAGGTAACTTCATACACCTCAAAAAAAAATGGAGTTGAAAAGAGGATGAATAGAACAATGATGGACAACGTTAGGATTATGTTGAGTGGTGTTAGCCTTGAACAAAATTTTTGGGTTTAAGTTGTAGCTACTGCATGTTACTTGACTAATAGATCTCCTACTTCAGCTCTTGTCGAAAAGACACCTATTGAGGCATGGTCTGGAAAGAATCCTTTGATGAGACATCTTAAATTATTTGGTTATGAGGCATATGCTTATGTGACTGATGTGAAAATATCTAAGTTAGGGAACAAGGAAATGAAGTTTATCTTCATTGGCTATGGTGTCAGTGTTCAAAAGGGTACAAGTATTGGGATCCAATTGTAGAGAAGGTGCTCTATAGTAGAAGTGTGATCTTCCATGAGTTCAAACCTTCCATAATTGATATATATCCAAAGAGGGAAGAGAAGGAGGAGGTAGTTTAGATTCCACCTACTCTTGAGAGAGATAAAATACACACTCCTAGTGAACTTGATGATGAGGAGAGCTCAAGCAACTCTAAAAGTTATAAATAAGAGCAAGAACCTCAACCTCAATAGTTAAGGATGTATACATGAGAAAGACAAAAAAATGAAAAGGTTTGGGTATTCTATGTTGTATTCCAATTGCATATTTTATTTGATTGCTAACTCTAATGAGCCTAGGATAGTTATAGAGGCTATGGGTATGCATGATGCAGATTCTTGGATGGAAGCCATGAATGAATAGATGGCTATATTGAAAATAAATGCTACATGGGATGTGGTACCTTTTCATGAAGGAAATAATACCATTGGATGAAAATGGGTGTTCAAGAATCTAAGATGGGTCCTAATGGCAGTGTTGAAAAGCATAAGGAAGGGTTGGTCATGAAGGGACATTCCTAGGTGGAGGAAATAGGTTATGGGGATATTTTCTCTCCTATAGCCAAGCTGATATCCATTCGGTTCTTGTTATCACTTGCAGCAACTTATGAATTTAAAGTTGAGCAAATGGATGTGAAGACAACTTTCCTTCATGGCGATTTGGAGGATGAAATTTATATGTGATATCCAGAGCATTTCATTGTAAAAGGAAAAGAGAATTTGGTGTGCAAGTTAAGAAAATATTTTAATGGTATGAAACAATCTCCTAGAATGTGGTACCAAAATTTTGACACCTATGTGTTGTCTATGGAATTTCTAAGATCCATATCTGACCATTGTGTCAATTACAAGGTTGAAAATGGTTGCATTCTCATTATTTTCCTATATGTGGATGATATGTTGTTCATTGGGAATGACAAAAGTATGATTTCATACTTGAAGTCTCAATTGTCAGCTCAATTTAAGATTAAATATTTGGGTGCAATAGGGTATATTCTGGGGATTGAGATAAGAGGATATAGAGTTAATAGAAAGATTTGGCTTAGCTAGAGCAAGTATGTGAACTCTGTGTTGGAGAGATTCAACATGACTACTTGTAGACAAATTGTTGTTTTAGTTTTTTAGGGGACAAAGATTTTTGTGGAGGGCATGACTAGAGTTCCTTATGCGAGTATTGTTGGAAGCTTGATGTATGCTATGGTATATATGAGGCCATCCATTTCCTAAATGGTGGGATTCCTTAGTTTGTTTATAGATAAGTATATTAATGCCTTAGTGCATTTGTTGATAGTAATGTGATTGTAATATATGTATGTCATTATGCTGCCAGATTCACTCTAGAATTTGTATCACAGTAAATCAACACCCGCAAGAGCATAGAATTTGAATATTGTATGTAATAGCCTTGTTACTGTAATACAATTGATCTATGCTTTGGTGTGAGGGTTTTTTTCCTGAAAGGGTTTTCCCACATAAATTTTGTGTTATGTGGTTTATGTGTTTAAATCTGAAATAACTATTTGCATGTGTATTCTTAAGTGAAACTATGAATTCTTAAAGTATTTGAAACAAAGTTTTACAACACTCTCTTGATTGATTTGCATTAGGGAAGCATTTTTACACTCAAATTTCCTTTCACTTTCCATGGTAGAACAAAACACATCGATGTTCAATTTCATTTTGTTTGTGATATGGTGGAAGATGGAAAGGTGAAGTTGGAGAAGGTTGATATTTTGGAAAATGTTGTAGATGCATTGAAAAAGCCAGTGAGCATCAATAAGTTCTGTGATCAATGGATTAGTACGAGTTCACCACACTTGATCCATGAGGAATCGAAGTGAAATTTAGCCACTAAACCTCAGCCCCAATAAAATCATTCAATGTAAATCAAAGTGGAAGCCATTAAAATTTAACATGTTAAACTACAAAAGATTTTGAAATATCTACTCTAATCCATTGAAACTTATTCTATTGGGGGATTGGTGTCGTGTCGATGTGGAACAATGACCCTTTCCCAATCCCATGATCAGTGAGCTTGTTCCAATAAATTCTATTGAAGAGAATCAATGAAACTATTGTGATATGTGGATGAAAACATGATTTATGCTAAATTGAACATGATGCAAGCTAAATTAATATGATGTAAAAGCTAATGTACCATGTTTTTATGCTAAATGATTCAGATATGAAATTGCTAAGCTAATCTAAATGGAATTAAAACTAAAATATTCAAACCCTAATTAATAAACAAGCTAAATGGATGAATGGAAGCCATTAATGAAAGCTTAAAGCTAATATGCAACTAAAAATGAACTAAAATATGCTAAATGTGAGTAAAGTATGAGTGTGAGTGTGAGTGATTCCAACAACATAAGTTTGCAAATTGAAAGATGGATCCATTTGTCTTCAAATAGTGTTCTATTTATAGGAAAGAAAATGAGAAATGAAGGGTTGAGATAAAAAAGGTTAATCAACTATCAAGGATGGAGGAAATTGAAGGCATGGATCATGGATTCTCATCAATGAATGAGAATGCAAGATGAGATTTAATCAAGGGTGCTCATTTCTTCTAAACAAGCATACTTTTGACCTGTTTAAGAGGTCAAAGGCTAACTTGCTCAAGAGGTTTCAAGTTTAGTTCGCTCAAGAAGCCAAGTGAGAATATTCCCTTTTTTAAATGATTAGATGAGAGAGAATATTCTTTGGAATATTCTCATGGGTGAGGAAAAAGGATATTTAGTTAATTAAAATTGAATTAAAATGGTGCAAAGGAGGAATATTCCATTAGAATATTCCTTTGCAAGTGGGAGGAATTAGATTAGTTAAATAAATGTTAATTAAACAAGGTTTAATCATACAATTAAGGGATTTAGAAGAATTAAATGATTTTCATTAAATTAAATGATTTAATGAATGGGGAAAGGTGAAATGACATTTAATTAAATAACTTAGGGTTGTTTAGTTAAATAAGAAGATTTAGGGAATTAAAATATATAGTTTGATTTATCTAATTTAATGAGATGAAATGTTCACGTGAAAAGGGGGATGAATTAACCTAATTAAATTAATTAGGTTAATAGATGCAAATGACGCAATTAATTAAATAGCTAGGATAATTTAATTAATTAAGTGAAAAGAGGATGGGTTCCAAGAGGAAATGATGTTAGTATACCTGATTTGAGTGTATGATATCATTCAAGACATTTTTTAGTGTCTACATTTTGCCTCTCTTTGAAGTAAGGTACCTGCTGCTTTGGTTCAAAGACTGATGCTCTTTAGATTGAAAACTGCTACCAAAATAAATAAATAAAAATGATTTTTAAATGCCCCACTATTGAAGGATAAAGCTGATTCCCTACCCCCTCGAGAAATTGGGTGGAAATTTTGAATTTTGGGTTGATTTCTCGATAAAGGTGAAAAGCTACCCCAAGGGTCTAGAAAGGCTCTGGGATGCAAGAAAGATGCCAAAAATGCAAAAAATGATGCAAAATAAGCTCCAGTTTGGAAAAATTGGTGAAAATGATGATAAACCCTAGTTTCAAGGTTAAATTAGGGAAAAAAAACCTAATTTTCTAGCATAAATAAGCCAAGAAGGGTCACTTTCAATTCATTTGTGCATTCACACCTTAGAGAATTCTTGTTGTGCTCTGACCCTTTGAGGAGATGGCGCGATGAGAGCTCCTATGACACATTTTCGATTGGGTTCAAGAGTACCAACAATTTCCAGGCTTAGGACCGACAGTATGTAATTCAAAACTTGATTTGAAATTTGACTTTTTGATGCATTTATTATGTTTTCAATTTTAAAATTTGGCGGCATCACTATATAGTGACGCTAAAATGAATTTTAGCAATGCATATGTGTTTGGTGACACAGTTCGTAATTTAGAATTAGGGTTTCCAATTTTAAATTGTGATGCATACGTTTATAGCGACACACTTCTCAATTTGAAAATTAGGGTTAGGGTTTCCAAAGTTTAAATCGTGACGCATATGTGTTTGCACGATGTGATTTGCAATTTGCAATTTCAATGCCTTCAGGAATTGTAATTTAAAATTTGAAATATAGCGACATTATTGTAAATAGCGACACTATTGTCATTTTGGAGCTGAAAATTTTAAATTGAATCAATTTTTTTTGAATTTTGATGTTGTGTGCCTCATGAATGTAGGAGTTCATTCCACCCTTGATGTATTATGAGCACTAACCCATAGTTTTGGAGAGACTTGGTGATTTATCCGAGCTATGCCAGGAGCACTTGTGGGAGATTAGCTTATGGTACATTGCATATATGCCCGTTGTTTGGTCACATCTGGCTATGATGATGGCACTGTGTGAGAGATGGCACAGTGAGACTTCGTCTTTCCACCTTCCGACAGATGAGGCGACAACGACTTTAGAGGATGCATGGCCGATACTATGTTTGCTGATACATGGCAAGAATGTGATTTACAATGTTGACACCAGATACGATGCATTCCATGAGGTGATGGAGATTGAGGACCTCATTTTAGTCACTTCACAAATTGACCTTGAGATGTATAGAGGTTAGGTACCCACATTTCAATTGATCATTGCAACTATTATCTTCGGCTTGGTCGCTCCTGATCAACAAAGTAGAGGATTCAACCTAGGATGGGGCTTGGCATGGCATAGGATGCTCCATAGGAGGACATTATTTGCATGGGGGCTAGTGATGTTGGCCTCATTTTATCATGATGTGCATGACTTTGTCTACTATGATGGAAGAGCTATTGGCATAGGGGTTACCTTGCTTCATATTTGGGCTTGGGAGCATATTGTAGTGCTTTGACTAATTGTAAAGATGGTCAATTTTGAGTCAAATGATCCTATGGTTTGGCAATACAAAGGTGCCATCACTCTCCAGCATATAGGGCAGCTTGGGCTTCCATACTAATGCCAGGTACTAGATGATATGATAGTGTTCAGATGGTGACCCTGGCTACAGATGCCGACATGGTATGATGATACACAACTCTTCTTTGCTAGACAAACCTAGAATATGTAGGGTCGGGAGCACATGATCATAGAGTGATATTTGCTAGATAGGGTGGCACGACAGTTTGGTGAGTAGCAAGATAGGCTGGATGATGCCTAGAGAGCTATATTTGTGAGATTAGCTCGAGAGGTCCCCACATGGGGACCTACTATCCTAGCTCTGGAGATGGTTGAGGGTTTTTGACAGTTGGTGGTGTAGGCATGGGCTTACAATTAGGGTTAGGCGGATGCGCAGACGATGCCTACATATGATGTATGGTTTACACCCCCTCATAGATTGACAGATCCAATAGGTGCACCACCAATAGGATAGTAGCCTCTTGTTAAGTAGTAGCCAATGCCGCAACAGCCCATGCAACTACCACCATTGGATCCCCAAGATTTGTAGATTCAAAAACAGGTGTAGATGATTATAGGTGAGTGGGATTAGGCTCAACAATAGATTTTGGTGATCATTGCTGAGTGCGACTAGACCAGATAGCAGGTTGCCACTATTACAATAGAGAGAGATCAGGCATAGCAATAGGTACACGTTGTGACTGCTAAGAGAGATCAAGAGATCGGTTGCCACCAATAGTTGGAGGTGATGACAATGGCTACACAATGCAAGACTGTATCTACCAAGCTATCCAAAGAGGCTATGATTGAGACAGCCTATTACATGATGCAATATCATAGAGATGTTCCAACACCACTCAGACAATCTAACTACTCATAGAGGGTTGATGCACAACCCGGGGCTAAGGATCAGCTAAAGAGATAGGTCAGAGAGGGGAGCAACCATCAGGGCTAGCTCAATTATATAGACACTTTTTTATATGAATGTACATTCATGGGCTCCTTTTTGATAGCCTCATGGATATTGTATTTATGATCAATATACATACACTGATCTAGATAGGGTACCATGATAGTCATATTTTGATATATATATATATATGATACAAATATGGACTTGATATGATGTGTTCATCTTATTTCATGCTTATGATCATATGGATGCACTTAATATGATGTCATGCTTATATGTTATCATGTATGGATGCACTTTACTTATGCTTATGCGATATGCAATGGTACATGAGATGATATGTGATGTTATGATATGAATGGATGCAATTTTATATTCTTTTTCAGTATCTTTTCATGACATGCATATGGATGTATGGATGGATAATGTAGATGTTTATGCTTATGATATGATAATGCAATGTATGGATGTGTTTTTGTTTGTTTATTTGTTATGCAGTTTTATGAGATGATCATGGATGCATATGGATGTATGGATGGATAATGTAGATGTTTATGCTTATTATATGATAATGCAATGTATGTTAATGATATGTGATCGAATGATTTAAGATGTTTAGAATAAAAAATCTATATTATTCATCACAACTCAAATGATAATGATGATGCAAAATGTATGATGTTTTATGCTATGATTATGTGAGATGTTTTATGTATGTATGCTGATGATTTGTGGATGCAGGATGGATGCATTGATGATGTCATGATACCATGTTAGTGCAGAAAGAAGATAGAAGAAACAAGAGGATTTGACCATTGATTTTGATGATTGCTTCAAAAGATCCAAGTCTATGATCCACCGAGACTTTATTAGAGATGGTGATGAGAAATGCATGATGATGATGAATGCATGATGATGATTCGCTCATATATCAGGATTGGGGTTTTCCGTTGTTCCTTATTGTTTGATATAACACATAGACATGATGCATCAATGTATTGATAACCAGGATGACCTTGTATCTAGTGTAATGGACTTTGACACTGCAAACAAATAGGATAGTTCTTGTTCACACCTTGACATACAAAAACCTTGTTGGAATGTAAGTTAGAAGCCTAGAATATATTGGACCAAAGCATACAAAATAGTCAACAACGCACTCCAAAAAACCTTCCTACACACAACTAAGCAAGTATGTGCCAAGATTATTTTACAATAATACCCACAAGCACAACAAAAAAAAGATAATGATCGATGCCCCATTCCTTTCTCTCTAAATATTTTTGATAGAAATCATTGAGAGGTCCTCAGAATGGGTCATTAAGATAAATCGTAAGAAAATACCAAAGAAAAAAAGTTAGTGTTATCTATATCTCTTGCCAGTTTATTTTAGCTAAGGTGATTTCTAATACTGATGTCCATCACAGGAAGGATACATCCTAGGACATGTTGATTAGGGGTTCGATGTAGGATGTTGATGCTAATGATATGCCATTGATACAAACTTCATTGAAACATTTACCTATGATTTAGACTTTAGATTTTGACACTTAGGTTCCCACTTTATGACTTTCCATAATTGATTTCTATTTTTTTCCCAAAGGTTGAAGGTGACAATCGATTTATTATGGGTGGATGTTATTGTGGGTGAAAGCGAGATGGGGTGGGCAGTTATGGATTTTTTGGAATATTTCAATGTTTTTGGTATTTTGAAAATGTTTTGAAGTTGTTTTTGGTCTTTTTGAAAGTTTATGTGAATGTTTATTTTTTCAGTTATTTGAGGTTATTTAGGGTTTTTTTGAAGATATTTGATGTTGTTTAGGTCTTTTGAATTTTTTCTAAGTCTTTTTGGGTTTTTCAAAATTTGAATGTTTTTGTGTTTTTTGAGATATTTGAATGTTTAGGGATTTTTGATAGTTTTCTAGATGTTTAGGAGATTTTCAAAAGTTTTGACTAGGAACCTAACCTAAGAGACCTATCCTAGGGGCCTCGGGGGCTGATCAAAGATAAGACTTGCCTATGTTATACACGGAGAGACCACATAGTTCAACTGAATCGACTTATTGAAGATGAAGATATGAATAGTTGATGGAATGCTAGTTTATTATGACAAACTCTTAAAGGATTGACCTTATGATGGCCTTTCCTATGTCCAAGCTCAAAGATGACGTAGTTTGACAGTGGACTATTTTTGGATTTTCGATGTTTGACCTTTTTAGGGATTTTGATGTGTTTTGGGATGTTTTGGATTTGACTTTACAATTTTTGAATGTTTTTAGATTTTAGCTATATAGGATTTTGCAAATGTTTTTTGGATTTTTTTTAATGAACATTTCATGAATGTTTTTGGGATTTTCTTATAACCATTAAGATATATAAGAACCAAATATGATCCATAATGAATTTCCCCTAGCGTGACATTTGATAGACTACCCCGATATAGGTAGGAAAAACTAACCTTTGGAATATTCCAAGTAGTACTAAGGGGATACGATACTTCACAACATCAAACTATGGTAAGGACGCGGATAAGGTGATGGATAAATAAATAAGATGAATGATGAAAAGAATGGTAGGATAAAGAGCCAAAGAATAGATGGAGTTGCTTTATTTACATAAGATGTTTATTTTCCAGGTTTTCACGAAGGTACTTTCTGAAAGCACCACTTGAAGTGGTTTTCACCAGAGGATGATTATTTTTCTTTACTTTTTTCAATCCTTTTTCTCATTTTTTTGGATTTTGATCATTTTTTATTTTTTTTGTATTTTTAGATTTTCCACCCTTCAAGACTAGGAATAAAACATTTTGAGATGTAAGCTATTAGTTGGCTCCTACAAGGGTTCACCTTCAGGTGTTGACAATTGGTATGCTGATCCATAACTTGTTGTGATGACAAAGGGGCCCAACTAATTAGGCTCAATATTTCCCTTGCTATCCTGATTTGGAAGACTTTTTTGATTCTGCTTTAGGACAAGATCTCCTACCTAGAAAGACCAACATTTGACCTTCTTGTTATAGCTATGTTTCAGTCAGTTTTGATATACTTGCAAGTGATGAAGGGCATCAAGAAGACACTCATCCAAGAATTCTAGCTCATTCAATTGAGATACTCTATATTCTTCATCGGTAATCAAATTCTGTAGTGACACTAGAAATGATGGGATCTCAACCTCCATAGGAAAGATAGCTTTTGATCCATAGACTAGGGAGAAAGGGGTTGTACTTATTGGCATTCATATACTGGTTTGATAAGCCTAGAGAGTGGAATTTAGTTGTAGATTCCAGTCACAGCTAGCTTCATTGACCGTTTTCTTTAGGATCTTTAGAATGGTCTTGTTCATAGCCTCAACTTGACCATTTCCTTGGGGATAATACAGGGTAGAGAATTAGTATTAGATGCTGAATATTTGGCATAGATCTTTCACATCCTGATTCTTAAAGGGAGTTCCATTATTTGAGATGAGGGTTTGTGGAACACCATAATGATAGATTAGGTAGTTCATGATAAAATTGGAAATTTTCTTCCCTATTATGTAAGTCATATGAATGGCTTCAACCCACTTAGTAAAGTACTTAGTGACTGTTATGATAAACTTGTGGCCATTGGATGAGGTTGGAGTGATTTTTCCTATGAGGTCAAGTCCCCACTGTGAAAAAGACCAAGTTGTGATCATTGGTTACAATTCTTGAGCTAGAGCATGAATCAGATCTCCATGCTGTTGGCACTGGACACACTTCTACACATACTAATGAGCTTCCATTTCCATGGTTGGAAAATAGTACCCCTTAATAGTTTCTTAGCTAAAGGCATACTGCTAGAATGGGAGCCGTATATGCCATTGTGAAATTTTGTTAAAGTAGTTAAGGATTCCTTTTGGTCAAGACATCATAGTAATGTCCCTTCAATGCTTCAATGATAAAGGGTATCACCTAGGATCACGAATTAGGATGCCTTCTTGATAAAGGTATTTTTAAGGTTCGAGGTGATATCAAATGAGAGGATTCCTCTACTAAGGTAGGTAAATATGTCACATGTGATACCATGGGGATCTAGGACCAACAACAACACATGCAAATTCAGATTCATGTATTTTGAAAGTTGGTACAAGAAGTTGTTTTCCCAAGAATTCACACAACAAGACATTGTTTGGCATGTCTAACAATGATCTAATTGTTTCCATTGCATCTACTACTCTATTATTCATGCGAGGAATTTGTTCAAAGTTATGTCAATGAAAAGATCCTTGAGATTCTCGACCATCTTCTTATAAGGAGTGAGCTTATCATCCTTAGTTTTATAGTCGTCATTGACTTGGTTGATAACTAGCTATGAGTCTCCATAAACTTTCATCTCTTGTATCTGCCATTGAAATCCTATCCTAAGACCTATGATTAGGTCTTTGTACTCAACAATTTTGTTAGTAAAAGGGAATGATAGTTGGTATGAATTTGGAATACAATCACCTTGAGGGGTGATGAAAAAAATACATGCTCCTGATCCGAGCTGGGTGAATGATCCATCAAAGTACATCTTCCATTGAGATGTGAGATTGATAAGGAACACTGATTCATTAGGGAACTTAGATATTAAAGGGTTCTCTACATAAATAAGTGCATCTACTAGCTAGTATTTGAGCACTTGTCCTCTAATTGCCTTGTGTTATACATACTTTATGTCAAACTCTATTAAGATCATTATCCATTTGGCCATTCACCCTGTGAGAGTTGCTTTAGATAATAGGTGTTTGAGTCGGTCAATTTTGGCAATAAGCTTGATTTGATGTGAGAACATGTAATGTCTAAACTTTTGTGAAGCAAAAACTACTACTAAGCATGCTTTCTTTATGGGTGAATAGTTCATTTCATAGCCCACCAAAGTCCTATTGATGTAGTAGATAGCTCTTTCCTTTTCGTTTTCATCATGTTGTGCCAGAAGAGCTCCTAGTGCTACTGATTTTTCTAAGACATACATGATTAGTGGTTTATTTGGTATTGGTCACATGAGTATTGAAGGTGTTAGTAGATGGTCTTTGATTTTTTGGAGAGCTTTATCACACTTCTCATCCCACTTGTAAGTTATCCCTTTATGAAGAAGATGTGAAAAGGGGTGGATTTTATTTGATAGCTGCATTATGAACCTCCTGATGGAATGCAATCTTTCTTGTAATCCTCTCATCTATTTTAGTGTTTGCTTCCATGTCGAGGATGGATTTTACCTTTTTTGTATCAATTTCTATCCCTCTTTGCGAGATGATAAAGCTAAGAAGCTTCCCTGATGTAACCCCAAAGACACTTTATTGAATTCAATCGTACCTTGTACTCTTTAAGTCTGTCAAAGATGGGTCCTAAGACTCCTATGTGCTCACTTCTTTTCTTTGATTTATCCAAAATATCATCCACATAGTCTTCAACTATTTTGTGGATCATGTCATGAAATATGAGGGTCTTTTCTCTTTGATAGGGGTCTCCTTCATTCTTTAACCTGAATGGCATCATGTTCCAGCAATAGGTTCCCCATAGACAAATGAACATAGTTTTATGTTGATCTTCTTTGGCGATCATGATTTGATTGTAGCCTAAAAAACCATCCATGAGTGATAGAATTTCATGCCCAGCTATTAAGTCCTCTATGATGTCGATGTTAGGAAGAGGGAAATCATCCTTTAGACATGCTTTGTTTAAGTCTCCAAAATCATTGCATATTCTAATGCCCCTAGTGGGTTTTGAGGCTGGTACTAGGTTTGAAACCCACTCAAGATAATCTATCGGTTGGTTGAATAACGTTAAGAAGCTTTTGTAACTCTAGTTTGACCAAGAGTGCTATCTAAGGGTGATCTTCCTTAACTTTTGATTTACTAGTTTTTATTTTAGATAGACTGCTAGATGATGTACCACCACTTCTGGATCTAGGCATGGAATATCTGTGTATGACCATGAAAAGTTATCTCTTTGTTCTTTTAGGAGTGCTGCTAGGTTTTTATATTCTTCATCCAACAAGGATTCAACATAGCAAGTGATCTTAGGTGCCTCTTCTATTCCCCACATTGATTGGAGTGGACTTTTTTGCTAGCACTGCTGACTTCTCTAGATGCATTGTACTAAGGGGGAGATTGAATCACTCATCCTTGGGTGCCTCAGAGAGGTTTTTCCCTTTGGATACGTTCTTTCTTTTTACTATTTTAGGATCATAAAGTGCCATAGTGTGGTTTTCACTTAAAGATCTGCATGTTAGTTACATTTCATCAATTTTGCAATTGAAGGATTCAATCGTTTCCCCGTACTATGCCCCTATGTCAAGCTCTATGTCAAAACATACTTTGTGATTTTCCCATGGTAAGTTGTTATAGAGTTCCATGAATTCTGAGATTGCTTCATCATTTTCAAATAAATCAAGAATCGGTGGCCCTTGTTGGTCCATGTCAATGAGTTGGGGGTATACTAGGAATATTTCAGTTGGTTGATTACTCAAAGTGAAGGATGTAATGGATACCATGAAGAGGGAGTTTTTTTCAAATAGCTTAGCAACATCAAGGGGGATGTCATTGAAGGTTGTATCATGTGATGGAGGTAACCAAGAGGAAGCCTCAACCCATTTAGCATAAGTACCTTTGCTGATAAGGGTGACCTTGCTAGTAGTACAAACTAGATGAAGATTCTTTAGTCATTTCTCAAGAACGATGGGTTCTAGTAAACCATTATTATTCTATCCCAACCTCTTGTTATTTTTATATCCACATCCCTTCATTAGATGCAAGCCTTTGTTATCATCTTCCATGGAACGGGTGAGGACAGGTCATTCATCTTGATAAAGGAGTTTAGAGATATCATCCTCATTGACATCTTCTTGATTCAAATCCCCCCACTTGGTGAAGGTAGTAGCTGCCATCTTGATAGTTTCAAGCTCTTTGCTACTAGATGTGGGTTTCCCATGATATTGAGGAGAAATAGGAAGCTCTCCTAATACAAAGGTGTTCTTCATTAGTTTATATTTCCCACAACCATCATCTTGGATCACTGTTGTCATATTAGGTATGTTTTGCACAATGAGTGATTTCATTTTAGAGATAGATGCAAGGGATGATGGGTCAAAAAATGAGGTAGAAGGTGTAGGCCCTTCATAATTCTTGGGTACTTGGGGAATCTTATAGAACTTGGCCTCAAGATTTTTGTAGTAGTAAAAAGGCTTAGGATCTCCATGGACGGTAATCTCTCTACCCTTGAAAGGAAACTTCACACATTGATGATAAGTCAAGGCTACAAATTTTAGGACATGGATCCATGGTCGACCAAGAAAAATGTTGTAGGGAAGATCAAGGTCTAATACTTGGAATGTAGTTTCTGCAATGAGAGGGCTCACTTGGATGGGTAATGCGATGATACCTTGTGATACTCATTCTTGGGTGTCATATGCCTTGATGGTGGTGCTCATATTTTCAATAGTATCTTCTGAATAGCCCATATTTTTGATCAACTGAAGGGTGTAAATTTTCAATCCAAAACCTCCATCTACTAAAACTCTTTTGATGTTGTTCTTATGAATGATAACCTCAGGGTGCAAAGCATGGTTATGAGATGGTTGTGACAGTAGGTCTTGCTCAGAGAAGGTGATTAGCCATATGGCCTACCATAGCTTGAAATTGATCTGTATCAATATCCTCGAGAATGGATGATTCTGATAATGCTTTCTCCAAGATATCCTTATGTGCAGGGAATAGCCTCAATAGTTTCAAGATTGATATATGTGTAGGGTCTTCTTAAACTGATCTAGGAGACTGTACTTGCTAGGATTGGATGTTGGAAAAGTAGGTTGTGCCTTAGATTGAGATGGGACTCCTTGGACGGTAATTTTTCCATGTCATGTGGTGACAACACACTCCGTACTAGGCCCTTTTATGGTGACAAAAATAATGATGCTATTGTAAGAAGCAACTACATTGGAATAGGTATGTTGCACATTTGTGTAATCCTTAGCTTTTTTGTTATTGTTCCCTTTGCTATGATCTGACATTGGGTTCTTCTATATCTTAAGATCTTAATTCCCAGATGGTACCTCAATAGATACGGTGTCATTCTCTATGAGGTCTTGGATAATGTTTTTGAGCCTCATATATTTTGTTGTTTTGTGTCCTTTAATCTTGTGAAAGTCACAAACATCTTTCTCTTTCTACCAGGATGGTTTCTCTTGCAGTTCTTGGTAGTTTTCAAAGTTGGGAAGTGTTATCAGATTTGACTAGATACTAAATTTTCCATGATGGTTTCTATGGGTTCAACTAATTATGTGTATTTACGTTTAGGATAGTTGTTCTTGTTAGTGGTTCACCTTTTTTGCATGTCAGTGTTGTTGATTTGATTATTCTGAGGAGGTTTTGTTTGTTGCAAAGTTGATTGGATGTTAGCAACATGATTGTTGTTTGGCATACAAGAACTTAGGACCACCTTAGCATCTATGATGCCATCATTTGTTATGTTATTGTTCTTAGCCCAAACACTTGGCGTTTGAACTAGTTGATGGGCAATGATATTTGTAAGTTTGAGTATTTTCTTGTAAGATAAGAGCTCTCTCAATGTTAAGGGTTCTAGGGACAAGCTCATCATAAGACATGTGATGCATTGCATTTTCAAGTGGAATGATAGTTCTGGATCTAGATTCACTATAATGATTCCCACTTGTTGTTCATTTGGAAGAGGCCATTTTCTCTTACTAGCTCTTTGTCTCCATTTTTGTAAAGAATTAGTGAAAGTTTCTCCTTTGTTTTTCTTGAGAGTGTACAGTTCTTATAGACTTACATCCATGTCAAGGTTAAAGGAGAAGTGATCGATGAATTTATCAATAATTCCTAGAAATTTTTGATGCTAGGAGGTAGATGAGAAAACCAATCCATGGAAAGACCTGTTAAACTTCAAGGGAAGAGGCACATTAAATAAGAATCATTGTAGGCCAACTCCATACACATGATGTTAAATTCTTTGATATGGTCCACAAGACTTCCTCTCCCTTTGTATTTATCAAATTTGGGGATTTCAAAACTAGGAGCGAATGGTACTATTGCTATGTTAAGGTCAAATGGATAAGGACATAGATTCTATGTATGTTGCTTCATTTCCTCACCCATTCGAAGGTCCTGCATTTCTTGAGATAGTGCCTTAAATTGTGATGCTAGATCGTCTTGCGGGTTTGATGGAGGAACAAATTGTGGGATGACAGATGCATTTTGATATGATAAGGTTTTGTATGGGGTGTATGGTGGCATTATATTCTATGAGGGTGATTTGGGTATTGATGTTGTGGACAATGAAAAAGGATGCACAACTTCCTTGTTCACACAAAAGGGGAATGAAGGAAGAGGGATCCAATTTCACAATGCTCACATCTAAGAATATCTTAGAGACCTCAACCCAATGAAGGATATGAGAGATCTGACTATAAGATATTCTTGGAAATGAATGAAAAAAAGAAAGGGGTTCACCACCAAATGTAAACTTGGAAAATGCAAAATGTTTGAAAACACAATGTGATATGCAAAAAGACCTAGAAAGATGAATAGAAATGCAAGTAAAACAGAAAATGTGCACCTAGAAACTTGTAGAGGTTGGAATGGAGACTGGAAATGCTGCTGATCTTGAAATTTTGACCTACTGGGACTCATTTTCCATTTTGGGTGAATTAGTCCCAGATCTGGAAAACTATACCGGTGCCTATTTCAGGAAAATGGGTATCTGAATCTGCAAAAATATTTGAAAAAAAAGTACAATAGGACTCATTCACCACTAATGGTGAATGAGTCCACTTTGACTTTTCTAAAAATTTGAAAGTGGAAACGGAAGCTCTTAGTCTGCTCTTTCAGTTCCTCCTGGTGTTTGGATCTGAAACCCTGATTTTCGGCACTATAAGTGACTTTTTGTGAATATTTTGACTTTTCCAATAGGGAAATGACTTCAAAAAATTTGTAACCTATTCTTCAATGATTTTAGAGCCTTCAAAATACCTAGATCTGCAATCACACAAAGAAAGAGAGAAATGTTGACTATTAGAGAAAAGGGTTTGCCTTGTTCAAACCCCTTTTAGGTAATTAAACCAAATGAAGAAATAAGATGAAGCATGAACATGAAATAATGGAATTATAACCTTGCCATGATGATGGATCTTTAATTTTTGTAGTAATGGATGAAGAATTTTCCCTTGAATGTCTAAAAAATGAACTTGAATGCTATCTTGATGACCTTGTGAAGACTTGAAATCCTAACCCTAGCTTGCTTGACTTGAATGCATGGTGAATGAATGAAATAATGATTAAAAGTTTTTTTATATAGGAAATCCACTCAAATTCCCATTAATTTGATCCCCAAGGCTAGAATTGAAGAAAATTAAAATTAAAACCTAATTTTTCCCGCTCAAACCATGAAAAATAGCTCAAATGGGACTCATTCACCATCCTGGGTGAATGGGTCCCACCTGGATGGGATTCATTCACCCAAAGTTGTGAATGGGTCCCAAAGGGGTCCTTTTTCTAGCTAAGATATCAGGGAGTGAAGAAATCAGATTTATATGTTGATTTTGTTAGGTTTTTTTAATCAAAATAAGCCTTGGGATGCACAATATGGTGTCATAGGAGCCTATTAATGATGAAATAAAGAGTAATTATATAGGGACACAAAGTTCAATGTGAAAGTGTGATTAAATACACTCTACAACATTAAAATGAGGTCCACATAGCTTAGAAAGGCACAAGATCCAATGTGAATGTGTAAAACACATTACAACACTAGATTAAAACCAAATTTAATTTACAAGCCTTCTAGATTAATGTGAAAATACAATTAAATACATTTTACAATATTGAAATAAGGGAAAGATAGGTCCATTATACTTAAATACTTAATAAGAGTCTATAAAAGTGTGAAAGTCATTTACAACACTTTACAACACCTTTACAAGACATGCATTTTATTTAGTTTACAAGGGCCCAAGACCTAACGTGGATGTGTAAAACATCTCACAACACTAGATCAAGGTGATGTTAAGTCCAATTTATCATTAATTATTCATGAATCAAGCAAGGTGCACTTTTTTCTATGCTACATTTAGCCCCCACGTTAGTGAGAGGATGAACTTGCTTCAAGCTCACACTAAAGTAGACATTCAAGAGGGGTCTAATTGTACCAATGCGAATGGTCTAGAATTACAAAGATCAAGGAGGTAACCAATCCCCCAAGATCCATTATCCTAAGTCCAACTGACATAAGAACAAGAGCACATGCACAAGGTGAATGATTTGCAGCAAAATGAGATACACGATCATGTAATGACAATAACTAGAAGGGAGAGAAGTACAAATGAGCAGAAATAGAAAGGTGGATCAAGCTTCAACCATTTGTCCAACACATTATGGATCAGATCTAGGCTATTTGTCCAAAAATGCATACTCACTTTGAGGTGACGAAACTCTTGGCTATTCGTCGGGTGAGGTCCTAGAAGGTGAGAAACATACACTCATGGCTGGTATGCACTTTCACACACACGCAAGTGGCTATTGGAAAGTCATGCCTCAAATTGGGCTTCCCAATAAAATCATACCAAAGTTATACCTCCTGATAACTTTGATAAGGTGCCACACAAAAATGATCTTCAAGCTCCATGAGGCAAGCAAAACTTTGTATGCTTAAAACTCATAGACATTGTAATTGCAAAATAGTGTAAGGAATGCTCAAAGGGATTTTGCTTAGTTTGTGCAAGGTATCTTCTTAAAGAACATTGTGCATAATGTTTCCAAGAGAGGATGTGTCAAAGAAGTATCACGCTCTTGGAGGGAATCAAGCCCAATTACACCACCAAGAAAAGGACCATCACAAAAAGAAAGAAATTGCATAATGAAACATGATGAGTGTTGATTTATGCCCCCCGCTTTAAATCGGTTGCTAACACCATTACTATGAGCAATTGATTTGAAGTAGAAGAATAAGACATGAGAGGTTACTCAGAAAGACCTATGCCAAGTCATATGTTTCTGATCAGCTACGTCATGAATAAGGGAATGCCCCCAAAAGATAGTATGTCATATGTGAGCCAACTTAAGGCATGTCGTCCATGTCCCAAGATTGCTCTTATATGTTCATGAAAGGTAGTCAACTAGAAAAAAGAGACAATGACAAGTGAAATATGAGGACAAGGCTAACTAACCCCTTGCCCCCACTTAGTGCAAGACAAGGATGAGCCAAAATGATTGATGAGAAACATGCTAGAGTGAAAATCGGTATTGATTAGAGGAATGAGGTGCCCCCACATAAGGAAAAGAACCAAACTCCTTAAGATGTTGGATTTTACTACTCAAAGCCTTACATTCATTAGTAGTATGATCATGAACTCTATGATATGTGCAAAATGAATTATTGTAATAAAATTTTCTAAGTTCTTGGAGGGAGAGATGTCAAGTGATCTTGGAGGAGTCTCGACAAGTTACACTCTTGATCAATGGTAGAAGGTGTTCTTGTAGTTTGCGGCAAAGATATTTCTTGTTTAGTATTAGTTGTCATACCTACGCAAGACTCTTTAGATTAAAATATTTTGTTCTCTCCTTTATAGGAGGGTGTGAAATCTAACAAAATTAAATCATTAGTGTTGTGTGAGATGACATTGACATTAAGCGAAGATGTATTTGTTTGTTTCATTTCTTGAGAAGGATAACTTTCGAGACTACTAGTGTCTACTAGTTTAGGATGCACTACCATTAAGATCAACTTAGAGGAATATTTTGTAAAAGTGTTGATATTGAGTGAAGGTCTTTTTATTTCTATCAAAGGAAAATAACCAAGACCATGAGTCATTTCTTGTGTGTTAGGCTCTAGAGGGTTGCAGATACCTTGTTCTCTAGCACCACATCCTTTCCCACTATAGCCAAGTTGTTTCATAAGTTCATAACCTTTTCCATAAAGATTTTTCATCTCTTTTGGATTCGGTGGTTGTTTGTGGTTAAGTTCGTTGAAATTTGTTGTGTAATTTGATTTTTTTGCTAATGTGGTTGAGGTGGATGCTTTCAAAGGGTCATCCAAGTTTTGCATTGATATTACTATTATTTCATGTCCCTTATTTGAATATTTGTTTATGATCTTATACTCGCCCATGAATGTATGTTTGAAATCTAAGGAACCCCAATCATCTTCTAATAGCTTTGTGACTTATTCAATGTGTTTTTCTTTGTTTGTCTGTTGCATAGGTTCTGCTTGTATAGTTGGTGTTAGTGTTGCTAAACAATTTTCTTTGTTTTTCTCAATGTTCAAACAACCGTTTGGGTTAGGGTCAGCTTCAAGTGTGTACACTTTGTTATTGTAGATGTACTTCATTTTACAATGAAGAGTAGAAGGTACCCTATTCATTCCATGAATCCACAGTCTGCCTAAGAGAAGATTATATGAGAGATCATGTGGCATTACATGGATCGGTGTTTCCAATGTGGTCTTCCCAACTATAATAGGTAAAGTGATCCCATCGAGCGGTTGTTTTCCTACATTGTCAAATCCCTTAATAGATAAAGATTCTAGTTGAATTTTTTATTTATCCACATGAATCCTATCCAAGAGGTTTATGCTACACACATTAAGGGTTGAGCCATTGTAAACAAGGGTTCACTTTATCCCTATCCTATTGTATTGAGCTATGATCATGAAAGCATCATTTTGTTGTTGCACTTCCAAAGGGGGGAGTTCACTTTGGTGGAAAATAATTTCATCATTATTCCTTGAATTATGGCTGCTATGTCATTCAGTTCAACATTAAAAGGGATAGAAACTTGTTGTAAGGAATTTTGAAGCATAGTGTGATAGTTAGGTGAGTTCTAAATCATGTCATAGAGGGATATCTTTGTGGGAGTATTTATTCAACAAGATCATACTCTTTCCCACTATACAAAGTAAAACAAGGAGTACTAGGAAATATGGGATTAGGAAAAGGTAGGGGTGTTGGGGTTGGTTGTTGTGGTTGCGGATTATTTCTAGTGCTATATGTATGAGCAAAGGTATTGTGACTCACCTACTTGAAAACATTATTCTTAGGTGGGTAGAGGATGAATTCAGGTTTTTTTTGAGTTTGCAGTTTATGTGAAGGGGGGTAAAGGATGATTTGAGGTTGAATAATATTAATGTCCCTTAGTGAAGGAGAATATAATGTGGCCTCATCATGTTCTTCTACTATGTTATTGTCAATGTTATCTTTTTCCTACACCATGAGATCCTCCCTAGGAGGAGAGTTTTTAGAAGCATGACAAGTCAAATGTTCTTGACATTCAAGGATTGGTTGGATTTATGACTTCATTGCAAGTAAGGGAGTTATTAATGGTTGGATTTGCTTGTTTATCAATAGTGGGGAGATTAGGGGAAGGCTCTATTTGATTTTCATTTTTCTCTAAGGTCTCATTCTCGTGTTCCATATTATCTACCCTAGTAGTAGAGCTTGTAATATGTTCATCCATGGTTAAATTTTGTAAAGAAGCTTCATCACAAGTAAGGGAGGCATCCAGAGAAGGACAACTATTATTTTCATGCTTATTGAATAAATCTTCCCAAATGGTAGGAGAATTAGGGAAGGGAAGGTCAAGATTCTCATGAATCTTAATAGGTATATTTTATAACACCAACCTATCCTCTTTGCATTGAGGAGGGATATTAGGAGAAAGACAATTTTGAATGTTATGGCTATCTATGATATCATCTTCATTTGCTAAAACATTCTCACAAGAAAGGCATGTATGGAGATTAGGTAAAGTGATGTTTATAAATGCTTCTATGATCTCATCTTTTTGTTTTCCAATATCTTCCAAAGGGTAAAGAGGGGAGGGACAATCAAGAACCTCAATGCTTGTATCTTCTTTTACCAAGATACCTTAATCACTAATAGGAGAGGTATTGGGAGAAGAACAAGTATGATTTTTATGATTGTCTAAACTACCATCCACACCAATGGGAAATGTAATATTTAGGATCGTGTCAATGGTTTGATGATTAACATGTTTCTTAAGAACCTTATTGTTGTAATCTAAATTGAACGCATAAGAGGGGATGTTGTATTTATGCAATCCATTGTTAACCATATCAAAGCCACATCTCTTGAAAGTAAACATGATATCATGGAAAAGTAAAGAAAGTGAAATGCTATGACTAAAAGTAAGATGTTTAAATGAAATTTTTAGATGTGAAACAAGGTAACTTTCTGATTACATTATGCAACAACTTGAAAGATGCAATTGAGAAATGCATGAAATGAGCTAATTTAAGCTAGATCTAATGAAATGCGTGTAACAAAAACTCAACCAAATAATATAGATAGTTAATGGAAACAAACAAAAGTGTAGAAACATGGTTTTTAGTGTTGTAAAAGGCAGTTTTAGGGGTGCAAAGGGACTGATTCGGTCAAGGTGGAAAATGAGTCCCAGTGGGGATTTTTTTCAAACTTTTCATAATTTTTCAATTATTTTTTATGCTTTTTTATGTTGTATGACCTGTATGTGGAATGAAACTACAGTTTTTATATGATTCTTGATGATTTGAGATGCAAAAATGCAACCTATATGTACTTTCACTAATGTGAAAATTTGAAACCCTATAATGCAAATCCTAATGCAAAGTTAATGTAAGCTAAATCTAGGATGATGATGGACTCCAAATCAGAAAAGAAGGTATTCTAATGTCAATTTCACCAAAATGTGGACAATGGAAATGACATGCACAACATACTTGTTCACACAATAAGGGAATGAAGGAAGAGGGGTCCAATTTTGCAATGCTTACATTCAAGAATATCTTAGATACCTAAACCTAATGAAGGATATGAGATATCTAACTATAAGATATCCTTGGAAATGAATGAAAACAAGAAAGGGGTTCACCACCAAGTATAAACTTGGAAAATGCAAAATGTTTGAAAACACAATGTGATATGCAAAAAGACCCAGAAAGATGAATAGAAATGCAAGTAAAATAGAATAGGAAAGAAAAATAGAAAATGTGCACCTGGAAACTTGTAGAGGCTAATGGAGACTGTAAATGCTGCTAATCCTAAAATTTTGACCTACTGGGACTCATTCACCATTCTGGGCAAATCAATCCCAAATCTTGAAAACTGTATCGGGGCCTGTTTTAGGAAAATGGGTATCCGAATATGTAGAAATATTTGAAAAAAAGATGAATAGTGGGAATCATTCACCACTAATGGTGAATGAGTCCACTTTGAATTTTCTAAAAATTTGAAAGTAGAATCAAAAGCTCTCGGTGTACTCTTTTTGTTCCTCTCGATGTCCATATTCAAAACCCTAATTTTGACACTATAAATGGCCTTTTGTGAATATTTTAACCTTTACAATAGGGAAATTACTTCAATAACTTTGTAACCTTTTCTTCAATGATTTCCAATCCTTCAAAATACCTATATCTACAATCACATAAAGAAAGAGAGAAATGTTGATTGTTAGAGAATAGGGGTTTTCCTTGGTCAAACCCCTTTTAGGTAATTAAACCAAATGAAGAAATAAGATGAAGCATGAAAAAGAAATAATGGAATTATAAAATTTCCATGATGATGGATCTTGAATTTTTGTAGCAATGGATGAAGAATCTACCCTTTAATGTCTGAAAAATGATCTTGAATGTTATCTTGATGACCTTGTGAAGACTTGAAATACCTAACCCTAGCTTGCTTGACTTGAATGCATGATGAATGAATGCAATAATGATTTAAAAGTTTTTTTATAAAGTAAATCTACTCAAATTCCCATTACTTTCATCCCAAAGGCCGACATTGAAGAAAATTAAACTTAAACCTATTTTTTCCCACTCAAACCCTGAAAATAGCTCAAATGGGACTCGTTTTCCATCTTGGGTGAATGGGTCCCACTTAGATGGGACTCATTCACCCAAAGTGGAGAATGGGTCCCATAGGGGCTCCTTTGCTAGCTGGGATTTCAGGGAGTGAAGAAATCAAGTTTATATGTTTATTTTGTCAGGTTTTTGATCCAAATAAGCCTCGAGATGCATAATATGGGGTCATAGGAGCCTATTAATGATGATATAAAGAGTAATTAGGGATAGGGACAAAAATTTCAATGTGAAAGTGTGATTAAATACACTCTACAACATTAAAATGGGGTCCACATATATTAGAAAGGAACAAGATCCAAAGTGAATGTGTAAAACACATTACAACACTAGATTAAAACTAGGTTTAATTTACAAGACTTCTAGATTAATGTGAAAATATAAATAAATACATTTTACAATATTGAATTAAGGGAAAGATAGGCCCATTAGACTTAAATGCTTAATAAGAGTATAAAAGTGTGAAAGTCATTTAAAACACTTTACAACACCTTTACAAGACATGCATGCTTTATTCAATTTACAAGGGACCAAGACCTAATATGGATGTGTAAAACACCTCACAACACTAGATCAAGGCGATGCTAAGTCCAATTTATCATTAATTATTCATGAATCAAGGAAGGTGCACTTTTTTCTATGCTATAGATGTATATGTTCCTAACGTGTTTGTATTGACAATGTTCTGTTGAGGAATATAATAGGAACTTAGTTGTTGTTGTTGTTGTTGGTGGGCATACTTTTGAGCTAGTAAGGCTTGTTGTTGTTGTTGTACCACTAGGGCTTGCTGTACCATGAGGGATTTTTGTTGGGATTCTTGTTGTTGTGATGGTAAAGATACTTGATGAGCTTGATGTTGTTGCTCAACTAAGGCTGCTTGTTGTGCTACTTGTTGATGCTTGTTGTTGTTTTTGTTGGGTTGCTTGCTATTTTTGTTGCTTGGATGGATTGTTGATAAGCTTTTTGTGCTTGCTGTAAAGCTAGGGAATGCACTTGCAATGTAGGATTTGGTGGTTTTTGGGATATCTGAGATGGATTGTGAGTGTTTATGTTTTGAGTGGATAGCAGATTATTGAAGATAGGTGGAGGGTTCCCTTGGTTTAACATCTAAGATGGTGGATTGATGTGGAGGAATGTAAGTTTGAGGTCTCGTTTGATTTTGCAGAGTAAAGGGGACCATGGGAAAAGATGAAGATGGTGCCATTAGGTTTTGTGATGGAAATGAGACACTAGGACCTTGATTCCATTGATTAAAAAGATTCCCTTGCCCCATGTCTTGAGCTTTTCCTTGAGCTAGAGATGTAAACAAGGTATTACCTAGGTTGGTGGGATTCGTGACCAAGGGATTGTTCTGAGATGGGTTGGTGATAGATGGGGTGGAATGTGTTTTGTGAAACCAATGGTATGGATGAACCAATGGGAGGATTGCATACAAATGTCCCTATTTGTATTAAGGGTTGTTTTGGATCTTCAAGAATGGGAGGAGCACCAAAGGTAGGTGTCCACATGGTTGTTTGGGATGGAGGATTGGTATCGAGGGTACCCACTAGTGTGCTAATTTCAAATGGAAGAGTTAGACCAAAGTCCTTGGAAAGGCTAGTTGCAAGACTGAGAGCGGATGTTCAAGTTAGCCCTAGTGATGGAGTTGTGAAGTCATGTGTCAAATTTTGTGCAAAAAATGATGGGGAAATAGGAGCTACATTTTCAAAGGCTTGACGTTCCATGATTTCCTCCCTAGTAAGTTTAAAGGGATTGTTTCTAATGTCTTCTATCTCATATGGTCCTAACATAGATGATGGTCATTGTGATGGGGTAACTTGACTTCTCGGATCAAATTCTAAAGGATTTGGATCACTTGAGGTAAATGTGACTTTGGATTTCTCCATGATTCTCTTATGTTGCGATCTTGTTTTTACCATAAATTTTGTGTCACCTTTGGGAGAATTGTATTGATATTTGTAATGTTTGAACTCTCTAGTTGACTCAAATCTAGGTAAAAGGGACACTCTAAGTCTTTTTGGACAAATGATGATAGTGGGGGATGAAAAGATGGGTGATGTGGATCAAGTGACCTTTGCAAACATTTTGGGACAACACTTTTGACTTAAAATTGATGTTTTGATGTTGGGATAAAGGATGTTGATGAACTTGGAAATCTTTAGGGTAGACTTGTGACCTTCAAGATAAACTAGTTCAAAGATTATAACTAACTTAACTAAATGCATGGAAAATGATATATTTCACATACAAAATAGTCATGTTAGGGTTTTAGGTTGGTTGATGTTTTAGCCAAAAGATATTGGTGTATTCAGGTTTTTTGCAAAGATAGGTTAAGTGAATGATGAAATATGATGAAGGATGGATGAAATGTTTGACCCAATGTTGACTTAGAATGAAGCTTTGTTTTCCAAGACCAAGGTAGTGAGAATGATGCTAGACCTCTATAGTGTTCAAATACTAAAGACTAATGTTGGCATAAATGAGAGGATAGATGTGTGTATGTAGATTTGATTGGTTCCTCCTAGATCGAGCATAATAGTTTCTTAAAAAGAGGTTATGATTGCGATAAAGTATTAAGGCCCACTTCCTACCAAACTTGGAATTACGATACCTACGTCTATAATAGCGACATCTAGATCTTCCCCTATGGATTTTGATTGTGTGATAGATCATTTAGAGGAGTTCAAAACCATGAAAATAACTCATTTTTTAGATAGGTTGATTATCATGAAAAAGACTTGGGCTTTGAATCATGAAGAACATGTACATGTGTGGATGTTTCCTCAATGTGTGTTCATAAAAGTTTACTAATAATTTGTTTCTGTTGAGGTAGAGTGTTGAAATACGATTTTTGATTGCTTTTGAACTGAGATGCCTGAGTTTAAAGTGACGACCAATAGACCTTCTTTTGGGGATCCTAACTTCAAGTGAGATCATTTAGAAGAATTTAAGTTCATGGAAGAAAGAAAGATATTTATTGCCACACGGGTGGTGGTAATATGGGCCGTCCAACCTCAATATTAGTTTGTTCCTCTTCTTCATCTAAAATGTTGTAGTATTTCTCCACTAAATGGGTGTTTCTTTTGTTAAAAAGGTGAAGCTTCTCAAACTACTAATGATATCAGTTTTTTCCCCATTAATGAGTTCAAAGTTTTGTTGAATGATAACACCTTCAAGATTAGGTTGTTCAACAAGAGCAATCGGTCTCCAAATAGTCACGTGGGGTTCAATTGTGTCAATTTATCTTTCTTAAGTGAATTTATTTTACCACAAATACTTGTATTGATTATGATTTCAAACTAAATTTTTATGTCAGAAACATCATGAGGTTGAAGCCATAATTTCCTATTGTCTGTGGAAAATATGGATTGAGATATAAGTCAAGATATTTAGAAATCTCTAAGGATATAAATCCTTAGGACAAGCAGTAATATAAAGGCTATTTCAAAAGGTATCCATAGTCAAGCCAAAGTGCTTGAAATTTTGAGGAAGATAGTGAATGTTTGTTTTGTAACATTTTGGAACCAAGAAATGTATTAAACTAACTCACAATCATTTACAATCCTAGGTTGAAATGGCCATACTTGTTGATTCCCCACTTAGATTTCTCCAAACACTAAGACATTGTGAATTGTTAGAGATTTGGCAACATTGGCTCCCCTCCATGACACACACTTCTTGGGACCACCAAATATCAAAATCATGAAGATCCTAAGATCGTAAGGATTTTTCTATTTCAACAATGAATAGTACAAATGTGGGGCAGATTCAAAATAGTCGTTCTTGCACCAAGTATTAAGGATTTTTGGCAACTAAATAGTTTGGCTCTTAGTAAAAAACTAAGAACACTATTGGAAAATGTGCCTCAACTTGCTGGATTGAACCTCAGTTAAAGACTTGGTGGATTTCCCCTTTATTGGTCTTCATTGTCGGCGTATCACCCAAATCTGGAACCTTGTAACCTATGTCATAAGGTTCTGAAAGATGATAACTGGGGGATAGTGTGTTGGTCGTGGGTCGCTGCAATCTCTAACCTTGGAACCTTGTCACAGAGTTCATAAGTTAATTTCTTGACTGGCCGATCTCCTTCAATGTCACGATGTTCGAGAAATTCCTAACCTTTGACTGGGGGTTGTGAAGTTTGTGTTTTCTTCAATTGAGTGACAAGTCAATGGTTTGGTGAGACCAATCTATGTGGATGGTGATGACAATGTATGACAGTGACTTGGATGTCAACAAATGTGGGGGCTACTTGGAGGTTGGGAGTTAAATATTTAAGTCTTTTTTGGGAGACTTGTTGCGAATATTGTAGATTCAAATCTTGATTCTTTGGAATTGCACAAGTTGTGTACGCATGTCTTGGTGGAGACCACAAGGAATGATTGACAGTTGGGTGCAATAGTAAAATATGATGGACAAGTGATGTGTCGACACATGGCACGATTTCATTTGTTGATTTTACATTGATGTTGTAAATCAACAATCATTGACTGAAAGTTGTATTTCTTGTTAGTGATATGTTTGCATTTATTGCATGAACTGACTCAGGGGTTGACAAAGTGTAAATATGGCAATATTCTCTATAACTGAATTTATTACAAGGTGGCTCAATGCGTGTTGCATGGCGGTGTGTGTAATCCAAGACGAAGGAAGCTTGTCAGCGAAGGAACAAAAATTAAATGAAACCCTAATGGTTGTTGGCTGGTAGTTAGATTTCATTGTATGTCGTATGAGCATTGAAATTGTGAGTGAGATAAACTGTATGTTTGTGATTGGAGGTTGACCATGGTGATGCTACTATGAGTTAACATTTGAGAGTGAAGTATGTAACTTTGTATGTAATTTAGTTACTATAATACAAAGTGACTTGTTGTGGTGGGTTTTTTTCCCGTAAGGGTTTTCCCATGTATATCTAGTGTTATCTCTATGTGTGATATTTTTTTTCAGTCCCATTTTTCTATGAATGTGCATCTCAAATGTGTGTAACTTGCTAAATGTATGGTTTTTTGCACTTCTCTCCTAAGGATTTTGCATTAGGACGGTGTTTCTGCACTGTCGCTTTCCTTACAAGTGGTATTAGATCTTGGCCAATTGTGCTATCCTTGTGAGTAGGGGTGCTTGTTTGTTCTAATCTTGTTCAATGGGAGTCTTGCAAAAGAAGAACTGATTACTTTGTTTATTGTTTAAGATGGCAAGTACATTAGATAGAATAGAACTTGGAAAGTTCAATGGAAAAAATTTTGAGTTGTGGAAACTCAAAATGGAAGACTTGTTGGTGGATAGAGACCTCTGGATTGTTGTGTCTAGAACTATGCCACAAAGTATGAAACAAGAAGATTTGGACCTCACAGACATAAAAGCTAGAGGGTTGATAAGACTTTGTCTAGCCGATTTTGTACTCTTGAACGTCCATGAGGAGAAGAATGCATCTTCATTATGGGAGAAACTTGGTGAAATTTATCAGGGAAAGTCTCTAGTGAATAAGTTATTCCTAAGGAAGAAGTTGTACTCCTTGAAGATGGAAGAAGGTGCATCTATAACAGACCATCTGAATTCATTTAATATGATTGTTGCACAATTGGTGTCTGTGGGTGTGAAAATAGAGGAGGATCGTTGTATGCTTTTGTTATGTTCCTTACCCGACACTTGGGACCATTTGGTAATGGCTATTGGAAGTACAACTACTTTTAAGATGCAAGACATGGTTGCCTCACTATTTTCAGAAGAAATTGTTAGAGTAATAAGTTATTTCACTTAATTAATTTAATCATATTGGTTAATTAATTAAGTCACTTATCACTTTAGTTTTACTTAAGCTAAACTTAGTCACATTAATAATAAATTATTTATTAATTATTGAGTGTGCACACTAGGGTTTCATTTTATGGTTTGATCTCCTTAAGGATTGATCTCATTGTAATTATTCATTCTCTTTAATTCATTTTTCACTTGAGGTTTGTAGAGCATCTTTGTTGTTCTGGATATCTTTCTTTGTGATAGGTTATTGCTTGCAGGTGTTCACTGGGGTCTGTGAGGTTGGTTTTTCAACTTCAACATGGTATCAAAGCTTTAGATCTATAGCTACATGTTTGTCTTTCGAAAGATATTTCCTTACAGTGATTTTTAAGTGCAAGGGTCTTAAGCCAAGCATTTTTTTTGTAAGATTTGGGGGTAGCCAATTTTTTTGGGATTTTTTGGGAAAAACAAAGGTCACCATCACATTCAGAGTGCCCAATAACCCTAGGAATGCCTATCATTTGGTTGATTTTGGAGCTATTAAAAAAAGAAGCAATTTTTTTTCACCAGAGAGGCCGTACGACCTCCCCAACATGCTTCACAAGGAAAAAAAAGTCATGAAAATAAAAATAATAATTAAAAAAAGTGCTTTAAAAAAGCATAGCCAGTTCAATGTAGAGCACCACCCACCTACCACCCGGAGGCCACCCACCATCCACTTAGACAAGCAATGCCACCCCAAGACCGCCAGCTCCTCCTCTTCAACCCTTGAGGGCTAAGCCACAATCATATTAGGGACTAGGGGCCCGCGCCTAGTCCCCAGCCGTCATTCCAACCCCCTATGCCGGTAACATGCATGACCAGGGGCTCCGCCCCAGCCCCAAACCACTAGCCCCCTGGTCTTGCATGCGACCAAGGGCTGATTTTTTAGCCCCCAAGGCTTATTGAAGGTCTACTTGGGTAATTTGGAGCACTTTCATAGAATCAGGCGTAACTTTTGCGTACAATGTTCATTTTTCAAAAAAGAATAGGTGTCAGAAAGCTGGTTCCGAGTACTATCCAATGGTGTAGGTTTTATTTTATGTTTTTTTATTTTTGATGCTTTTTTTAGCCTATGAAGTCAGAAGTTTCTATTTTTAGTCTTGGAGGCATAACTTTTGCGTTCGGATTCCATTTTTTGCCATTATCACGGCATCAGAAAGCTGAATCCATCCTATTCATAGATCTTAGAACTAATTTTCCTAGAATTTTACCAAGTATCTTTTTTTTGTTAGATATCAGCTTTTTCTTTCTTGTCTATTTTCTTGGGAAATGTGCAATTTAGGGTTTTTTTTTAGATCAAAGATATTTTTTTTTGTATTGAGAGTATATATTGTTGTTTTCATTATGGATTCACATAATATTGTATCCCTTACTCCATTCAACTACTTTGGTTGGAAAAAACAAATGGAGATTCATTTGATGCACAAAGGGTTGTATAGGGTGACCATGGGTACAAAAGTTGAACCTACAGGTGCTATTGAAAAGAGAAAATGATTTAATAGGTGTGATGAGGCTTTTGGCACTTTATGTCTGTATATTTTTCCTGATCTTCTTTTTCATGTTGAGTCTTGCACTACACCCCATTAGATTTGGACTACTTTGGAGTCTTTGTTTGGGAAGCAAGATACTATGAGAGGATTCCAGTTGGAGAATGAGCTTTTTGGCTTAAATCCTAGGGATTTTGACAGCATCCAAGAGTTTTTCACTAAAATCAAGTCTCTTAGATTGCAGTTGACATAGTGTGGTATTTAGAAGTAGGACTCTCAGTTGATATTGTCCATTCTTTCTAAGCTTGGACCAAATTATTCAATTTTTGTATCTACCTTTTATGCCACTAGGGATGCTCTTGTTACTAGGTTTACTATGCCTTCCCTTGATGATTTTTCTTCTTCTCTCACTTGGGAGTAGGCCAAGTTGGCTAGAATGGGAAAGTTGAAACCTTCTACATCATAGGAGCCCAAAGATCAAAAGGCTTCTATAGGAAAAGGCAAGAAAAAAAACAAAAGGATTCCAAATCTCATGAGCAACAAAAGGAGTCCTCAGATTCATCCTCCTTTTCTAAGGGGAAATCATCTAAGAAGGAGAAGGCTACATGTGCATATTGCAAGAGAGGACATGCAAAACATAGTTTCTATAAGAAGGGCATTTATGAGCTGAAGCATCTTCTTCAGAAACATCAGATTGATTTTCCTTCTAGGATGTTTGCATCATCTCCTTCCCCTCATTCTTCTTCTTCAAAGTAGCATGAAAGGGGCACAATTGGTTTACATACTTCATCAAATATGAAGGGACATGCTCTTTGTGCTTTTTCAGGTCTTGGATCAGGTAGATGGCTTCTAGATTGAGGAGCATCTCATCATATGGTATCTTCATAGTCTATGTTCACTTCCTTTGGGCCTTGCACTATGTCTCCTATTTTGATGGGAAACAATAAATACATGAGTGTTATAGGGAAGGGGTCTATTAGTTTTGGGGACAACACTTTTCCAGATGTCTTGTGTGTTCCTCATTTGACGAACAACCTTCTTTCCATATATCATATCACACATCGAGACAATGGGAGATCTGTGGAGTTCACACCTAATTCCATTATCATTAGAGACTTGGAGAGTAGAGAGTTATTGATATTGGGGTGGTGGATCACTCATCTTGATTGTATTCCTTTGCAGATTTTTCTTCTGATGGTGCTTCTATTCACTTCGGATCCAGTTCTTGAGCCATCCATTCCATCTCCTCCACCTACTATTGCAGTTGTTGATACTTCTATGGCTACATATGTGGTTTCTTCTTTTTCAATGCAACAGGAACTAATTGACCATTCCTCTTTGGAGGTTTCTTTTCAGTCTTCACCTACTTTGACTTCTTCATTGGTTGAGGTCACGCCTGCTTTTGTGGGGACATCTTGGGATACACCTGATTCACCTTCAGAGATTGCATTCATGAGGCTTCTTCCCTCTCACTTCTTTTAGGATATGTGGTTTTTTTAGTCTTTTTGGAGCTACTTCATTATGCAGGGGCTATGTGGTCTCTTTCTTCCTCTCTTTTGGGGGAGTTCTTTCATGTATCTTTGTGATGGATGGTGTCCTTAGGGGATCTTATGGAGTCCTCCATCTTTTATCACTTAGTTGTTTTTTTCATCCTATTTTGGGGAGGAGTTTTGTTCCCACATGGTTTTCTCGTTTACCTCATTTGGTTTAGTTTGCATTGCATTTGTACATGGGTACTTGATTAGGCCTTTTTTTCGGGACCCGTCTTTGCTTTCATGCATCTTTTACTTAATGTTTTAACTACTTCCTAAGTTCATCTTAAGGGAGTTTGTTAGAGTAATAAGTTATTTCACTTAATTAATTTAATCATATTGGTTAATTAATTAAGTCACTTATCACTTTAGTTTTACTTAAGCTAAACCTAGGCACATTAATAATTAATTGTTTATTAATATTTAAGTGTGCCAACTAGGGTTTCCTTTTAGGGTTTGATCTCCTTTCTTAAGGATTGATCTCATTGTAATTATTCATTCTCTTTAATGCATTTTTCTCTTGAGGCTTGTAGAGCATTTTTTTTGTTCTGGATATCTTTCTTTGTGACAGGTTATTGCTTGAGGTGTTCACTGGGGTCTATGAGGTTGATTTTTCAACTTCACTAGAAATGCGAAGGAAGTATTCTGAGATGGCCAAGGAGGCTCATGTTGCTTGGGGTATATCAAAGGAAAGAGGCAAGAAGAAAGATAAGAAGTCTAAATCCAAATCTATATGGAGATCAAAGTCTCCTGGTAAAAAATCCAAGGTGAAATGTTGGAACTGCGGGCAGACTAGTCATATCTAAAAGGATTGTAAGGAGGAGAGAAAGAAGAAGAATAACTCTTCTGAAAATGACTCTTCTTAGAGTGATGCAGATGCCTTCAATGTAGCCTTGGTGAATCAAGCATTAGATGATGTCTAGCTGATTGAATCAGTTGCATCTTTTCACATGATATCTCACAGAGAGTGGTTCACTAAGTATGAAAAGTATGGTGGTGGAAAGGTGTACCTAGTAAGTGATTCATCTCTGGAGATTGTTGGCCATGGAGGAGTCAGAATCCAATTCCCTAATAGAAGAATAAAAGGTATTGATGGCGTATTGCACATACCGGGTTTGGCTCGTAATCTACTTTTTGTTGGTAAGCTGAATGATGTTGGCTTTCAAGTTTCTTTCTCGAGTGGATGTTGTAAGATGACTAGAGGGTCAATGGTGCTGGCTAAGGGTGCATACATAGGCACTTTGTACAAGCTAGATGCACATCTTATTCAATGTAACAACATCTCTATAAAGTCAAGCAAAGTTTCTCGTGTAGAGAAGGAGAATGAAGTTCCTCAGGGTGAAAATTCCTTGGAGGTGAAACTCCCAACAAAGAAGACCATGTTGTGGCATCATAGAACCAGTAACATAGGAGAGAAAGGCTTAAAAGCCTTGAAAAATAAAAATCTTGTTGAAGGGCTTGTTGATTGCAACCTTGAGTTTTATTTTCGTGAAAATTGTATTTATGGAAAGCAGCATCATGTTTCATTTTATTCAAGTCCTCATTAATCTTCTGGTGTACTGGATTATGTTCATTCTGATGTATTTTGTCCAATGAATGTTCCTTCATTATCGAAGTCTAGATATTATGTTTCCTTTATTGATGATTATTCGAGAAGGGCATTTGTGTACTTTCTTAAGAGTAAATAAAAAGTGTTGAGTTGGTTTAAATAGTTTAAAAACTAGGTAGAAAATTAAATGCTTGAATACGGATAATGGCGGTGAGTTCTGTTATGCAGATTTTGAAAGGTACTGCAAATACCATGTGATTAAAAGGCATAAACTACGCCTTATACTCCACAACAGAATGGAGTTGCTGAAAGGTTTAACATGACACTAATGGAAAGAGTGAGAAGTATGCTAAGTAGTGTTGATTTGGAGTAGATGTTCTAGGTTACTTGGTAGATCATTCACCTTGCTCGACTCTTGTTGACAAAACACCTTTGGAAGCATGGTTTGGTAAGAAGCCCTCTCTAAGACATATTCATTTCTTTGGCTATGAGGCATATTCATATATGCCGAATGAGAAAAGATAAAAGTTGGAGAACAAGGCTGTTAAATGTATCTTCATTGGCTATGGTGTTAGTATGAAAGGATACAAGCTTTGGAATCCTGTCACTGAGAAGGTTTTGTATAGTAGAAGTGTAATCTTTTGTGAGCTAAAGCCTTCAATAGTTGGTTAGTAGTTAGAGATAGATATAAAGGAAAAGAAGGATGATGTAGTTGAAATTCCTCAAACTCCAGATAAAGAGGAACTACAAAGTGTACCTAAAATTGAGGAGAGTTCTAGTAGCTCTGAGAGTTCTGAAGAAGAAGAACCACGACCTTAGCCTGAGCCTATGAGGAGGTCTACATGTGAAAAGCATCAACTTGATAGGTACGAGTTTTCTATGTTGGATTCAAATTGTGCCTATGCTTTGATTACTAGCACTGACGAGCCTAGGACTATGAAAGAGGCAATTAATATGTATGACTCAAATTCCTAGTTGGAAGCCATGAATGAAGAAATGGCATGATTGAAGAAGAATGAAACCTAGGATTTGGTACCTTTTCCTGAAGGGAAAAAGCCTGTTGGTTGTAAATGGGTATTTAAGAAGAAGACTAGTTTGGATGGCAATGTTGAAAAGTATAAAGCTCGGTTGGTCACGAAAGGGTATTCCCATGTGGAGGGAATTGATTATGGAGAAATATTTTCTGTTGTAGCTAAGCTGATATCTAAAGGATTTCTTTTGTCACTTGCAGCCACATATGACTTAGAGATTGAGTAGATGGATGTGAAGATAACGTTTCTTCATGGAGAGCTAGAAGAAGAAATTTATATGTCCCAGCCTGGGCACTTCATTGAAAAACGTAATGAAAGCCTGGTTTGCAAGTTAAAGAAATCTCTGTATGGTTTGAAGCAATCGCCTAGAATGTGGTACAAAATTTTGGACACCTTTGTATTGTCCTTTGGATTTGTGAGATCAAAATATGATCATTGTGTGTATTATAAAACTAAAAATGATCATGTGGTTATTATTACCCTATATGTGGATCTGATATGTTGTTCATAGGAAATAGTAAGACTATGATTTTTGATCTTAAGTCTCAATTGTTTGCAAAGTTTGAAATGAAAGATCTAGGTGCATCGAAGTATATTCTAGGGATGGAAATAAAAAGGGATAGAGGAAGTGGAAATATTTGGCTCAGCCAGAGTAAAAATATCAATACTATCCTGGTGAGATTTGGAATGACTGATTGCAAGTAGCTAGTTGTTCCAGTGTTGCAAGGAACACAACTATCTGTTGAAGACTATCTGAAGTCTTATGTCAAGATGGAGGACATGACTAGGGTACCGTATGCAAGTGTTGTTGGTAGTTTAATTTACATAATGGTCTATACTAGGCCAGAAATTTCCCAAGCAGTGGGAGTTCTTAGTTAGTTTATGGCTAACCCAAGAAGGCCGCATTGGGATGTTGTTAAGAGGGTTTTTAGATATTTGAAGGGAACCTCAAAGTTTGATCTATATTATCATGGAAACTTAGTGAGATCACAAAGATATCTTAGCATTCATGGGTATGTGGATTCTGATTGGGTAGGGGACATTGACAACAGAAGATCCACTAGTGGATACATTTTCATGTTATTTGGTGGAGCAGTGAGTTGGATGAGCAAGCGGCAGGTTGTAGTCACTTTATCTACTACCAAGGTAGAATATATGACAACAACACATGTCTGCAAAGAAGTTGTTTGGCTTAGGCATTTATGTTCAGATATCGGGTTTAGTGTACAGTAGATTATGATTTTTTGTGACAATCATAGTGATATTTATTTGGTAAAAAATCCCACTTTCTATGCCAGCTTGAAGCACATTGATGTACAATATCATTTCATTCGTGATATGGTGGAGGATGGAAATGTTAATCTAGAAAAAGGTGGATACTCTAGACAATGTTGCTAATGCATTGACAAAGCCCGTGAGAACATACAAGTATAGGTGGTGTGCCAATTTGATGGGCCTTGGGGCCTATGATCTTCATTAAGTTCGAGTTTGGAGGAAGCTAGTAAGTCTTCATCAAGTGGGATCTTGTTGGAAAATGTGCCTCAACTTGTTGGCTTGAACCTCTGTTAAAGACTTGGCGGATTTCCCCTTTGTTGGTCTTCATTGTCAGCCTATCGTCCAAATCTTGAACCTCGTAACCTATTTCATGTGGTTTTGAAAGATGATAATTGGGTGATAGTGTGTTGATCGTGGGATCACTGCAATCTCTAACCTTGGAAGATTTTCATAGAGTTCAGAAGTTACTTAACTTCCCGACTGTCCGATCTCCTTTAGTGTCACGGTGTTCAGGTGATTCCTAACCTCCGATTGGGGCTTGTGAAGTTTGTGTTTTCTCTGATTGAGCGACAAGCCGATGGTTTGGTGGGACTGGTTTGCATGGATGGTGACGATAGCGTATGATGGTGACTTGGATGTCGATGGATGTGGGGACCACTTGGATTTTGGGAGTTAAATATTTAAGTCTTTTCTGAGAGACTTGTTGTGAATATTGTAGATTCTCATCTTGATTCTTCAGAATTGCACAAGCGGTGTACGCATGTCTTGGTGGAGACCACAAGGAATGGCTGATAGTTTGGTGTGATAGTCAAATGCGATGGACGAGTGATGTGTCGACACATGGAACAATTTCATTTGTTGATTTTACATTGTTGTTGTAAATCAACAATCATTGGCCAAAAGTTGTATTTCTTGTTAGTGATATGTTTGAATTTATTGCATGAACCAACTTGGGGGTTGACAAAGTGCAAATATGGAAATATTCTCTGTAACCACATTTATTACAAGGTGGCTCGATGTGTGCTGCATGGCGGTGTGTGTAACCCAAGACAAAGGAAGCTTGTTAGTGAAGGAACAAAAATTAAATGAAACCCAAATGGTTTTTGGCTAGTAGTTAGAATTCATTGTATGTTGTATGAGCATTGAAACTATGAGTGAGAAGAACTGTATGTTTGTGACTGGAGGTCGATCAAGGTGATGTTGTTGTGAGTTAACATCTGAGAGTGAAGTTTGTAACTTTGTATGTAATTTATTTACTGTAATACAAAGTGACTTTACTTGCTGTGGTGGGTTTTTCTCCCGTAAGGGTTTTCCCATGTATATTTGGTGTTATCTTTGTGTGTGATATTTTTTTCCTGTCCTATTGTTCTGTGAATGTGCATCTCAAATGTGTGTAACTTTCTAAATGTATTTTTTTTTGCACTTCTCTCATGAGGATTTTGCATTAGGAAGACGTTTCCACACTATTGCTTTCCTTACAAACACCTAGTCGTATACACTCCCACTTTGCCACTTAAGGCTCTTACTACCGTCTCATTCCACTTAAGGCATGGTACTAGGTGCACTACATTATACAATCTAGGATAGAAGGTACTTTCTCATGATTTCCAAACCTTTAATATAGCCTGTCAGTAAACATGCTTGCAAGAACTTGCCTATGAGTTTCCTATTGTGGGGTGTGTCTCATAGTAAGTCCTATCTTAAGGGTGACACAAAGCATAAGTGTACTTAAGTATTTCTCTTCACCCAAGATTGCACAAAGTCCAAGGGGATTGGATACGTACTATAAGTGCACACAAACAATGAAGTACACTTGGAGTGTTTCTCTTCATCCAAGATTGCACGAAACACAAGGGGATTGGATATGCACTACAAGTGTGTCACAAAAAAGTAGAAACTAATTCATTTTACTGATTAAAGCTAAGATGAATTCATTTTATGCACCAAACAAAATGTTAAGTTGCTTTTTTCAATTTTAAACCTGAAAGACAATGATGAGATGAGGGTTCAATTTTAGTCCTTTTTGAGCATTTCCTTTAAACCCAAATGAAATTTAGTGAGGTCCTAGAGCATAAAGTAAAATGCATAATAAATTGGGTTATAATTGCCCCAAAGCGTCAATCACTTGTTGCAATCATAAAATATTAATAAGAAAATGCTTCTTCACTTTAACTTCATGTCGTCCAACCTACAAAACCATGTTAGTCTAAAAACCAAAACAACATTAGAAGCATGTTAGTACCCTAATGAATCAAAAAAATTAAAATGCATACTAAAAAGTGATCTTTAAACTTCTTACCAAAGTTGGGCATCACTTACATGATAGCATCACTTTGGTGAATAAGGGTGTCACTCTACAGACAAACCAGAGAGAAAAATAGCATTGCTATTTTGTCAGGTGTCGTTTGTAAATCTTTGATACCTCGATAAAGTATTAGCATCACCTTTTATTTAATCAACATCAACAAATTTAATAGGCATCGTTTAAAATGATGTTAGCATCACCGTATGGCAATGCCTTGCAAAGGTGTCATTGAAATTGAGTTGGGCATCACTCTATCCTACAAAAGTCAAAACAAACAAAATTCGAGCTAGAAATTGATTAAATTGATGGTTTTCCCTCCCTCTAGCGCCAAAATGTGATTGATGGATTAGTACGGGTTCACCAAACTTGTTCCTTGAGGAATCAAAGTGCAATTTAGCCACTAAACCTCAATCCTAATAAAATAATTGAATGAAAATTAAAGTGGAAGCCATTAAAACTTAACATGTTAAACTACAAAATATTTTGAAATACCTACTCTAATCCATTGAAACTTATTTTATTGGGGAATTGGTGTTGTGTTGATGTGGAACAATGACCCTTTCCCAATCCCATGATCAATGAGCTTGTTCCAATCGATTCTATTGGAGAGAATTGATGAAACTGTTGTGATATGTGGATGAAAACATGATTTATGCTAAATTGAACATGATATACAAGATAAATTAATATGATGTAAAAGCTAATCTACCATGATTTTATGCTAAATGATTAAGATATGCAATTGCTAAGCTAATCTAAGTGGAATTTAAACTAAAAGATTCAAACCCTAATTAATAAACAAGCTAAATGGATGCATGAAAGCCATTAATGGAAGCTTAAAGCTAATATGCAACTAAAAATGAACTAAAATATGGTAAATGTGAGTAAAGTATGAGTGTGAGTGTGAGTGATTCCAATAGCATAAGTTTGCAAATTGAAAGATGGATCCATTTGTCTCCAAATAGTGTTCTATTTATAGGAAAGCAAATGAGAAATGAAGGGTTGAGATCAAAAAGGTTAATCAACGGTCAAGGATGGAGGAAATTGGAGGCATGGATCATGGATTCTCATCAACGAATGAGAATACAAGATGAGATTTAATCAAGGGTTCTCATTCCTTCCAAACACACACACTTTTGACCTATTTAAGAGGTCAAAGGTTAACTTGCTTAAGAGGTTTCAATTTTAGCTTGCTCAAGAAGCCAAGTGAGAATATTCCCTTTTTTAAATGGTTGAAGGAGAGAATATTCTTTGGAATATTCACATGGGTGAGAAAAATGGATATTTAGTTAATTTAAAACTAAATTAAAATGGCACAAAGGAGGAATATTCCATTGGAATATTCCTTTGCAATTGGGAGAAATTAGATTAGTTAAATAATTGTTAATTAAATAAGGTTTAATGATACAATTAGGGGATTTAGAAGAATTAAATGATATTCATTAAATTAAATGATTTAATGAATAGGGAAAGGTGAAATGGCATTTAATTAAATAACTTAGGGTTATTTAATTAAATAAGAAGACTTAGGGAATTAAATTAAATAGTTTGATTTATTTAATTTAATGAGATGAAATGTTTTGATTAAAGGGAAAAATAGGTTTTGAAGGGACCTAAAACCCTTTACAATCGAGGATAGAAAATGCTGCGAAGAAAAATATTCAAAAGGCCACTAGCAACAACCAAAAAACACTAATGGGCGGGTGTTGAACTAAAAGTAAGACAAAAGACCACCATCAACACCCAACAACAACACAACAAAAAAATGTAACCTAAAAGAAACCAACCCCCAGCAGGAAACAAAAAGCAAGAAAGAAAAGATGACATAATAATTCAAGCCACACAGAGTATTAGCGACCTCAATCTACTGGTTCCTATGCCTCTCAACCATGTCCAACAACTCTTTCTTCTTAGCATAAATTTTTTTCTTCCAATCAACCAACCCTTTGCCAACATGACCTTTATCGTCATCCTTAGTAGCTTTTTTCCCTTGCCCTTGGCCACATGATCTTTCTCCATAAGCTTAGAGAAGTAAACCTGATCCTCCCTAAGCTCACTAATTTTCTTGAAAAGGACTTCCAAGGACTTTGCACTATTCTTGACAGAGATATGGCATGCCTACATTAACTTCTTGATGTCCGTATTTATGCCTAAAACCTTGGCTTCCAAAGCTGCCAATCTTTCATCACATAGAGACTTAAATTCATGATAAGAACCTTCAAGGTCCACTGTTCTATCTATAAGAATGTCTGACACAAAACCTTTCAGAACATTTTTCATATTCTCCTTTAATCCTCTGATTTTAATATTGATTTTATTGAACTCCCGAAGAGTCCATTTAGCCAATTTAAAGGTACCAGTGGCCCCAGCCCTAGCCATATCCAGTAAATCAAACATGGAAGTAGCATCATCATGAAGGTAAGAAAAGTCCTCAGAAAGAGGATTTATGTTCAAAGGCTTCTATTTGGCTTTACTCTTCTCTGCATCCTCCTCGTCTAGACCCCTAATTTCCTCGTCCTACTCCTATTTGGGCAAGTCCTACATGGGATAATCCTCAATGGCCACCTTCTTTTCACTAGCATCATTTTCCTCACTAGCCACATTTGGGTCCTTGGTCAGAACCTCAAAAGCCTTGTTCTTTAAATTCGCAATTCTTTTAGATAACCTCCTAGGTTTATCAACCAAACCCTCAATATTACCCTGTGTCCCCACCTCCAAACCGCCACCAACAACTTTACCAATAGCCACATTCACAGATTTGGGAGAAGACTCACTCGACCCCACCTCTGTGTCCTCACTCTTAGAAAGGGCCAACCACTTAGGCAACCTATTACACTTAGCACTAGCCACCTTCCTCTTCTTTGAAGATATAGTCATTGTCGTAGGAGAAGCATCCTCCTCATCCTCATTCCATTCCTCCTCCTCTGAAGGGGACTCTGAACTTGACGACCTAGACAAATCACTAACAAATTTTTCCTTTCCCTTAATGGCCAGAGTAGGAATAAGAGCCTTGACGTGCTCCATAATAAGTAAGATAAGCCCTTCATGGAGGAAAGAGTCCCTCCTATTCTTCAAATGTGTAGACACTGAGACCTCCAAAGAAGATAACAAGAAAAAAGGAAATGAAACGAACAAACCATGTCTAAAATGGTGACCCAAAATAGTCCTAAACCTCCCTTCTAGGGTCACGTAGCGCATCAGGACGTCCACAACACTTGCCAAAATTTTCTTGAGGGAAGTTCTCTCATAACCCCAACTCTCCACTTTGATTAAATTCTTCCTCTCATCATCTTTAAAAAATTGAACCATCACTTCTTCATTGCTTTTTTTATCCTTAAAAAAATTTCTACCCATAGTTGACATCCCTATGATAGTTACAATCAAGTCCTCATTAACGTCCACTTCCATACCTTTAACCTTTAGCTTATGATTATGCTAGAGAGAGACAAATTATGCCGAGGCATTAGAGTCATGCCTATGCAATCTCTCCAAGAATGGAGTGAAATTCCCATGGCTCAAAATAATCCAAAGTTTCTTCTTTCTCTAAATGTCACCACAAGAGTGTGGCTCGATTTGGCTCTTGTTACCACCCATTGCAACCGACACAAAACTCACAAGACCCTTACAAAATAAACTCAACTAAAGACCAGAGAGTCGAAAACTACCCACAAAGTGTGCAAACTAAAGGAAAGTACTAGGCCATAAATGTCGCAACACCTCATCCCACGCCATCATTCCTTAATAAACTCCTAGCTTTCTTAGGAAGGATTGATCCCTCCTCCCACGAACGAAATTCATTTAAGCTGACAACCTCGTTGGAAAAAAATTCTACCAATGAGTTTCCTTCTTGGTAAAAGTGAGAGACTCGGGTCTCATCACAAGATTGCAACATAATTATCATATCCTTGATAAGATAGTCGACATTCCAGCTTAGAGGATGAGTGCCACATAGATAATTTATGATGTTCATGGAATTGATTTCTACCCAAAGTTTGGAGTACCCTTTGCTAATGGCATACTTAACACTTATGAACACAACCTTTGCCTTCGTACAATGATTGGTTTGAGATGAAATGTTAGCGTGAAAATGGGGTGAATTAACCTGATTAAATTAATTAGGTTAATAGATGCAAATGATGCAATTAATTAATATTTAGCTAGGATAATTTAATTAATTAAGCAAAAAGAGGATGGGTTCCAAGAGGAAATGATGTTAGTATACCTGATTCGAGTGTATGATATTATTCAGGACATTTTTCAGTGTCTACAAATTCATATGGTGTTTGAAGTCTATAGGCCTCACGACCTTTAGTAGTTAAATCATGTTTTTCCATCAGGATCTTCAAAGGTGTTTGACACATGGGAGAATGTTAGGAAAAAGAAGGTGTCTCAACCTTTGATTATTCTTAGCATGTTTACTTATTTAATGTTGAAATTATATTTAATAATTATCCCATGTTGCTTTGTGAGTTACAACTTGCAATTTTTATTTTTGAGGAGGATTCAAGTTGGAAGTTATCCATCGATTATAGGTGGATTTTTGCATGAAGGAAATTTCTATTTCATGTTGAGTTTGAATGGAATGTGACCTTTGTAGGTATAGTCATATTTTTTGTAGGTGCTAGTTTTGCATGTGCATGTTTAGTGATAATTAGAAATTGCAATATTGCATGTGGTGACATGTGCAAACTTACTGTTATGCATGTGTAGTGGTTTTGGCACTTTCTATGTTGCATCTTTAGCCTTTGGACTTCAATTTTAAAAATATCTAATTAATGCATTATATGCTCCTATATTTTGAGCACTTGTATTTTGGAGAACTTTTACAATTGTTATTTAGTTGAAGTACCATTATGTTGCCATAATTACTCTAGAATTGAGAAGAAGTGTGGAGACTCCTACAAGAGCATAGCTCTACAATTATATTGTAACTTTATTTTTGTTGTTGAATAATATAATTGAGTTATTTTTTGGAGTATGGGGTTTTCTCTCAAAAGGGTTTTCCTGGTGTAAATCCTGTGTTTTGTTTTCATTATTTATTTGATGATGATATGTGTGTGCATCTAATGTTGTAACAATTTAAACCTATGTTTAATTTATTTTTGCAACTCTCTCCTGCTTAGATTGGTGTAGGAAGCATCTTACACTAACTTAGATTCATTTCAATTGTATGGTATATTTTTCTTGCACTAGCTAAATACATTGAGAGAAAAATGATAAATATACTTGGTCATGTTGATGTTGATGGTAGGGATCATGTTGGTGATTTCCACTAGATACAATGGAGGATCTAAAGAATTTTGAGGTAATAGTTCAAGAGAATATTATATTTTTCTTTCAAACTCCTATAAATTATTTTTATAAAGAGATTGATGCTATGACTACTCCCTAAGTGCCAATAAATTCTATTGAAAATGAGATTTAAAACTAAATTAAGGATTGACCATAGATTAATCACCCAAGGAACATGAGAGTCATAGTAAGAAGTGTTGAAGAGTTAATAACATATGGGGAGGTGATAAAATTATGGATTTCCATGTTAATAAACTACTTAGAGACATGTTTAGCATGTTTGAAGTAGCTGCATAGTCAATTTGGGATGTATAGTTGACCTATTTCTCCAACCACACAATCTTTACTATGTTGCCTCTATTTTCTCACTTATCTCCCCATGTGATCCATGCCATCTTATCTATCTTATCCTACCAATCAACCATAAATATAACATAAAATATTTAGCAAAGATGGATATTTAGATTTAGAATCTTTTGATGAAGAAGACTTTAAAAGTCCAAACACCGAACTCTCCTTTGAATCTCCTTTGATTTATTTCAAGTTATTTATAATGTTGATAGACATTTCTTGCAATTATCACACATGCATATGATTTATCACATGTTTGAACTATTTATGGAAAGTTGAAATATACTATAATGATTTCTAATAATTTAGAATTTTTTTGAAGTATAGTAGCCCCTAAATTTAACGATTTTAAATTTAGCAAACTTATTTAAGTATTTCTTGATAGAAAGTTCCTTCTATTTGTTTCATTGTAAGCATATCAAGTTGAGTTTCAAATCCCATTGATCAATTCTCTTTGAAATTGATAGATCGATCCTTCATTAATAAATTATATCACAATTACTACTACCTTGTATAACACTATGACCATCATGGATTGAATGTGACTTAGTTCTTTGTATGGTTCATGTTCATTTTCCAATGATTAAGGTCTAAGTATTTTATAATATTGAATCTAAATATTTAACCATGTATTAGGAGATTATGTATTTTGATTACATGCATGTAATCTAAATGGAAACACACAAATAACATCACACCATTAGAGACATGAGTCTTGGCACAAGAGGTATTAATCTGTTAGAAATGAGAGAAACATTTTAGTGAGGACCCACAGTCTATATACAATTGATCAAATCTTTGGAAAAGTATCATGAATGGTTCACTTGTTTATAAAAGTCTACAAGCAGACGGTAAACCCACAATAGTGGGTTACAATTTTTCACACGAAGAAAAATTAGAAATGCCCATCAAAAAATCTAAAATGTCTTATCCCTTCTAATGAAGGGGGTTCAAATGAACCCTCCCTACTTCTAATGAACCCCCCCTTCAAATGAACCCCACCCCCTCCCCTTATAATGAACCCACCCCTTCTATTGAAGCCCCATTTGCACCATATAGGGGGTGTTCATTTGAAACCCCCTTCTAATGAAGGGGGTTCAAATGAACCTCCTTTTTTTCACCTTCCCCTCCACCATTTCAACATTTATGAATTTTTTTACTATCAAAGCTAGAGAAGGAGGTGAAAATGGAGTTAAATTAATAAACCAAGCTAGAGGATTTTAGTGCTCGAAATGTGCTTTCCAACAACTATAAATTTAATATATTTTGGTTCTAATTTATATTTTATTTTTTCGTTTTACTAAGCATAGGTTTTTCATCGAACATCAAGTTTGGTGAAAAATCATTGTGGAAAAATAGTAAATTTGAGGAATTTAAAAAAAATATATATATACACACTAGGTATTGATGTCCTCATTTGAACAAAAAAAGAAAACTTGAATTTCAATACAACCAAAAAAGTTATGCGAGCTAAAGTACACCTATGTCTAAATTACAATTAGTTTCACTTCAAAACTTAATTAAAAGAAAAATATTCAACAAAATGAAAGCACTAGATACTAGTGTTACCAACCTAAATTCAAAAGAACCAAAATTTTATCCTTTGTAGAAAAAAAGTTATGCGATCCGAAGTACACCACTTTTTTAAAATGTTGTTTACTATTAAAAACTAGTTATCAAAGGAGACACAAAAAAATTACAATTTGATTTTAAAAATAAATAAATTTAAATACATTTAAAATCTACAAACAAAATCTCACAAATCACTAGTTTACATCATTTTCAAATTCCTAATAGTTTTACTACTATAGGAGTCAAAAAGTGAAGTTTTTCATAAAAATGTTGATTTCAATGTCAAGTTTGGCCAAAGAGTGTAACCCATTATTGTGGGATGACCCAAGACACCGATGATCATATCAAGTATATAATAAATTGTGAATTACAAGTGGGATTAAATGATTTAACTTGTATATATGCATAGTAAGAATGATATAGGTTTTAATAGCTTGAGGGATAAACTTGAAGTTTAGAATTAAGATATGATTTCTATTTCATTTTTTTAAAATTTTCTTATAATTAATGAAAATTAAGAGTTTTTAGATCCATATCTATTTTAAATTATATACTATATAGTAGTAATTTCTATAGGTGAATATGGAGATAACGTGGTGTTTTCAAGAAATTAACAAAAAGACATTATATTTAGATAAGTTTGTCATCCTACTGAAGTGAATTTTAGTTGTATTTAAAAATGGTTTTGGATACATGTATCAATTAGTACATAATTTAGAAGATAATTGCAAATATTTTGAATTGGTTTTGGAATATGACTCATAGATAAATGTTCATCTTAATTTTCCCTTATAGTTGCATTGAAGGATAACATTTCATGTTGTTTTTAAATGGTCTTTTTGATGATCACTAGATCATAAATCTTTTTATATGTCCAAAAGCTAGTTTTTCATGATGAAAAAATGGTCATATATAGATAAATAGTCATGCATGTGGTTTTACCCAAGATAAATTGGACTACTCAATGTCATTCAAAATAAATGTACACCATCAACAACTTAAAATAGAAAATGAAATAAGGAATTTTAAAATAATAGAAAAGGAATACCATATGTCTTACACAAATGACCTTACACATGTCTTGTTGAGAATAAATAGGTTTCCCATCAAGTTATATACATGTTCTAGTATAACCTATAAAAGTGATCAGTGTAGTCTAGCCTGCTTTGATATCATGATAGAAATTTGGATCTTAAAATACTAATCAATATAAATAAATAAATAAAATGAGAATCATACAAGCATAGATTTTACACATTACACATGATATACATAGGTAAGACCCTTTTGGGTAAAAACCCCCATAAAACATCATTTTATTAAAAAACTTACAAAATAGTATATTAAAAATAAACTAAACTTGGGGTTGAAGTTTAGTCCATATAAGATAAACGAATGATCGGTAAAAAAAGGTTTGAAGGAAAGAAAAGCGGGTATCAACATTGTACAAGCTTTAAGCATCGGACCATGTGATTTGAATTACACTTCCTTCGTCACCATTGTTGATTCCCAAGGCTTTCCACACGGCTGGAGAGGCATCAACGTCGTTGTTATTACAGGGCGGTGAGTAGTCATGATCCGCATCGCAGCCATTGAAAGAGTCACACTCGTCCACGACTAAAGCCCGCACCTTTCCTCCATTCTCTGGATTAGCGATTTCTACGTAGGTTCCACAACGTCTGCCGCCGGCGTACCAGCCAGTAGACAGGTAAACCACCAGTTGGTTGCTATTGTGGAAGCGTCCGTCACAGGAGGGATAATCATCGTTATCCTCAAACAAGTTCCAAGTCATGGTGGCTGCGGTGGCGTTTGTGACTGGAGGCGAGCATTTGTACTGTGCGTATTTCTCCCCTGCCTTGCAACACTCCGAGCTGCTTCGCCCGCTACAATCGTGGATGCTGCCCTGCAAATATCCGGTGGGCTTACAGGCTGTCAATGGTGCTGCCAGAATGCCCGTGTTCCTCGCGCTCTCAACCATGCTCATCATCATCATCATTATCATCACTGGTCCAGATATCATCACCGTCGTCACGCTCATGATCTTCATCTTCCCTGCTAAAGCAAAACAAATGCAGATTAATTAGCAATGTTTCACTCAAATCTACTTGCTTATTTAAATTAAGGTATCCTCAAAGTTTACTTTTATTCGCTGCAATCTTCTCCTTTCTTCAACTGATAGAAATAATTCTATTTTGAGTTAATGCGTAGCTCGGGGATTACCATTTTCAATTTATAGCATTATTTTGTTTGTTAGCCTTTACTATGGCTTTGTCACGCATTAGAAGAAAACAACACAGAAAAGAATAACAGAATGTCTGCTTCCGTCCCAAAGGAGATAATACTGGCAAACGAAAGTATCACGTATGCGTATGGAAAACTATCTGCACAGCAATCTTAATTTCGTGAATGCGATTGGAAAAGATCCCAGAGCTTGGCTGAGGTCATCGATCAAATTTCTGATTTGTCTATCACGTGGATGAGGGTCTATTACACACTGTCTATAGGTTATAGGAGGTTCAATGTTCCAAGTGGCTGGATTAAACTCTCAATTCCTCCTTGAAAAAAATACCGATTAAAAGTGCTTCTTAAAATAAATAGACTATTTTAATACTTTTAGGCATATATGAGGTGACAACTATGTTGATACACTACTATGTTAGTCATTGATAAATTCAAACCTTTTGGTAGTTGAAATTAGTTTAAAGTATAATATCTCTCCAAAGTGCATTTGATTATATTATGAATTTAAATTAATTAATAAATAAAATTATATGTGCATCCAAGATACTCAATAGACAATATCAATAAATTGAACTTGAGTTGAATCTCAATAGAAGAAAAAAAATCCATTAAGAGTACGAGTGATGTTGTGGTTAGTTTTAAATGGTTGTGTTGTGATAGTAAGTTAAATAAACAAGCTCCACTCTTATGCATTAATAGACATAAAACTTAATATAAGGTCAATAGAGGTGAAGGGCTCACCCTATAAAGAACAATGCTTTGAGTTGTTAGGCTAAAATCTTGATCCCTCTTAGGAAAAATAGAGATATTGATTCAATTTATCTTAAACTCTAAGTAATTTTTTTGACTTCTTAAAATAGATCGACTATGTTAATACTTTTAGACATATATGAAGTGACAACTAGGTTGGTATAATACTATGTTACTAATTGACAAGTTCAAATCTTTTGGTAGTCAAAATTAGTTTAGAGTATGTTGTATAAATTGGACATCTATCCAACACTCTAGATACATATTTGAATATATTTTAAAATTTAAATTAATTAATAAATACAATCAAATGTGCACCCATAATACTCAATAGACAATAGCAATAAATTTAACCTGAGTTGAATCTTACTAAATCTCAAATAAATTAATAAGCTAAAATTTTGTAGAAAAAATAAACATTCTAGATTTTAAAGGGTTGTGTTGTGATAGTAAGTTAAACAAGCTTTACTCTTATGTGTTAGTATAGATAGCACTTAATATAGGTTCAATTGAGGTGAAGACACAAATTTTATGAGCTTTGTAAAGAGTAATGATGATTACCAAAATCAAAGCCTTGTTAAAATTGACTTAGCAAAGAGTTTTCATAGTGAAATTTACAATTGAAAGCATATTTTTCACTTAATTGGGTTCTAAGCCACAATTTTTTAATTGAAAGAGCATTTAATATTCCTTGACAAGAGGTGATCCATAGAATATAATGATTCTATAATATAAAAATGAGAAAATTTTAAGAGATTTAGAAATACATCGTAATTAATTGGAAAAATAGGTGCAAAACACATAATCAACATTAATTTTTCCAAATTTGAATGTACATTAATTTTAAATTTGTGTATAGGGCATCTTATAGGATACACAAATATTGAGGGTACTAATAAAGTAGTTGAACTATTAATATCTTTTGAATTTTGGTAGGTTACTCATTACTAATGTGTCTCTTACATCAAGTGCCTTCTTAACTTCAATGTTATTAAAATAAACTTTTGAATATGGTATAATCTTTATAATTTATTACTGGTGAATGTGACAAGCCTAGAATTTTTTACATAACAACCATCATATTCAACATCTATACCATTATGCATGTTTCCTATGACTAATGTTGCATAGTTCCATGTTACTTAAATGAATTCCTAAATTCAAATGTATCATCTCTCACTAGTATCAATGCCATCTTCATACTACCAAAGCTTTATGTGCAACTATTTTCTACCTCTAAATTTTGAAGTGCTCAATACCCTTAATGTTTAAGGGATAATTCCTCAATGATATACTCTAAATCTTAATTATTCACCTACCATTGTTTGAATGTAGTATATATTTAAAGAATTTAAAAAGGGGTGTCATGTTTTTTAATTCGTAAACCTAATATCTATAAATTATATCTACTCTAGAGTATATTAAATTTTTTCTCATTATTAGGATCTTCACTATAATAGAATATTATAATATTACATTATTTTTATATCTAATTTATTTATATTTAAATGGTTATACTTTCTTTCACTATTTAATTATAATTACAAAAATGCGTATCATTTGCAAATCAATTTACTATGTTTTGTACCCATTTTAGTGTTTCTCTTTCTTAGAATTTTTACCTCTTGTTTATCTTTAGTTCATTAAATTATCCCCCTCTTCCCCATTATATGTTTTCCGCCTTTTTCATGTGTTTCTTAGCTCTTATTCCTTGGTTATATTAACCATGTAGTGGTTATGATTTCTTGAAACCCTCATTTAATGCTTATTGATACTCTCATATATAATGAACTCTTCCATTTCTCTTCCTAAAATATCTTTTTTTGGTAGATTATATTGACATAAGATCAACATCCTCTTAGATTTACTTATAAAGTTAAACCCTCTTGATTAAATAGTCATTTCCACCTTCTTGGGTGCATAGGGTGGTTTGCTTGACTTGATGTCCTTTTACCACCAAAATTAAATATGAGACTCATTTATCAACCTAATATTTTTCATCTTCCTCTTGGATAACTATCATTTAGAAACATATATTTATACACTCTCCTCTCTCTCATTTCAACATTACAAGTTATCAATTTATGTTTATTTCTTATTTTGGAGTGAATTATTATCTTGCATTAGTGTTTTTCAAGCTATAAAAAATTGAAGAAATTTTGTGGTTTCCCACTAAATCTTTCCAAATTTTTTAGAGGTGGATGGACATTAGTATATATTTTTTCTCTCCCGAGGTCCTTATTTTTCTTAGTTTTTACTATGTTAGCTTATTTCCTTTCCAATACCATTAAGATTCACCCTAATTTCATATATTTTACCTCCTTCTTCACCTACCATCCCTCTCCATTTTTCATTCATTTTTTTACCATTTGACCTACCTTTTGTTTATCCCCATCTCTCTTTCCATATCTTAGTTCCTTGTTTTCATTTTCCACATCTAATGAGATTTTATATTTCTATGCTTCAAATTTTGATACTTTTATACTATATATCTAAATATTCATAATTTTTCATTCTCATATTACGTGGACCATGTTTGAATACCCTCGAGGGGATTGATCAAGGTAGAATCTCCTTTAATCATTATATTTTTCAAGGTATCATTGAGTTTATTTTTTTGGACCATTTACAAAGAATCCTATGTAGATGTGATGGAAACGATAGAAGGGAAAAGCTCCCAAAATCTAGTCATTAAAGTCCAAAATATATTTTAAGTTTTTTGGTCATAGATCTAGCCCACCCATAAGTCAAAGCTAGCTCCTTGAGTGCCCTATTGATTCCCTTAACCTTGCATTATCCAACTTCTATATTTCATAGTAAATTTCACAAGTGTCAACATCATAGTTTAATGGTTATAGTTTGTCTTGGACATCAAATGAAATCCTTTAATTTATCAATTTCTTATTATATTTTACATTTTTAGGTTATCAATTCATTTTATATTTTATCCTAGTTTTTATTCCATTTTGTAATAGAAATAATTTCTTATTGTAGCATCATAAATTGCCACCCTTGATAATTTCACACTAGATTTTTCTCCCTCCTATGTGCTTGGACCTAATTATGTCCCTAATTTCCTAAATTATGCATCCCATCGCCCATTTTAAACATTTATTGAAAAACCCAATGTGAAAAACCAAAGTAGACATTTAATATTTTTCCCTTGACTTTGCAAGTACCCATCTGGACAAGGGCACCCCTTGTCCTCTTAATTTGGCCCAAAATTTAAGTATTTTAGGGTTGGAAATTTATTATTTGAATTTTGAATTCTAAATGTTGGCTATTGGGATTTAATTTATGGGAAATTAGATTAATTACATATAAAGACCTCGTTATTTCATCATTTGAAAACTAATTGGAAATAACTAGCAAGAAGAGCAATTATTACACTTCAAGATCAAGTAAACAAAATCCAAGAGAAAAAATATTGAAGCATTTTATCATCAAAGCATCATGTATTATGTAAGCTCACGCTTATTCATACATTTTGTTTGTGAGGACTAACACTTGTAGGTCTTCAAGCCAAAGTGCAAACAAGCCTTTAGGAGATGTGCATGACTTCAATCCTTCAAGGAAACCATATTTGAGTGGCGAGTTATAGTCCATTTTTTATTCATTACTCCATTATAATTTAGCCTTTATCCCTCAAAAGGATAAGCTCTCTTTCATCAATTTTTCCATTATGGAGGTAGAAATACCAACATGAGGTTTGACTAAGGCAAGCCCCTATATGACACAAACCTTCCTCTCTCTTTAAATGTGCAGGTTGTAGATCTGAAGAAGATTGGAGGAAGATTGAAGACTATTTGTTCATTGATCCATTCAAACCCTATAACTTGACAAGACACAAAAACTGAATTATCTCAATAACAGATGAAGATTCGACAGTAAGATTTGGAAGGAAGAAGCCCTAGATTGGGGACTTGAGGACTGAGAAAAAAAAATCAATTTCAGATCTCTAGACAAGGGCACCCTTGTCAAGAAAAATCTGCCTCAAATTAATAGGTTATGTACCTCTGTGTTTGCCTTCTACTTTTCTGGAACCCAATTTTTTTTGTGTGTTTTCAGTTTATTTATATTCATTTGAGAATGTTGCATTTTCATAGATAACTAGTGGAATTATTGTGTTTGATCAAAAATACATTTCAAAGCCCTCCAAAATTTAGATCAAAGGTTGATTGAATCACCTTTTAGTTTAAAAGTTAATCTCATACCCTTGTCGATCTGAATTCTAATGTTTTTTAAGTGAAAAGTAGCTAATCCTATTTAAACCCTAGAGGATCATTTTTCCTACATTACACTTAGTTAGACTATTATAAACCTTTTTGACAAGTTTTAGCTATCCCTAGGTGAAAATCATAGCCATCACCTTAGGCACCCTATTTATTGCACTAACCTAATATTAGACATCCCTAAATTTTAACCATAAATTTTGCATATAATTCTAATAATTTTCTATTACTATCAATTTTTTATGTAGTTGAATCTATACCCTATTTCCCCCTTATTTCTTTTTTATTCATAGTTGATAGTAGAAATAATTTCTTAGTTAGACTATTATAAACCTCTTTGACGAGCTTTAGCTATCTCTAGGTGAAAGTCATGGCCATCACCTTAGGCACCCTATTTATTGCACTAACCTAATATTAGAACATCCCTAGATTTCAACCATAACTTTTGCATATAATTCTAATAATTTTATATTACTAGATCAACTCTTTTTATAATTGAATCTATACCCTATTTCCCCTTCTTTCTTTGTTTATTCATAGTTTTGTAAGCATAATATTGTGTCTAGTCTCATATATTTTCTTAGTCCCAAATCCATATTTATTTTATTAGGGTTAGACTAAATTGGGTATTCTTGTTTTGTGTTGATTCACTATACACACTAAAAAGGAATTTAACATTCATTTTTGGTTGTTTTATTTAGTGATCCCATTAGAGTATCATTTCATTTTTTCCTACATTTTAGCTTCCTCCTCCATCTATAATCAATAAAAATATCTCTTATTATTATAGGATAACATAACATCAACATAAAATGAGCCATTATCAATAAAGTATCAAAATTTAACATTGATACCACTCATTTCTTTAGAAATAACAACATTTAACCTAGTTATTTAGACAAAAGAGCATAATAATTGGTTTTGATATTTTTTTATGAAATTGCATGTGTCCAACTATTGTTGTTCCTATAACTTAAAAACTTCTTACCATCAATTAATTTATTTCATGGGTTTCCTAAAAAACACCATTCAACATCCCATTAGGAAGACCATGGATCTATGCCATGCAAGTTGTACCCTCAACCCTTTAATAATCATTTAAATTATTAATTATGGAAAGGTGTACACTAACTTTACATACCCTAAATCTTCCTTGATATTGTACTATATTTCTACCATGTTTAACATTCAATACTCAAGTCAATCCCCTTTCTTTTAACTTTCCTCTTCTACATTCTCCTTCTCCTTTTTCACCCTTTTCAACTCTTCCTAATTTTACACCTCTTCCTTTCTTACTTATTCTGCTATCTTCTTGTCTTAATCATCATCCTTAACCAAAACTTATAATTCCTTTCATGATTTCTATTCAAAGAGGATGAAATAAAGGTACATAAACATTAAAAACTTATCACAATCGATTGCAAAAAGACTGTAGAGGACTTGAGGCCAACTAGGCTTGATAGGAATAGTCATATTTTTTAAGTGACACGTCCCCAATTTTAGGTATATGTATAAGATACTATGATGATGTAAGGAATATAACAAAGAAGATAAGATAGATAAGGAAAGAAAGGAATTATAAGCAAAAGACTTTGTATATGATATTATAAGTAATAAAGATATACATATATAAAGGGAGTTGATGGTTATAATACATATGGTGTATGATTAATTTTTGAATAAGGAATTCCTAAATATTATTAAAAAATATAATTTAGTATTCTATTTTGCATATCCTCTAATCATTCTCTAACACAACACTCAAGATTAATATGGCTCAAAATTTTGGCCTATGTTACCAATTTTCTTGCTATCATTTGTGTTAGAGTAAATTATATTTACTTAAGTTTTAACTTAGGCACATAGTTTGCATTGAATAGGGTAATTAGTTTTTTATTCCCATATTCCTGTATTGGGTGGTTACACACATGTTTGGATTTTTTTCATTGCTTTATAAGCTTGTAACATTATGTACATTAATCATCTCATATTTTTCACTCCTTATTTGGTGAAAGGGCCTGGTGTCTCTCTCGCTATTTTGTGAAGGTTTTCTGTAGTTGATGATCTTGGGTTATTTTCTCTATCATGGTATCAAAGCCTCCCAGTTTGGAGTACCTTCCACCATTGAGAGTTTTCATCGGAGTGTTGGGATCGATTATTTCGGCATTTGAAAATTTTAAATTTTCAAAGCTTCCTTTTATTCTTCATTTATGTTCGTGATTGTTGGCTATAAATTTGATTTGTGAAAGCCCAATTTCTCTATTGTTCGAGTGTTTGAATCCTTGTTGGTGAACTTCCATATGAGGGGATGTGCCTATTGAAGATACGATCATTCATTATGTGGTTGAGGGTTGATTTTGCCGATTTTGCAGAGGCCAAATAGCAAGGAGGCATTCAATTTTGGTGTTTGAAATGTGCAATTTGTTGTTGGAGCATGATTTGAATCCAGAGGAAAATTTCTCTTTATTTGAGGCCATTTTTTCATTGCAGAAGCAATTTGAAGGCTTTGTGGAGGCAGCGTGGTATTTTATTTGTGTGTTTTCTTTGGTTGGAGATGCGATTCATCTTGGAGAATGAGCCATGATTTTTGATAAGTTTTTGGAGGGAATAGTTTTCTGAAGGTTGCATTTTTCCTTGCTTGGTTGGAGGCCAACACATCCTTTCTGTCAAGTTGTGAATTTTTTTCTTGAAGACATATTTCTTCAGTTGAATTTCCTATGGAGGAGGGGTTTCTAATCACTAGAGGTTGCGATTCACCCAATTTTGGAATATGCAGCAATTGCCTGAATTTGGAGGCTTTTTTCTTTTCCTGGAGGCAGTGAATTTGGAAGCTTGTGAGGAGGCGTCATTTCTGGAGGAGTGATTTTTTGTTCTAGGGGACGTTTTTTGCTGATTGAAGCCCGTTCTCTATGTCATTCTACCAAACACATGAAGGAGATGCCATATCATTGGATGAAGAATCCAAGTTGCATTTCCTTAAAGAGGTGTGCCTTTGCTCTCACATTTTTTATTTCTACACAATTTGCATCTCAGAGTTGATTTGCTGGAAGCTGCTATTTGGAGGCTTTTCTGTGGAGGATATATTTTTTTGAAATTTCATATTTATTAAAGTTTCCCCTAAAATATTTAGGGCTTCTTTGCAACTGATTAGAGTGGGCCCCAGTTCTCAAGTGTCTTTTGAACTTATGCTAGGATTTTAATCCCACATTTGCTGTGCAGAGAGATTTTGTTTATTTAAATATCCTCTTTTTTCACTTTAATAGTGTGAGCAAAGGCTCATGTGGTGTTTTTGGCAATCTCTTGCATGTGGTGCTTAGTGATTGATGTTAACTTGGTGATGGTGTCTTGCTTAACTTGTAGCTTGTTGATTCAGCCTTAAGGGGCCCTATTTATTTTTTGCCTCTGCTCAAGGATATGGTCACATGGACAACCAAAATTAAGCCCTCGGTGCTTGCGCATGCTTTCGAAGTGCCTTTATAGGCCATTTTTTTTCATTTTTGCATATCTTTTGCAAACAGAGGCTGATTTTCACAAACCACATATCAACGAAAAGGTATTTTTGTCACCTTTGTAGTAAAGGAATTTATCTCATATTTTTCTATTTGGTGGTGCTCTTAATCCATTGAAGTTTGATATCGGTTTCGCCTTCATTTGCAGTATTTGGGAATTTCTATTTGTTGTTGAAGGTTACTGTCTTGTTATTTTTGGAGATTTGTCATAGTTGATCATGGGGTTTTCATTGCATCCTTATGTGATTATGTTGGAAATGGGGAACTATAAAAAAATGGAGAGATGGTATATTGAATCACTTTAGATGGCTTCATCTTTTGCCATGCCTATATAATATTGTTCCCCTTCTTGGTACTAATAGGAAGAAATTTGCATGGCATTGCAAAAGGGACCATGTCCTAGGAGTTATTACAATGCATATTAACAATGCCACTTTGGATGCTATTGATCATTTTGAGTGTCCATATGCTATTTGGATTAAAATTTGGGAGATACATGGAGATCTTGATACTCTAATATTCCCAGATGATCATGTTTCATATTGTCTTGTGCCTCTCCATGTTTTAGACAGGATACCCTATGATCATGCTATTATGTAGGAGTTTGAGTTTTTGGAATACCTTGAGTATTCAGATGAGGACGGTGAGGCTTCTTCATATGCTCCTTCTTCTCCATCAGAGATAGTTGATCATGTACCTTCACCTTTAGTGATTCATTGTGCAGAGTCATTGATTGAGACTCCTATCATTCCTCTTTTGCAAGACCATTCATTTTGTGTTGATGATTCATTGAGCATGTCAAGTGATTCATCACAACCAATATCTCATTGTCTTCTTGATTGGGATTCTTATTTATCAAACATTGCTTCATTATTCGTGGAATCTCATATTTCAGATTTGGAGGACACATTTGAGGGTATATCCCTCCTATTTGATGATAGTTGTGGTACAACTATTGTCACCCCATTTTAGTCTCTAGATATTGTTCAGGATCAGTTTCCAGTGGTACCTTATTTGTCACCTTCTGTCGTGATTGGGCATGTTCCTTATTGGTATGTGGCATCATTTTTGAAGGTCTTGATGACACATGAGCATATTTCAGAGACACAATCATACATATTCATGCTTCTTTGGGAAGCATACCTACATTTTTATTTGGTTTTTTTCTTCCGAAAGGGATACAAGTTGTTTGTCGACACTGGATCATGTTTTATCTTCAGAAACTTACCATTTTTACAAGTGATTACATATTATGGGGGGGCTACATAGTCTCTATCTTTCCCTCTTATGGGGGGCCATTGATTGTATATATATGATGTATGTAGTCCTTGGGGGGTGTGATTGAGTCCTCCATCCATGCATCATTTTTTTGTTTTCTTTTCTCTCTTTTGGAGAGGGGTTTTTTCCCACAGGGTTTTTCTCCTTTTCTCTAGTTGTGAGAGATTTTTTTTTGCATTGTAAATGGGTACCTAACATGGTTGTGTAGTTGAGATCAATATTACATCTTCATTCATTCTCCCTAAGTTTCACTTAAGGGGGGTGTTAGAGTAAATTATATTTACTTAAGTTTTAACTTAGGCACATAGTTTGCATTTAATAGGGTAATTATTTTTTTATTCCTGTATTGGGTGGTTGCACACCCGTTTGGATTTTTCTCATGGATTTATAAGCCTATAACATTATGTACATTAATCATCTCATATAAATTTCACTCCTTATTTGGTGAAAGGTCCTGGTGTCTCTCTTGCTATTTTGTGAAGGTTTTCTATAGTTGATGATCTTGGGTTATTCGCTCTATCAATTTGGTTCTATTGTCAAGACCTTGGTAAAGCAGTAGAAAATAGACTAGAACACTAAGGAAAATTTATGGAGCAAAGAAACACATTAAGGAAGATAATATTAGAAATATAATTTAAAAAAAAAATATATGGCAAATCCCTTAGGTAGAATTTTTTAAAATATGTATGGTAGATTCTCTTAGGTCTTAGCCTCGTGAGAGGGGCTTAGGAACTTAGGGGATGGAGAATGGAAAGGGGGCATCTTGAAAGAGATCCCTAAAAATATGTGACCACTCAAAGTAAGCCTACTATAAACACCACGGGATGCATAAAAAGAGTGATGAAACACCAAATCATTAAAAATTGATGGACAAAGGAGATAAAAATATTAAGAGAGGTTAGAGACGAAATAAAATTGACAATAGAATTGAGAATAGAAGATAGGTGACAAAAAAAACTAAGAACATCAAGAGAGATACTGGAAAAGAATGGAGAAAGCATAGAAATAGAGTTAAAAAATTCTAAGGGTGTTGTTGAGCACACCAAGGGGGTGTTGTTAATAAGGAATTAGAGCATAATAATGAGGGTGTTGCCAAAAAGGAGGAAAATTGCACCACAAGGGATGCAAATAACAAAATAAAAATAAAATTATATCAAACTCCAAATCACATCAACTCACATTTTGACAAAGCCATATAAATTTGTGTGAGGGGGAGAATTATTAGATGTTAAACAAGAAAAGTGTGCTTGAAATGAGAATCTAAACTAAGATTAAACACGTTAATCTAAGATCTAATCCTACACATACGAAATGAAACTAAGCTATTTGAACACACATTAAGAAATCTATGATTACTGAATTAAATGTAAACAAAAGGCATAGTGTTACCATCCCATATCGGAGTGTATTCGCCTGATGTTGGATTGTTCTTATCACGATGAAGCCTCCATAGTTTGTGAAAATCTTGATGAATGATGCTTGATGTTGGTTGACCGAAGGTATTTTGAAGCTCTATCCATGGCGATCTCAACAACACTTCATTGCATAATGTATATTGATTCTCTGATCCTTTTTTGTGAGGAGAGAGGTTTGTTATATAGAAAAAGAGATTTTGAATCAACGATTAGGATTCAACAATGTTTGATCAAGATCAATGGTCAAAAGGTGTTGAGAGGATTTAGACATGAGAATATTGTGAAAAGTTGATTGCACAATTTGTGTAATTGAAGAATAGATTGGCTAGTCAGGGATTAGATTGATCAGTCAGGATTTAGATGGCTTAGTTAGCAAATTGGATTGCTTAGTCAACAAATTATATTGATTAGTTAGCAATTGTAATTTCCTCAATCAGAAAGTGGGTGAGGAATATGAATTAATTGATTTATTTAATTAATTCATTTTTGGAGTTTGAGCATGCAAATCAAGTTTGACTTTTGCAAACAAAGTTGCATTAGTTTGATTTGATTTTTGATAAATGATTTGAATAGTTTGATTTAATTATTCAAATCTTAGAGGGAAAGTGTCATAAATAAATTATTATGATTTAATAATTTAATCAACTTAGGGTCCGAATAAGGTGTTTTAGTGATATAATTAAATATTTGGTATTATTTAATCAATTAGGATGAAATAAAGTGAGATTAGGACTTCATTAAATAAATGTAATTTATTTAATTGGTTGAAATGATGAAACGTGAATTAATTAAATAATACATTGTTTTATTTAATTAATAGTAGAATTAGGGTTTTTAGGACTTCATTAAATAAATGAAATTTATTTAATTTGTCGAAAATGATGAAAAAGTGAATTAATTAAATAATGTTGTATTATTCAATTAATAGAGGAAATGAGGGTTTTTAGGACTTTATTAAACAAATGAAATTTATTTAATCCATTGGAAATGATGAAAAAGTGAATTAATTAAATAATGTTGTATTATTCAATTAATAGAGGAATTTAAGGTTTTAGATGTAATTGCTGTGAAATGTCGTGTTGTTTGATGATAATGATGCCAATGGTGTGTGATGTTATCAGAATGTTCAGGTATGTATAAGATCATCATGGAAAAAAAGGCCCTTAAGTGGCAAAAAATTCAAAAAAATAGAGTTATGAAACTTGACATAAAAGGGTATGTGTACGATCATCATGGAAAAAATGGGCCCTTAAGTGGAATTTTTTTTTAGAAAAATCAGAGTTAGGCAACTTGACGTAAAAATTTGAATAAGTTATCTATATTATTTCAACAATATGTAAGAATAGAATCTGTATAAAATTGAATGTAGTTTCTAAACTACTAAGTTAATTTATTTATTTTTAAATCTATTTGTGAAAATTTAAAATTTCAATGCAGTAGTACTTAAATTTCAGGGAAAAAATAAGTAGGTGTTTATCTGACCACCCTAACCACAATAAAATGATAATATTTTTTTATAAGATTTTAGACATAAGTAGAGGACTCATACAGATGTGATGCATATTTTTTTGTAATTTTTTCCAAGTAAATAATTAATTATGAATTTTTTATTACAACTTTTAAAAAATATAAAAAACTCTACTGTTGAGTAGGCATCCTTTCGGGACCAGTATAAAATTGATGTTGAGGTTGATTCCATTGAGGGATATGATTCTAAGGATACCATTGTTGTCGAGGTTGATTAGGCCACTTAGGATTGCCCCAAGATTGATTTTCCCATTCAGGTGGTCCCCAAGGATAAGTTCCCCACTTATGTAGTACTAGAGGTGGTTCTTGAGGCTAGGGTGTTGTCCATGGATTATTATTCCAGTTGGGTTGAGGTCTCCAGTTAGGTTTTGAATTCTAGCCATAGGAAAAATTCCCTCCAGTTATTTTATTTACAACGTTGATCTCTTCCTCAACCGGAGGTGTTCTTTTCTTGGAATTCTTAATGGCTTTTAGAAGCTCGCACTGATCAGTGGGGTCACTTTTGTCACAAACTCTTCAAACATCAATTTTTTCAACATTTTCTAAAGGGCATTCCCTTAGCAAATGTTTTTTTTGGAACTTGGGGTAGTAAATGGACAAAGTCTCAAGATTTCACATTTTAGCTTGTATGCCATCTAATGTGGTGTTTAGCTGAACAAGAATATCAATATTGAGGTTGGAAAGCTCTTCATGTAGTTTTCCTATTTCTTTGGAACCTGTAAATAAGGTGGACTTTGGGATACCTCCTCGAGTATGAGAGAAATTTTGACACATTCAATAATATCATTGAGCCCTAGTTGGGACACATCTCCTTTTCCCATTAAATCCAAGCTCCTTTGAGCTTCATTGTCGAGACCCTTAAGGAATAGGGTCTTTAGAATATCAAGACTTATGACTTCTCCACCACATCGTTTAGATAAGAAGATAAACCTATCTAGGTAATCCTCTAGACTTTTGTCCTCATTTTTCCTTATTTTGAACAATTCTTCTTTCCTATCACTGATCCTAAAGTAACTTTAATATTTCTCCAAAAAGGTAGACTCCATTTCATCCTAGGAGGTTATCGATTGAGAAGCTAATCCCATAAACCAGTGCATGGCTGAGTCTTTCAAAGTGGAGGGAAAAATCTTTAGTCTCTAGTTATCACTCTTGATATGTCTAACACGACTTTAAAATCAAATAGAAACTGGTCAGGGTCCTCAGTAGATAAACCTCGAAAGGTTGGCAAGAAGGCTAGTGAGATATTTTTCATCATTGTATCATCATCTGCATCAATAGCAATAGGATAAGTGAATGTGCATGGTGGTGGAGGGTTATTATTGTTGGTGGAATTTCTATGGTCACCCATGATGTTTAAGGGAATGTGGTCCTCTTCAAAAATTCGCTCAGTTGGGAAAGGCTCTACAGTTTGCAAAGGAATATGTTCCTCTACAACTATGTGTTCTCTTTCTGGGGTATGTGGGAAGATCTCAAGTTGACCCTGCTTGGTCAATTCCTCAGTAAGTTCTTGATCTGAGTTTCCTTCCTCCCTACTTGTGGTTGGTACATCGATTGGGGGGTTTTTTGGTATGAATCTTCTGTGGGGGCCTCATTTCCTAACCATGCAGAAAAAGAAGCCAAAGGACTATTTTTGTTCCTAAAAGAGGTATTCAAGGTATCTCCTACTAACACTAGAAAAAGAAGGTCCCTGACAACGATGCCAAATAGTGATAGGTTGTCGTTAGGTCCTAACACTTTAGTTGATAAATACATTAATATATCAACCGGGTAGTGTTCGAAGGCTATATGCAATAGAAGACATCTTGACTATCCCCCTTGGGTTTCCTAGATTTTGGACAACTAAAATAAAACTCTAAACTAAGAGGCCACTAAACTTAGAAAGCAGGAAATTATTTATCTAGAAAGCTTTAAATAACTAAACTAGAAAGCATAAAACTATAAATCTAAAAAGCATAACAACTAAACTAGAAAGCATGGAAATGATTAAACTAAGAAATGTATAAATTTTTGAAGAAGTAAATCTTGTAAAGAAACTAGGAAACATTGATCTAACAAAAAAATAACAATCTTAACAACTAACAAAAAATGATTTAACAATTTGAAACAACTGAGAGAAGGTGCTTCAGAACTTCAGACACTAAACTCAAAGACTATAGACTTAGCTATAACCTGCAGGATTAGTCTTAACAGAATTACACACATGAAAATAAACTTCAATTCCAATTATTATCTACTAAATGAAAGTACAAAATTAAAATTAGAATACTTATCTATCTAATCTACAACCCCTCAAGTGGCCAGCTCTTGAGTGCTCCTACACCTAGCTCAGATCACATACATTGGTAACTCCAAAATTACTTCATTCAAAATAACTCCATTCACATTACTCAGTAACTCCAAAGATGGTGTGAAAAACTCATTTTATTCATATTAAGAGTGTAACTCAGAAAACATAGTGACTGCATAATGATATTCTTTTGTATATTATCGTTTTCAACAATTACATATTTATATAAGAGCAACTAACAAAATCCTACATTTTAGTTGGTAAAGTCTTTAACTAATTGTCAACAACTAATAGACTTCAAATCCCTTGACATGAAACATTAAAGGGGCTCGCACGAGCCATAAAGTCTTTAAAACAGAAAATAACAAAAACTATAAAAACTCAATCCATCATGTATGCTTCTAAAGTTTTGGTGCTCATTCACTTTTCTTCAATGGTGTTGAAATCTGTGTTAAACCTCTTTGATTGGAATGATAACCAATTGTGGAAGCTGACATGTGCAATGCTCAACAAATAATCCATTAAGTCAGTATAGGTTAGCTTATTTAGACTAATTTCAAGAAATAAATATTATACACTTTTTCACAAAAAGAAAGCAATTACTTATTCTAAAGTCAATTAATTGGTAGTATAAGGATGGCTAGAATATGTGAGGTTACTTTATTTAGTCCATTATATTTATGAGGTTATTTTTACCTCATCAGACACTGACAGTAAAGAATTCAAGAAGCTAAGCATTCAAAATTCATGTTAGAGAGAAAGAGTCAAGGTTTGGAAAAGAAAAGAAAACACCCAAGGCTAATGGGAGGAAGAAATAAAATACCCCTCTAGAAAGAAAATGTAGTCCCCTGAGGCTAGATGCATTGTTTAATGACATTGTTGAGCATGGATTATTGAAAGAAGTTGCTAAAATGTATTCAGAATTAGATAATATAGACAAGGCAACCATTGAAGAAGCCATGGTTAAATATATGATAGCATTTGACACTGTCTTGGACAAGATTGGGGATTAGTTTCTTAAGGACTTGAAGAACAAAACAAAAATTCAGCACTTTAATGAGCAAGGATGAAGAGGGTATTGAGAGGTTGAGAAATGAGACACTATAGAAAGTTGAAGAGATTGCAAAATAATTTAGAGTGTCTCTAGATAATGGAATTCAAATGCAACATGATACTTCTATCCCTAAAGTCAATGAACTTGTTGAGCATGCACCCGAGCATAAACTAGTAGAGGAGGATGTTTAAGAAGATATGATGATGGAAAATTTTGGATGGAGGTTTCATATTGCATTCTTTCAGTTATCATTGAATATGTTATGATTTGATATTCCAAATTTTAAAATGGAATCTTATGATACATGTAGATCTTAATATGGTGTGTATATGTATGTTAATTTAATTTGACATGATATTTGTGCATTACAATGATTATGATTAGAATCATGAATTTAAGCTTTCATTTTACTCAGGTGAGAATTAAGATCCACCATGTATGTTATGTTTCATGTGTGAGGTAGATGGGTGTATTTTGGTGAACAATATAATTTTGGTTTTGTTATCAATAGTTTTGCACCTTGCTGAATACAATATTTGGAAAACTAATGAAACATGGAAACCTCCTTTAGATGTGGGTGATCTGTGCGAAAGAGGAATCTCCAGAGTGAGCGGGTTCTCTGAATGATAAGTCCTATTCTAAAACTTCAGGGGAAAAGGGATAAAAGATGAACTGAAAATAAATCTGAATCTAACTGATGATTGACTAAAACCTCTGATAGAAAATTAAAACTTGCCACTCACAACAATCCCTTCACTACAATGATTCCTACAATCTCACCAATACATGATCTCATCATTAATTCATATGAAGATTCAAAACTTTGAATACAACATATAACCTGAAAACATGGAAACTTGTGCAGAAGAACTCATAAAGACAGGACATTAAGGTTTCAAACTTGAATACACAAAATATCAAACTGTTGTTACCAGTCTTGAGACAAAAAATTGGAAAGAACTCTGTTGTATTATTGGAACTAAAAGAGTGTGAATTTGTCAAAACTGAGTACAATGTTCACAAGCTCAAAAATGCATAAGAGCAGGAACTTTGATCTATACTGTTGAGAATGGAGAGCTAAAAAGACTAAGTCTATCAAAAGAACTCTCAAGAAAACCCTAATCCGAGCTCAGAAAAAAAGCTCAAGGAAAAAAGGCTTCAAGATTTCTCAAAAACTACCTTAAAGCAGAAAAAGCACAATGATTTCATGATGAATCTGTCAAGCCTCTAAAAATAGGCTGAATTTGCTTTAAAAGCTCAAAAAACACCTTATCTCTCCAAGATAAGTCAAAAATCCAACCAAGAGGAAAAGTCAATAAAAGATCTGCTAAAAATAGCAAGAAAACATAAAGCAACTTATAGAATATCGCTTTATGATTCTGCTTTACAAGATGCAGATTTTTACAATTTGTCTATTTTTGCAATTTAAAGATTGAAAATCTTTTGCAAAAAGAAAATCTCCTTATTTCCCCATTACAATGTTATGATTTTTCTCACAAAGTCATAAAATAAAACATTACATAATCATTATCTCTTCTCATCTTATCAAAATTCCATTGGTTTCTTTAAAATCAATCAAAATTAAAAACCCTAAAAAGATTATTGACCTTAAGTCATAGGGTATTCACAACTCACCCTTAATTGATTTCAATATTCAAGCCCTTCAAAAAAGACTAAGGAAAGAAAAAGTCTTAAAGACTTAACCTTAGACCTAACAAAGAAGATTCGGCCCCCACATATACCTTTAGACTTAGGCTTCAACAAAGTCATAATGCAAAGGCTATAATCTTCAACCCCATTCGAAAACTGTCATGTGCTTGAAGCTGAACATTCTGGATGATGATGATGTTTGAATTAGGGCATGAGGAAATAGGTTCAAACCCTAATTATCATTTCATTTCACACTCGTGACTTTGGAAGGAAGGAAACTCTGTCTAGAAGAATAACGCCGCCATGATGGTTGAATCTGCATCTTGTGTGCTTAGGAATATTCACCATGCCTATATGCATAACTGAAAACTCATCTGGGTAAACCTTTTTGCTTTGTATCAAAGTTCCTTTCCTTTTATTCAAGAATTCTGGAATATCAAAAGATTTAAGGCCGCGGCCTGTCATGCTTCTCTTCTAACCTATTCCTGTGCTTTGATTTACTTTACCTTGGCCGATATGAGTTCGAGTTCCTCCTGAAAGTTCTAAGAGAGAGCTCGTCCTGCGTTATCACTTTTCTCCACTGTCACAAAGGTGAACTATCTACTCATTGTTCCATGGCTTCTATGGCTCCATATTTAAATTTTTCTGGCCTTGAGGCCGCGCTAAAGTGCTCCATCAGAAATAAAAATGGGTAATTTTCCTTTCTCAGTTTTGATCTTTAGAAACTTAAAGAACTTCCCTCTCTTACTCATAAATCTTGGCCATGTTTAGGCCGAACCAAAAGTGCATTTTAGAAGGCATTCTTTTGAATTTTGGGCTCGACCCAGAACATAAAATCGACCATTATGTCTATTTAAAAGCATTTCTGCATATGGGTATCACATAAATTTTGAATAAAATTGCATTTCCTTCTTTCTATTGCTTGACCCAACTCAGAAACTTGCATCCGTTGTATATTTTTTCTTTTTAACTCAAGATCCCAAATGGGTTATTTCTGTAATTGTTTCTTTTGCACTTTGAAACTAACCCTGAAAATGGGTACTCGAAATATTTAAGGGAAACTACATTTTCTGTATTTTGAAGCTCAATTGAAAGTGGGTCCTTGGGATTATTAAAGAAAATTGCATTTTCTTCTCTTCTGAAGCTCGACCTAGCACAAAAATCTTCACATTTTGTAGTTTACTGTTGTTTTTATGAGAAACCCATATGGGTATCATAGATTATCATATTTCTATTTTTTCGAAAGCAAACCCTCATGTGGGTATTTGGGATTTCTGAAGAGAACTGTATTTTGTTCAATCTGAAACTTGCTCCACAACTAATGGCCATATATAGGCCGTCATACTTATGCATCAAAATAGGCCTTCTGTTACTTTTTGGGCTTGACCCACTATTACTAGTTGTGTTTCCTCATTCATGTTCAAAACCTGACATGGGTATACTGGAAAATAATGGAACTCTCATTTGAGTAATAACCCTCATGCAGATACTCATTATCTCGAAGGAAAACTATTCATTTGTTATTTCTGTTGGAAACTAGTATGACTCTCCATGATGTTCACAAGATTCTGAAAACAGTGTCTTGAATTTAAAAACTCAAATGTGTATTGAGTTTGAAATTGTACACTCCATAATGGTCTTTCAGAGACAAACAAAACCCTACCTTTTCTATAGAAGACTCAACTGAGTATCGGGAACCTTTGAAGAAAAATATGTTATAAACTCAAGCCCTAATATGGGTGTACGAAGAAAAATAACAAAACTGCACATTGATTTGCATTCAAGTTATGGGCTCAACCCATGATGACTTCCACCTGTGTTTTGTTGCTCATCTTGTAAACATGACAAAACTTTTACCTCACTGCTCTAACAAGATCTCAGCTGAAAAAATCTGGAAATGATGAAAATCCTGTTTATTTGTTGTATTTAATATTAGGATTTGATTCAAATAACCAGTGATATTTTTCCTTCACTTCTGTAACAAAAGGATGCCTTCTTAACGTATATTGTTTCCATGCCTATAATTGTATGCACAGCAGTGTCTTTCTAATTTTCTTAACCTTAACAGAACAACTTACACCTTCTGCTTTTGAACTCTGTAGAGATTGTTAAAATGAAAAATTGCATCACTATGAATCACCTCTATTTACCAGTTCATATGCATAACTGATAACTTCAGAAACACCATTCTGGAAAGACAAAACTTACTCTCCCCTTAACATACTGGAATGATCACTTTGTTATTACAATTCATGATGCAGTATGTACTTTATCAGTCAACTAGGACTAGAAGTTCATTCAGTACTCAAATGCACTGTTTGTGTTTGCTCTCATGAGCAACATGGTACTCTTCATGCATTTTTATATTTCACCGTATAAACTACTCTTAAAATCTGTTCTCTTTAATGATAAAAATTAAAACAAAACATTAAGGCATAATGTATGCCTGTTCACTATCCGAGAAAGATTTGATGAATTGAAGCTTACATGACATTTGATTACAATCAACATAGAAAATGTAGTTATTCAACAATTCTTGATGAAAATGTACTCAGTTAAATTTATTAAGTGAACTAAACTCACTGTTCACCTGTAGCCTTCAGAAAGAAATCCTGATCGTTATGAATGCACAGTTGGTTTCGTTACCTGATGGATTCTTTGTTTTACTCTTTCAGTTGTTCTCATTTCATTTGATGAATATGATAAAGTATATTTTAAAATCAGCCCATTTAAAGAATAGGGCAGCATGCCGAGCTCTACCCTTGTGGGAGCCCATTTTACTCCACATGCTTGGTCTTCAAATAATGTTCAACTTCATGATTTTACCTATACCTGCACAAGGAAACAAACAGTTTTAGCATAAAAATGGAACATGTTGATCATGATATTGCTATCTCTCCTTTAGTTCACTTCTTTTATACTGCACTTGATAGGATTTGATTTGTTTCAATGCATTGCTAATAGTATGTTGTACTATTGTAGGTGTTCCATATAAGTTACATCATAATCAGAGTCACTGACACCCCTCTTTTCCTCTTATAGGTTGACGAAGCTCAAGAAGGCAAGGTGCACCATTCAGCATCGAACGTCGATAATCATGCAATGATGATTATCTGTCACTTATGTGTTTTCCTTTCGCATCTTCAGTAGTGCAATGTGCTATTAGAAATGTGTTGCCACAGTTATATCCACGGCTAGTGTGGATCTTTGATTTCAATTTTTCTTTGCAATCGAAAAGAAAAGGCATTTTCATGCAATGTTGTAATATCATTCTGATTGTGAAATCAAATGAAGCCTTGTAAAAATATGAGTTCTTTACGAAATGAATGAAAGCATCTAAAAATGCTATTTTTCTCATGTACTCAATTCTGTATTTCTTTTAAATCTACAACATCTGAATGGCACTCTGCAACTCCATTACTTCACTAAAATGCATAATTGTTACTCAATGCAAAAAGTAATGCGAAACAACATTTAAAATTCAATCTGTAATTCCACTTAATGTTGAAAAACAATCAGCCAACTCCTCCATTTGAGCTGAGGTGAAAAATATGTAACAGGTTTAAAATAAAGTATTGGTTCTTTGTGAGTTTGATTTTTTTGACTCGAACCTAGAGGCATGAGTGTGTGCTTAACTCAATTCATTCCTAAAGAACAATAAGCTCAAGGTTGTTATATTTTGTTTGGTTTTTAACTTGTAATGGATTTATTTTGTCCAAATCAGTTTTTCCTTAATTTGTGTGAATTTATACATAGTGCATAGGTTACTCAATTTGATAGGTGTGATTAGGAGCCTTTATTCAACCCATAAAACTAATTTAGGACTTTCATGACCCTTAATACTAAATACAAGCTTGTTCCCTATTCTTAGTCACCTATCTTAGTAGTGGAAACCCTCTTGGTTACTCGATTTACCAATGGGGATGCTAGGGGTTATCTAATTTACAAGGGTGACCCAACTAGATAACTTGACATATTCTAGGTAACTTGACTAGTATAAGGGGTAACCCTTGGGAAACAAATATTTCCCAAACTTTGTTTTGAAAATTATATAAATGATTTTTTTCCCCCTAGATCTAAATTTCCTACATATCATCTCATTTGAATATGTACATAATATTCTAGTTATCCACTACTCTATTATATGGTTTATATGACTTGGTGTGCAAATGACTAGTTGAAAATTTAATTGGTCAAGGTCCAATATCTCCTAATTGACCTACACCTTGAGTAGGCATTCCTAGTGTTTGGGTATTATTCCCAAGTCCTTTTGGATTTCAATCATGTCATAATAGTTTATTAAATAAATTTATGTTGAACAATCTCATTCTAATCCTTGTTTTCATGAGAGAATAGAATCATGGACTAGTGTGCAATATTATTATAAAGGAAACTATATCCCCTCATGTGATCATCATTGTGACTCAATCACATGGCATGGTTAAATTCTTCTATTTGTATTTCTATGCTTAGTGTTCCAAATTAGTATTTTTGATTAACAGGAAAAACATATTTTTAAAGGGACTCGAAACCCAAAATTACAAAGTTCTACTACACTAGATAATATCATAGTCAAACAACAACCAAGCCACAACTAACCAAAAGCAACAAAATTAAAAAACAACAAAACAACCAACAAAATTATTTCAAATTCTTGAGGGTATCGGGCACCTCCAACTCCTTTCTGTAGTGTTGAGCGACCAGGGATAAAAATTCCTCCTTTTCTTCATCAAAGGTCTTCTTTTTACTCCCTTGAGTGTGGGCACTTGGGCCTTTATCACCTTTTGACATACTCTTTTTACCTGTCTTTTCCATGTTGCTCCTTAACCTTGTTGGGGCCATCAATCATATAGTGTTCTTTCAATTCCCTTAATTTCTCAATGAGAATCTTTAAAGCCTCCACACTACTCTTAATAGAGCTCTAAATTATCTTTAAAATATTCTCCATGCTTGTTTTGATTTATTGAATCTTCTTTTCAATATCATGCAAGCAAAGATCATAGTCCATTTTAAGTTCTCTAATGGAATCCTTAATATCCATAACTTTTTTCTTTAACTCTTTAGAACTAGATGTCGGTTGTTCAACATCATCCTTAGCTTCCCTCTCTTGTAGCTCATGAACCTTAACATTGAATTTGTTAAGTTCCAAAAGGTGTAGTGTAGGAAAATGCATACCCTTGCATTTTCACACTTGTTTGGGCCCGCCTTGCCTTATTTATCCCTATTTATGTCTTAATTGGTCATATTTTTCATCCACAAGCCCAATGAACTATATATTTTATGGCTAATCCCGACATACTTCAAAAATATAAATGATAATCTCATGATTATGTTTGAGTGTCCTTGATTTTTAGGTTGGGACTAAGACATCACCTAGGGCATCTTTTTCCCCCAAAGGTCTTAGGACCCTAATTTTCAAAGCACCTAAATAGGTCCCTTTTTGGAATCTATGCCCCAAGTTTCATGCCTCGAGACTAAGACGCCACCTAGGGCGTCTTAGTCCCCTTGAGGTATTTTTAGGATTATATTTCAAATTTTGGCAGGATTTAGCCTCCTTTAATTAATGAATTCAATGTCAGCTTGGTGTGGTGTAATTTTGGGATATTAAGCATAGAGAAGTATAAATACAAGGTTCCTTCCTCTCATTTTCATATAGCAAGATTACAAGCATTCTAAGCATTCAAGCATTCCAACATTCAAGAGAAATTCATCAAGCATCATATGAAGGATATTCTTGCATCATGTGTGTTTTTGTGCTAACATTTGTGATGTAGGGTTTTGATTCAAGCAAGCAATTCAAGTCCATATTTGTCAAGCATTTCTTTGATTCAAGATCTATATCCAATCTAGCCACCTCACACAAGTTTACAGACTTTACAACAAGTGTTTGGTGATTTGTAACATTGAATGTTGTTCATTCATCATTCCCCTTCATTATTTCATTTCATTTCAAGGTTTAATTACCAACAAGGAGTTTGACCAAGGAAAATCTCCATTCAATAGCAATAAACAAGTTTTTCTCCTCTTGCATGTTTGTAATTGTAGATTTAGGTTGAAGAATTGAAGATCATTTGAAGTGAAAAGTTTCAAAGTTGCATTGAAAAATTTTCATCGTCACAGAAACTCACCTATAAGCCAAATCCAAAAGTTTTAGAACTTGAGATCAAAGAAGAACAAAGTGTAGACAACAAGCCTCAAGATCACATTCAGAGATTCCCAAAATTCTAGATGAGACTAAGTTGCCACCTAGGGTTTCTTAGTCCTCTTGAGGGTATTTTTCAAAGATTCTTCTAGATCTAGTTCCAACATCCAAAGATTTCGCATCTGCCCCAAAAAATAGCAATGAGACTAAGACAACAGTAAGGGCATATTTTCTCTCCATAGGTCATTTTAACAGCTTCTTTACATTTCTGGAATCCTTATTGCATCTCCAAGCTTCCTAGGTACACATATCCTAACTTCCTATTACATTATTTCATCATTTACCTTGCATTATTAAGTTTTGTAGGTTGAATGCTTATTTTTATTTTCCAAGCCTTTGCTTGGTGGTGAACCCCTTAAAGCTAAAAGAACCCCCTACTAGGTCTTCATTGTGAATTGACTCACCTTGTGAGGTTGATATTCAGTCCAATTAGGACTCCTAGGACATTATTGAGTGGCCTAGATAAAAATAGGAGTGGGAATTTTCTATCTCTTTTCCCCATTTTTATTTACGGTTCAGAAGGAACAACTTAGTCAATATGAAATTTCATGTCACACTCTCTCTCAAAACCCCTAAAACATCAGAAATCACCTCCCTTTTAGCATGTAGGTATGTAAAATCCTCTGAGAGAGGGTTAAATTTATCAGCTTCAAAAGTATCCTTGGATGGGCCCATCAAAGGGGTGTGACCTAAGTCCACTATGTTGTTGGTCTTCTCCATGTTACCTTCCACAACCACCTTTTCTTGCCCTTTGCTGAAAACAACCCCAGGAGTAGACACAATCTATTTTTCATGTTGTTGGCTTCTACACTCACCCTCCTCTTCTCCCATCTAGGACCCTTCAGACCAAGAAATAGCCTTTCTAGTTTTATTTTTAGGGGGATTTTTCTTTGGAGGCATCTTCCTTTTCTTTTTCACACCCACATCTAAAGGGGATAAAGAGAGAACTTCCACTAAATCTTCCCTAACCTTTGTGTCATTTCTTTCCTCGTCATCATCATCCTTCGAAGAATTAGACATTGTATTAGAGTCTTGCACATATTTAGAAATACGCTTCTTTTGAACACTCCCTTTAACTTTCGAGGGCTTAGTCAGGATAAGAGATTTAACATACTCCATTAGAAACAAAACTAAACCCTCATGTAACACTGGTGCATTAGGGTTTTTAACATGATCTTTCATAGAGGAATCAAGTGAAGCAAGCAGATAGAAAGGAAATGAGACAAGCAGCTTGTGTCTAAAATGATTAAGAAAATTGAAATGCACACCTAGAATATCCATATACCTACCATCTAATGTGACATATCACATTAGATCACCTCTACCACCTTGGCCCAAATGGGCTTAAGGGAAAATCTATCATACCCCCATAAGGAGAGCTTCACCAAAATTTCCCTCTCATCTTCTTTAAAGAATTGATTTAAAGCCTCCTCATTAGCTTTACGATCTTTGAATAATTTTCTCCCTTGCAACTAAAGCCCAAAAATCTCTATGATAAGTTCCTCAGAGAGAGAACTCAACTCCCTACAAGTAAGATTTTTTTTTTTTGTCATAGCATCTCTAGTGTGCAAGTGTGTAATGTGGCATGTTGATATCAAGCATTTACATCACACAAAAAATGTTCATCCATTTTTACATTTAATATCTTGGAACAAAGGCTTGGGCCATTACATACCCCATATTAGAAGTGGTACAAATATACATGCTAGATTAGTAATGTAGGTTACCATTTATCAAGAAAACCATGTGGGAGAAAGGGTTTTTCAAACATATTTTTTGGCCTTTTAAAAGTTATACCACTACCACTTTTCATTATTTTTGTGGATTTTCAAATAAATTTCTAAGGTTTGTTTAGTTAGATTCTTTTTACACCAAGAAAGGATAGATCTCAACTAGCAAAACTTACAAATATTTTCAAATGAACTATAGGGATAAAAAACCATAAGTTTGTGGCCCTACAATTTATTTGATCATTTTTCTTATATTCCTCATGTTTTTAATGTTTATTGATATTCCTCCTCAATGTGTATTGTAGGAATTTCCCAATTTACTAGGGTGACCACATTAGACAACTTGACCTATTCTAGGAAACTTTACTAGTATAAAGGGAAACCATTAGACAATCAGTACTTCCCAAAAAAAATCATGAAAAATTTCTAAATAAAAGTTATTCTCTTTGTTCTAACTTTCCTACCTATAATATAATTTTGAATAGGTGTATCATATTTTTCAAGTTATCCACTCCTCTATGATGGTGTATGTGCCTTGGTGTGTAAATGACTAGTTTTAATGATTTGATTGGTCAAGACCTTATATCTCCTAATTTCCTTACATCTTGAGTGGGTATTACTAGTGATTTCATTTCATTCCCAAGACATCTTTGATGTCAATTGTTTCATCTTCGTTTATGAAATGAAGTAATGTGCCACTCTCATTCTAATCCTTATGTTTGTGAGAGAATGGGATCATGAACTAGTGTCGAATCTCCATCATAGAGGAAACTATTAAATCCAATCATGTGATCATCATGGTGACTTTGTCATGCAACATGGTTAAGTCTTCCAATTTTGTCACCATTCTTGGTGAATTGGTGTTATGTATGTTAAATTGGTGGTTTTCGTTGCACCAAAAGATCGACCTGTTAATGCCCGATACAACTGCCATATTTATACAAGATCCATGGGAGGTCGTTAAGCCATGTCATGAACCCAAGAACTATGTTGAACCAAGGAGACCAAGGGACACACCATCTTGCAACAATCCCCCTAGTGCAAGTGATGGGGTTTAAACTCATGACCTCGGATCTGATACCAATTGTTACATTGGTGGTTTCCATTACACCAAAAGATTGACTTCTTAATGCCTAATACAACCACCAGATTTATGCAAGATCCACAGGAGGTGGTTAATCCATGCCACAAACCCAAGCCCCGTGTTGTACCAAGGAGGCCAAGGGACACACCATCTTGCAAAAATGTACCTTGAGTGTCATTATTTCCTATCACAACATCTCAATTGTGTAGGTGTTTAATGTGCCTTTTTGTTGTTGCATAACATAAAAAATCCATTTTTAACAATTAATATCTAGAAAAATATTGTGCCATTACATAACCCATATTGGAAGTGGTACAAATACGCATGCTAGCTTAGTAAGGTAGGCTACCATTTCTCAAAAAACCATTTGCAAGAAAGGGTTTTTAAAATATATGTTTAGGTGTTTTGAAACTTATACGATTGTCAATTTTGAATAATTTTATAGGTATTTTAAAAATAAATTTCTATACTTTTTCTAGTTAGAAATTTATTTATCACTAGGAAAGGGTGGAGATTAACTAGCATAGTACAAATATTTCCAAATAATCTATAGTGATACAACATCATATGTTCCTATCCCTACAAATTTTCTATCAATGTTTATTAATATTCCTCCTCAAAATGTTTATGAATCAAAAGATCATAAAAAAATGAGTGATAGTGCTACATACTCAAATTCAAATGAAAATAAAAAGAAGAATCCATATAGATTTTAAGGAAAATGTAATCACTAATTCTTTGAAATTGACATTGAAAATGATGAACCTATACCTACTTGCAATCTAGTTTTTGTTCATCCCTTCTAAGTTCTAGCTATATATTGTGTGTACCTTCTAGTAAAATATAAGGTTCATGACAATAAAATCCAAGGTAACTGGCTTGAAATTTAATATAGACATGATTAATGTATCAAAAAATGAGTAGCTCCATTTTTTATGAAATTCAAATATTACTAAAAAAATATGGTGTAGGAAGTAGGGTTAAGGCTCCCCTTTTTTGTTCCACTATTCAAATGAAATAATTTAGGAGACAAGATGATTATGGAGACCTATTAAGCTAGGGCTTCCAATTGGTAGACGCAACATGTTTGATTTGAATATGGGAGAGTTATATTTGTACCATGATCTAGTAAATATTTTTGTATTCAAACCATAGTGGCACACACACCTAAAGTAGTGAGACAAGGTGGTGATGGTAATGGAAATCAAAAAAAATAATTGTGGTGGAAGCATAGATATTTAGTATAAACTTAGCAATTAAGAATATGCTAACAATAAGATGTGGGACAAATGTAAATAGGGTAGTGATGGGAATACATAATAGATGGTATAGTTGCATTGTCACTATGCCACAAAATTAGCAAATGTATAATGAGTTAACATGTTGGTTAACCTCAATCACTTTGCAACACTCAAAGTTGCTTTGCTCACCACAATTGTAGGTGTTGATCTATAGATATTCAATTAGATCACAATTTTTCCATGGTATTTCTACCACAATGCATGCACTCCTCACATACTCTGTTATGCTCATGCTCATTGTCATTGTCTATCACTTTCACTAGGCCAAATATCATCATTATTATCACATTCATCATCTTCATGTTCCTTAGTAAAAGAAAAAAACTCAGATTAATTAGCAATGTACTTCACTCAAATCCATTTCTTTATTTAGATAAAAAGTATCTTTAAAATTAAAATGTAAATAAAATATACTTGTATATATTAAAATATGAAATGTAGAAAATTGGTGCTCTATGTTTTGTGAGATAGAACCACCAATTTCCTCCAAGTTTCATTCAAGGAAACCTTAGAGATCTCAATCTAGGGATGGAAATGAGGGAAAGAGATCTACAATAAGGTGTCCTATAGTGTGATTAAAGACTAAAAGGGGGTTCACCACCAAGCAAAGGCTTGGAAAGAAGGAAATGATATGATATGTAAACCTAACTATGCAACTCAAGGTATGAAACTAAAAATAAAAAAAATGAACTAAGAAAGGACAGAGGTGCACCTAGATAACTGAAGAAGCTCATAACAAGGTTTGAGATCCTGAAAATCTGAATTTTAATGCATACTAGGACTCATGCACTGGTAGGGGCGATTTAGTCCCAGGGTTTCAAGCTGAAACCAAAATCTAGAACTAGAAAATTAGGATCTACTGGAAATATCTAAAATTAGGTATACTGGGACTCATACACCACAAGTGGCGATTTAGTCATAGTATTTGGGCTGATCTGAAACTCTAATATCCTCTAATGTTCTCCTGTAGCTTCTCTCCTGTCAAATCCTAGATTGAAAAACATTGAATTGCAACCTGTAGGTGACTTTACATGATCTTGCAATGTAGATGGCAACTTTGACAACTTTTCTCCAATCTTTCTCTTCAATGAATCTTCAACCTAAATTTGCAAATCACACATCAAAGAGAGGGGAAAATGTTGTTTTGTTAGTGGATAGCAGTTTTCCTTGGTCAAACCCCATTTTGGTAAACAAACCTTGAAATGAAATCAAATAGAGAAAAGGAATGATGAATGAACAAATAAGCTATGTTGTAACTCACTAAACCCTTGGAATAAAGGCTATAATCTTGTATGTAATGACTAGCATGAATTTAGATCTTGACTCTTGCTTGTAAGTTATGGATCTCGACTTGAATGCTTGTTTCAATCATAAGAGCCTACATCACAAATGTTAGCTAAAAAAAAACATGATGCATGATGAATTTGACATATGCTTGATTCTTGAATAATAATCCAAAATGATTGATAATCACTCTTGAATGCTCTTGTAATCATAAACTTTCTAGAATGATTGATCTCAAAAAATTCTAGGAGAAAATATGTGAAATGACCTTGTATTTATATTTGTTTATGCCAAATTTCCCAAAATTACAACACTAGAAGCCGACATTAGATCTAGGAGAATAAAATATTGCCAAGAATTGAATTCAAAATTAGGTTCAAGCTAAACGGGACTCATACACCAGTTGGGGCATTTGAGTCTTAGTAGGCTAAGCTCGGGACATAAATTTCAAGGAATGCTTAGTTTTATGCCAAATTTAGATCCAAACCCTGAAACTTAGGTGGGACCCATATGCCCAAGGTGGTGTATGAGTCCCAGATCACTAAATTTGGGTCATACAATCCAAAATCATTAAATTATGATTGGTCATTTGATATATATCAAGATTATCCTCAGAATGATGCATTAAATAAGGATTATGGATGCAAAATAGGACCAAATAAGGCATAAAGAAGCTCAATTTTAGCAAAGAGGGCCCAAACAATTGTGAAAATGTAGATACAATTTTCTACACTACATTTAGCCCCCACTTTAGTTAGAGGTGAACTTGCTTCAAAATCACACTAAAGTAGACAAAACTCACATCAAGAGGGATTCAAGTGTACCAATGCTAGTAGGATAGGATGACAATGATCAAGAGGGATGATTAAACCCCAGGATCAAGATCCTATAGCAAACCAACATAGGCACAAGAGAACAAACATGAAAATGATGTATGAAACAACAAGATACAAGAATAAACTGTCAAAGACATAAAGAAGAAAGAAAAAAATAAATATTAAAAAGGGGTGAATCAAGCTTAAATTGTTTGTCCCACACGCTATGGATCAAATCTAAGTTGTTTTTCCAAAAAAAATTACAAGTGGAGCACAATGTCCACTATGCAAACCAACACACACTCACAAGGGCTAGTGGAACCTTAGGCCATCCACTAGGTGAGCCCCTAATGAGACACATATGAAGATGGCCAATATGCACTCACAAAGACAAGAAAATGGCTATGGGAAATTCAAGCCTAAGTTTGGCTCCCATACATATCTAGGTATGCCAAAGCTATACCTCTTGATAACTTTGAAAAGGTTCCACACAACACGAACATCAAGAATTCATGGGGCAAGCAAAACTTCATATGTTAAACACCCATGAATGAAAAAGATGGCACCACAAGTAAAAAAAGTATGTTATACAAGGTGGCCATATAACAAATATTGTAATTGTGAAATAGTGTACATAAGGTGCGTTCAAAATATTTTTTCTTAGTTCATGTAAGGTATTAACTTAGGGAACATTGTGTCTAATGTCTCCAAGAGAGGACTGATCAAAGAATAGAAGATTCACAGCTTAGGGGATGTAGTGTGTTGCATCAAGCCACTAAGAGGAATATAATATGCTAAGAGAGATCACGCTCTTGAAGGACACCACACCTAATGTCACGACAAAGAGAAAGACACGTCACATGAAGTAAGAAGAATACACTATGAAACATGAATTGCAATAGAATAATGCCAATGTATGCCTCCACTTTAAAGAAATTGCTAAACAACATGTTGTGAGAAATTACTTTAAAGTAGCAAATGATCAATGCTAACAATAAAGAGGACATGAGAGCTTATTTGGAAATCCCTATTCTAAGTCATATGTTTCCAAATGAAGCTATGTCATGAAAAAGGGTTTCCCCCAAAGTGAAATCCCAAAATAACACATAATGGATCCATGGATTTGAGGTCAGTAAGTATTTGCTACAATATTTTTATAGAGCTTGGAATTTTCATCATTCCCCAAATACTCATGGAACAAGAAGAATGACACAAAGAGAGAGAAAACAAAGAAAATATTTTGGGTCAACATAGAAGAGACCTAAATGTCTCAATGCCTTCCGTCATCCCAAAAAGGAAAACACAAGACAAAGAAAAGATAAAGGAAAATATTTTAGGTCAACATGGAAGATACCTAAATGTCTCGACACCTTGTGTCATCCCCAAAAGGAAAACACAAAACAAAGAAAAGATAAAGGAAAATATTTTAGGTCAACATAGAAGAGACCTAAATGTCTCGATGCCTTGCATCAACCCCAAAAGGAAAACACAACACAAATGAAAAAGCTTTCAATATATAGAAGAGTGTACAGATACAAATAGAGGAATGTCACAAAGAGAGAGAGTGACAGGGTATGTGTAGGAGCATGATGGGCCAAAAAGTGCCGATATGATGGGTATGTGTATGGTATGTGGCTGACAACCTTTTTTTAACCCAAAATTGATGAAACGAAAAGGGTTTTTAAAGTAGATTCTTAGCTTTCCACCAATATAAACTATACTTTACATTGAATTTAACAAATAATTATTTTTCATTTTCTATTTGAATTACGACTAAAGTCTTGATTGATAGGTTGATTGAAAAACATATATAGCTTTCAAACAGTATCATATTTTTTCAATCTGAAACATGTGTCACATTCTATGCTTCACATACTATAGGATTAAAAAAAGAAAAAAACAATTTCATGAATTTTTTACCAAGTTAAGGTGGTCAGACATACGAGTTTTTATATTTTTTAAAAGTTGTAATAAAAAATTCATAATTAATTATTTACTTGGAAAATAATTACAAAAATATACATCACATTGGGACATGAGTCCTCTACTTATATCTAAAATCTTATAAAAAATATTATCATTTTATTGTGGTTAGGGTGGTAAGATAGACACCTACTTCTTATTTTTCCCTAAATTTAAGTACTACGGATTGAAATTTCAAATTTTCACCAAATAGATTTTTTTTAAAATAAACCTAGTAGTTTAGAAACTATATTCAATTTTCTACAGATTCTATTCTTGTATATTTTTGAAATAATATAGATAACTTATTCAAATTTTTACGTCAAGTTGCCTAACTCTAATTTTTCTAAATTTTTTGCCACTTAAGGGCCTCTTTTTTCCATGATGATCCTGCACATACCCGACATCGAACATAATAGCATGGGGGATCACATCACACACATTTAATCAAATACATAACATGAAAATTAAATAATGTAAAAGACTAGTAAGGAACATATTAGCAGGTCATCTACCCCAATCTTGTTCATCATATACAGAAGGCAGGAAACTAGCCAAAGTGACAACGATAAATTTTCTAATAGGGAAAAACTACCTAATTCTTTCCCCCACTGTGTGCAAGACAAGAATAAGCCGAGGCAGGTGATGAGAAAGAGCACCTTACATTTTGAAATGATTTGCAATGAATGTAAATCATGTAATAGTGAGAATGTGATGATCCTACAACTATTGCATGGCAAGGAGTGAAAGGACATGCTTTAAGGGACTATTTCTATGATACCAAAAATTTTAAATATTTAATTTAAAGCACGACACTCATCAATACTATGTCCAAAAATTCTATGATATCTGCAATGAGATTTGTTTGTGTTCTTAGGATTTGGAAATCAGTTTTCTCACATGGGTGGTAATGTAATAAGTCCTTGGCTTAGAATTATATGTAAAGTTCTTTCAGTTGCAGATGGTAGATAAGGGAATTGTAGTTTCTTTAGTTTGTAAGGCCTTTGTTGCTTGCTAGATTCACCAGCTTGTTGAGGAGGAGGAGCTAGGATGATCCTATAATCCTTATCATTGTTACAAGGCATTGGTTGTTCTTTAGGAAGGAGGATACTTATGCCAAGAGGGGGATCTTGATATCCTAACCCTTTGGTATCTTCAGTTGGTATTTGTTCTATGAGTTGATGAATTTCATGTCCTCTTGTTGTATCACATCCTTTTTTTCTCAAGATCATGAATCCTTTTCTATATGTCTCTTCTAGATTGATGGGATTTTTGGTCACTTTGTGTACATAGGATGGTTGAATATTTTCTTGACTAGAGGAACTAGGTTCACCTATTGTAGGGAACCTAGGCTCAGCATGTGTTTTAGTTTATAGATGTAAAAGGCCAAACATCTCAAGTGGTGGGATGGTAGGGGGTGTTGGTTGTTTTATGGAGGGATAAAAGGATGCATTAAAGTCTCAAGGTTGTTAAGGAAATCGTTTATGAAGTTATTGAATCTTATCATCATCTTCTCCAATGATGTCAAGATCATGAGGAGGACATGCATTAGGATTTGATTGAGCATGAGTGAGTTAAATTTCATTAGGGTCATTTCCAAAAGCACAACTTGACACATCCACTAATGATTTCAAGGATATCCAAAGCTTACCAAAGCACATATCCATGATGAAATGTAATGAAATAACCTAGGATGAAAGGTATAAATACAAATTTGAAATTATTTAATTGAAAAAATGAACCAAATCAAGCTAGATTCAATGAAATGAATGAAATAGAAACTCTTCAAACTAAAACAAAAATGTAATAACAACAAATTGAAACATAGAAACAAAGTTTTTAATACTATAAAATGTAGATTCAAATCTGAAATGGGACTAAATCTTCCAGAGGGGCATATGAGTCCCAATCAAGGTTTTCTAGGGATTAAAATGTTGCAAAATAGTCTGTACAGAATACCCAGAAATAAGGTAAAACAACCTGCAATGGGACTAAATCGCCCAAAGGGGTGTATGAGTCTCAGATTAAGGTTTTTACATGAATTTCAACAAACTTTGAGTGAATGTTATGTTTTCTAGTTTGAATGATGTGTGTACTAAGTGAAATTATAGATTTCAAGTGAAATTGAATGATGCAAGATGCAAAAATGCAATCTATATGCACTTTAACTAATGCAAGATTAAGAAACCCTAGATGCAAATTAACTAATGCAAGACCTAATGTAAAGTTAATGCAAGCTAGATATGGGACTATGATGCACTCCAAATCATAAATGAGGTGTTCTAAAGGCTAGGTTCACCAAAATGAAATGTATAAATTTGTTGTTCTATGTTTTGTGAGATAGAACCACCAATTTCCTCCAAGTTTCATTCAAGGAAACCTTAGAGATATCAATCTATGGATGGAAATGAGGGAAATAGATCTACAATAAGGTGCCCTAGGTTGTAATTAAAGACTAAAAGGGGGTTCACCACCAATAAAAGACTTGGAAAAAAGGAAATGAAATGATATGTAAACCAAACTATGCATTTCAAGGTATGAAACTAAAAATAAAATAAAAAATGAACTGAGAAAGGACAAAGGTGCACCTAGAAAACTGAAGAAGCTTGGAACAAGGTCTAAGATCCTAAAAATATAACTTTAAATGCACACTAGGACTCATATCCTAGTAGAGGTGATTTAGTCCCAGTTTTGGTTTCGGGCCGAAACCAAAATTTGGAACTGAAAAATCAGGATATGTTGGAAATGTCTAAAATCAGGTATATTGGGACTCATACACCACAAGTGGTGATTTAGTCCCAGTATTAGGGTTGATTTGAAACTCTGATATCCTCTAATGTTCTCTTTTAGCTTCTCTCCTGTCAAATCCCTAATTTTGAAACACTGAATTACAACCTATAGGTGACTTTATGTGATCTTGCAATGTAGATGACAACTTTGACAACTTGCAACTTAACAACTTTTCTCCAATCTTTCTCTTCAATGAATCTTCAACCTAAATCTACAAATCACACATCAAAGAGAGGGGAAAATGTTGTTTTGTTAGTTGATAGGGGTTTGCTTTGGTCAAATCTCATTTTGGTAATCAAACCTTGAAATGAAATAAAATAGAGAAAATGAATGATGAATGAACAAATAAGCTATGTTGCAACTCACCAAACCCTTGGAATAAAGGCTGCAATCTTGTATGTAATGGCTAGCATGAATGTAGATATTGACTCTTTCTTGTATGTTATGGATCTTGACTTGAATGCTTGCTTGAATGATAAGAACCTACATCACAAATGTTAGCTCAAAATCAAACACGATACATGATGACTTTGACAAGATGCTTGATTCTTGAATAATGCTCCAAAATGCTTGATAATCACTGTTGAATGCTCTTGTAATCATAAACTTGCTAGAATGATTGATCTAAAAAGGTGCTAGGAGAAAATATGTGAAATGACCTTGTATTTATACTTGTTTATGCCAAAATTCCCGAAATTAAAAACACTACAAGCCAAAATCAGATCTAGGAGAATAAAATCCCACCAAGAATTGAATTGAAAATTAGTCCAAGCTAAGTGGGACTCATACACTAGTTGGGGAATATGAGTCCTAGTAGGCTAAGCTCATGACATAAATTTCAAGAAATGCTTAGTTTTATGCCAAATTCAAATCCAAGCCTTGAAACTTAGGTGGGACCCATATGCCCAAGGTGGCGTATGAGTCCCAAATTGCTAAATTTGGGTTGTACAATCAAAAATCATTAAATTATGATTGGTCATTTGATATATGTCAGTATTATCCTCAGAAAGATGCATTGAATAAGGCTTGTGGATGCAAAATAGGACCAAATAAGGCAAAAAGAAGCCCAATTTTAACAAGGAGGGCCCAAACAAGTGTGAAAATATAAAGAGCTGCAGTTTTCTACACTACACAATATTTATCTTTCTTCAATACATAAAATAACTCTACTTTGAATATACTCTACTTAATAATCAAACTATAATAATTAACCTATCCTTTTGAACCATAATAAATGTTTTCTCATTAAACTAAATAATATTTTAGAAAAAAAAAATTAAATGAATTTGTGGCTTCACATTACCAATTTATAGCATCATGGAGTCTGTTCTATTTGTTAGACTTACTATGGCTTTTTCATACATTAGAAAAAAAAATGAAAAAATGAATACCTAACAGAATGTTCATTTCCATCCAAAATAGATAATAATGACAAATGAAGGTATGGAAAACTACCTTCTTGGAAATCTCATTGCCATGAATCCAAATAAGACCGCATTACTAGGGGTGACCACATTGGACAACTTGACCTATTCTAGGCAACTTGACTAGTATAAAGGGAAACCTTAGACACATAGTACTTCCCAAAAAAATCATGAAAATTTTCTAGATGAAAGTTATTTCCTTTGGTCTAACTTTCCTACCTATAATATATATATTGAATAGTATCATATTTTTCAAGTTATCCACTCCTCTATGATGGTTTGTGTGCCTTGGTGCGCAAATGACTAGTTGATGATTTGATTAGTCAAGACCTTATATCTCCCAATTTTCTTACATCCTGAGTAGGTATTACTATTTTTTGGGTTTCATTCCTAAGTCATCTTCGATGTCAATTTTGGCATCTTGGTTTATGAAATGATGTAATTTGTCACTCTCATGTTCTAATAATTTTTTTTTTGAGAGAATGAGATCAAGGACTAGTGTTCAATCTTCATCATAGAGGAAACTAAATCCTCTCATTTGATCATCATGATGACTTTGTCATGTAACATGGTTAGTTCTTCCACTTGTGTTGAACCATTTTTGGTGAATTGGTGTTATTTACCTTGAGTGTCATCATTTCCTATCACAAAATGTCTCAAGTGTTTAGGTGTGTAATGTGTCTTTTTGTTGTTGCATAACATAACAAAAAAAAAACATCCATTTTTTACAATTAATATCTTGGGAAAAATATTGGGCCATTACATAACCCATATTGGAAGTGGTACAAATATGCATGCTAGCTTAGTAAGGTAGGCTACCATTTCTCAAAAAACCATGTAGAAGAAATGGTTTTTAAAACATATGTTTAGGCCTTTTGAAACTTATATCATTATCACTTTTGAATAATTTTTTAGAGATTTTAAAAATAAATTTCTAGAGTTTGTTTAGTTAGAAATTTATTTGGGACAAGGAAAGGGTAGAGATTAACTAGCATAGTGCAAATATTTCCAAATAATTTATATGGATACAACATCATATGTTCCTAGCCCTACAATTTGTTTGTTAATGTTTATTAATGTCCCTCCTCAAAATGTTTATGAATCAAAAGATCCTAACAGAATGTGTGATAGTGCTACATGTATAGTCAAATTCAAATGAAAAGGGCAAGTAGAATCCATGTAGAATTTAAGAAAAATGTAATCCCTAATTCTTTGAAATTAACATTGAAAAATGATGAATCTATACATGCATCCCTATAAAGATCTAGCTATATATTGCGTGTACCTTCTAGTAAAATATAAGGTTCATGACAATAAAATCCAAGGTTGGCTTGAAATTTAATATAGACTTGATTAATGTAGCCAAAAATGAGTAGCTCTTATTTTTTATGAAATTTAAAAATTACTAAAAAATATGGTATAGGAAGTAGAGTTAAGGATCCCTTTTTTCATTCTATTATTCAAATAAAATAATTTAGGAGACAAGTTCTATGATTTTGGAGACCTATTAAGCTATGGATTTCTACTTGTAGCCATGACATGTTTGATTTGAATGCAAGAGAGATGTATTTGTGACATGATTTAGTAAATATTTTTGTAGGCAATACATAGTGGCACACACCTCTAAAGTAGTGAGACAAGGTAGTGATGACAATGGAAATCACAAAACTTGATTGTAGTGGGAGCATAGATATTTAGTATAAACTTAGCAATTAAGAAGATTCTAACAATAAGATGTGGAACAAACATAAATAAGGTAGTGAGGGGAATACATAATGGATGGTGTACCACATTGTCATTATGTCACAAAACTAACAAATGTATAATGAGTTGAAATGTTGGTTAATCTCAAATACTTTTCAACACTCAAAGTTGCTTTGTTCACCACAATTGTAGGTGTTGATCTATAAATATTCAACGAGATTACAAATTGTCAATGGTATTACTACCACAATGCATGCACTCCTTGCATACTCCATTATGTGCATTCTCATCATTATTGTCATCACTTTCACTAATTCAAATATCATCATTATTGTCACATTTGTCATCTTCATGTTCCTTACTAAAAGGAAACAAACTCAGATTAATTAGCAATATGTTTCATTCAAATTCACTTCTTTATTTACATGCAAAGTGTCTTTAAAGTTAAAATGTATATAAAAAATACTTTTATTTGTTACAATCTTCTCCTTTCTTCAATACATAAAAATAACTCTACTTTGAATATATTCTACTTAATAATCAAACAATGGTAAATTTTACATATTATTCCTACCAAAAATAAATAATTAACCTCTCCTTTTGAACCATACTATAAATTTTCTCATCGTAGCTCCACGTTACCAATTTATAGCATCGCGGAGTCTGTTTTGTTTGTTAGACTTACTGTGGCTTTGTCATACATTACAAAAAAGACTGATAAAAAACATACCTAATCGAATGTTCGTTTCCATAAAAAATAGATAATAATGGAAAATGAAGGTATGGAAAACTACCTTCAAAATCTATTTACAATATGACAAACAAAACCTGCACTTTTCAAGTACTGAACTCTACGCCTCTATTTGTCTAGACTCTTACAGTCTGTCAAGTTATGAAGATTACAGAGACTAACAATGACATAAAAACAAATGAAAAAGATACGTTTGGTGTGATAAGAGCCTCATTTTTGCTACTAAGTACTTACCCTATAATATCTTGAGAATGTTCATCTAGTGATAGCAATTCAAAAATTATGAAAATTACAATAACGAACAATGATAATTGAAAAAATATGTTTGTCGTCATAAGAACGTTACTTCTTTGAATCAATCTTTCAGATCATATTCAGTGATCTATCATCTAAAAGAAGATAATTTGATCTTAAAAGTCAATTTCAAAAATAATCTTTTAAATACTCGTAAACTTAGAAAACTCAGCTTACAGAAAGTCAAAACCTATATAAAACCTTTGGCGCCTACTCGTTAACTAGGAATTTCATTTGTTGCAACATTAACATCATTAAGTTTCCATGTGTTTCTCTTCACCAATTCAATATAGAATTTCTTTGTATATCTTCACCAACTGAATACAAAATTTCTTTGTATATCTTCACCAACTAAATATAGAATTTCTTTGTAGCGTTGAAAGGAAGGGCTGAATTACGTAAGTAGCAGGGGTGTAAGGGAAGAAGGGAGTACAGAACGGTGTAGATTTATTGCATGTCTGAACTATCATTGGAAGAAACTCCCACACTGGAGTATCATTCCTATTTTGCAATCGACGTTCTTATTTTATTAAAAAACACTCACCAACCAGAGATCCAGTCAGAAAATAAAGATATGCAGTTGGATTGGGAGCCGGCTAACTCCTAGACAAAAAACACCTATGTACATACAAAAGTATATGAAAACATACATAACGACATACATGGTAACATACATAACATGAATACATGGCGTAGTCTGGGGCCTACTAGAAGGATGATAGAAGTGACGGAATTGGAAATGAAAGGAAATGTCATGGGAAGTGAGGAGGTGTCATGTCGGCGAATTACACTAGCGTTTCTTTGCCTTGTGCGAGAAGCTATCTGTTACGTGTGGGAAGGGTAGTGATGTGATTAAGACATGCAGTTTAAATTGTAACGGGTATTGTTCTTGGAAGACACTTGGAAAACATGTCGTGCTTTGGGTTTTCTCATTCTACAGGTTGAAATCGAAACATTTGAGAGCAAGGGCACATTGTAGGCAGGGGAGAGGACCAACTGACTTGAGGTGAGGGGTTTCTAATTGACTGTATGCAATGGTGAAAGTTTCTATGTATTGTTTCATGCATTTTTGTATGTATATAGTTGTTGTTGTGGGTTGTAGGTTTCTCATTGTTTTGAGAACCTAGAATTTTAGAAAACATATGAATGTCTTCAAAAGCTTTTGTTATTAAAACCGTAGGAATGTAATGAAATGTGGACAGTTTAATAAATACCCATTGTTTCCAACAACCTTTGACACTGTGTATTTTATTCTTTCATTTTGTAGGTTGAAAGTGAAAGACTGGAGAGGGAGTTGCAAGTGAAAGGTTGGAGAGCAAGGGGAGACTGAAAAAAGTGAGTTGAGGGGTTTCTAATCATTTGGGTTGTTAGTTGTAAAGGGGTTTAAAATGTTATGATGGTTTTTGTTTGTAAATTGTTTTCAAACTTTAAGTGGGTTGCAGGTTTTGTAAAACCCGTTGTTTTGCATCTTAGAATTTTAAAAAAGAAAATGAATGTCTTTACAAGCTTTTGTTATTTAGACCTTAGGAATGTAACATGAAAGGCACTATTTTATAAACACCCTTTGTTTCCCAAGAAGCATTAACATTGTGTTTCACCACTTTGAACAAGTTTACTCATTATTGGTGATAATGTCAAGAAATTGGTGTTCTTTCTATTTGTAATGCACACGTACATATACAAGCTTGAAAACCACGACAGTTTGGGTATGTTGTGATGTGGGTTGCAATTTTATAAACACGTTGTGTTTTCCATTTCATTGCATTGTACATCTTTCAAACTGAAAGCATTACTTCACATTGCATAACAAATAAGTAGATGCTTATAAATAGATGACAAAAAATAAATTACAATACAAGTTTTTAACATAGTCAACCTAAAAGGAGTTATGTAGTTAGTTCACATTACATAGGTAATAACTATACCCACAATTATAGGGAACTCCACCTACACAACCAAGTAAGTATTTTGAAATATATTAATTTCTTCATTCTAGAGTGATAATTGCAGCTTCCAATTGTATTTTTTTGTCATGTGAAATTCCATGAGAGTGCATTTTTTTGAGGTATTTTTTGAAATAGTTCACTACCTTGTCTATGAAAGCATAATAGTAAGCAACAATAGAGACAAGGTAGTGAACTGTTTGGAAAAATGGCTAAAAGAAATGTGGTCTCATGGTCAATGGAATGTCATGTCAAGCCATAGACAAGGAAATGAATTGTTTCTATGTGGGATTGGTTATCTATGGCTTGCCACTATGTTTTGGTAGACATTCTCATCTCGTACTATTTTTACAAAATAATTGCAAATAGTTAGAGTGATAATTGCAAATATATAATGATAATTAGAGTGATATTTGCAAATGGAGACCCCCTAACCAAATTTTGTTAGAAAATGGGAAACACCTTATTTAACAAGCAATGCAATCTGGCTTGCAAATATATATTGTCATCTTCAGTAGAGGTATCAACAATACATTGTGAAACTATACCCACAACTATAGGGAACTCCACCTATGCAACCAAATACTAATGTCAAAGATATTAATTCATTCATACTAGAGTGATAATTGCAGCTGCAAATTGCATTTGTTTGTCATGGCATTACAAGAGACCACATTTGTTTGAAGCATTTTTTCAAATAGTTCACTACCTTGTCTATGAAAGCATATTAGTAAGCATAATAATAAGCAACAATAGAGACAAGGTAGTGAGCAGTTTGAAAATTTCCTCAAAGAAATATGGTTTCATGGTGATTGGAATGTTGTGACAAGCCATAGACAAGGAAGTGAACTATTTGTAAGTATGATTGCTTATCTATGGATTTCCATTGTGTTTTGGTATACATATACTCACCTCACACTATGTTTTCCAACTTGAAATTATAGAATTTGTGTATATGGTTGTTGGAAAACATTGTGTGTTTACTATCAAAGCATAATAGTAGATATGGATTGTCATGGAATTCCAACACCACGTGATTGGAATGACATGGCAATCCATTCTAGACAATGCAATGAATTGTTTCTATATATGATTGCTTATCTATGGCATGCCATTGTGTTTTGGCAGACATGTACTCACCACACACTATGTTTTCCAACTTGGAATCACACTATGCATGTATATGGTTGTTGGAAAACATCATGTGTTTACCATCAAAGCATAATAGAAGATTTGGATGTCATGGCATTCCAACACCATGGTGATTGGGATGACATGATAAGCCATAGACAAGGAAATGAACTATTTCTATGTATGATTTCTTATCTATGGCATGCCATTGTGTTTTGGGAGACATATACTCACCTCACACTGTGTTTTCCAACTTCCAATCACTTTGCATGTATATGGTTATTGGAAAACATTGTTTGTTTACTATCAAAGCATAATAGTGGATTTGGATTGTCATGGCATTCCAACACCATGGTGATTGGAATGACATGACAATCCATAGACAAGGAAATGAATTGCTTATCTATGGCATGCCATTGTGTTTTGGTAGACATATACTCACCTCGCACTGTGTTTTCCAACTTGCAATCACACTATCCATTATCTTATATGTATTTTACCATTCACTTTAGAGTGTTGTAGATATTTATGGTCTATGGGTTCATTAAAGCTAACAACGAAAAATACATTGCACATTGTGCTATGTAAGATTTCATGCATCATACCACAATTATTGTTAGAAGTGTATTCTCTATTGTGCACTTCAATTTTTTTGTTCTATTGCATTTTTATTCTTTTTTGGGGGTTGTAGACTGCAAGGTAACCCATAGCATGATCAAGTAAGATTGAAAGACCATTTTCATTGTTTGTTTTATTGCATGCATTAGAATGACAAGATTAACTTATTACTATTAGTTTCTTGTGATAACTTTGGAACTTTATGGGTTGAGGATTGGGAAGCAACCCATATCCTCCTAGGTAAGATTCAAATATTGTGTTTAGTATTCTGATTCATTTTTTATGTTAGAATGAAATGATTAGTCTTTTGAAATAAATTTTTCACTTTATGGGGTTAGTTTACATTTTTTTTTTCTTGATATTGTTATTTCCTCTATGTGCCATGCATGCAAAATGATCACAGGAACTAATCTCAGGTGCATTTATAAACTAATTTAAATAATTTTATTCCCTCTCTTTTCCAAACAATGCACCATTTGTTGCATATTTCCTGTTTCAACTGCTAGAAGAAATTTGTAAATCTAGAATACAAATATGCAAGTTAGACATCATAGCTTATAATATACTTGCTTTGTTTTATTGATATGGAGTTTGAATTTAAAGGAATGCTAAACTCAAAATAGTATAATCTATAGGTATTTCTAATCTTCAACTTAATACACATATCCAATATGTCCATGCATGAGGGTATACACTAGAATAAATATTGACTTTTTAATACGGATACATGCTACTAATTCCCAATTATGACCTTGTTTTACATGCCAGCAAAAGTAGCTTTCCACATCCTGATAGAAGAAATCCTTGAAATATAAGTTCCATTTGTCTTTGTGATATACATATGATAACCTTGTTCTATCTTTTTGCATAGAAATGAGTTTCTTGTGATATGGATGGTACAATAGCGATGTAGAGTATAATTGTGATTATGATTGAGAACATAACTTCTTAGGAAATTTTCTAATGGAGGGTCAACTTGATATCAGTTTTGGGCTACTGCAATACCGACTTAATGGATTTATGTTGTAGAATTGTCATAATACATATTACTATGTTTTTTAATTATTTGTGTTTGATTCTAAAGTTACATAATTTTCGTTGGCAAAAGTTGTCTATTTGAACAATTGCATAACACAATTTTTTCCTTTTTTATTGAATCAAAGTTGTTGAGTAAAATATAGAGAACCATGGCTATGAGTAAACAATAGTCATAACTAATATAGCTACATAGCAGCCATCTAATTAAGATACATATTAGCCCTCTGAAGAAGGGAAAAATGAAAATAGAAACAACAATAAATTTTTCATGTACCAAATGGGACTAAAGCAAGAGAAAACTATAAACTGAAATACTCCCAATTGAACAGTAACCAATCGAAGCATTTAGTTGCATAGGTTCTGGTATCAACTTTGATATCCAATTGATTATCCACGTGGTTGATAGTATGATGTATGTCCTTGAAGCATTGATAAATGGATTTGTTCAAACATCCTTGAATACAATGAAGAATTATCTAAGCAGGTCCAATCTAAGCCAATTTTTAGTTTTGAACAAGAATCATGGAGGCTTAGTGTATGACATCTCCAACCTAAGGCATAGCACAAAGTTAATGGATTTTTTTGCGACTAGTATCATAAGGGTATTATTTTAGGTCCTAGGAGGTCAAATTTTCTACTATGTACACTATAAATTTTTGAACTTATGATGGATATGCATTGCATTAGGACAATCATAAATTCCATGAACAAATCTTAGTCAACCTGATTGGTTGATTGCATATTGTTCAAAATAAGTTGGACAATACTATATAAAGGTCGATTTACATAGACAAGGCAATGAACTATTTTTTTGTGTGATTGCTTATCTATGGGTTGTCATTGTGTTTTGGCAGACATATACTCAGCTCACACTGTGTTTTCCAACTTGTAATTGCATTGTGCATGTATATGTCTGTTGGAAAACATCAGGTGTTTATGATCAAAGCATAATAGTAAATATGGATTGTCATGGCATTGCAACACCATGGTGATTAGAATGCCATGACAAGCCATAAATTAGGCAATGAATTGTTTTTGTGTATGATTTCTTATCTATGGGTTGCCACTGTGTTTTGGTAGACATATACTCACCTCACACTATGTTTTCCAACTTGCAATCATATTGTGCATGTATATGCTTGTTGGAAAACATCGGGTGTTTACTATCAAAGCATAATAGTAAATATGGATTGTCATGGAATTGCAACACAATGGTGATTGGAATACCATGACAAGTCATAGACTAGGAAATGAACTATTTCTATGTATGATTTCTTAGATCTATCGATTGCCACTATGTTTTGGCAGACATATACTCACCTGACATTGTGTTTCCCACTTGGAATCCTATTGTGCATGTATATGCTTGTTGTAAAACATCAGGTGTTTACTATCTAAGCACAATAGTAAATATAAACTGTCATGGCATTGCAACACCATGGTGATTGGAATGCCATGAAAAGTCATAGACTAGGCAATGAATTGTTTTTGTGTGTGATTGCTTATCTATGGGTTGCCACTATGTTTTGGCAGTCTACATATACTCACCTCACAATGTGTTTTCCAACTTGGAATCATATTGTGCATGCATATGCTTGTTGGAAAACATCAGGTGTTTACTATCAAAGCATAATAGTAAATATGGATTGTCATGGCATTGCAACACCATGGTGATTGGAATGCCATGACAGGCCATAAACTAGGAAATGAATTGTTTCTATTGTTTTTCTATGGCTTCTCATGGAATTCCAAAAGGATGGTGCTGGAATACAATGACAATCCATATTTATAATTATGCTTTGATACATTTTTTCAACAATCCATATTTACTAAATTATGCTTTGATAGATTTTTTGCAAGCATGTGTAGCTTGTTCAAAAGAACCTATTTTAGGCTTTTAGCTATAGCAACAAGGAAATGAACTTTTTGATAGATTGATTTGTTAGACATTTATGAAAAATTTGCTAGCATAGTGAATTGTTTCATAAAATGCCTTGAAGAAATCTGGTCTCATGGTGATGGAATGCCATGACAATCGATATTGTAGCTACTGCAATATGGATTGCCATGGAAGTCCTTCACCATGGGACCACATTTCTTTGAGGCATTATATCAAAAAATTCACTATGCTACCACATTTTTCATACATCTCTACCAAAGCATTCTATCAAACTATTCATTGCCTTGTTGCTATGGTGAAAAGCCTAAACCAGGTTATTTTGAACAAGCTACACATGCTTGCAAAAAATATATCAGAGCATAATAGTACGCAACAACATAGACAAGGGAGTGAAGTGTTTGATAAATTCATGAAAGAAATTTGGTCACATGATGATGGAATTCCATGACAATCCATATTGCTTCCTTGTTGCTATATGGATTCTCATGGCATTCCATCAACATGAGACTAGATTTATTTGAGGAATTTTATGAAATAGTTCACTGCCTTGTCTATGTTACCACATTTATCATACATGTCTACCAAAGCATTTAATCAAACAGTTGAGTGTCTTGTTGCTATGGCTAAAATCCTGTAACAGGTTCTTTTGAACAAGTTGTGCATGCTTGCAAAAAATCTATCAAAGCATAATAGTAAATCATTGAACATAGTAAACCTATCAATGACAGTCCAAAAAATCCAATCACATGAACTCAATCAAGTACCCCTTAAAAGGTAGTTTAATTACACTTAAGCATAACGAACCTTTGCAGATGGGAGTAAACTTGTTATAAACTTTTCATAATGAACCTCATATAGTGTTTAAGAACAAACTTGCAAGCAATTAAAGAATGCAAAACAACTTCAAACAAACTCAATGGGATTCAAAACATGCAATTGATTTGTGACCTTTCATTCTAACCATATACCTTTGATGCAGAATATTATGCTTTTGACGTTGGTTTAGATCCTTGTAGAAGCATGAAGATCTCATCAACAAACATCAATCATGTTTTTATGCCAAAAACCTATCCATTGAATACCTTAGAGACACAACATCAAAATATATTAGCCATCAAGAATAAAATGTGAATGATGAATGTGCAATGAGTACTTGTTCAATACCTTTGACTTTGTCATGAAACAACTCTGTCAAAATTTTGCAACAACTATCAATACCTTTTGCACCAACACTGTGTGAACAAGTAATGAGTGAACAACAAGGACTTTTACATGAATATCAACAACCACTTTGGTTATAGATCACCAAATGAATGAATAATCCTTTGAAATAAATCCATGAAAACACAATGAATCATCTCACTCTCCATGTAGTTGGCATCAAACACCTTTTGACATCAATGACAAACAACATCAGCGTAGACATATCTGAAAAATGTTGAAGTATACAAGTAGAACACAACATTGTAACTCATGTGTTTGTCAATCACAATAACTAAGAACACTTTTGTAACACTTTTCAAGCAAGAAGATACATATTTCAAAATTCTATATGAACATGTTAACACTTGATATTTGTAAACACCAACTATAACCTAATTGTGTCTAAGAGCTAGAAGATAATGCATGCATGAAATGAAACAAGCTCACATTGAACATGGACTCTTGATATGGTTGTTGCCCTTAGTCTTTGATTGCATAACCTTGATATTTCCTTCATATTATTCTTCATATGGTATGGTGTGAATCTTGTTATGATAGATGAAGGTATGTTTGAACTATAGATAGATAATGATATGTGAGATTTAGAAATATGAATGAGCTAGGTGGGTACAACAAAGAAAGGAATGTGACACATTGATTAGATGCAAGCAAAGCATATAAATGACTTATGAAAAGTATTCGATATGGGGGAAAAGGATATGAAAGGCTGGATATATAAATGAATGGAATGAAAATGCTATCAATTCATCATTTTTGAGTTGTAGATAGAAAATGATATGCAAGATTTAGATATATGAATGACCTAGGTAGATCCAAAGAAGAAAGGAATACAACGCATTGATGTGATGCAAGGAAAGCATATAAATGGCTTATGAAATATATTTGATATGGGAGGAAAGGATATGGAAGGATGGATATTGAAATGAATGGAATGGAAAGGCTATGAAGTGATCATTTCTTTCATCATAGATTGGAACCATTCACCCTTTGTTATTGGTTATGCTTTTTGTAATCATCATAGGGTGGACTGACTCAATACACACACATAAGAAAGACTCTTTCCCCATTCTTCACTCTCCTTCATACACAACAAGGTGTAGAGATCCTTGAGCTTCCTCCTAATATTGATGGAGACAACAGACAAGAGTTAAGATAAAGCACAAGTTGTCATGCATGCAATATGAAAATGATAAATATGTAAGATCATGATAATGAAAAAATGCAAATGCTAACCATTTCACAAAATAGTTGTAGGATGGAAAACACAATGGATTGTGACCTAGTAAAGCCCAATTTTTTAGTATGTTAAAGAGTTTATGGTTTGTTTAAATGTGTTACTCATAAAAATGATAAATAATAATTTAAATGATAATGATAAACAAGATCTTATTCCTTAGTCAAGCTGAAAACCAAACGACATATGGATGGATAGGGATCAATGATATGGGTTAATGATAGGAAATGTAAGGATACACCCTATATGGAGGATTGTTGTGCATGTTTTGCACGTACACCCTGTCGTGGGTAGGGACCCCCTCTTTTTGCTCCCGATGAGCTACTTTTCTCCCGTCTTGTTTTGTGTGCCACTTTTTTTAGCCTAAATTGGTCATGTTCCTTCAAATGATCAAATTCCCCTGACCAAATTCACCTACCTAATTTTTTCTAAGTCTTTTTCCTTTGCGGGGATCCCTTGGCAGTTTTCTTCTATTGGCATCCTTCAGGCCCTCTGGGTTTGCCCCCTCGGGTTTCCCTTGGCAGGTTTCCCTTTGGCATTTGTCATGTCCATATGGCTAGAGGACCTCGTCCTTCTGGCCTTCTGGGACTTCCCCTCCATAATGTTGTCCGTCATTGGTCGTTGGCCTTCCACCATCTTTCTGCCGTCCTTCCGGCCTTCCGAGTCCGCCCTTCCAAAATGTTGTCCATCGTTGGCCGTTGGCCTTCCACCTTTTTTCTGCCATCCTTCTGACCTTCCAGGTCTACCCTTTTGGAATGTTTTTTCATCATTGGCCATTGGCCTTCCATCATCTTTCCACCCCCCTTCCACCCTTTCAGGTCCACCCTTCTAGAATGTTGTCCACCATTGCCCGTTGGCCTTCCGTTGTCTTTCCCTCATGTTTTCGGCCTTCTCGGTCCACCCTTCTGGAATTTTGTTTGTCGTTGCCTGTTGGCCTTCCATTGTCCTTTCGGCCTTCCAAGTCCACACCTCCAAAATGTTGTCTTTCATCTATCGTCTGTCGATTGTCCATTATCTTTCTATTGTCCATCCACCCTTCTTCCATGCTAGGGGAAGCTAGCACCCTCAAACCTGCATTTATGTTCATGTTCCAAATGAGCTCCAAATATCAATATTATGAACTTTTAATGTTTTATATGTAGGATTTATGGAGCCTATTACGAGTTTGTCGAGCAGGTCCATTGGGGAGTTGTCCTACTTTTCACAAGATGATGATGATCTTTAAGGAGTTATCCGCCCAAATCAAGGGCAACCAATCCATCGATGTCAGTCACTGATGGGATCGTTTGATCCAATGAAGAACACTGCAAACACATCAAGCAAAGGGTAGCTTTCAAGCAGTTTTAGCTACGTGAAAAGGGCAATCAGTTAAATGACAAAACTGCTGCAGCACTTGAGCACTAGATGACAAAACAGGGAAAAGACAAAAGATGTATTTTTTAAATTGTTGAATATTGAGGGATAGGTGAAACCCTAATGTAAAAAAATCTGGGCCACACAATGTAACTCAATCCTAGCCATTCATTTGGGCTTTGGAAAACTATAAATGGGGGTTTTCCCCTCATTTGTAAAAGGTTGGAGAGTTGTTGTAAAAAGCATTTTTAGCAATAGAAGACAACATTGCATGATTTTATGGATGTTCTATTTGATTTTTCTCATCTTGCATGCATGGTTCTACTTCCATGTTAGTTTTAGTGTTAGTTTTTTTGAATGGATGTCATGATGGTGTTGTTGTTATAGTATTTCATAAGCTTTCAGCCCATACTTTTAGCACTTGTTGATGAAAAGCTACTGTGCAAAGTTAGCCTGGGCTTCTTTATTCCAATGCTGCAACTTAGTTAAATTTAATGTTCATGATGTGCATGTGCAATCTAAAAATCAACAGACCTTAGGATATTGCACTATTTTTGTGTAGCTGTAGGCTTTTCTTGGTCAAGTAAAACCCAGTTTAGGAAGCCTATCTACTACAGTAGCCACCATTGTTACTGTTCATTCATAGCTTAGGATTAGAACAACTTTCTTAACCCTTCTTCTTTTTCTATTTCCTTTAGTCCTTGGTTAGAGTAGGATCTCAAGCATCACCATGAAGCTAAATCAGATGAATTTGGTGGGTTTTAGCTTGTTTTTTTGGGTGGGCAGCCACTGTTCATTCACTTCCAGCACTTTAAAACTACATTTACAGGCCCAAATTCCCACACTTTGTAACTCATCTATAAGTCTGCCTTGTGATTCCAACAAATCACATAAATCAACTGAGATATTCCAAGCACTGTCAAGACCTGACATTAGAGACCTTGGGATGGTGTTCTGCAATTTTATTGTGGAAGATTTTCTTTCAAGAGAGGTGATGCATCTATGCATTACCTGTGTTGAGAAGTGCATAAAAACACATCAACAAGGATGAAGATAGATGGATCAAGACATGGAATGCTATGGGTGGAGGGAACCAATGACAAGGGAACCCAAATTTTTTGCTCTTCTACAAAGGAGAAAGAGAGAACCTATGGAGGACTCCAAAGATGATATGTCAAAGTAATAACATGCCCCCATGGTAAGAGGTATGACAAGTTATAACGACATGACATGGATATGGAAGATAAATGGACATGAAATGAAACATGACATGGAAAGTGATATGGAGGATGGAAGACACACGTGGTATAAAACATGCATTACATTCAATTTCTTGCTATTTTTCCCCAATACTTTATCCAAGATCAAAGGAAGGTGGATGGATAAAGTGGATAGCATGGAATATAAATGAAGGAATATGATGGCTAAGTGGAAATAGGATAATCAATAATGTATTATACGAATGGAAAAGTCTTTCCCCCAAGTGTACAAGCAAGGGTACGTGTATGGATGTGAAAGCTAGTGGGTATGAATGGCCATGGAAATGGAAGATAATGAATATGTATGGATATGAATGGAGAACTCAATTGTCTCTTTGTAGAAGATAGTACTCCACTGACTAAATGTTTCTTATAGACCATGGCTAACATGTTCCCACTTAAATACATTGGTAGGAAAATTAGTAAAGATAATGGAATGTATATAGGTAGGAAGAAGGGGGTTAAGGATTCATGCAAAGGATTGGATTAAAGCTATGGGATGAGGGATGAAGCTTGGATGAAAGTATGGAATGGAGTCGTTATGAGGGAATGTGGGAAAGAACAACATTGGCACACACCTTGAAGGGTGGTGAAAGTTGAAGGATTGAGAGTGGGTTGTGATAATAAAGTTGGGCATATAAGGATGGAAAATAGATTTGGAGGATGAATAATGGAGGAATGGATGATGGTGGAATAATGGAGTCTTTTGTATTAGCAAGTAGGGATACCAATTTTTATTTTTTATTTAAATGCATGTATTTTTTTGCTTTCTTTGGAACCCACATTATTTTCACTTTTCATTTTTCTTTATAGCCTTTTCATTTTTTCTTAATTGGCACCTTCCATTGTTTTGGAAGTGTTTTGCTTTTCATTTTGGAGCATATTTTTCTTTTTTTTTGGCATGTCTTTTTAGTGACGCATGATGATATTTAGGTTTTTGTGGATTCTTTGATTTATGCATTTCTTGTTTGGTATACAATTGCTTGGATAGGCCATAGAGGGATTTTATGAAATGAGAGGATTTTGAAGTGGAAGGTGTTGGACTGAATTGAAGGGTATGTGCCTTTTTTTTCTTGATAGGGCACCTAGGGATATGTATTACAAACATATGGGTCCATGATGGATGGAAGAGTTCATGGATACAGTTCAATAATAGATGGCAAAGATGATGGAGGTGGACGTACTAATCTAAAGGGAGGCCTCTTGTGTTTCAAAGAGCTACCAACATCTTAAGAAGGAGGTATGCAACCAAGGTCATAAGAATTTACATGTGTTTTATTATTAGGGTGTGCAGGTAAATGGAACTCATGAAGGTGTGTGGTATTGTACGAGAAGACCAGTGTTTATAAAGGTGGGTAAACCAAGCTTATATGTTAGTGGTTCATGAATGGGATCTTGTGAAAGTTTAGGATTATAATGAGATGTTTGGGAAATGCTTATACCTTGGGGGTCTTGACTTATTGAATGGATGGAAAGCTTTTTTTAATGAATTTATACACTACGATTATGGTATGGAGTTGAGATACTTCAATCATGAGATGGTATGGCATCATGACATGGAATGGAATGATGAGATGAACTAGGATCATGAGAGGGAGTATTTTGATCTTCACATAAAAAAGGGATCTATGATGTCACGCTTTCAATCAATGAGGTCAAGTGTGTGACATGGTTGACTTTCTATAGGTGCTATGAAGGTGGAAAAACATGAAATGGATGAGCTGGATAAACACGGGATGGATGAGGTGAAAGTGGGTGGAACTAGAAGACTATGACTACCATTTTGTGAAATAGAATTTTGCATCAAGTATTGTATTCCTTACAGGGTGACTTTTGATGTTCCTTTGGTGAAATTGGGTGGATAGCCATTGGTTCAACATGGAAGACATTTTGGTTTCCCTTGTCAACAGATGAAAAGGATGACATGGACAGTGACATGAGTTAGGTATAACTTTCAATGGTAGGTTTATGGTTTTTCTCGATTGATTAAGATTTAGATCTTGAATACCCCATCCCACTATGAAAGATCATACACACATCCAAGCATATATAGATTCTAATCAACTATGATCTTCAAACGTATCTTTAGATGTTTGATAAATGTGAAAACAAAAATAATCCATATGACAGTGAAATGTCTTGGTGCAATGAGCACTTTATGTTATGTGCACTATAACAATGTATTTAAGTCCACCTTCATATTGCAGGCTGGAAAACACAGTGGGTTGTAGTTTGTATAATACATAGTGTTTTCCAACTTGTGATTATACATAGACAGTATGGTTCTAATGAAACTCTTGTGTTTTTTAGACCTTAAGAATTTCATGAAACCCACCTAAAAAATTTATTACAACTCTTCAGTGGACTAAAATTTGGGTTTCAAACTCATGATATTATGGTAAATCAAAATGCACTGAATAATTACAAGTTGGAAAACACAGTGTGGGATGTTATTAGATGCTTTTAAGAATCTTACATTTCCTTTTGATGGGAAGCAAGTTGAGGAACACATGTAATGTGATGTTCATCTGTTGTTAATGTTTTGAGCTTGCATATTTGTAGCCTTTTTTCCTCCTCACTTGTTACAAACAAGAAAGCTCCCACTTGAAATAGGAAATCTACATATAAGAGTAATGATTATCCCTTTAAACAAAATCGAAGCCCATAAAATTCACATCCTCACCATTCACTTCAGCCAATAGGAAGAGCACTTGGCTAAAACACGTCCCCTTTGCAGCATTTGAATTGTTGCAAACTCATGCACTGGGAAATACAAATTGCATAGCTGGTTCAATTTCATCTTCATATGCAACAAGAGATAGTGGAAGCCTTGCGTTTCCATTCCTCAACAATTTGGTTGGTGATTCTTGAGTTGTGGAGGAAATGGTATGGGCTTGGATTTTGTTTAAAGGGGTAATTGTTACTCCTATATGTAGATATCATATTTCAAGTGGTTGCTTTCCTTTTTGTTTTGTATCCACTACCGCATTACACAAATTCCCTCCTCCACCAACCTCCAATGCAACTATTGTTTAGGCATCTTAAACTTTTATCAATTGTGCAACAACACCTTTGACTTTTGACCTATCAATTGTGCAACAACACCTTTGACTTTCAATGTTTATCAGCTGTCCAATAACACCTTTGACTTTCAATGTTTATCAGCTGTACAATAACACCTTTGACTTTCAATGTTTATAAGTTGTGCAACAAGACCTTTCACTTTTGACCTATTAGTTGTGCAACAACACCTTCCATTGTTGTCTTTGTTTTATCAAATTCCTATCGTTTAGATTGCAGCTGTCTCTAAACAACATTAAGCTCCTCTTCTTTTCACCGTGACAACTTCTTCTTGTTTTTTAATTCCTTTTCTAAGTGGTTAATTTTAGTGTTTGGTTGTTCTGCTCCACTTTGAGCATTTCCAACTATTATTTTTGTAGTGTGTTTACGATTAGAGTATGCAGATGTTTCTTTTCGCAAGCTCGTTAAGGAACTTGTCTACCTTTTTGGATAATTCTTTCATGCCTCCACCCAACTGATTCTCTTTTCCTGCACTTAGATCTGGTATTTCCATTTTCCTTATCATCCATTTCCAATTGTATTTGTTCCATGGAATTGCTAATTTCAAGAATGTTTTCCTTCATTTGTTCAACTCCACTTATAGCATCATCTCTCTCTTTATTTGATTGCACAAATTCATATGTAATAGAAAACCTTTCAAGTTAATCCACTTCTCCATTGCTATTTTCCCCTTGCACATACTGCACATGCTCCTTCCTCCACTTCTCATGAGTAGGAACAACCTCTTTACTCAATACATTATCTATCGTGCTCACTTTGGTCTGCTTCTTTACAAGTTTTTTTAGAGAAGATTCCTTTTTTTCATTACACATTTTCCAATACATCATTTTTTTTATTACTACCATGTCATACAATTCTCATAACAAATATTTTTTGGATTTTGTTACATTTCTTTCAAGCTAAGGGATAGAGTGTTGAATGTACTGAATACTTTCATGTACCTTTGCAGCTTCTTTTTTCCCAACTTTGAGAGTGTATTCATGATTTCTTAATCCATATGTTTCTTTTAACAAGTTATTTGCAACAAGTGTTTTTATGTTTAAATAATTCATATGTTTCTTTTAACAAGTTATTTGCAACAAGTGTATTTTTTATTACATAGTTCATATGTTTCAGATAAGACTTTCATGTCTCGACTCAATTGATTCTCTTTTTTTGCACTTACATCTAGTTTTACAATAGTGAGTGGGTTGTAGTTTTCATAACACCTTGTTTTTTCCAATTTGTAGTTTTACAAAATAGGATTCATGTAACTAAGACCTTTTGTTTTCATAAATGTATTGTGATATTTACTTCTTTTCTCAACTAGTGGATGAATTAGTAGTTGGAAGTAAATAATAATTTTTTCTAGATTCCTACAACACTATTTTTTACTGACTTTTTTTCCCTTTTTTTTGATAGTACAACTAAAAATTTTGAACTCAAGAATTCACATCGAGAAAGTTCCCCATGACAATCAAGAAGAAAATGGCAGTCCGTTCGGTATGTAGAGGTTCCATTGTGCTTTCAAATTCTAATTCCATATGGTGGAGGATGCGATTGGCAAGATCAGTAGATTTTCATAGCCCACCAAACTTGTACTCCCCTATTCGGAGGTTGATGTAGCATGCAGGTTCCTATCAAACTCCATGGACTTGCTAAAAAATTGTATTCTAGTTTATATTCTCTATGCAAAATATGTTTGGAGACATGTGGTCAATCACGTACAACTTGACAAAGCATTGGAAAGATATGATGTTGATCAAGGTGTCTACCTCATTGGTGGCATCTTCTCACGTTCGTTGCTTCAATCATCCTTAGATATGAGGTGTCTACAAGCTACATATAGTAGAAGCATACATCATTAAGGTGATTGTTTTTTTGACCAAGCAATGTGATTGCATGGTCATGTTGTTGAGCCACACATCAAAGAGGACATATGGGAGATGTATATTTCTCTCCGCACACTGCTTGACCACCCTGAGCTAGTTTTGACAAATGATGAAAAGGTTATTTAGTGTTTTGGTGTAGGATGCCCCTGTTGTTCCAATGAGGGAAAAAATGTAAAGATAGAAAATGTAAAGAGTGAATCTAATTAGGATGTCGAAAGACTTGTTAAATGAAAAATGGAAACTAAAACTTCAAATTTTATTTTTTATTACTCTTTTGAAACACTACAATTGAATGAATGATATTTTCTATTGTTGTTTATCATTAGTGTTTATTACTGTATTTTTTATCACTCTTTATTACTCTTTATTATTGTTTAATACATGACTACTGTTTTGTAAAACTATAGATTGTGAAACACAGGGTGTTGTAAAAACAACAACCCACTCACAGTTGTAAAATACAGGGTGTTGTAAAGATATTTTACAGTATTTCTCTTGATTAGTGTTTATTGGAAGTATTTATTATTACTCTAATTACTTCATTACTATTTATTATTTTATTTCAATATGGACATTTCAAGGTGAAGAACATCAGACATATGCAATGCAATATCACAGGTACAATTACCAAGGTATGAATGAGCAAAAAAAATTCAGTAGATTTTGTCATGAACATTGAAACAATAGTAGGACAGTCACCTCAACATTTAAGTAAACCTTTGGTCAACACTCTCTTTCAAAAATCATCCATAAACCTGAAAAATTCATTACCACATGTTTGTCCCTCTATCATTTGAAAGTATTCAATACATTCAAAACTCTATCCCTTAGCATGCAAAAAATCAGATAGAATTTGAAAAATATTTGTTATGAGAATTGTATGACATGGTAGTAATAAAAAAAATATAAGGACATACTGGAAAGTGTGTAATGAAAAAAGGAATCTTCTCTAAAAACACTTGGAAAGAAGTAGACCAAAGTGAACGAGATAGATAATGTATTGAGTGAAGAGGTTGTTTCTTCTCATGGGAAGTGGAGGAAGGAGCATGTGTAGTATGTGCAAGGGGAAAATGGCAATGTAGAAGTGGATTAGATCGAAAGGTTTTCTATTGCATATGAATTTGAGCAAGCAAAGAAAGAGAGAGATGATGCACTAAGTGGAGTTGAGCAAATGAAGGAAAGCATTCTTGAAGTTGGAAATTCCATGGAACAAATACAATTGGAAATGGATGATAAGGAAAAGGAAATACCAGATCTAAGTGCAGAAAAAGAGAATTAGTTGGGTGGAGGCATGAAAGTCTTATCCAAAAAGGTAAACAAGTTCTCTAATGAGCTTGCAAAAAGAAACATCTGCATACTCTAATCATAAACACACTACAAAAAAAATAGTTGGAAATGCTCAAAGTGGAGCAGAACAACTGAACACTAAAATTAACCACATAGAAAAGGAATTAAACACAAGAAGTTGTCATGGTGAAAAGAAGAGGAGCTTAATGATGTTCTGAGAGTGCTACAATCAAAAAGATAGGAATTTGATAAAACAAAGAAAACAATGGAAGGTGTTGTTGCACAATTGATGGGTCAAAATTGAAAGGTCTTCTTGCACACCTGACAAACGTCAAAATTCAAAGGTGTTCTTGTACAATTGATAGGTCAAAATTCAAAGGTGTTGTTACACAATTGATAAAAGTTTAAGATGCCACAATAATAGTGTAATATAGGGGGATTCACTACTCATGAGTTCTCTTCATTTAGAGAGCCTCACGGGGCGAACTTCCCTATACTACCTCAATGGAACAACATGGAAGTTTCAAAATCTGAAAGAGTAGGTCACAAAGATTTTCTAAACAAACTGACAAGCTCTCGGCCAAAGGATGTCAGCGCAAAAAACAGACAATAGCATGGCGTGCTAGTGTCTCAGAGGTGCACTAGCATCTCGTACAAACCAAAAAGTGAGTTTAACTCAAAAAATGCTTAAGTGGCTACTTCTACTCGAATTGCTAAGGATTATTAAAATGCAGGAAAGTGACAGAATTGAAAAAGAGTGAAGTAAAACTAATAAATATAAGAAGAAAGGAAAGAAATACTTACAACCACGTGAGTGATGAAGCCTCCACCAAACAAATTTCTTCAAAACCTACATCTATAAGATCTGGAGAGAATTTTGGGGTTGTATAGGGGTTTTCCTCAGTCAAACTCCTATTTTTGTGCTCCCACCTCCATGGACAGCCAAGAAGCTAGAGAGAGTGTAACCAAAATGGAAAAAGTGTGTGGTGAAAGAAAAACTCCCTCAGGAGTAGAACCCACACCACCAAGTAAGCATGTGATAAAAGAAAACCTCGCTCAAGGAGGAGAACCTGTATCACAAAAGAGGTGATAAAATCAAACCCCACTTGAGGAGGAGAACCTGTATCACCAACTATGCAAATATTAGGGGATATGGAATCTCGAGATGCTCACAAGCATGAAATGAGGGAGATGAAGTTGCAAAAGGTGTTGTAAAGAGAGCTTGAGAGAGCTTGAAGTTGCTAAAACAAGCTATATGGAGCTATACAAGAAAAAGTTGAAGATTAGAAGGCTAAAACCAAAGTTGGAGTGAGGCTAGAAGTTGGAAGAATGGGGCTAGCTATGGAAGAAGTTCTTAGAGAGCCAAATGAGTTGAAGCAATGAATTAAAAAAGAGAGAAAAGAAGCTTCTTTAGTCATTTTCGGGTGTTACCATTTGTTACCACTGAAAAAACTCACCGACAAGTGGTAAAAATGCATGGAAATGGTTGTTTGAATGTTGAAATGTCACAGGATGCTAGCGCAGCACACAAACATTCACGTGACGTGCTAGTGTTTGGACATGTCATGCTACAAAATGATGAAAATAGGAAAAGCATCAAGTCTGATGGAAAGCTAACACACAAGGGTAGCTACTGAAAAGGGGTGTTGGAGCATCTTGAGAGGGGAAAAAGGTTGATGCAGGAGCTAAAATGAGCCTACTCAAGATGCTAAGGATGCAAATACATAGGCAAAATTGAAAGGGTGCAATTTCACTCTTATACATTTTTCCCCCACTTTAGTGGGAATATGAATCTACATTAATATACACACTAAAGGAAATCTACTAAAAATAAATATCATATGCCAAAAGGATACTATAGAGGAAATAGATAATCCTTTGAACAATGGAAACATGCCCCCAATCTGAAGATATGCAAAACAAATACATTGGACAAGAAGAACTTGCACCAAATAGCAATGTTAGAACATAAAAATCTAAAAGATTCGAGTCAAAAAAGTAAAGAGACCTCGATGTAAAAGGTTGTCTTAGTACTATGTGTCGTCCCCAAATTAAGAATACTAACACATAGAAGAATTCTAAGATGAAGAAAAGAAGGGCATATACTCAGGATGAAGAAGATGCAAATCTTTGATCTGGTATATACAAGAGAGAAGAGAGAGATAGAAATGAACAAAGTGCATGGTTAAAGCAAAACCCACTTAGGAGGAGAACCTGCACCACAAAAGAGGTGATAAAATCAAACCTCACTCGAGGAGGAGAACTCGTATCACCAAAAAGCATGTGGTGAAAGCAAAACACACTCAGGAGTAGAACCCGCACCACAAAAGAGGTGATAAAAGCAAACCCCGCTCAAGTAGGAGAACATGTATCACCAAGCAAACATGTAAAGGAGATTTATAGGTTCTTGGTCCTATAGAGCAAGTAAGCAGATAGTCACGCAAACCATCATCAAGTTGGAATGCTTTCAAAGGGGTCCCTTGGAAACCCTTCAAAAGGAAGAGGGTTCCACTCAAGGGACGTGTTGTTTGAAAGGTAAGGTCTAGTAAGGCTACCCCCAAGCTAGATGCGAAGATATGAAATAGGTCTAGTTAGGCTGCCCCCAAGCTAAATGCCATAGAATTCATTTGAGATAAAATCTTTCGAAGGGGGGGTCCCTTGGGAACCCTTCAAAAGGAAGAGGGGTCCACTCAAGGGAAGCTTCAATTGAAAGATATAGTGAAGAAGATAGGGGGTCCTTTACGAGGGCCACACCTCTCCAGAATAAGTTATCATTGCCCCCTCCATATAGGGGAGGAGAACCATACAAGTTTCTTAGAAAAGGATAGAGGTAAACCTCGATATCACTTGTCATGTGAAGTAAAGGGTAGGTGCATCAATCAAATGGAAGTTTTATGGCACCTGAATCATAAAGTTGTATTTTTTCCTTCAAGGCCTTACATTCACCAGTGGAATGACCAAGCACTTAATGGTATGCACAAAAAGGATGTTCTCCTTCATCATGTTTATGAACTTTGTTACGTGTAGGAGAAGGAAGAGTGATTAAGCATGATTTTAGAATCCACAACAAAATATGCTCTTGCTTGGACAAAGGATGAGGAGCGGGAAGCAATCCTTTCTCTTGTGGAGAAAGGTTTGACCTCTCACAAGAAGAAGAAGAAGGCACGAAGATAGAAGACAAAGGAGGAAGAATGTTTTCAACAGAACAAGGTCGAGAAGAATTCTTGTCACTCAACCATGGCTTATGTTTATATCGTTCATTTGAGCAACCAAGTCCTAAATTACATCTAAGGGGTACAAATTCTATAGGGACATGAATTCCTTGTTCGTTACGCCCACAACCTTTACACTCATAACCATATTTAGAAACAAGCTTAAAGTCAGAGTCATAACATGTTTGCAGATCTTGAAAAGGAGGAGGATCCTCATAAAGAGCATTGTCCCAACAACGGGGATCACACTCCCTTATGGGATCACCATCATCATCTTTAACGGGACTATCAACATTATCCTCCTTAGGAGAAGCGTAATCGTCTTCCTCAGAAGGGGGATCAACACTAAGTACATTGCAACTTGCATCTATATTTCCTCGTGAGGTAGAAGAATGACCATCTTCAATAGCGGGTGTAGATGATGTTATCGGAAGGTCTAAGTGGATTGGGTCAACTTTATACTCCCTATTGAAGGATTATGTAAAATCTAAGGGGCCTCGATCATCACCAAGACATGCATTCCTTTGGGAAGAGGTAGGTTTAGGATTTCTTGCTTCAGAAAGATCTTCTTCAGGGACATTTATCTCAAGAGTATTCTTTGTACAAGGTACTGTAGGAGTAAAAATTGACACATTGGAAGACACTGAAGGAATAAGAGTAGGCACAACCGAATCTTGACCAACAACTTCCATTTCACATTAGTGCATAGCATCAGGGTTAGCCTTGACTGTGACTACTTTATTGTTAGCAATGAACTTAATATATTTATGCAAGGTAGACGAGAGTGCACCCATAGCATAAATCCATGGTCTACCAAGAGGGGCCTTGATCATCACCAATACATGCATTCCTTTGGGAAGAGGTAGGTTTAGGATTTCTTGCTTCAAAAAGGTCTTCTTCAGGGACATTTATCTTGAGAGTATCCTTTGTACAAGGTACTACAGGAGTAAACATTGACACATCGGAAGACACTGAAGGAATAAGAGTAGGCACAACCGAAGCTTGACCAGCAATTGCCATTTCACATAAGTGCATAGCATCAAGGTCAGCCTTGACTATGACTACTTTATTGTTAGCAATGAACTTAATAAATTTATGAAGGTAGACGAGACTGCACCCATAGCATAAATCCATGGTCTACCAAGAATAAGCTTATATAGTAACTTTTCTGACATGATGTATACAAGGGTAGGTATGGTAATGGGTCCAAGTTACAAAGGTAATACTATCATACCTAGAGCTTGTCACACAACATTATCGAACCCACGAATAACAATAGAAGAAGTATTAATAGAAGAAAATTCAATATTAATCTTAGGCAATAGATCAATGCTACATACATTGAGTGTTGAACCAACATCAACGAGAGTACGTCTAATGCATTGGAATGAATAGAAGGTAGAGTAGCATTAAGAAAGGTATCAATGATTTCATCTTCTTGCAATAAGATACCCTCTGAAATAGGAGGAATCTCATGAGAAGGATCAAAGATACCAAGTGACATAGGCAAGGCCAAGTCACCATCGCATGAATTAAATGGAATATCATTAACATTTTGAACAAAATTAGATAGTGAGCTAATAAAAGAAGATATTAAATTCATTATGATTTTTTAGGTATTTTCTATGTTTTAGTAAATTTATATTTCCAGAGGTCCCCAGAGCAGAATTTGAGGTTGAAACTTGCATCGATCCCTAAAGTTCAACTATCGAAGGCACTAGTATTTTAGATATTGAACTAGTTCTCTAGGAGACCTTTCCAAATGTTATGACCCCGTCAAGTAGGAGTAAATAAATCATTAGTTTTTTGAAGAACAATATTCTTCACATCAGGTTCACCAAAATGTAATATAGGGGGATTCACTACTCACGGTTTCTCCTCATTCAAAGAGCCTCATGGGGTGAACTTCCCTATACTACCTCAATGGAACAACACGGAAGTTTCAGAATCTGAAAGAGCAAGTCACAAATATTTTCTGGACAAACTAACAAGCTCTCAGCCAAAGGACATCAGTGTAGAAAATAGACGACAGCGTGGAACGCTGACATCTCAGAGGCACGTTGGCATCTCATACAAACCAGAAAGTGAGTTTATCTTAGAAAATGCTTAAGTGGCTACTTCTACTCGAATTGCTAAGAAATCTTAAAATGCAGGAAAGTGATAGACTGAAATAGAGTGAACTAAAACTAATAAAGATAAGAAGAAGAAAGGAAAGAAATACTTACAACCACGTGAGTGATGAAGCCTCCACCAAATGAATGTCTTCAAAACCTATGTCTGTAAGATCTGGAGAGAATGTCGAGGTCGTATAGGGGTTTGCCTCAGTAAAACCCCCATTTTGGGGTTCCCACCTCCACGGATAGCCAAGAAGATAGAGAGAGTGTAACCGAAGTGGAAAAAGCATGTGGTGAAAGCAAAACCCACTCAGGAGTAGAACACACACCACCAAGTAAGCATGTGATAAAATCAAACCCCACTTGAGGAGAACCCGTATCACAAAAGAGGTGATAAAAGAAAACCCCACTCGAGGAGGAGAACATGTATCACCAAGTAAGTATGCAAATATCAAGGGATATGGAATCCCAAGATGATCACAAGCATGAAATGAGGGAGATGAAGTTGCAAAGGGTGTTGTAAAGAGAGCTTGAGAGAGCTTGAAGTTGATACAACAAGCTATATGGAGCTATACAAGAAAAATTTGAACTGTAGAAGGGTAAAACCAAAGCTGGAGTGAGGCTAGAAGTTGGCAGAATGGGGCTAGTTGTGGAAGAAGTTCTTAGAAAGCCAAATGAGTTGAAGCGATGACTTAAAAAAGAGAGAAAATAAGCTTCTTTAGCCATTTTCAAGCATTACCAGCTGTTACCACTAACAAAACATTGCAGGACACTAGCACAGCACACAGACATCCATGCGATGTGCTAGTGTCCAGACACGTCATGCTACAAAATGACGAAAACGGGAAAAGCATCAAGTCTGATGGAAAGCTGACACAAAAGGGTAGCTGTTGAAAAGAGGTGTTGGAGCATCTTGAGAGGGGAAAAAGGCTGATGCAGGAGCTAAAATGATCCTACTCAAGATGCTAAGGGAGTGGACACTAAAGAAAATGCAAATACATAGGTGAAATTGCAAGGGTGCAATTTTTACTCTTATACAAATAGCTACATTGGAGGTTGGTGGAGGAGGGAATTTGTGTAATGCGAAAGTGGATATGGAAAAAATAGGAACTCTCCCACTTGAAATGGGATATCTACATATAGGAGTAACGATTATCCCTTTAAACAAAAATCTAGGGCCATACCATTTCCTCCACAACTCAACAATCACTAGCCAAATTGTTGAGCAATGGAAATGCAAGGTTGCAACTATCTCTTGTTGCATATGAAGATGAAATTGAACTAGCTATGAAATTTGTATTTCCTAGTGCATGATTTTGCAATAATTCAAATGTTGCAAAGGGGAAATTTTTCAGCCAAGTGCTCTTCCTATTGGCCGAAGTGAATGGCGAGGATGTGAATTGTATGGGCTTGGATTTTGTTTAAAGGGATAATTGTTACTCCTATATGTAGATGTCCTATTTCAAGTTGGAGCTTTCTTGTTTGTTATGTATCCACTACCACCTTACACAAATCCCCTCCTCCACCAACCTCCAATGTAGCTATTGATGTGGAATCTCATACTTTTATAAGTTGTGCAACAACACCTCTCACTTTTTGACCTATCAAAATGCTTTGCAATACCATTGTAGGTAAGGTGGACATTTCCTACAACTATTTTCTACATTTTCAGGACCATTATAAGTAAGTTGAACTATTTTGAACTTCAATTCATTATTTTGTTATAGTGTGCATAACAGAAAGTGGTCATTAAATAAGAATTGAGAAGTGAGTGGCAACTCTATGTGTTTTCTATCATGCAACTATTACATGCATCTTTTGTTGGAAATGTATGACGAAATTGAAATGGAATGTTTGTTGAAAGTAAGGTTTGTCATAAAATATGAAGGTGAACTTCAAAACATTGTTTTGTTATAGTTTGTATAAAATAAAGCGGTCATTGAACAAGAATTGAGAAGTGAGTCACAACACAATGTGTTTTCCATCATGCAACTATTATGTGCATTTTTTGTTCAAAACATATGACGATATAGAAATGCCATGTTTGCTAAAAGTAAGGGTTGTTATAAAATATGAATGTGATGTTGAAAACATTGTTTTCTTATGGTCTACATAATAGAAAGTGCTCATTGAACAAGAATTCAGAAGTGAGTCACAACCCTATGTGTTTTCCATCCTGCAACTATTATGTGCATTTTTTGTTCCAAACATATGAACATATATTGAAATGGAATGTTTGTTGAAAGTAAGGGTTATTATAAAATATGAAGGTGAACTTTAAAACATTGTTTTGTTACATTCTGCATAAAAGAAAGTGCTCATTGAATAAGAATTGAGAAGTGAGTCACAACCCGTTGTGTTTTCCATCATACAAGTATTATGTGCCTTTCCTATTGGAAACATATGATGATATTGAAATGGAATCCATCTAAAAGTAAGGGTTGTTATAAAATTTGAAGGTGAAGTTGAAAACATTGTTCTTTTATAGTGTGCATAACATAAAGTGGTCATTGAACAAGAATTGAGAAGTGAGTCACAACCCAGTGTGTTTTCCATCATGCAACTAATATGTGCATTTTGTGTTCGAAACGTATGAAAAAATATTCAAATGGAGTGCTTTGCTAAAAGTAAGGGTTGTTAAAAAATATGAAGGTGAAGTTGAAAACATTGTTTTGTTACAATGTGTATAACAAAAAGTGGTCATTGAACAAGAATTGAGAAGTGAGTCACTACCCAATGTGTTTTCCATCATGCAACTAATATGTGCATTTTGTGTTTGAAAAATATGAACAAATATTCAAATGGAGTGTTTTTCTGAAAATAAGGGTTGTTAAAAAAATGAAGGTGAAGTTGAAAACATTGTTTTGTTACAGTGTGCATAACAAAAAGTGGTCATTGAACAAGAATTGAGAAGTGAGTCACAACCCAGCGTTTTTTCCATCTTGCAACTATTATGTGCATTTTGTGTCTGAAACATATGAACAAATATTGAAGTGGAGTTTTTTGCTAAAATTAAAGGTTGTTATAAAATATGAAAGTGAAGTTGAAAACATTGTTTTGTTACAGTGTGCACAATAGAAAGTTGTCATTGAACAAGAATTGAGAAGTGAGTCACAACCTAGTGTGTTTTCCTTTATGCAACTAATATGTGCATTTTGTGTTCGAAACATATGAACAGATATTCAAATGGAGTGTTTTTCTAAAAGTAAGGGTTGTTAAAAAATATGAAGGTGAAGTTGAAAACATTGTTTTGTTACAGTGTGCATAATAGAAAGTGGTCATTGAACGAGAATTGAGAAGTGAGTCACAACCCAATTTGTTTCCATCATGCAACTAATATGTGCATTTTGTGTTCAAAACATATGAACAAATATTCAAATGGAGTGTTTTGTTGAAAGTAAGGGTTGCTAAAAAAAATGAAAGTGAATTTGAAAACATTGTTTTGTTTACAGTGTGCATAATAGAAAGTGGTCACTGAACAAGAATTGAGAAGTGAGCCACAACCCTGTGTGTTTTCCATCTTGCAACTATTATGTGCAATTTGTGTTCGAAACATATGAATAGATATTGAAATGGAATGTTTTTTGAAAGTGAGGGCTATTATAAAATATGAAGATGAAATTCAAAACATTGTTTTGTTATAGTTTGCATAAAAGAAAGCGCTCGTTAAATAAGAATTGAGAAGTGAGTCATAACCCATTATGTTTTCCATCTTGCAACTATTATGTGGATTTTCTATTCCAAACATATGATGAAATTGAAATGGAATGTTTTCTAAAAGTAAGGGTTTAAAAATATGAAGGTGAAGTTGAAAATATTGTTTTGTTATAGTTTGTATAACAGAAAGTGGTCATTTAACAAGAATTGAGAAGTGACCCACAACCCTGTGTGCTTTCCATCCTGCAACTATTATGTGCATTTTGTGTATGAAACATATGAATAGATGTTGAAATGGAATATTTGTTGAAAGTAAGGGTTGTTATAAACTTCAATACATTGTTTAACAAGAGTTGAGAAGTGAGTCACAACCCTCTGTGTTTCCATTTCCTCCAACTTTTTTCTATTTTTTGTATTCACAAAACGTATGACGATATTAAAATGGAATGTTCACTAAAAGTAAGGGTTGTTATAAAATATGAAGGTGAACTTCAAAACATTATTTTCTTACAATTTTCATAAAAGAAATTGCTCATTAAACAAGAATTGAGAAGTGAGTCACAACCCAATGTGTTTTCCATCATGCAACTATTATGTGCATTTTGTGTTCCAAACATATGAACAAATATTGAAATGGAGTGTTTGTTGAAAGTAGGGGTTGTTATAAAATATGAAGGTGAACTTGAAAACCTTTTTTTGTTACAGTCTGCATAAAAGAAAGCGCTCACTGAACAAGACTTGAGAAGTGAGTCACAATCCAATGTGTTTTCCATCTTGCAACTATTATGTGCATTTTGTGTTTGAAACATATGAACATATATTGAAATGTAATGTTTGTTGAAAGTAAGGGTTGTTAAAAAATATGAAGCTCAAATTCAATACATTGTTTTGTTACAGTCTGCATAACAAAGAGTGCTAGTTGCATGTGCTTACATTTGTAAGTTTGAAATTAATAATAAGACTTGAGGTGGCATTTCCTACCATTATTTGATGGCATTTGACATTGTTTATAATGAAATTTTACATGGCAACAAAAAGTGTCATGAAATATGCAAGAACATAGTCTTATATTTTTTTTAATTAAGAGGAGTAAACTATTTTGATCGAGAGCTATGAACTAGTGAGGTCACAAACGGGGGACCTCATCCTCAATATAAATTGTCAAAAACTAAACCCAAAGGGATTGGAGCCTTGATGGAAATATTAACAATACAACTTAACAATTGCACAATGCCACTTTTGGCAGAAGACCGTAGTCTTCAAACATACCAAAGTATTGTAATTCTACATGATAATTGATCAATAATTACATTATCAAAGATAATATAATTCCACACCATAATTGTTCAATAATTACATGATCAAAGAACAAATGGAAAATGAATATTGTCAGCCTCTCTCATCCTCTCCTACAATGTCTTTTATGTGAAATTGAGGAGATGGTAAGATAAAATCTTATAGTATTCTCCTTGGCATTGATGGTGGGGTGATTCTACTTACACGAGGGTTCGGGGAAGCATCTGCTTCAACCATTGCACTTTCAACACCTTCAGCCTATAAGAAACCCATGAATATAAATGATTACGTTCAACAATTAACATATGGATATAAGGAAAAGGAAACATCATATCTAAGTGCAAAGAAAGAGAATTAGTAGGGGGAGAGATGAAAGTCTTATCTAAAAATGTAGACAACTTTCGTAACACATTTATATGAGCCTGTGGAGGAGAAATAAGATTGAAAATAGATGAGAAGAAAAAGGAAAAATTAGAAAAACCAAGAAACATCGCTAATAATTGAGGCCTAATTTTTCTGCTTCTTTCATAGAAGTTGAAGGAAATTGATAAATTGAGCAAGCTAGTGTCAAGAATCAAAAAAATCAGGCCTTGATCTTATTAGTGATGTTTCTTCACACTCGCCACTTCCTTGTTCATCCTTTCCCTGTAACATGAAGAATGTTAACATCACATAAAATTCAAATGCATGCAACAGATTCATTCAAATTATGAAAATACATGTTCAAAAGCATATTTCAAAATTACCCTTTCTTCCACTTTATTCCTCTAAAAGAACCAGGGACAATGTGTTTTCCAATATACTGTCAAAATCAGCATATTTGTAACAGAAATGAAATTTTCTAATTGAAATCACAAAGAAACTCTAAAATTAGAGAAAAAAGCGACTGCAACGGCACATATTACAACCAACCACAAATGTGTACGTTAAGAGGGAATGTGCACGATCTCCTCACTATGCACCCTTTCTTCTTGTTTCCCTATCGAGGAACATTTTCTTGTCCCAAATGGACACTAACTTGCTCGCGCCCACCACTTCCTTGTCCATCCTTGCCCTCTAATGCTAGGAATGTAAACATCACATCAAATTCAAATACATGCAACCAGTTCATTCAAAATATCAAAATACACATTAAAAAGCATATTTCAATATTACCCTTTCTCCCACTTTCTTCCACTTTCCCCTTCCAAGTATGCATCCATGGTTTCTTGTAATATGTAAAAAAGTTGCAAGTGCTACGGAACAGTTAAAGTTCCAAAATTTATTGCACTGTCTACTATAAGCAAGAATATAGTCTTTCAATCATAAGAAACAAAATGTTAAGGTGGATTTCATTACATTCTTAGTGCGTAGGAAACAAAAACTTTTGACAAGCAAATAAATAATAGGGGACAGTGTGTTTTCCAACACTGCAAATAATGTGAGCAATTTTTTTCTTGTAATCAGATGAAGATAGTTAAATTTCATTTTTACTGTTACAAATAGCATTTAATACAACTTCATTTAAAAGTATCCATGATGAGAAAAATAGTCGACCTCAAACAATTTAAATGTCAACCTTTTTCTTTCATTTATAAGCAAGCTACCATAAACAATAAGACTTCAGGTGGAATTTCCTACTAGTATATTTCATATTAACATAAATATAATGCATATTATAAGCACACAACCAAACAATTATTGTCATAGTCTGCATAACAGAAAGTGTTCATTGAACAAGAATTGTGAAGTGAGTCACAACCTTGTGTTTTTTCCATCCTACAACTGTTATGTGCATTTTGTGTTCCAAACATATGAATAGATATTGAAATGGAATGTTTGTTGAAAGTAAGGGTTTTCATAAAATATGAAGGTGAACTTCAAAACAATGTTTTGTTACAGTCTACATAATAGAAAGTGGTCATTGAACAAGAATTGAGAAGTGAGTTGCAACCCTATGTGTTTTCCATCCCCCAACTGTTATGTGCATTTTTTGTTCCAAACATATGAATAGATATTGAAATGGAATGTTTGTTGAAAGTAAGAGTTGTCACAAAATATGAAGGTGAACTTCACATTGCTTTGTTATAGTCTGCATAAAAGAAAGTGCTCATTGAACAAGAATTCAGAAGTGAGTCATAACCCTTTGTGTTTTCCATCCTGCAACTATTATGTGCTTTTTTTGTTCCAAATGTATGACTATATGGAAATGATATGTTTGTTGAAAGTAAGGATTGTTGAATACATTCATACTATCAATATAATTGTTGGTGGGGGGTACATAAAAGTATCCAAAATCAACTGAGGTGTCACAAACCAATTGGGTTCTCACGGTGTAAGTAACCAAAATGTTTTCATTACATTCATACTGTCTATGTGTAATTATAGTTTCAAAAACATTAGGTGTTACGAACCCTGCAACCCAAATACTATTTGCAAACCCTTTACAAGTAACAACCCAATTGGTTACTCATCCCTTAGGTGAATTTTCATAGTCTTATATATCCCCGACTTGCAACTCCCTACAAAATGAGAAAACCTAGAACACAAAGTGTTTTCCAAGAATAGTACTTGTTATAATCTAAAATGCATGTCTTAATCACATCAACGCTATTCCCTCATACAATGAATGGATAGCTTCTCGCACAAGGCAAAAAAGTGTCAACGTAATTTGATATGATGGGACACCTCCTCATTTTCCTCACCATGACGTTTCATCTCATCTATTGGTTTCATCACTTTTATCATCCATCCTGGCGGGCCCTGCACTATGCCATCTCCTCATGTTATGTATGTTTTTATGCATTTTGCATGTACATAGGTGTGTTTTGTTGGGAGAATAGTTGTGTCCATATAGGGTTTTACAACATTGTGTGGGTTGAAGGTTTCATAAATCATGCACTCACATCCCACTATGTTTTCCAACCTGCAATCATACACAGTTTTAATCGTTGTTGGAAAACACTGGGTGTTTAAAAATGGTGCCTTTCATAGCATTCCTATAGTCTAAATAACAAAATCTTTTTGAGACGAATATTCATACAGTAGTGTAAAATTCTAAGTTGCAAAACACTAGTTTTTCAAAATCCGCAACCCACACAATATTTTAAAACCCTTTACAAGTGACAACCCAATTGGTTACAAACCCCTCACCTCAATTCCATTATTTTTTCATCTCCCCCACTTGCTCTCCAACCTTTCGCTTTCAACTTGCGGAATGAGAAAACCCACAGCACAAAGTGTTTTCCAATAACAGTACTTCTTACATATTAACTATTGTGTTTCCTTCCATTGTTGGTTTTGTCACTTCTATCATCTGTCTAGTGGGCCCCACTCTACATCATCTCTTCATGTTATGTATGTTACCATGTATGTCATTATGCATGTTTTCATGTGTTTTTGTGTGTACAAAGGTGATTTTTGTCTAGGAGTCAGAGAAAACTAAATCCTAGATAAAAAGCACCTATGTATGTAACATGATATTGTACCCCACATACCCAATGCCATGCAGTGGAAAAAAAGTACCAAGGAAAAGACTTGACAAACGGCTAGCCACATGCCATCAGGTGGCATTGTCGAAAAAGGACATGCAACTCGGCAGGAAAGTCAAAATCTAGACAAAAGCACACCTAACATCGCCATTTTCCACATTTGCATTTTCCAGTTTGGTGGGTGTGGGGGGAGGAGGCATGGGAAAGGAAAATGGAGTTGCAGGGGGTCGAACCAAAGTAAAAAAAAATCATTTTTTTATGTACATAGGTGTGTTTTTTCTACATTTTTGTTGCATCTGGAGAGCTAAAAATCACCATTTGTGACATTTCATTTTGCAGTTTGGTGGGGAGCGCAAGTGACACAATCGAGTTCAAACGAGAGAAACATAATTGACACGCGCGACGGCTAGCCAAAAAGTATGTATATCTACCATTGTATATTCCATTTTTCCATTCTACATTCTATAGGAACTGTGAAGCACAGTTGTTAAATGGGTTTCTGTGAAGCATTGAATAGTGGTTAAATGGGTTTTCTGAAAAGCATTGAATGACTATTGGTTAAAGAAAAATGGTTTTCATTGATGGAAAAATAAAATGTTTTGTTTGTGTGTAGGCTTTTCATATGAAATGCATAGTTGTTTCTATTTATGTAGAATAAAAAAATTCAACTAGAAATTATTTGCACTCACCATAGTGAGCATCTCATCTATAAAAATATCATAACTTCTTAATGTAGAATAAATTTTGGAAGTTTAACTGACTTGTACACTTACAATTCAAGCTATGACAGCTAGAATCACCTGTATTTAGTGGAGAAGATTCACGTCTCCTAAAGCGTCCTTCTCAATCCACCTGCCCTTGTTTTCTTCAATTTTGTTTCCTCAAATATGTCAAACACCTAGAAGGAAGACAAGTGTTAGCAATAGATTAAATTGGAAAATTAAAGACATTTGGTGCTATAAATAATTCTTTTTATTCCAAATTTCACCAATATACAATTTATATGTTGTGGCGAGTTCAAAATGTCAGCTTGTATGGACAATAAACAAACATATTAAACTATACAATGGGAATTTAATTTCCAATTTAACCTATCACTAACACTAGTAGTATATATCAGCAATTATATTTGTCATTTTTCCATTTTGTAGGAACTATGAAGCACTAAACGTTCATTCAAATATATAGAAAACTCATCTCTCCTAACATATGAAAGAGGTCATAACTTACAATAATCAATAAGCGCATAGAAGATAGAACAAGAAGGATACCACATAACACTATCAGACTTTTGTTTATATCTCATGTCTCTCAATGAACATCTAAATGACATATTGGTATCATAACCATTGTTCAATGATATTGTAAACTAAACCATTACTTGTACAAACAATTGAAAAAATACAAATAATTGGAAGAACAAAGGTTAACAAGTCAACGAAAGCCTTGTTGATCACCTTGATTGACCAAAAAAATAGCAGCTAATTTGCCGACAAAACACACCTATGTACATACAAAAAATGAATAAAACCATACACAAAAACATACATAGATGAAATGAAGCCAAAATAGCATGTTAGTGCAAAAAAGAGAATCAGTTGGATGGAGAGATGAGATTCTTATGTGAAAAGGTAGAAATTTTTTGTAAACAACTTATTAAAAATAAAACATCTACATTCTCTAATAAAAAAGACACTCTCAAAGTTGAGAATAGTATTTGGGTTGTAGGTTTCATAACACATATTGTTTTCCAACATGCAAGTATATATAGACAACATGCTTCTAATGAAAACCTTAAAGTTTGTAGATAGTAAGAATGTACTAAAGTTCATCCACCTTCACAATTTATAGCAACTCTTATAGAAAAAAATTGAAATTCAATTTTGTCATATCATTTAAAAATAAATGCACAATATAATTTGTAGGTTGGAAAACACAATATAGTTTTCCATTTATTTCATTTTGTACATTCAAAGTTACGTGGTTGAGAGCATGGGCAAGAATGTCTTGAAAATATTTTGTTAATTAGGTAGTAGGAATGCAATGAAAGGTAACGTTTTATAAACACCCATTGTTTTCCAACAACCATTAAAAATCTGAATTTTGCAAATTGGAAAACACCATGGGAGGTGAGTGCATGATTTATGAAACCTCCAAGCCACACAATGTTGTAAAACCCTCTATGGACACAACTAATCTCCTAAAAAAATGCACCTATGTACATACAAAAACGCATAAAAACATACATAACATCATACGTGAACTCCTACAACTCCATTTCCATTTTCCTCGGTCGTGCGTCCCTCCCTACACAACAAGCTACAAAATAAAAATGTGGAAAATGGTGATGCACCACAGTGAGAAATGTGTTTGAGGGGTTTGGCCTACAACTCCATTTTCCTCCCGTGCATCCCCACCCACCAAAGTGGAAAATGAAAATGTGGAAAATGGCAATGTTAGGTGCATTTTTTCTATCTTTTTGACTTTCCCGCTGAATTTGTGCATCCTTTTCTGGTGACACCACCTAATGGCATGTGGCTAGCCATCCGTCAAGTCTTTTCCTCAATGCTTTTTGTCCACCACGTGGCATGGGGTAGGGGGCTACGATATCATGTTACATACATAGGTGTTTTTTGTCTAGGAGTTAGCTTCTCCCCTAACAGAATACTTTACCAATATTAAAGGTTGATTCATATAATATACCAGTATTAGAGGAAACAACTAATAAGAGATAGTGTGTTTTCCAACACTGCAAATAATGCGAGCATTTTATTCAAAGTTACACCAACACGAATACAGATATGATATTGAATACGAATACAACCATTTTTAAGACCCCCAATATGGATATGGTTGGATATGACATTCATAAAAAAAAATACACATATATTTTCTAAGTTATTAGAGGAGATTTTCATTACTTTAAAAGCAAATAAGAAAATATAAATTAAAATAATATTAAAATTTAAATATTAATAATTTAGTAAAGAATAAGTAGTTAAATATATATTAATAAATTTTATTTATATTTAAAGAATAAGTTTTTTTTTAAATCTCTAATATTTAAACAATATAATATAAATATAAAATTATAAACAATTAATTTTTTAAAATTTGTAAAAATTAAAACACCAAAAAAATAGTAGAGTTGTATTGGAAGAAAACTTAGAAAAAATGGGTTGCTAAAATAGAAAAGCATTTCATTTGTCTTCCTCATTTGGTGTAGGTTTTATTTATACAAAAATAAAATAAAAAATTGCATGATTGAAGTTTTTTAAGATAATATTTTGGAAGATTCACATCAGCATTTCTAAAAAATCAAATCACATAGTATCCGGCAAAAAATCAAGGTTTTTTGGGCACGTGTGGCTATGGTATCCAATGTGTATCCATGGCATAGCTCACAAGTATCTGTATCAGATATGGGGATACACCTGCCCAGGGAGGGGCAGGGGCGTATCTAGCTACTCTGATTTTATTTAAACACATGGAAGGTGTGATTTTGAAGACATTCATATTGTTTTGTAACATTCACTGTTGCAAAACCGTAGGTGTTAAGAAGCAAGCAACCCACCGTCAGACAACCCTTTACATTTAAACAAGGAGATTCAAATAACTAAAGCCCAACATTGTGTTTTCCAAATTGCAATTATTTTGTGCACTTTTTATTTTCAATCACGCAAAATTTAAACACAACAATGCAAGGTGTGATTTTGAAGACATTCATATTGTTTTGTAACATTCCATGTTGCAAAACTGTAGGTGTTAAGAAACAAGACAGTGTGTTTTCCAACACTCCAAATAATGCAAGCATTTTATTTAAACACAACAATGGAAGGTGTGATTTTGAAGACATTCATACTATTTTGTAACATTCCATGTTGCAAAACTGTAGGTGTTAAGAAGCAAGATATTGTGTTTTCCAACACTGCAAATAATGTGGGCATTTTATTTAAACACAACAATGGAAGGTGTGATTTTGAATACATTCATACTATTTTGTAGCATTCAATGTTGCAAAACCGTAGGTGTTAATAAGCAAGAAACCCACCGTCAGAAAACCCTTTACATTTAAACAAGGAGATTCAAATAACTGAAACCCAACATTGTGTTTTCCAAATTGCAATTATTTTGTGCACTTTTTCTTTTCAATCATATGAAATTTAAACACAACAATGGAAGGTGTGATTTTGAAGACATTTGTATTATTTTGTAACATTTCATGTTCCAAAACCATATGTGTTAAGAAGCAAGATAGTGTGTTTTCCAACACTTCAAATAATGTGAGCATTTTATTTAAACACAACAATGTAAGGTGTGATTTTGAAGACATTCATACTTTTTTGTAACATTCAATGTTGAAAAATAGTATGTGTTAAGAAGCAAGCAACCCACCATGAGACAACCCTTTACATTTAAACAATGAGATTCAAATAACTAAAACCCAACATTATGTTTTCCAAATTACAATTATTTTGTACACTGTTTCTTTTCAATCATGTGAAATTTAAACACAACAATGGAAGGTGTGATTTTGAAGACATTCATACTATTTTGTAATATTCCATGTTACAAAATTGTATGTTTTAAGAAGAAAAAAACCCACTGTAAGACAACCCTTTACATTTAAATTGAGAGGAAACAGTGTGTTTTCCAACACTACAAATAATGCAAGCATTTTATTTATTCCTTATGAAGGGTACTCCCCTTACAATCTAAAACTCACAAAAACAACGGATAATGGCACAAACAAAATGCAAGAAGGAAAGTAAACATTTTCTATTATCACTGAAATAAAAATGAAATTACAACATTATATTTTCCATCACATGGGATTTCTAATTACATAAATCTGCAAATCTGCAAATCGAAGCCATCATCAACTCTGCTCTAGCCTCCCCTTTGTATCCTCCCTTTACATCCTTTATTTGGAAGGTGTAACCGCCCTAGAATCTTTTGGAAAGTGTAACTGCCCAAGAATCTTCTAGAAAGTGTAACTTCCTCTGGAAAATATTTTGAAATTTTATTAATTTTGGTATTACAACTTCGCTAGGTCATAACTTTTGATTTGACCGTTAGATTTTCTATTACAATCCATTTTTAGAAAGGTATCAACCAGAAAATAGAGCTTAAAGGCAAGCTACTTTCATTTTCCACCAATTTTTAGGCCCATCTGAAACCTCTCAGTGCCTCAAAATTGACCCCGAATATTTTACTAGGATTTTTCAAAAATTAAAATGTTAATCTCTCAAATCACAAATGGTATTGAAGTGATTTCTTCACCATTAGCTTCAATTTACCATTCTGAGGGTCTATGTAATATTTTGTGTCCAACTGTGCATAAATGCAAACTTACAAAATTAGTAACCCTACCAAATTTAACCCTTATTGAAAAGAAACAACATTTTTTTTTGGGTTATGCAAGATTGCTCTTACACCCTGGATGCTCCTGCATCAAACACCCGAGGTAATTTGAAAAGTGACCCTGTCACTTTTCAGGAGTTAGAGGGAAACCAAGATAGTTAACCTCAGACTCAAATAACCATGATGAATCTTCAACAACCTTCCTCTCCATTTCACCAAGTACTCTACATATTGCCTGTTTCGTGTGCTTCTTCCCACATGGCTATCCAAAATGTCTTCTATCTTCTCCTTTTTTGAAGTAGGTGTTGGAATGTTCCACTGTGCCTCTATTATTTCTTCAACAATTCCTCCCTTATGATATTTTGTTAAATCTAAGATGTTAAACATAGGTGAAATATGAATTCCATCAGGCAACTCTACCTCATATGCATTTCTTGAATTATGCTTCTTTAGGATCTTGCATGGTCCAAACTTCTTCATCTCAACTTGTTGTATGTACTAACTAGAAACCTTTCCTTTCACAAATGAACCATGGCTCTATCTCCTACCTAGAACTCCTTATACCTCCTTTTCTGATCTGCCTTAGCCTTATACTAAGAATTTATCTTATTGATATGCTTCTTCACCTCATCATGCAAATTCTTCAAGTGCTCAGCAAAATCTTCAACCTCAGCACTACTCTTCCATTGTCTATCTTTCTCAGTTCAAAAGCATTCCTCAGACTACTCCCATATACAATCTGGAATGGTGATTTACCAGCGCTCTTGTTGACAAAATTTTTATAAGAAAATTTTTCCTATGGTAAAATCAAATGCCATCCCTTTGGTTTATCTCCTACTAAGCATCTTAGCGGGTTACCCAAAATACTATTGACCACCTTCATTTGTCCATTAGTCTATGGATGGTGAGCAAAACTGAATTTCAAATCTGTCTTCAACTTCTTCCATAATGTTATCCAAAAATAACCAAGAAATTTGGTATCTTTGTCTGAAACTATACTCTTCAGTAGACCATGTAGTCTCACCACCTCTTTGAAAAAATACTCTGCAATATGAATAGCATCACTGGTATGATGACACGGAATGAAATGTGCCATCTTTAAAAATCTATCCACCACCACAAATATGGAATCATGCCCTCTCTGTGTCCTTGGAAATCCAAGGAAAAAATCCATATTAATGTCCTCCCATGGCCTCTCAGGTATAGGTAATGGCTGATACAATACAATATTGTGACTTGTTCCTTTCACCATCTAATATACTCTACAACTTTGTACAAACTTATTCATATCCTATTGTAACTATAGCCAGTAATAATTCTCGCTAATAAGAGCAATGGTCTTATCTCAACTGAAATTCCCAACCAATCCTCCACTATGCTTCTCCTTGATTAGATTCCCTCTCATAGAACTCCTTGGAATGCACAATTGGCTTCCTCTAAACAAAATTCCATTTTGGATTAAGAAATCCAACCATCATGTCCTATCCAATGTAACAGGTTCCAAACAAGCCTTCCAAGCTTCTGCAAAGTTTGGATCTTCTAGACACAAACTCTTGAGTTAATTGAACCCAACAACCTCTATATTCATCTCTATCAACAAATTTTTCCTTCTAATTAAGGCATTTGCAACTCTGTTTTATCTTCCACTCCTATGCTTCAAAACAAAAGTATAACTCTACAAAAACTCAACCCATTTTAAGTGTCTTTGATTCAAGTTTCCTTGACTATTGAGATATTGCAAATCTTGGTGATCAGTATATAAAACAAATTCTTTTGGCAACAAATAGTGTCTACATTTCTTCAGAGCCTGAATTATAGCATAGAACTCTTGATCATAGAAAAAATATTTCTTCTTAGCATCATTTAACTTTTCACTAAAATAGACAACAGGGCTACCTTCTTGACTCAAAACAACTCCTATGGCAATGTCACTAGCATCACAATCTACCTGAAATACCTTATTGAAATTTGGAAGTGCCAAAACAGGTTTCTTTGTAACTTTCTTCTTCAACATATCAAAAAAATTTGTTGCTCTTGCAGTCCACTTAAACTCTTTTCTATCCCCTCGCATTGCTTTGTTAGAGGTGCAAAAATACTATTGAAACTCTTAATAAACTTTATGTGAAAACTTGCTAGACCATGAAATGATCTTACCTTTGTAACACTCCTCAAGGTAGGCCATTCAACAATAGTTATCACCTTCTATGGATCCATTTTAAGACCCTCTGCTAAGACAACAAATCCTAGATACACCAACTCCCTTTTTACAAAACTACATTTCTTCAAATTAATCAATAGCTTCTCCTCCCTTAGCTTCTCAAAAACTTTTCGGATATGCATCAAGTGCTCCTCCACTGTCTTATTAAAAATCAGAATATCATCCAAATAACAAATAACAAATTTTCCTAAAAATTATTTTAATACCTCATTCATAAGCCGCATAAATGTGCTCAATGCATTGGTTAGCCCAAAAGGCATGACTAACCACTCGTACAAGCTCTCCTTGGTTTTAAAGTTTGTCTTCCATTCATCTCCTTCTCTAATATGGATCTAGTGATATTCACTCTTCAAATCTATCTTCATGAACTAGTACTCAGCTCCACTCAAACAATCCATAATGTCATCCATCCTTGGCAAGGTAAATCTATACTTGATGGTGATCTTGTTGATGGCTCTAGAATCTATACACATCTGCCATTCCCCATCCTTATTTGGTGCTAGTACTACAGGTATTGCACATGGAATCAAACTTTCTAGAATCAATCCCTTCCGCAACAACTCTTGCACTTGTCTATTCAACTATGTGTTCTCTGTTGGAGTCCTATGATGAGCTGCCTTATTTGGAAAACTAGCTCCAAGAATCAGGTCCATCTAATGACTAATCTTTCTTACCAGAGGCAAACCTTTAGGTAGGTTATAAAAAATAATAGCTTGAAACTCATTCAACAAATTTGAAACCTCTACAGGTACCTCAATAGTATCTTCTTTATCAACTCTAGGGATCAATGCAAAACACATATGCTCATGCTTCATACCTTCTAAGAACTTTCTTCCATCAACAAAACAAATTCTTGCATTACTCCATACCTTTTCCTCTACCTCTTTCAAGGGCTTCAACTTATGACAAACTCCATCCTTTGTCAAAGAATAGGTCTTGGCATGTCCATCATGTACTGCTCACTGATCAAACCACCATGGTCTACCTAACAACATATGAAAAACATCCATAGGCATAATATCACACAATACCTCATCATGATAATTTCCAATCTTGAACTTTACCAGACATTGTTCATTTACCAAAGCTTTATGGTCCTTCTGTAACCAAGCAATCCAATATAGATTTGGATGCCTTCTTCTCTCCAACTGCAACTTACTAACCATCTCTTCTGAAACAAGGTTATCAGTACTACCTCCATCAATAATAACATTGCAAACTTTACCTTCACACCTACATCTAGTGCAAAAAAATTATTCCTTTGAGTTGGCTCTTTCTCCTCATTCAACAAGGCTCTTCTAGTAATAAAAACCTCTTCTCTTTTTGCGTCCTCAAAATGTGAAGACTCAACATCTTCATCTACATGTACAACTCGTGCATTACCCTCAAGTCTTCTATTTTTCCTTATTTGATGTTGAGGACACTCATATGCCCTATGCCCTTCTTCTCCACATTGGAAATAGGTTCCATGAAAGCCTCCTCTCTCTGGTCCTCGCCCAGATCTTCCTCTTTGGTCTCCATTATGAGGACAATAGGTGTTATCTCCTTTATGGTTCTGGCTACTACTAGATCCTTCACCCTTCTTTTGGTCTTCATTTCAACCTCCATATGACCATCAACTAGTCCTTCCACCATGACCTCCACCTCTTTGCTTACTTTCAAACCTCCTATTCAACTTCTCTTCTACCTTCAAAGCAAATTGATATGCATCTTCAATGGTAGACATTCTTACCAAACTCAACTCTTCTTGAATGCTCGGCTTCAACCCATTTATGTAATGGGAAATTTTCTCCTTGTTGGCCTTAGAATGACATGTTCTGATCAAGACTTGGTAGAATTCTTCTATATATTCCTTAACAGATTTTCCTGCTTGTTTCAACCCTTGTATCTTCTTCAACAAATCCAACTCATAGTCCCCGGGAATTAATTGTCTTTTCAATTTTTCCATGATCTGATCCCATATTTTATTTTCTCTTTTCCTCTTCTATTTCTTTCCAACTGGACTTCTTTCCACCATATGCTAGCATGGCCTTTCAATTTGTCCTTTGCAAATTTGACCCTATCTGGGTCTTCTATTTCGTCATACTAAAAATACTCTTCCATGTAATTGATCCAATCAATCAACTCTTCTAGATTTAGGTTTCTTTGGCCTCTTTCCAATCTTGGAAATGGCCCTAATCAGTCTAACTTCTTTGGGATCCATTACATCTTGTGCTTCCTCTTCTAATGGCTCCGCATCTTTAGCCTCATCCTCACTTTCATCTCTTCTTCTGACATCAGCTTCCCTACACATCTCCTCTTGCAGTGCTTGTGTTGGATTTTGTGGTTGTGTTGCTGATATGTGGTTGTCATTGATGTCAACACTATTAGCATTGTTGCATTAGAAGTTGTATATGTCAAGGATATTGAAAACTTTGTAATAAATGAGTTACAGGTTATTAGTGGTGAATTGAAGTTCTTTATGTCGGTGTGTTCAGTACATTGATATTTTGAGGTTGTGGACTAAAGGGTTTCTTTTTGAGTATGTCTATTTTATCTATGTTGAATTTCAAAGATCTGCATGAAGAGTTGATTGAGTTATGGTGATTTTCATTTTGACAGTTTTTTGTCGCTTCAATTAGTGTTCCTGATTGAAGATTATGTGATTTCAGTAAGTTCAATTGTTGTGGACTCTTCTCTATTGTTACATAATGCTTGTGGATAATTATAGTTTGTTCTCTATCTTTTTGGCATGTCTGCATTGATTGTTTTGCTTGTGATCTAATATTTTTTCTTGCGTGTTCATGTTTTTCATGTTCTTGGCCGACAAGGTGTTGAAGCATGTTGTGGATCTTCGAGGAGAAATTAATTGAAGTGTTTTCGTATTGGAGATGTTTTTTACAGTCTTCACTATGTTATGGCTGACCTTGGTTGATTCACATGAATAATCTTTTTTTTTTTTGGGTCGACTGCTTGTAATTATTTTATTATCTTTTTATGGCCGACTTATAGTGATGTAATTTATTGTTGCAGATATATAAGAGCGATTGTTTAAAGTATGGAAGAGGAGAGAATGTGAAGTGTATGAGTCTTGTGTGTGAATAAAGTTTAGATAATTCCAAGATAGAGCAGAGAGTGAAGAAGAGTGAATAATTGTTCATGTGCTTAACTGGAACTGTAACCAGGCATTAACAGATGCTACTTTCTCAATTCAAATCTTTATGGTTTTATTCTTAATCTTTTTATAAGACAATGTGTCTTCCTTGGTCAATAAGCCTTGTTGTATTTGAGCAGTGAGCTCTACACAGTGTGTTTGAATGCATGTGCATTCCCCATTCATATTTCCTTATACTTTTAACAAGGTATAATCTTGTGGATTGACCTCCATCGTGGTTTTTCCCCTAACAGGGTTTCCACATAAAAATCTTGGTGTTATGTGTGCTTCTAATGTGTTGCTCATTTATGCTTTCATGATTAATAATCAGATCTAAAATTACAGTTAATAAGTTGAATAAGTTTATGATTTTGTGACAACTGATTCACCCCCCCTCTCAATTGTTTTCCCTTGACTTTCCAACAATTAGTATTAGAGCTTGTGGTTCCTTGGAAGAAGTTTAATAGCTTGAGGTGATCTGAGATGGTGACTTATAAGAAGGATAGTCCTAGATTTGATGGAACAAATTATTCTTTTTGGAAATCTCGAATGGAGTGCCATCTGAGATGCATTGGTGAACCCTAATGGAGCATTACAATATATATATATATGTTATTCCACAGAATGCTCCTACTACTTCTACTGAGATCGGGGATGTTGAATATAATATCAGGGATAAGGAGGCATTGTTGAGTTCTTTGACTAATACTGAGATGAAAAATGTGATGGATTTGAAAACTGCTTATGAGATATGGAAGAAGTTGGAGACCTTGTATAAAGGTGATGCAAATGTGAAGATTGATAAGCTACAAAGTCTGAAAGGAAAATATGAAAAGTTGAAAATGGGTGATGATGAAAATGTTACTACTTTCATGCAAAGAGTAAATGAACTTGTGTGTGGTATCAATGTGTTGGTGGACAGATAGATGAATTAGAGATTGTGGCTAAAGTGCTTAGATCTTTTCCTGATTCTTATAAAGTCAAGGCTAGTGCTATTGAAGAACTACGAACTATGGCAAATGTTACCAAAGATATGATGATTGGTAAGCTTACTACTTTTGAGTTGAGTGAATTTGGTGATGCCCTTCCTAAGGTTGAATCCACATTTAAGGCTACTACTTCTGGAAGAGATAGACAGAGATATGATTCGGGTGAAAGTTCATCAAGAAATACATTCAAGTATGAGGATGAAATGAAACAGCTAGATAAAGAAGAAAGAGAGCTTGAAGAACTTGAAGCATTGATTGTGAAAAGAGAAGCCAGAGGACAAGGTAAGTATAAGGGAAAGTTGCCTATTAAATGTTTCTCTTGCAATAAGATAGGTCATTTTGCATCAAGGTGTCTTGAGAGAGTTCCCAAGCCAAGATTTAACAAGCCTAAATTTCAAAAGAAGTGTTACTATGCTGATGATGAAGGTGTAACAGATGATGAATCTGACAGAGGAAATGCAAGTGAAGATGAATTTGTGTTTATTGCTATCAAGGAAAATAATCTTGTGTCTACTAAATCTGCTAGTTGTACAAATGTGGAGAAATCCCTAGCTGCTCGAATTGAAGAGAAAGATGAATGGGTAATTGATAGTGATTTTTCTCATCATATGACAAGAGATAAAAGTAATTTTGTGAATTTGGAGAAGTATGATGGTGGTGTTGTGAGATTTGGTGATAACATAGCTGGTGTGATCCATGGAAGAGGATGCATTTCTCTTTATGGTAAGCATAACACTGATGATGTCTTGTATGTTGAAGGTTTGAAGCATAATATTTTGAGTGTTGGTCAAATGGTTGATAAGGGATACAATCTTCAATTTATGGATGGTAAGTGCAAAATATTGGGAAATTCTAGAAGTGTGATTGCATCAGGTACACAAAAAAGGTAATATATTTCATCTAAATGCTGCTAATAAAAGTTGTTTGATTTCTCAAGTTGATGAGAGTTGGTTATGGAATAGGAGAATGTGTCATGTTAACTTTGATAACATTGTCAAGATAATTTCCACTAAAGCTGTGAGAGATCTTCCTAAGCTGATGAAACCTACTAATGTCGTATGCAAAGAATGACAGTTAGGAAAGCAAACAAGAATTTAATTCTTAAGTAAAAAATAAAATTCAAATGGATTGTTGGAACTTGTGCATACTGATTTATGTGGTCCTGCTAGAACTTGAAGTTTACAAGGTTACAAATACTTCATGTTGCTTATTGATGATTATTCAAGGGTAATGTGGGCTACTTTATTAAGGGAGAAATTTGAAGCTCTGGAAAAGTTCAAGATCTTTAAGGCTATGGTTGAGACAAAGACTGGTTTGAAGATTAAGTGTCTGAGATCATATAGAGGTGGTGAATTCACTTCCGATGAGTTTAATTCTTTTTGTGAAGAGCGTGGAATAAAGAGACAGTTATCTACATCGCAGACCCCTCAATAGAATGGAGTTGTGGAAAGGAAGAATAGAACAGTTCTAGATGTGGCTAGAACCATGATGTTGGAAGAAAATGTGCCTCATATCTATTGGAGAGAAGTTGTGAGTACTGTTGTGTACACACTTAACTAGGTACAAATCAAATACGATACTGGTAAGACTCCTTTTGAACTATGGACCAATCAAAAGCCTATTGTTAGATATTTCAAAATATTTGGAAGCAAGTGTTATATCAAAAGAGATGAAGATATAGGAAAGTTTAATGCTAGGAGTGATGAAGGAATCTTTCTAGGTTACGCTACTAAAAGTAAGCCTACTGGTGTTACAACAAAAGATTGAAGAAAAATAGTTGCAAGTGCAAATGTTAAGGTTGATGAAGACATAGTTACACTATCTAGAACCTATGGATATGATTCTAATGATCAAAGTGACAGTACAAGCAAAGGAAAGCAAGTTCAGACTATAAGTCAAGTTCAAATCATTCTTGTGAATCAAGAAAATCAAGGAGAAACTAATGGAAAAATAGAAGAGAGATCAGAAGAGCTTGAAGTTGAAGAACATTCTAAGAAGACGCTAAGGTATGTGAGATTAAATAATTCAGAGAATCAAATCATAGGTGATAAGAACAAAGGTGTCCAAACTAAGAGAAAAATTGCAGAAGAGTATTGTTTGATAACTGAGTCTAACAATGTGAATGAAGCATGCAAATATGAGCATTGGGTTGAAGTAATGAAAGAGGAATTGCAACAAATTGAGAAGAATGATACATAGATTCTTGTTCCTAGACCTAAGGATAAGAATGCAATTGGAACTAAATGGGTCTTTAGAAACAAACTAAATAAACAAGGTGAAGTGGTTAGAAACAAAGCAAGACTGGTTTGTAAGGAATATTCTCAAATGGAAGGTATTGATTTTGAAGAAACCTTTGCCCCTGCTAGAATTGAAGTTGTGAGATTGTTTCTTGCTTATGTTGCTTATAAAGACTACAAGATTTATCAAATGGATGTCAAGTTTGCTTTTCTAAATGGTGAATTGGAAGAAGAGGTATATGTTGAGCAACCTAATGGATTCCAATTAACTGATCAAGAAGATATGGTGTGTCAATTGAAAAAAGAATGGTATGGTCTTAAGCAAGCCCCTAGAGCATGGTATGCCAGATTGGATAAGTACTTGGTAAAACTTGGATTTAACGAAGGCACTACTGATAGTAATCTATATTTCAAGAATGATGATAAAGATTTGATTGTGGAAGTTTTTGTTGATGATATCATTTTTGGAGGAGATGATAGCTTGTGTATGAAGTTTGCTAATGAGATGTAGAATGAATTTGAGATGTCAATTATTGGAGAGATGAAATTCTTCTTGGGATTGCAAATTACTCAATTAGATAAAGAGATTTTTATATCTCAGTCCAAGTATGTGAAGGAATTACTAAAGAAATTCGGTATGGAAGACTTCAAGCCTGTTGGTACACCCATAGTGACTGGATGCAAGTTGACAACTGATAATGATTCTCTGAAGGAAAATAAGACAAGATATAGATAATTGATTGGTGGATTTCTTTATTTGACTCAAACTAGGCCTGATGTCATGAATGTTGTATGTATTGTTGCTAAATTTCAAGTTGATCCTAAAGAATCTCATGTGACTATTGTGAAGATAATTTTTAGATACTTGAAAGGGATAGTTGACTTTGGTCTATGGTATCCTAAAGATGATGATCTTAGTTTGAGTTCCTCTACTGATGTTGATTGGGAAGGAGATGTGAATGACAAGAAAAGGACTAGTGGTGGAGAATTTTTCTTAGGAAAGTGGATGTCATGGTTGAGTAAGAAGCATAATGTTATTTCTTTATCTACTGTAGAGGTAGAATACATTATTGTTGCTAATAATTGTACTCAAGTACTATGGATGAAACAGATGTTGAAGGATATCAGAGTTGTGTATGATGAGCCTATTGTTATATTTTGTGATAACTCAAGTGCTATTAACATTTCTAAGAATCCAGTGCTACATTCAAAAACCAAGCATATATTTATAAAATTTCACTTTTTGAGAGAGAAGGTAAGTAAAAAGGAAGTCAGATTGGAGAATGTGCCTACTAAGGAGCAGATTGTAGAAATCTTTACAAATTCGTTGCCTAAGGGGGAAGTTAGAGGTGATTACCCCTCCTAATCAGAACTAAGGATGCATTGCTTTGCATCAATCCATGCATTTCATGATCATATTTTGATCCATATTGTTGTTGTGGTGGCTGCTACTCAAGGGGAGTATTCAGATGTTCAAATGTTTAGAAGTTCAAATATGTGGTTCAGAGCTTGTGTTGAAGAGATCTTTGTTATTGATTTCAAAAGGGGAGAAGAGTAATGTGAAAAAAAAACTATTGATTATCTGGGGAGAAGAGCCTCATGTGGAGAAGATCATGTGAGGAAAGAAAAGTCAAAACTTAAAGGAAGAGTAAGCGTAGTTGTGTTGATGGTATTTTTCACATCATGTGTTTCCATCAATGCCAAAGGGGGATATTTTTGGATGTTGTGGTTGTGTTGTTGATATGTGGTTTTCATTGATGTCAACACTATTAGCATTGTTGTATTAGAAGCTCTATATGTCTAGGATATTGAGAAAATTGTAATAAATGAGTTGTAGGTTATTAGTGGTGAAGTGAAGTTTTTTCCATCGGTGTGTTCAGTACATTATTGTTCTGAGGTTGTGGACTAAAGGGTTTCTTGTTGATTATGTCTAGTTTATCCACGTTGAATTTTAGAAATCCACATGAAGAGTTGACCGAGTTATGGTGATTTTCTTTTTGACAATTTTTTTGTTACTTTAGTTAGTGTTCCTGATTGAAGATTATGTGATTTCAATAAGTTCAGCTGTTGTGGATGCTTCTTTGTTATTTCATGATGCTTGTGGATGTTTCTAGTTCATTCTCTATCTTTGTGGCATGTCTGCATAGATCTTTGTGCTCGTGATTTGGTATTTCTCTTGTGTGTTCATGTTTTTCATGTTCTTGTCTGACAAGGTGTTGAAGCATGTTGTGGATCTTCGAGGAGAAATTAATTGAACTGTTTTTGTATTGGAGATTTTTTTGATCTTCACTATGTTATGGTTGACCTTGGTTGATTCGCGTGTGTAATTATTTTATTCTTTTTGTGGATGACTTATAGCAATGTAATTTCTTGTTGCGGATATATAAGAGCGACTGTTTGAAGTATGGAAGAGGAGCGAATGCAAAGTGTATGATTCCTATGTGCGAATAAAGTTCAAATCATTCAAAGGCAGAGTAGAGAGTGAAGAAGAGTGAAGAAGTGTTCATGTGCTTAACTGAAACTATAACCAGGCATTAGCAGATGTTACTTTCTCGGTTCAAATTGGGATGGTTTTAATCTGAATCTTTATGTAAGATAGTGTGTCTTCCTTGGGTAGTAAGCCTTGTTGTATTTGAAATGAGCTCTTGTAACATGTGCATTCCCCATTTATATTTCCTTATACTTTTAACAGGGTATAATCTTATGGATTGACCTCCATCGTGGTTTTTCCCCTAATAGGGTTTCCACATAAAAATCTTGGTGTTATGTGTGCTTCTAATGTGTTGTTCATTTATGCTTTCACGATTAATGAAAGGATCTAAAATTAAGGTTAATAAGTTGAATAAGTTTATGATTCAGTGACAATTGATTCACCCCCCCCTCTCTCAGTTGTCTACCCTTGAGTTGCCAACAGCTTGAACTTGTCTCTGGAGGGCTCTAAAACCCTCTTCCGTTACCCCAACATTTCTTCCAACATGGTTTCTTTGTGGAGGCATCTTTTCTCACAAACCCACAACCACAAGTCTTGGTGCAAACTGCCTCACATTCGGCGATCTATTTACACACTCAAGAAAACCCGCTCTAATACCACTTGATGAAGGGTACTCCCCTTACAATCTAAAACTCACAGAAACAACAGATAATGGCACAAACAAAATACAAGAAGGAAAGTAAACATTTTATATTATCACTAAAATGAAAATGAAATTACAACATTATATTTGCCATCACATGGGCTTTATGATTACATAAATCTACAAATTTACAAATCGGAGCCACCATCAACTCTGCTCTAGACTCCCCTCTATATCCTCCCTTTACATCCATTATTTGGAAGTTGTAACCACCCTAGAATCTTCTAGAAAGTGTAACTGCCCAAGAATCTTCTAGAAAGTGTGACTTCCTCTAGAAGATATTTTGAAATTTTATTAATTTTGGTATTACAACTTCGCGGGGTCATAACTTTTGATCGACCATCATATCTTCTATTATAATACCTTTTTAGAAAGGCCTCAACCAGAAAGTAGGGCCTAAAGGCTAGCTATTTTCGTTTTCCACCAATTTTTAGGCCCATCCAGAGCCTCTAAGTGCCTCAAAATTGACCTCGAAGATTTTACTAGATTTTTCAAAAATTAAAATTTTAATATCTCTCAAATGAAAAATGGTATTAAAGTGATTTCTTCACCATTGGCTTCAATTTACCATTTTTGAGGTCTGTGTAAGATTTCGTGTCCAACTGTGCATAAATGAAAACTTACAAAAATAGTAACCCTACTAAATTTAGCCCTTATTAAAAAGAAACAACATTTTTTTTAGGTGATGCAAGATTGCTCTTACACCCTGGATGCTCCTGCATCAATTCCAATCAGATGAAGAAAGTTAAATGCCATTTTTACTGTAGCAAAGACTTGTTCAAAATGAGAATGTTAATGGGAAAATAAAATATTTTGTTTGCATGTATGATTTTGGGCTTGGGTTTCCATGCGAAATTCTCATTTTTAAAACCCACCGGCTCATAATGTTTTTTCAAATCTACAACCCACATAATTTTTTTTCAAAACCCATCTTCACAACACAAAAACACACAAAACTCCTTTGCATTCAAAATGAAAAACCCCTTTATTTCTTCTGAGTAAAATTTCAAAACCCTCATAAAAAAAATCTTAAATAGCTATGTTGAAAACCCTACATGCAAACAAAACATTTCATTTTCATTTCATAGAAAATCCATTTAACAACAAACCCATCAAACCTACACGCAAACAAAAAAAAATATTTTCATTTCACAAAAAACCCATTTAACAGTCGTGCTTCATAGTTCATTGCTTCACAAAAACCCATTTAACAACCATGCTTCACAGTCCCTACAAAATGGCAAATGGCATATAAAATTGTAGATACATACCTATTGGCGCCATGAGTCTCGAATGTGTTTCAGGGGTTTTTGTTTGTTCGGCTGCCTACAACTCCATTTTCCTCGGTTGTGTGTCCCTCCCTAGCTAGAAAACTCCAAAATAAAAATGTGGTTCGTCCTACAACTCCATTTTCCTCGGTTGTGCATCCCTCCCCAGCCAGCAAACTAAAAAAAAATTGTGGTTTGGTCACCTGCAACTCCATTTTCCTCACCCACGCCTCCTCCTTCCCCACCCACCAAATTGAAAAATGAAAATGTGGAAAATGGCGATGTTAGGTGTGTTTTTGTATAGATTTTTTACTTTCCCACCAAATTCGTGTGTCCTTTTCCAGTGACACCACCTAACAACATGCGACTAGCTGTCCGCCAAGTCTTTTCCTCAATGCTTTTTGTCCACTGCGTGGCATGGGGTATGGGGGTAAAATATCATGTTACACATAGGTGCTTTTTGTCTAGGAGTTAGCTTTCTCCATTGGATTGTGGTAAAATATTAAATAATTTAATATATGTTAAAAATAGCATTTAAAGATAAATATTTTTGTGTTATGTTGTTCTTTTAATAATATTATTATATTGAAATGCTTTTTTTTTAATATTGATAAAATATGATTATAAGAAAGAATTTAAATAGTTTTTCTTTTTTAACCAATTTTATAATTGTTTATTTGAGGTTTTTGAAATGGTATTAAATAGTTTCTATACTTATCAACATCATAGTTAAAATTAAGTTTATTATATCTACTAAAAAGCATGTCTTAATACAACACAACAAATATTTATGTGTTATTGCAATACATTGTCTATTTGTGTGTTGTGCTATTAAAATACTTTTTTGATGATCCTATTACATCTAATCTATTCAATATTCATAGATGCAGATTTTATTTAAAATCAAAAAATTCATTTGGCCCATTAAGGGGCCTGTTTGGGTTAAACCAATGAATTCATTGATTAGGGTGGATGTTTGGGAAAATCCAAAAGAGGGATGGTGGAAAGTGAACTTTGATGGAGCATCGAAGGGAAATCCTAGTCCTTCTAGAGCAGGCTTTATAATAAGAGATTGGATAGGGAATGTGATTGCTTTAGGAGTGAAAAAATTAAGGGAAGGAACCAATAATTTAGCAGAGGCCACAGTTGCTTTGTTGGCAGTGAAATTGGGAAAGAAAATGGTAGCCCAAAAACTGCATTTAGAAGGTGACTTCCTAATTATAGTGCAAGCTATAATGAAAGGTGAGGTAGGAGTGTGGCATCTATAGAGTACTATTGAAAAAATATAGGAATAGCCGAATTCATTTGTAAACTACAAGATAAGTCATATAAAGAGAAGTGTTAATGTAGAGGTGGATGTATTATCTAAGTGGGCAGTAAAGTTCAGCATGGTTGGAGAGTTAAGAGTTGAAGATTTAAGAAATCTTAGTTTGAATTATTAGAATTTTTTGGAATGGGAGTTAAGGTGGCGCGGGTGTGAAATTAATGGGTTGTGAGGGGAGGTTTATTTCTTTTGAGGACAAGGACAATGGCTTGTGTAAAGAGGATTACATCCTTAGCTAGTGACGATGGGAAAAGATGATAATCTCCTTAAATGAGGCTTCAGGTGGTAATTATCTCATGTGCGAAGAGAAATCTTTTTGTAGATGGTGGAGTTGGTGGGAACGAGTTGTTGTAGACAACAAGATGGAGGCTGGATTCACACTTCGTTCAAAGAGGTAATTGAATCCATTTCATGGTGAAGTGACGAATCAGAGGTTGGAGGGGATGTTTCTCTATGCAGATGTGTGGTTATGGCAAAGTGCTAGATTAATAATCAATGAATCCTTTGGCAGTTTGATCCACAGGTACATAACCAACATGGACATATACTCCCTAATTGTAGCATGGGGTTTGGACCTTGGCGAGTCGGTTCACACCGTCAAAGATGTGATGAAGACAATAGTTCATGAGGACTTTTTAGACGGGTTAGAGTCATTTCTGGAGCATGTAGTGTCAGACGTGGGTGTGGATTTTAGGGAAGGAATTTTTGAGGAAGAGAGAGTTGGAGACGAGGGTTTAGAACCCTTCATTCGTGGGCTGGAAGATGCCCACAAAAACTAGTCTAGAGAGGAAGTGCGATGTGGATGGAAAACACTGAAAGTTTTTTTGGGCATTGTGAAAGTAGACAAGAGTATAGTGCAGGCTAAGGGCAAAGAAAGGAAGTCTAAAGTGGAGGAGCATGGAGCTAGTCATCAGAAGCTAAAAAGCAAGAAACGAGGTGCGGTGAAGGGAAGGGCTTATAGGCATTAACAAGCTTGGTTTGGTTATATGTTTCAAAATAGTTCTATGGTAGTATGTGTTTAACTGCTTACGATGGTAGTTTTTTGGGTTATGTAATTGAATTTTTTGGGTGGGTAGGTCTAAGGGTGTTAAATGGAGGATTTCTAAAACAATATTTTTTCTATCTGGTGGGAAAGCTATTATAAGCATGTTCAGATGCTTCTTGTTATTGGAAGTGTATGTTTTTTAGTGGGTGATAATGAACTGATGAAAATGTAATCTCTTTATTTTAAGTAATAAAAATGTAATACCAATTACTAACCAAAAAAAAAATCAAATATTCATTCAAATATTAAAATAAAAAACATTCATGCAAATATTATTAGTTTTATTTACTTAAATAAATCAGATTCATTCAATTTTGAAAGCTTATAAAAATATGGATAATGAATGAAATCCTTAACTATAAAGATGACCTCATATTGGAAAATAACAACCTCATTCAAAATTATCTTGTCAATCTTGTGAGCAAACAATCACTAGCAAACGATCTATATGGTTGTTGATTTTATTGGTTCAGTATGTCTTATCTTTTTATTTGATTTTTTTTGTTACGTTACTAGCCACCTTGAGGATGTCCCAAGAAGTATTTAGAAGAGCAATGATGTCTCATGACCTTTTCTTTTGATTTTTGTTTGTGGATTGTCTTGCCAAAAAGGTTGGGGCGACTTTGCTCCTAGTATGAGTCATGGCATTCCTTTTCTACCAAGTGTTTATTTTTGCAAGTGGATAACATTTCACACCTTGGTCTATGTCATACCTTGGTGTTTCTTGTTTTTTTTCCATATTTTTAATGCCTGATGATGATAATCATGCAATCCTAGTATCTATCAAGCAAAATATTAATCCCTCTCCATTCATCTTCTTTCTACACTAACATTTTCCTCTCGCTAACATTTCTCTTCATCAATCCTTGTATTCATCCACTATCAGATTTCCTTATCAGAATAAACTTTTTAAAAAATTCAAAATTTTCTAAGAGGGCATAGGTCTATCCCACCTTCACCATGACACACTAGGGCATATTTTGAACTAAATTTATTTAACACAACAAGATAATTGCATTATGTCAAAGAGGGGCAAAATGTAGACACTAAAAAATGTCCTAAGCCTATGAACCTTATTTTTCAACATCAATTTCCCTTCTTCCCTTGCATAATTGAATAATTTTAATTATTTGATTATAGTTTAAAGTCACATTTCTTCTATTTATTAAATAATTTTAATTATTTAATTAATTCACTTTTCCCTTTTATTTTTCTTTTTGATTAATTAAATTAATTATATTTATTTAATTACATCACTAATATTCCTTTCCCTCTATAATTAAATAATTCTTATTTATTTAATTATTCATTTTCATTTTTCTACTATAATTATATAATTATTATTAATTGTTTAATTATTCATTAGCTTTTTCTTCTAATTATTTTCCACCTTTCTCTCCACTATTAAATAATTATTTTAATTATTTAATATTTTTTCTTTTTCCCCCACTTTTAATTAAATTTTCATTTTAATTAAAAATCAACCTTTTCCCTTTCTTCTATAATTAAATAATCATTTTTATTTAGTAATTCACTTTCCCTCCTAAACTAAATTATTTAATTATTTAATTTACTCCAACAACCTCTTTATTTGTGTCATTTGTATCTCTTCACATCTCAATTAATTCCCACCCTTGATTGAATTATTTTATAATTTAGTCTCCACCATCCATCCTTATCTAAACCGTATCTTTCTCTTAATTTATCCCTAACCCTATTTCATTGCTTCTTAAGCAATTTCTTGACCATTGATTTTAATTTCATATTAAAAAAAAAATAGCCCTTTATTCAAAATTGTTTTTCTATAAAAGAGACCTCTCATTGTCATTTTATCCCTAATAATAATAAGAGGAATTCAAGTACATGCTATTCAAGGAGACAAGTACAATCTTCAATATTTTGCTATCACTATTAGTAGGCTTATTGTTGCATACTCAAAATATAAGGGCAAGCAAGCATATAAAGAAAAATGGAGAATGACAATGGAGGTGAATCAACCATGGCATAGGAATATTGGTAATATTGCTTCATATTTTATGTTTCTATGTTCATTTGTGCTTTATTGTTGGTTTAGGGCCATTAGCGTTTGAGTTTTATTGATTCATGCCTTTTACCTTAATTTTACCCTATTCTACAAGTATAATAAGAGCTTAAATCTTTTTTCCTCTAGCCATTTAAAATGTTTGTAGTTAACATTCTTAATATTACTAATGGGTCCTTGATCTATTGATGAAGTTGAATGGTTCTTAATGAGCCCACCAAGGATCAAGTCTTGTTGAGTGCAAGGCCTTGACATCATAAGAAATGAGGTTGGGATTGTGCCCCGGGCAAATTTGGTAGAACGGATACCCCCCGGTCCTTCACTCTCAGCCGAAAAGGTTCAGCCCAAAAAGGCTTGTGCTCCCATATCAGGTAGCTAAAAGTTGTTTGTGGATGACCTCCATCAAAAAAATTTATAGAAAAATGACTTTTTTAAGAACAAGACACATAATCACTCATTTATAAGGGTTTTTTTGTAAATGGAAAGTTATATTGTGGGTTATAAAATAAGCTCCATTTTGATCTACTTATATAGATACCACTTTATATTTTTTTTCATTTTTCAAGGTCGATGGAAGTGAGAAGTACTTAAAGCTCCTTAGTTATCCAAAAAATAATGATGATTATCAAATTAATCATTAATAATTGACAATTGCATTCAAAATTTAGAATAGATTTTGGAATGAAAATGGAATGGAACTTGCCCAAAACAATCTATCTTAAACATTGAAATATTTCTCATTTGATTAAGTTAGCTCCAAATTTCTTGATTGCAAAGAGTTTGAGTGAACTCAAAAGTACGAAGGTACCAATACTAACAATAATTCTAAGATTCTTTAGAAATGCAATGTGAAGATGGAAAAAGGGGATAAAATTTACATAGTTTTTAATATTCCTCAACAAGATGTGTCCTCAAAGACTATAATGATTAAATAATGTGAAAATTGGAGTGGGAGGTTTTAAAGAGACTTGGAAATACATCACAAATAATTAGATAAAACATATTCAAGTCTCAATGAATCACTTGTGTTATTACCTTAATTATATAGCCACATGATTAAGTGTGACTTACAAGTAAGTAGATGTAAGACTAAATTATGTCTTACATCATATTTATCATTGTTTTCATTTTTGTTTTCATTTTTTGTAAGCACGAGAAATTTTGAAGGTGTTTACAAATAATGGAATGGTTTATATATAAATTATTATTGTTATTCATATGCATTCATTAAACAAGAAATATATCTAAAAAATTGATCGTATTTAAATATATATTAATTTCAAATTTATGTATAGAGCATATTGTGGTAGATAAAAATACTTAAGGTACTAATAAAATAGTTGAAATCTTAAAATATATATTTTTTTATTTTGTTAGATTAATTGTTACTCATGTGAATCTTATATTAGATACAACCCTCCCTTCAATAAAAAACTTTAAAAATCTTAGTATGGTAGAATCCTTGTTACTAGTGGAAAGCATATGTTTGATATAATAATATGCCTAGGAAATTATTACATTTTTGCACACATGCAAATATAATAAATGAAACAAACATCAAATTAAATTCAACTCAACACTCAAAATTTCACATACAAACCTCAAATTGAGTTGAATGTAAAATTTTCACTCATTTTGTGATTTGGGTGTTCAATTCACCAACATAACCTTAACATTACTTAATTAACAAATTGATAGAATTTTGATATGAAATTGAATTCTTGTAAAATGATGAGAAATGGGTTTGATTCATAGACTTGTAGGAGAATCAAATGAAGGGTTAGGATTCAATCTAGAACATTAGATCCAATCCATGATTTTGGGGACTAATGAGGAGATGTGGCAAGCATAGGAAAGTTGCACATTATTTTAATTATAATAATTATAATTTCTCAACTCAATGTGATTGGAGAGCTAACAGATATGATTGATGAGTTAACTTCCTGCATGGAGGGGTTAACTAAGTGCATGAGAGAATTAAGGGGAGTTGACTATTTATATACAGTAATTAACTAATTGCATGAATGAGTGAAGTGGATTTGATTGATGATTGAGAGTGAGAGTAATTCTAAGTGAATTGATTAGACTTGGTAGTCAACTAGGCAAGGTGGAATGAATTGAATTATTGGTGCACATGAGGTGGAAATTAATATTAGATTAATTTATTAGCAGATAATTTGTGGATAAATAAATAATGAATAGTTAATGGATAAGTGGATGGATAATAATATCCAAATTTAATTAAATAACTTGGGAGTTATTTAATTAAATTATTAAGAGTTAGGAGTCTTAGGTGATGAATGGATAATAAGAGGACCTAGGCGATGAATAGATGATTAGGTAATGATGATAATATGATAAGTTGTACTTAATTGATAAAACAATGAAGGTTAAGACAACATTATTTAGGTGTCTAAATTTTTCCCTTCTTTGAGATGATGTTTAAAGTAACATTGTTTCAAAGAAAATAAAAGTATCTATGATGATATGAATGAGATATAGAGAAAGTGATTATATGCCCCAATCATGTGGAAGGAATGATGAAAGAAGAAATTGATTAAAATAAAATTATGATATGTCTCATTCATGTAGAGGAAACGATGAAAGATTAAATGATCAATGATGAAAGATGAAATAACCAATGATAAAAGAAGATGAAGAGATTAATGCAAGAAAAAGGAATCAATGAAATGAATACAATGGATGATTACACATAAATAATTTTTTATTTGGAATGCTTTATGATGTTGGAATATAAAGAGCAGCCTTATTTTGATGTAGTAATTGATGGTATGCACTAGGGTATAGAGGACCAAGGTGACAATGTATCCAGTGTAGGAACTAAAAGACAAGCAAAAAACAAACAATAGGGTGTTGCAACACTCTCAAGAAATTTGATGCACTTGGAGGGTATGTATAGAGATGAAAATTAGACATGGAGAGGAGTTCCCATCACATCTCAAGGTGATTGACCTTGGTGGTTCTTGTTGGAACCTTGTACTGCCTTCCAATTATAACCGATATGAGATACTTTAACTAGGTTATCATGTCAATAATGCTTCCATTTAGGGTTCTCTTCCTTTCCACCTTTCACCTAAATCCCAAATTCACTAAGCCCCCAAGTGTGAAGGAACTTGGTTAGAGGTCCTATAGGAACCAGGAATCTTCAACAAGTTTCTAGTTCTCGATCACTGGTACCAACTAAGTCAAAGAAATTAGCAAAACGAAAGGCAAAGGTCACATGAGGAAAAATTCCCAACCCCCAATAGGAAGGAAAAGAGCAACTAAGGTGAAACACAGATGGAAGAAGGCATGCATCAAGCTCAACATCCAATAGATGGTGGCAAGAGTGCGTGATTTCTAATGCCACCTCCTTCTTGTATGGTAGACCAATTTCCCAACCCCTAATGGCTACCAATGAACAACAAAGGATACAAGAAACTAAGTAAATGGGTAGGAAAATAAGGGAAGAATAGGTTAGATGTTCAAAAAAATAGAGATAAAACCCTAGATGCACTTTGTGTGCCTTATCTCTTCTTTGCTCCTCATCAATGCTACAATGCCTCTCTCAATTGTGCAATCTCAAGCCGTGGAGCTATAGGGAAGATTTTAATGCATCTCAATACATTTCAAGGAGGATTTGTAGGTTCCCACACTGCATTTCTTAATTTGAAAGTTATTATTGTCAAATGGACATCCTAGACCATGTTTTTAGTATTTCTTATGAGGTTTTTTTTTGTAGCTTCATCCTCTTTTTACCAATGCAGGTGTTGAAAGAGGCATGGAGAATTTTCTTCATGTTTGTAGATTGAATTTCCTTCTACAAATGTTTCAAGGTTGCAAGACAATGGCTAGGGTTCTCTCCCTATCACATCCTTCTTTCTCTCTCTATCTTTCACCTGTTGGGCATAAGAGATATTTTATCACTCACTATAAAGGGTTCTTCCCTCGATTCTCTATAGATAATTTTTTAATTTTATAGCTCTTCTACTGTAATAGGCTTTAAGCCTCTAATTAATGAAAAAATTTCATCTATTACCTCTCTTCAATTATGTTATGTTGTGCAATACATCTTTCCTTCATTTATGAATGCATGTTCTCTATTTTTTTTGTGTTTGTATGTTGTGTTAAGACATATTTATAGGGATAACTATGGAATTCTTCTTCCCTCTTAGTATCTGTCAAATCCTAACCTTCACATAAACATTTTTTATTTGATGATGATTGCTCAATTATATAAGATGCTCCTAAATAACTACTCTTAGGTCCTTCACAAGTTAAAAAATATTGTAATTACCTTGTATGGCCATTTGGAACATTAAGTTTTCTTGATCCTTGTAATAATAAATTTGTATACCATATAATTTCCTTATTGCACTTTTGTGTTTATTTTATCCCTCAATACATACATGTGTGCACCTTGTGTTGTTCTAATTCCATTTTCTTGGCCTATGACACCTCTAGCCATCCATATACCATTTCCCATGTTGAACCCATAGCCTTGTGTAGACTTCCTAAGCCTTCTCATTCATTTAGTTTTTATCCTCATCCCCTGTTGTAACCTCACATTTAATTTCTCATTTATTTATTCCTCTTTACCCCCTCATCAAAACTTAAAATATTTTTCAGCCCTATATGTAAAACCCACATTTTTCCATCCTAAATTATGTGTTAGTGATTTAAAAAATTAGGGCACCTACCACTAGATGGCCCCTTTTAATCTTGAGGTCCCTAATGAAATTGAGCTAAAATTTTATTGCAAAAAATTTCCACACTTTGTCACCTAATATAGTTGCCTTGTCTTTTTCTCCTCCCACAACAAGCTTCAAATCCAAGGTAATTCATTTTTATGTATTCCCACCTACTACATTTTTATCGTCTAAATTCCTAAGAAAGTTCTCTAAAACTAGCCATATTTGCTTCATTTTTATATACTTAAAAATATAAATTGTTCTAACATTGCCTATCACATATATTTTTGCTTAATAATTAAATAAATTAAAATAATTTATTTAATTATCCTTATCTATTTCCTTAATGTCCTAATTCTATCTCACATGATTTTTAAACAAATATTATTTATTAAATCTTACCCTTTACACCTAAATATCTATAAAATAATCAAATATATATATTTTATCTCCACCCTTTATCTCACAACTAAACCAACTTGATCACAACCATTGACCTCCCCTCTAGAATCTTTACCATTGATCAATCTAATCTAAATAAATCTACCCATCCCTAAGCCAAAATTAGGTAACCAAATTCAAGAATGCATCATCAAGCTATTGTTGTGAACAACCACATTCCTTTCAATAGCAACTTCTGAGAAAAATTGCATTCTTTGTGCAACAATAATCATATGTGGATGAGAAATTTTTTATTTCATTTGCATTTTAATATTCCTTTCTTAAACTAAGGTGTTATTTAGAGTTGAAATATAGGTTTTAATCTAAACTTTTTATTTCTTGTTATACACATCTTTAGCATGCCCAATAGGACATGGGCACTCTTTAACCTTCATTTTTTTTGTAGGTTTTACTAACTTGATCTTGTAGGTTTCTAGTCACTTTCAGATAAATATAGGTGTAAGCTTTCACATGGAGCCTCGTAGTGCAAAACAAACATCATGATTGAGTCTAAAAGTCTTGAGAGATGAAGATTTATATATAATTTTCTATATTTTAGTAAAAGATAATTGTATTTTGTTGTCCTATGGTTTTTAAGGTTTGTACAAAATATATGATACAATTATAAGGATTTGTATTGCACAACTTGTACCATGCCCTACCATTTGTAATCTATTAAAAAATTATATTGGAAACTATAAATAAAATTCTTGTATAGTGTGTAAAAATGAAATGCTTTGTGTTTAATAAAAGAAATTAAAGGTATTCAATATATGTTTTGATCATGTCAATCATTGAAAAAGGGTCATGATGCTTCAATCCCTAACCTCGTGATCCTATTGGCATCCATGAGCTACCTCTAAACACTCAGCCCCAAAATCCTAGCCTAAGATCACACCTATGACCAAGGCTTAATTCCCAATTCGTGAGCACCCTCAAACTTAGTTGGTAACTTCACATTAGTTACTAGAGGTTAGAGCTAAACCCCACTAGATCCCTAACCACCAATCTAACCATCTCCCAAACCACCTACATATAACTAGGTGAATACTAACCTCCAATGGTTAACCTAACCACCAAGACTAGAGCGCCCCCACCCCCCCCCCCTCTTTCAACACCTTAAAGTAGCACTTTTTTTAAATTGCATAACTTTTGGGCAATATATCAAATTTTCATGTTTTTATAAGAATTGGAAAGATGGCTTAGTAGCATTATATTAAAGGTAATTTTATAAATTTGGCCCCTAATTTTAGGTACAATCATTCAAACTATCTCTTTTCTTTCATTCTTCAAACATATATATTATGCATACAAAAGCCAAATTTGACCCAAAAAAAAAAATTACATAGAAAATCATGAAGAATGTCATGAATTCTATTTTGGTATGTGATAGCATTCACTTCTACTTTTTGTAGGATTTTAAGTTTCTTTACTAATGCAGGTCTTTCTTACAACAAATAGCTTGTCAAAGACTTGTTTTTTAAAATACTAGTAAATTTGTAGCAAAACATTTGTTGAAGATTCTCTTTTAAGCACAAGAATAGTTGCACATATTTTATGCTTTAATAGAATGGACATTTTTCTATTCCTATGAAAAAATTTAAGTGTGTATACTCCCTCCTCACACTAAAAGGAGGTCTTAAGTAAAGATCAGAAAAGCTTTTTATTTATTTTTTGTTGTGTTGATCCAATAATCCAAGTTGAGTATGCTCTTTCTTTGCACCATAAGGTGATCTTAGGAATAAAATACTCTTAGATTTATTTCCCTTTAGCAAGCCTACCTAAGGATTTAATCACCTTAGGGGATGACTCGAATCACATATTATGATGGGTTATACAAAGGGGGGAAAGCATAGTTGATCATGTTTGACATAGCCTTGGCACCAATTTTTGTGAGTCAAGGTGAAGTGAAATTTTCTTGCACTTATTTTGCATGCTTGTATATGGGTTCTAGTTTATGGATTTAGGCCACATACCCATGTGGTATATAGAGGATACAACTAGTCACCTTGTAAAGCCCAAATAGGACCTTTCAAGAATCCCTTTCCATTGTGTACCAATTTAAGCAGTTATACCTAAGAAGTTACAACATACTTCCAAATTGTAACTTGATAAATCCCATTATGGGGAAGGTATCCACCTCCATGTAAGGGGTGTAAAGATAGAGTCAAAATATTTACATTGCCTAGCTATTTGCAACTTGGTCAATAGTATATTAGTGAGCCCATAAAAATTAATACTCATACCTAAATAAAATTAGATTTTAATGTTCACAGTGTGTTCATTTTGTGTAAAACTAGTGAATAACCTTTTATTCTAAACATTAAACACTTGTAACATCAACCATTTCAAGTTAAAAATATAGCTTTGAAAAGACCATAACCAAATACTTTTGCAATCCTAGATAACCCATTACCTTAATCAAAATTCTAATTTTCATTTGTTTCAACCATTCATCCTACAACCTCTTTATCCAAAAAAAAATCCATATTCTAGTTTGAATCGAAATCCATCAATTTCATATTAATAATAATCTCCTAATACTAATCCTTTCCATCACAAAACTTCCCAAATCCTAACCAAATTCACCCTTATCTAATCTAAATCATATTTCAATTCTTTCAAATCAATCAAAATCTAAAATTATTATTTGTTTCAATCAACTATCATCAACCCATCCTAATTTAATACAACCCATTATAATCTAGTTCATTCTAATTCATCCATCCAAATCTCTCATCAAAATAAAAATCAACCTCTAGAGTAATCAAAATTATTAGCCCCACTTGTTGGAAAAATTGATTCTTTTATAAAGAACTCAAACCATTTTGTCCAATTCATCAAGGACAAAAGCTTAGAGAGCAGTGACATCTTAGTGAGCTTCGATGTGGTCTCTCTTTTCACCAAAGTTCCCATCTTTGAATCCTTGGAAATTGTGAGGAAAAAGACCAATGATGAAATAGCCACCTTTGTGGAATTTTGCTTAAGGTCTACTTTTTTCTCTTTCCAAAATGTTATCTATGAGTAGGTGGATGGTGTGGCTATGGGTTCCCCCCTTTCCCCCGTCATTGCAAACTTGTTCATGGAACATTTTGAGGAAATGGCTCTTCACTCCTTTCCTCTCAAACCAAGATGGTGGAAAAGGTATGTGGATGACACCAATGTATGTTGGCCTCATGGATTAGATAAATTGGAAGAGTTCCACACCCATCTCAATAGCCTAATCTCTTACATCTCCTTCTCCTTCACTAAGGAAGTTGAATCCAACAACCAACTTCCCTTCCTAGACATTCTTCTTCTTAAAAAGTCAGATGGGTCCTTAGGGCGCAAGGTTTTCCGCAAGGCTACCCACACCGATCTCTACCTCCACTCCTCTTCTCATCACCATCCCAGCCAAAAATTTGGCGTTATTAAGACTCTAGCCTAGAAAGCTTACCAGATTTGTGATGAGGAAAACTTATTCCAAAAGTTGACTCATTCGTGTCATGTCTTCAAGTTAAATGGTTATTCAAACAAACAAATCTCTCGAGCTTTCAACCATGCCAACTCAAGTTTCTTTTCTATCACCAAGCCTAGCCTTTCCCACATCCCCCTTGGTGCTTCTATTCCTTATGTGGATGGCATCTCCCAAAATATCTCTAAGATCCTTCTTAAAAAAGGTATTCGCTACGCTTTCAAGCCCCTCTCCACCTTGAGAAAGCATATGCCTTCTCTCAAAGATTCCAAGGACATCCTTCTTGACTCAAGATTCTATAAGGTTTTTTGTTCCTGTGGCATTCCCTACATAGGTGAAACTGGTCACTCCTTTAGCACCAAATTTAAAGAGCATAGTGTTGACATCAGGCACAAACAGGTTTCCAAATCTACCCTTGTTGAACACTCTTCTTCTAGTAAGCTCATCACTTTTGTCTTGAAAGCTCCCAAATTCTTTCTAAAGAAGACAACTTCTTCAAGAGGAAACTAAAAGAAGCTATCGAAATCAACAATCACCCTCAGAACCTGAACCATGATGAGGGTTGGAATTTAAGTTCTTCTTGGCACCCTCTGCTTTCCCACCTAAGAACCCATCCTCATCCTTCTCTCCTCTAAATCTCTTTCTCTTGCTTCCCCCCTCCCCCCTCTTCCTTCATTTCATTTTGGAGCTCCCTCTCCCTCCTTTTTCTCCCTCCCGTATTGGTCTCCCCCCCTTCTCAGTGGGTTCATTTGGTCTTGTTCCATTCCATAGTTGTCTCAGTTTCCTTCTCAAGTCATCTCGTTCCTTCCTTCTTTTATCCCCAGTTTCTCCTCAGTGTTTTCTTGGCTTCCCCCGCCTTTTTTTCTTCTTCTTTTTTGTCTTCCTCTTATTATTGTTTTTGTTTCCCTTCTAATTTCTTTTATTTATTTCCTTTATTCTCGTTTTCTCTCTCTTTTTAAATTGTATTAGGCTTTGGTGTTTTTGGTTTTCTTGATTCATTTTCTTCTTGTTTTGTTGTTTGAATTTTCCTTCTATTTATTCCTTTTTTATGATTTCTTCTCATTTTCAAATTCTTCTTATGTCTTCTCTTTAGTTTTGATGTTATTTGTTCTTTCTTATTTCTTCGCTTATTTTGTCTCTTTTGTTTCTTGTCTTTTATTGCTTGTTGGTTTTTTGTTTCTTAATCTCCCCTTTCTCTTTATTCATTTTTCTTATTATTTCAAGTTTGTTTGTGCTTATATGTGTGTGTGTGTGTGTGTGTGCTCTCTCTCTCTCTCTCTCTCTCTCTCTCTCTCTCTCTCTATATATATATATATATATGTTTTCTTTCTTTGTATATATATATATATATGTGTGTATCTTAAAAGTTTTCTAATTATTTTTGTATTATTTATTATGCTTAGTTTTTAAATTCTTTGTCCTCTTGCCTTCCTATTTAAAATTTTAAAATTTCTTTTTTTTTGTTTTTTCGCTAATTCTTTTGCTTATTTTATTTTAATTTGTCTTATTTTCTTTTGTATTCCTGTTTTAGTATTTCTTTCCATTCTTTCCAATCTTTTATGCCTCTTTCCTTATTCTTTTATCTTACCTCCTCTTGCTTTTCAATTTACATTTTTTCTATTTTTATTTCTCCTTTTTCTATTTTCTCTTACCTTTTATTTGTTTCTTTTAAGTTTTCTAATTATTTTTGGGTTGTTATTTATGTTTAGTTTTTAAAACTTTTGGTGTCCTCATGCCTTCTTTTTTCAATTTATTCTAAATTCTTAGAATTCTTTTGCTTTGCTTTAACTCTCAATTTGTCCTCATTTTATTTTATTTAATTTTTGTCTTCTCTTTCCTTTGAATTCTTTTTTAGTATTTATTTCCATCCTTTAGTGTTATGCTTTATGTAGGTTTTGATTTTTTTTTTTAAATATTGGTTCTCTTTGCTTCCTTTACATTTTGATTCATAATTTTAGTCTTTATATAGTTTGGTGATTAATTTATTTTTATTGTATATGCATTTTGTTTTCTTTTAAGATTCATTTACCTCTTTTATTTTATTTTATTTTTGTCTTATCTTATTTTTTTTTATTTTTTTTGTATTTCTTTCCATTCTTTAGTATTTTTCTTTTTGTTAGTTCTATTTCTTTTTGTAATTTTTTTGGTATCCATTTTATAATTTATGGGGTAAGTTTATTTCTTTGTGTATATGTAATTTGTTGATTTTATTTTTGTTGTAATTCTTTTGATTGGCTTTTCAAGAGATTTAGCTTTTTTCTATTTTATTGTATTTTATTTTAAATCCATCTTTATTATATTTCTTGTGATTCCCTTAGGTACTAATTTTGTAATTGCTAATTTTTCATTTTTATTTATCATTTTTAATTCCTTCTTTTTCCTTTTTGCATTATTTTTGTTGTCTTGAATTTTGTGCCTCCCCTTATCTCTTCTCCCTCTTCCCAACCTATTTATGTCTTGTTGGGTCTGCAAACTATTCATTTTTTTCTCCTCATGCTATCTTCTTTCATCTTGATGATGGATCACGAAGTGTGATCCAAAATGTTGATGCAAAAATTTGAACACGATCTAATCCTAAAACATTTATCAACAATCATAAAAAAATGCTCTTAGTCAAAATCTCAACCTTTATCCACCATAATTTTCATCTTAAACCCCCTCATCCTTATCCATAATCTAAATTATAGAATCTAATCAATCCCCTCATCCAAGCTCACTTCTTATTCACAATCCTATCCTCATCATAATCTAAAACTTCAGGTAATAAAATTGAAATTGAGAAAAGGTTTAAATTCTAAGGACATCTCAATGAATTCCAATCCACTCATCCAATTATGAATATAATCCCTAATCAATCATCCCCTAATCCAATCAAAACTCAATCAATATAAATATCTTACATCAAATCAAAATTTCTTAGGAACTTAGCCTATCCTATGTATAAAACATTAATCAACTCAAATCATCTTAAAATGTCTTGATTATTGATACTCTATCCAATTCCATTCCAACCAACCCTGTCTACCTCTAATATAATCTAATCCCAAGCTAATCTAGCCCCCATCAAATTCTCTCAAATTTAAATCCAAAATCATGACTTCATTTTGTTTTTGTTGAATCTCCTTGATGACCTAACAACCCCTTCTTTGATCATAATGTTGCTAGTTTTATTGGTCAAGAAGAATATGATCCCTATGAAAATAATGAGTCTTGTGGGGCCAAGATAAATTTCATCATGAATCCTTAGATAACATTACCTTAAAAAAGCTTGTCAGAAGTTCTAATCCCTCACCCATCAATGAATTACCTCATGAACCCATAGATGGCATTGCCTTAAGAAAGCTTGCCATAAGCTCTAATCACTCACCCATCAATTATCAAAACCAAGAACTGGCTAGCACAAGCTATTTTCTTGAGTCTAAATATATATCCATTAGTCATTCTTATGCTCCGTTTGAGAAGGTTAACCCATCTCTAACCCAAGTTATATATCACCAATCCATATTCAAAACTAATCCTCAACATTTATCCTTTGGTCATCCTTCCCATACCTTTGGCAAGGGGAACTCATCTCTTTAATACAAGGCCCGCATCATCAATATATATTCCAAATCCCCCTCACATGAGTGCCTTGTAGGACCTCGACCTCGACCTCTTATGCCAACCCTTCATCCTCAAAACCTTCATATTACATGCCATCCTAACCTAAATACCAATCAAATAATGTCACCTTTATGTATTTCTTCCAAGGACTATTCACAAAGAACCATAGGCCAAAAAGAACATACGAAGTTATGTCATTTTATAACATCACTAATCACATGCCATTGAAATGTCTAATTGACCGTGTGGTCATTAATCCCAAATACCTCAAATACATTAAATCCACCATCCATAAATATTAAAAAGCCCTCTCCCATCCATTTGCACAATTCAAAGAGTCCCAACATGCACTAATCGCTAACAAGACAAAACACCAGTTCTCCCTTAAACCATCTAGATAAATCCATCTATATCAAGAGCTTATTTCAAAGCATGTCCGCACATTTCCTCATCCAAATCAAGATCCGAGAATCCCAACTAATCCCTTTCATGATCCCTTACCATCTCAAGATCCAATATCCCAATTGAACCTATCCATGAATCACAATCCTACCATTTTGGTTCCTCCATTTTTATATGATCTAGTTTCCTCATCATTGAGGAAACTATAACCACCACTACTCCTTATCTCACAATGGATTTGTGTCGTGTTTCCAAAACAACAAGTATGCTATCAAAAATCAAGTTAGTCAAAATATGCATAATCCAAGCAAAGGGTTAGGCCTCCATGAGCAAGGCATCTTAGAACCCATCCAAATAAATGCAAATCTAGGATTTCAAGGCCTTGACTATATATCTCATGACAAAGATGTTAGTCACTCCTCAACTAAGGCTAAGGAAACTTCTTCCAAAATCAAAATATGTGCTTCTTGTCACTCTTCTCATGAGCTTTCTACCACCAATCCTTTCATTAACCCCTTCATCTCCATCACTAATACATGCATTGATCTTAACCACCCATCTCCTAAATAGGACCAACATTTACACATATATCTTGATACTTGTTCCAACATGATGAAACCATCATCCACTTCATAAGATTTCAAGATACTATATCCCCATGGGACCATACCTTTGTCTTTAAAAGCAATTTGGATGCCCAAACATATAAAGTAACAAAACCAAAAAAATCCAAAGATTACCATGTCACAATGTGTCAACATACACAAACAAAAAAAAAATGATTGAAAATCAAAATAGATCGAAAAGGCCACCAAGGCCCACCAATCACAAAGCAAGTACAAAAACAATGTGTATCCCCAAATAATAAGTAGCATTCAAAAGGATCTTCCAACTCTACATCCCCATTTGCTCCTCCAAAGGCAACTTCATTAAATCCAAAAATATGAAAAATCTAATCCAAAATCAAAATAGATCAAAAAAGCCACCAAATCCCACTAACTAAAAAGAAAGCACAAAAATAATGTGGATCCCCAAACACAAAGAGATGTATTCAAAAGGAGCTTCCAACTTTGTATCCCAATCCTAAATTTCTCCATCTAGATCCAAGCATCCCCATCCTAATCATCCTACACCTATTTTGGGTCCCTACTTCCCAAAATCCACAATCTCAAATTCCCCTCCTAAACATCCTAAATAAATTTTGGGCCCCTTCATCTCAAAAACCTATAGTCCCAATTGAAATCCTAACATTCAAAATCACATCCTAACCCAAAGCTTCACACTCCAACATGGTGTGTACAACCATTGGTCTCGGTTCCCCTTGGTCCCATGATTTTGCCTCATGTCATCAACATCCCATCCTTGCATCTAACCATCTTTCAACCCCATATCCACTATCCAACATACATCCACCATCATATCCTTTTAATTCTAATACAATATAATAATTTCCCTCGCTATTTGATTGCGTAGAGTAGCTTAAATATTTTTATAGTGTATCCAATCTAAACAAGAAAACTTCTTATAAAGTCTTTGCCCTAAAAAGGGACTCTACTAGGAGATGGAAATCAAGACCATAAAAAAATATATTGATTGTTTTTTATAAAGGAAAAAACAGATTTTGAAAGGACCCGAAACAACAAGCAGCCAGCAAAAAAAATCAGCTCCAAAACAAGACCATTCAAGATTTACATTTTACACTTTTCTTGTGGGAGAGATGAATCATGTCAAAAGAAGGCTTAGAGGATTTGTTTTTTTTCCCTTCAACTGTGATCCAACCTTCTTCCACTTGTGCCGCCTTACCATGCCAAACCAGCTCGCTACTTTCATGAAGATGAAAGCCAGCAGCCAAATTATTTGGAGTTTCATCTTGATTCCTTTGCACAAATAAAGACTTTTCTAAAGAGCCACTAGAAAAGGAAGCTGAAACACCTACACCTAAAATGGTAGTCTTTGACTCAATAGGGGTAGTCCTAGTGACCCCACTATTTGAGACGACTGAATGGGGCGTCCCAAGACCTAGTGATTCAGAAGCAACAACCTCTGAAAAACTCTTATTCTAATCAGTTTTCTTCTCAACCGTATAATGTTGTTGAGAAACACCTTTCCAGCAAGTAGTCGTCTTTGCTTTTTTCTCAAATTCGTAATGTGCAACATGTCCAACATTTTGATTGTTAAACCTCTTACTTGTATGTCTTATTTTTCATAATTTCTTTAGAATTTGATTTTTATTTAAATAATTACAATATAAGAACAATTAATTTAGTGGCGCATTAATATTAAATTAATATTCAATTTTTAATACATCAATTATTAAAAAATTACTATTATAATTTGTAAGTAGATGTCCCACCAAAATTCTTTTCTTCTAACAAATCACTATAAAATCTATACAATTATACAAATTAAAAAAATTAAATTATACAATTTTATATTTAAAAAAAATTACAATTACTTTTCATAAATAAATAAATAAAACTAATTCACCACTCATTACCTTTGGAAAAGCAATGCAAAGCCTTTCCTATGTTGTCCTTCGCCCATCACTAACCATGCTTCTTCCACTTTTACAAAGACCAATTTGTTCTCGCTTTATGCCCCAATTTCATCTCGGTTTATTTGAAGCAATTCGGAAACTTGTGTGAAGACACCCATCCATACCCATTTTCCTTTACCCAATTCGGTAACAATATGGAAGTTTAAGTTGGGATAAACATATCAGAACAGCATTGGCATTGGCATTGGCAGAACTCTCCGGCCTCAATTGAAACAAACTTCCAACTTAGTCAAGAACAGATACATTTGGCAATTCAGAGAATTTTTTCAGCGAGCCCACATCAAATACTGCCCTCGTGCATATTATCACATCCCTTGGCCATTTCTGCACATTGCTTACAATTTGAGAGGGGTGCACAAAATCAAATGAGTCAATAATAATAAATAGACTTTGATATTTCTATTTCAAGAATTTTCTTTTACCTGTATGTTACTGCTTTATGGTTCAACATCTGATCTGTCGTTTGTAACGACTACCAGCGTCTTCAATCTCTCACGGTACTCCATGCTGACTATATACGGCAAATTCCAGCAGGAATGTACTTCCAATTTCTCCAGTGATCTGAAACGGTCTAAACCTTCTATCTTCTCCAATTTGTGGCACATTCTCAAGTCAATTATTTAAGAGAAGTTAATTCCTCAAGACTTAGAAGCCTTTCTAATTCTGGACAGTCACTAAAGTTCAGAGTCTCCAGTGACCTAAGACTTTATAAACCTTCATCTTCTTTAATTTGTGGCATTTTTTCAATTGAATTTCTGTTAGATGAGTGATTTCTGAAAGACTTGGAAGCACCTCAAACTCTGGACACTCACTTATCTTGAGCTTCTCCAGTGATTTCAAATGCTTTAAACTTCTATCTTCTCCAATTTGTGGCACTTCTGCAATTCAAATGTTTTTAGAGATGTAAACTCTGCAAGACTTGGAAGCCCATCTAACTCTATTCTCAGCTCCTGCAATGATCTCAACTCTTGTAGACCAGCTATATTCTTCACCTTGTTGCTACCTTCCAATTTGAAAATTTCTAAGGACACTAATTCTGCAAAACATGGAACCTCGTTCAACTCTTCACAATTCACTATCTGCAGTTTCTGGAGGTTTTTATGGCCACACACACCTCTGATGTCCTTCAGGGCATTACAGTTAAAAACATTTATGATCTTCAATGTTGCTGGCAGGGTTTCCAAGACGTTTAAATCCTTATTAAAGGAAAAGAGTCTCGAGGAAAGGGCAACTATCCCCACTAATTGAAATCTTGGACACTTTCATGCCCTGTAGATTTATCTTCTTGAGCATGCACCCTAACCGAGAACTCAACTCCCCGATTGGGGTGTAGTATATCTGCAAATTTTGAAGATGGATAAATAATTTTGGTAAACACTTCACTCCTGACTATCTTATTTATAAATCTCTTAAGCAATTAAAATGCTCAAGGGAATCTGATAAAGCTTCCAACTTCTTACACCCTTGGATTCTAAGTGTAGTTAAAGAGGACAAATTTCCAAGAGAACTTGGCAAGGTTGTCAAGAACTCACTCCCTATCACCAACTCGGTTAGCTTGGTTAGCTGAAAGAGTTACCTGGCATTTTTTCAATTGAATTTATGTTAGATAAGTGATTTCTAAAAGACTTGGAAGCACCTCCAACTCTGGACACTCACTTATCTTGAGCTTCTCCAGTGATTTCAAATGCTTTAAACTTTCTATCTTCTCCAATTTGTTGCACTTCTGCAATTCACATGTTTTTAGAGATGTGAATTCTGCAAGACTTGGAAGCCCATCTAACTCTATTGTCAGCTCCCGCAACGATCTCAACTCTTGTAGACCAGCTATTTTCTTCACCTTGTTGCTACCTTCCAATCTGAGAATTTCTGAAGACACTAATTCTGCAAAACATGGAACCCCGTCTAACTCTTCACAGTTCACTATCTGCAGTTTCTGGAGGTTTTTAAGGCCACACACACCTGTAATGTCCTTCAGGGCATTACAGTAAAAAATATTTATGATCTTCAACGTTGCTGGCAGGGTTTCCAAGTCGTTTAGATCCTTATTAAAGGAGAAGAGTCTCAAGAAAGGGACAACTATCTCCACTAATAGAAATCTTAGACTTCCGTGCCCTGTAGATTTATCTTCTTGAGCATGCACCCTAACCCAAAACTCAACTCCCTGATTGGGGTGTAGTATATCTGCAAATTTTGAAGATGCATAAATGATTCTGGTAAACACTTCACTCCTGACTGCCATATATATAAATCTCTTAAGCAATTAAGATGCTCGAGAGATTCTGATAAAGCTTCCAACTTCTTACACCCTTGGATTCTAAGTGTAGTTAAAGAGGACAAATTTCCAAGAGAACTTGGCAAGGTTGTCAAGAACTCACTCCCTATCACCAACTCGGTTAACTTGATTAGCTGAAAGATGATACCTGGCATTTTTTCAATTGAATTTATGTTAGATAAGTGATTTCTGAAAGACTTGGAAGCACCTCCAACTCTGGACACTCACTTATCTTGAACTTCTCCAGTGATTTCAAATGCTTTAAACTTTCTATCTTCTCCAATTTGTTGCACTTTTGCAATTCAAATGTTTTTAGAGATGTGAATTCTGCAAGACTTGGAAGCCCATCTAACTCTATTGTCAGCTCCCACAATGATCTCAACTCTTGTAGACCAGCTATTTTCTTCACCTTGTTGCTACCTTCCAATCTGAGAATTTCTGAAGACACTAATTCTGCAAAACATGGAACCCCGTCTAACTCTTCACAGTTCACTATCTGCAGTTTCTGGAGGTTTTTAAGGCCACACGCACCTGTAATGTCCTTCAGGGCATTACAGTAAAAAATATTTATGATCTTCAACGTTGCTGGCAGGGTTTCCAAGTCGTTTAGATCCTTATTGAAGGAGAAGAGTCTCAAGAAAGGGACAACTATCTCCACTAATAGAAATCTTAGACTTCCGTGCCCTGTAGATTTATCTTCTTGAGCATGCACCCTAACCCAAAACTCAACTCCCTGATTGGGGTGTAGTATATCTGCAAATTTTGAAGATGGATAAATGATTTTGGTAAACACTTCACTCTTGACTGCCTTATATATAAACCTCTTAAACAATTAAGATGCTCGAGAGATTCCGATAAAGCTACCAACTTCTTACACCCTTGGATTCTAAGTGTAGTTAAAGAGGGCAAATTTCCAAGAGAACTTGGCAGGCTGTCAAGAACTCACTCCCTATCACCAACTCAGTTAACTTGGTTAGCTGAAAGATGTTACCTGGCCGTTCCTTCAAGCTGGTTCCTCTTAAATAGTGTTTTGTTAATTATGGGAGGCACAACAATTTCCTGCACTCATTAAGACTCAAATACCTGTGCTTTGTCATGTTTTCCAGAATATGTAACTGCGACTTGATGATGAGCTGAAAGCAGCCGTCTAAATTAAGATATTCCAGGAGTGTCAGATTCTTAAAAGAATCTGGTAACATCTTCAACACGGTGCAACCATTCAAATTCAGGTATTGCAGATTTATCAAATTACCGAAATTACTCGGAAGGGATGACAGATTTCTAAACCCTTGTATCTCCAGGTGCTCCAGCAATTGGAGATGACAAAATTCTTGTGGGAGGGTGCTCAATGTATCCCAGGAAGAGGGTCCCTATCAATATTTTTTTCAAATTCTTGAGATGTCCTATTGACCTTGGAAATTCTCACAAGCTGTTGCATCTCTGAATAACCAACTCTCTTAGCTGCAAAGGAGCCTGCAGCCAGTTTTTAATACAGTTAACATAGAATAAATCAAAAGATATTTAAAGAACCATAAAGCAAAGATACTTACATCCACATCACGTTCCCACAAACCTTCTAAGCTCCAATTCTTAATTTTTTCAATGAAAGCCATGATGGAAGGTTTTTGTGCTCAAATTCATGAAACTAAAGCCAGACCAGTTCTCTTGATATTTTGTTATGTTCTTGATTAATAAAATCTCCATTACCAACAAAAATCTTCAATCCAAGGGAGCAAAGCGTGAGCTCATGATCTCCTAGGCTTGTGTGTATTATAATATTCCCTTGCCGCAGGTAACAACTGTCACCAATTGCATTTGCCAATCCTCAGATTCGTATTGCTTCCTGCATGGTCAAAGTAAAAATAAGAAACATTTCAAGGCTATCCTCAGATTTGTATTGCTTCCTGCATGGTCAAAGTAAAAATAAGAAACATTTCAAGGCAATCCTCAGATTTGTATTGCATCCTGCATGGTCAAAGTAAAAATAAGAAACATTTCAAGGCAACACAGGGCAGCCTCTGTTTGGTAATAAATCACACCCAGATCAAAGGTGGGCCGGTCCTAAAAGGGTTATTATTTCAGTGATAGAGCATCCTGGCAGCAAATGGAAGGTCCTAGGTTTGAATCCTAGCTGGTCCATGAAAATCTCAACCTGATATCAGAGACCAAGAATTCTATAGAATGGCTTAAAGGGGGTGTTTGGAAATAAGTCATAACCGAACCAAAGATGGGCTGGTCCTAAAAGGGTCAGTAGCTCAGTGGTAGAGCACTCCAGCAGCAATAAATGTGCTGGATTTGAGTCCTAGCTGATCCATAAAAAGCTCAACAGACTCAAGGAGGAGCTGGTTTCTATGTCATAATCAATAAAGCCATGAAAGAATGCACTGACTTTACCTGTCAAGAGTGAATCTAGATAGACTGCTATGAAGACCAAAGTCGATAGGGTGACTGTCAGTTTGCAACTTTCCTTCCCAAATCTCTCAAGTGATCATGCATTCTTATGTCACCATCATTCTCCACCTAAACAAGACACTTATTGGAAAGCCTTTCCCAACTGTGCAGAGCGCTCAACCCTAATCCCTCCAATAATGCAATGGCCACACTTTTCCTCCAACCAATGAAGAAACATGCTGTATCCGAGAACATCATTTTCTCTTCATCGTCAAGGGCATCATCGCTGAATTTGAGCCTCAATTTGATGTCGTCCGGCAATATTCTAGACAATTTATCTAATAGAGATTGCCGATAAACTTTGCAAGATCTACCATATAGCTTTGCCCCTAAGACCTTGAGTGACAAAGGCAGACTCAAATCCTGAAAGTGGAGAGGGTTGTAAGAATGCGTGCCAACAAAAGAGCTGCTTGGCATGAGTGGCATCAAGAGGTCTCATTTCATAAATGGCAGAGATGCCCCGCGCTTTAAGAACGTCCAATTCACATGTGGTAACAACAATCAAACTTCCATGTCCAAGCCTCTCTCTTGCTGGCAAGAAAGCATTGAGTTGGTCTGTATGATCCACATCATCTAAAATGATAAGCACAAATACAGATCTCAAATGGCTTTCAAAAATCTCTCTGCCTAATTGTCAAAGGATACACCTTTGACATCAACGTCCTCCAGAAGTCTTTTATGTTTCTTGACCAGCAGCCCTTCCCCTGCAACATCTCGAAGATCAAAAAGCAAACTTGACCTATCCATGTCCAAGTGTCTGTTGTTAAAGATTTTCTTTATAAGTAAGGTTTTGCCTGAGCCACCCATGCCCCATATTCCTACAATTTGTATCGAACCACTGGACCGAAGTGCAACTGTGTCAAAGTTTTGCACAGCTTCATCTACACCCACCAGATGCTTGGCAACCTCTAATGTCACCTTCTTCATTTCTTTCATTACATGATTAACCACATATTTTACCACCCTCTGCTCTTCACTGAACACGAGAAACATTAGTCAATAAATCAAACAAATTAAGAATAAAATGAACTGAAATGCATGCTAAAGATAAAGCGCCAGGCATGCTTTCAATTTGACTGTCACCAATACTCGTCAAGCAATTTTTCTAGTGATTTTTTTTTCCTTTTAACTGTTTCTATTCATAGAACACGGATAATTGTGGTGCTTGTTTTAACCACAAATCCCCATACTGTCAAACACCACAGGGATTGTGCATAATGCTTTACAGGCTAAGGCTGATGCTCTTCTAGAAATTGAGGTGAACAAAAATAGGGAAAGCAGATAAAGTACAGAAGTGCTTGAACAAAAAAAGGCTAATGGTAATGGTAGGATGCAGAGAAAAGTGCAGGTAAGGAATGCAGAAGAATAAAGTACTGTCTATTTGTTAATGGATGAGCTGAAGAGATTCTATAATGAATAAAAGCACAGCACTTACTCAAGGTTTAGCAAGAAATAGCTATAAATTGAGGCAAACAATGTGTTCGATATTTGCCCACAATGATTTATAAATACATCATAGGGCATGCGTTTGGTTCCAGATGAGGATGCAATAAAAGTAGAAGCAAATGGTACTATTGTATCAAAAGTAGATGTGAGTGGTGTGATTCTTAGGACATGTATAGAATACACTTGTTGTCCAGATGCAGCAGGAGCAGGTAGGCAGCTCTTAGGCCATCAAAAGCATTTTGTAGGTCATACTTGGGTTGTCCAGCAATATTGGCAGAGGCTGCCATTAGATACAAATTGAAACAAAGAAGAATGTTAATAAAAATGACATGATGCTTGAAATACTTCACAGGCTAAGGCTGATGCTTTTCTGGAAATTGAGGTGGACAGAAACGGGGAAAGCAGACAAAGTGTAGAAATGCTTGAATGAAAAAAAGGCTAATGGTAATGGTTTGATGCAGAGAAGACATAGTTGAATTACATATTAATATAGAAGAAAGTAGCGAGCAAAGTGCATAGTAAAGAATGAATGCATAATATTTGTGCAGGAAAAGTGCAGGTAAGGAATGCAGATGAATAAAGTACCGTTTATTTGTTAATGGATAAGCTGAAGAGATAATATAATGAACAGTTCATAAAGCACTGCACTTACTTAAGGTTAGCAGGAAATAGCAAGATAAGTGCAGTATTAAGCACTGCTAGAACACCAATAATTCATCAATTTTTCCTAAAAATTACGTTGATAAAACATCACAATATTTGTGTCTCTTTCACCAACTTGTTCTTTTATTCGTTTGGGGCAAGGTATCATTTTTCATTGGAGATGATTCTCTTTTACTTGGGTTTCCTTAGGTTCCTACCCTCATCTCTCTGTTTTTCTCTGGTTTGACAATCAAAACAGTTTTATCTGACAAACCAAAATGAAAGAAAGACTTAACTGAACACCGATACATATAACAAACAGAGGGACAAGAAAACCCCCAAAAAAACTTAGGAAGAATTGATTATCTAAATGCAAGTGGAAGATTATTTCGTACGTACTCCTGATTATTAATGATGTCGCCAGTTAAAAAGGAGGCTTCATGGAGTGCCCATTTCCAGTGTTGAAGCTGTTCTGAACTGTATCTTCTCTTCTTTTCATGCTCCTCACTGAAGTGGAGCACCATTGAAGAAAAAGGGGTATAAACTAAGAGTAAAAAGAGATATGCTAGATGAGATGTGAAAAGATAAATAGGGAGGCAGGTTTCACATGACTCACAATATTGCTGAACATGTAGACCAGCATACAAGCACAACAGAACAAATATAACTCTAACTCTAATTTATATGACGAACAAAAAGGAGGGAAAATAATAATAATAAATGAGATTATTTGATGAGGTAAATTCCGAAGAAAGAGTATTTGAGGTGTACCTGCTCTTCATTTCAGAGTTAGAGAAGGCAGCTGTATACATTCCTTTTCCCTGAATCGCCCATCTTAAAGTAGACGGCTCAACATGATAGAAAACAGGGATAATTTTGGTGCCGGTTTCTACCATAAATTTTAGCTCGGCCAAACACCAGGGGGGTTGTGCATAATGCTCAGAAAAAATGGCTATATGAAGTGATGCACTACGCATCGCTTCTTCTAAAGCTCTAGGAAAGAAATCCCCAAGCTTCAGCTCATTTTTGTCCAAAAAGACTCTCAGTCCGGTAGCATTTAAGGAATTGCAGATACTGTTGGCCACCCTGTGTTTAACATCTCCTCCATGATGGTTTACGAACACACCGTAGAGCAGGGGTTTCGTTCCGGATGAGTATGCAGCACAAGTAAAAGCAGGAGTAGGTGGGGCGATTCTTAGGCCATCAAAAGCGTTTCCAGAGCCATTCTTGGGTTGTCTAGCAGTGTTAGAGGAGGCTGCCATTAGGTACAAATCCGAACAAAGGAGAACACTGATAAAAGCAGCTTGGTATTCGAAATGCTACACAGGCAAAGACAGAAACAGGTAAAACAGATAAAGCTAGGTTAATGCAGATATGCCTGAGAGACAAAAGACCAATGGTAATGCAGAGCAGTCAGATTGAAGTGCATACCAATAAAGAAGAAGCTTGTAGATAAACGCCAGGTGTGCAAAGACATCATTTTTGTTCTTTCGGCGTCTTCGCCCACTACCTAAACCATGTGAAAGGTCGTGTACAGCTGTGAAAAACAAGAGAGCGAAAAGCATGTGGGGTCCACTATGACCTAGTAAAAGACAAAATGCACATGAAAGAGTAGCTAAGAATCACACACCAAATATCTTCTTTAATTAATTTCAAAACGAAACTTTATCTTTGTTCATAACCAAACTATCTTGTAAGAGAATAAAAATAGAATACCTAATTTGGTGAGGAATCTTTATTTTTGTTTATGATGAAATTTTAGTGTTCAAATCTATATATTAATCAATTTTAAAAAAATTCAAAAAAAAAAATATTTAATAAATATTTTTTATCATATTTCATCATTCAATATTTATATGTTTCTTCATTTTAATGATGGTTCACAAAGTGTCACATGAAATGTTGATTAAAAAGTTCACATAGTTTTTTCAAGAAGTTCTTTAATTAATTTAAATTATTATTAGATTTTATTAGTTAATTACTTTGTTTCAATCTTTTATTTGTGTAGATTAGGTTTTTTTATTATATTCCAAAAATTGTGAGCATGGCTCTATTGTATAAGTAGATCGATACTCATAATCTAGTCATCCTAATTTAAATTGTATGTTTCCTACTTTTTTATCGATTCTTTACCGTTATCTGTTATCTTATGTGTTAAAATATGTCAAAGTGAACATTTTGATTCTTGTATTTTAAAGATAGTTCTAGAGGTCATTGTAACTCATCAAATTATTAGATGTGTCTCTTCTCATAATATCAAAGTGTTTATCATAAAACTTGCACTACCATGAACAACATCTTAGGCACTTCTATATTTTCTTGGCATGTATTTACATTGTTCATAGGCAAAGGTGGTTACTTGTTATCAAGGAATCTCTGAGTATTTCCTCTACACACAAAAAATTCTCAAAGTACCTATAGATACTTAAAATTCACCTCATCTAAAATAATTAATTAGTTTCATTCATTCATCTCACTAATCCACATCGCTAATTATTAAATTAGATAAAATTAAATTGATCTCTATTTAATTATTATATTAAAATAAATTAATCCATTGTCATCCCATTATTAAATTAAATTTGAAGAGGTGAGAAAAGATTGAAGGCAAACAAAGAAAGATAAAAGCAATACAAAGCACAATACCTTCACCTAGAATTTATGCTTCTCTCCTTGAATTTGATTTGCTCTTTGATTTTGATATGTGGATTGATCAATGTTCTAACATAACCTTGAGATGATAATGATAAGTTTGATTCAAAAGAGATTTTGATAGCATGTAGATATGATAATAGATTTTAGATATGAAAATGAAGGATGAGAGCCTGTAAATATAGAGTCTTGAAGAGGAAAATCAATGGCTAGAAATGATTGATGATGGATGGCTAAGATTGAAGGAGGATTAGGGTCTAGATCAAGGATGTAATCATGTGACAAGTGTCACATGATGGATAGGATCTAGGTTTATGATAGGAATAAGGATAAAAATCCTTATGGCAATGGCTACGATTAAGAGGTTAAATGAGATGAATGGATAAGATGAAAAGTTAGTTTGACTTTTAGATATTAGGTGTCTAGGTTAAATGAATCTAGACAAAGAGTTACTTAGACATGTGAAAATGGCATTTGTCACATAAGGACAAATTCACATTATGATCCATGTAGATAAGATGAAGTGTTAGGATTAGATGGACAAGGATAGAGGGTAAAGGGGAATTAATTAAAAAAATACAGTATTTATTTAATTAATGGGATCATGATGAAGGGATAATAATTAAATAAATAGTAAATGTTTATTTAATTAAGGGATTTAGGATAAAGATGGGAAAGGATGGAAATAATTAAATAAATAAAAATAGGCTAAAAATAGGCTCAAATTAGGTGTGGTTGGGTAAGGTCGGATTTTAGGTGTCTAAAAAATTAATTAAATTTACTCGGGCACCCACTTAAAAATAAAATAAATTTATTCCCCCTAAATTCAAATAAATAGGTTGACATTAGCCATCCATAATAATTAATTTAATTATACAAGGGTCCCTTGCACATGATGTAATGCATCAAGTGTATCTCTTCCATCCATCCACCATTTACTCTCAATTATGCACATCCTCATGCAAACACCCATAAATGTAACTCTCAATCATTGATCCCTCATCTTTCTTACATCATACACATCCAAGGGATCCATTATCAATATTAATAAGCAATATCCACAAGCATCTCCTCCTACATTGATCCTACATCCCTATCTCATTCCTTCTACTTCATATTTTTATGCAACAAATATATAATTTGGAAAGGTGTATGTTATTCAAATACAAAAGAATTCAAAAGAAACTACATCACTCGTATCTATGAGAAAATCAACTCAACAAAGGAGATCTCTTTCTTAGTAAGTGAAGGTAAGAATTTGACTTGGTCTTCCTTATGCTCAATCTGAAGGTGCTTTTATTGATTTAGAATAAGGGTTTAATATGACTTTAATCTCTTTCATTATTTTCTAGATCTAGCATCATATATTTTGGCACACCTAAGAGGACCCAATGGTCCTTGATGAATTTTAATTTTGTAGGATTCTTTAAGCTTGATATTGTAGGTTTTCCCTTCTCAATTTCAGAGAGATCTTATCAAGAAATTTTACTGGATGCATTCTAGAGATAAATAGACTTCATGGTTAGATCTAGAAGGCCCAAAAACTTATAAATCAACATAAAAATTTTAAGGTTTGGCACCAAAAAAGACTTGAGCATTTCTAGAGTTTGATGGAGTTTTTAATTTTTAGATTCTATATGATTTTTATGGTTATGTACATGTTGTATCATTACCATTGTTGCATAGGTCTAGTGTTAGTAGCATTTATAGAAAATATGATTTCCTCTACATCATCAAGTTTTACTTGACATTCTTTGATATAATAGATAGATCAAGCTTTGTCAAATTACAAGGACAAAAAAGATGTATTTTTTTCTGATTTTAGAATACTGATATAATTTTGATGATGGATGATGAAATATGATTGAAAACGTAGATAAAAAAGACTTGACACAATCTAATCCACAAACATTTATCAATTCTAAAATACTTTAATACTTTATTTGCACACGCCCAGCAAAAGGGTACACACAGTTTCTGAAAGTCAGAGTTGATACTTGAGGAAGAGGCCGACTTCTTGGAACTTATTTTCCACCCCAAATCCATACGGCTGTTCATTTCTGGGGTGAAATGGTTCTTCCAATCACCCACTTCACCTCTGCGAAAAAAATATCGATTGCTTAACTGGGCATTTCTGCAATCCACTTTGCCATTTGTGTTAACATCTAGAGTGGAAAGAGACTGAAAGCTGCATTGACTGTCTATGCAGCGGATGTCTTCCTCTGTCAAAGAAGTTTTCCCCAAGAAATCAGAAATCTTTTTGATGTGGGACAAAGAATTTGCCTTCATATCTTCATAAGTCAAAAACAAGATGTTACTTTGATTCCTACTGGCATTCCAAAAGCTCAAGACATGATCAACATAAGGACCAAAGAGACTGACACCATTACAGAAGGATTCAAAGAACACCTCCTTGGAAACTAGAAATGTCGTTTCACCATTGAGAACACTTTGTACTGCAGGCAAGAACTTCCAGTGAGAAACGAATGTGTCCTTGGAATTTCGAACGATATAAATCATTCGGCAACCCAAAGACGTGATTTGAGGTGGAAGAGCAGAGTAAGGAAGATGGGTATCGAACAACCTTGGCGAGGGCATTTCTGCAATCACAGTGGAGGCATTACAGATTTCTCCTGATTTGTAGATTACTTCTATGTTGCGAATCAAGTCATGGACGCTCCTTGTCTTCAAAACATGGCCCTTGCTTTTGCTCATAAGGCTGGCAATGATAGGTTTGACCCAGGTGGTTCCCGTCTTCCTTCCAGAGCACACAAACACATCGTCCTCCCTTGCTTTGAACTCTGAGTACATTTCCATCACTCCTTCAAGAACTTTGGGGTCGTAGAAGAAACCTTCATGTTCAACAAGTTCAATTCCATAGGGGCTTTCTCTTCTTCCACCAAATGGACTGAACGCTGCAGACATGTTTAAACAGAGGGCCGGAATGTATGAAGTGATAAGGGGCAGGTTTAGAGTGCTAATGATAACAATCGCTTAATATAAACATAAGCATCAGGCTCTGAATATAATAAATTATAATGGAGGACATTTTCAATGATTTCTTGGCTTGTAAAATACACCCCCTTGCGCATGCTAACCATTATTCGCTCACAAATAGTTTTAATATCAAAACTCCTTCGTGAAAGGAAACTTTAATTTCTTAATAGTCCCAAGCCCTAAAGTCAACGCAAAAAGTTTAGATATTATCCCTACAAAACGCAAGTCAACGCGTATTTGGACAGAGAGGGATAGCGGGGCAACAGTTATTAATGTGTATTGAAATATTTGGCACTTAATTATATATTTAAAAATATTGCTTGGCACCGCATTTCGTGCAGTTATTAATAGGTTTTTGGCATTAAAGTATATAGGTATTTAAAAAAATTAAAAAATTAAAATAATTTTTAAGTAAATTTAAAGTAAAATAAAATATCTTTTAAATAATTTTAAATTAAAATATAATAATTGTAAATTAAATAATAAAAAATAAATTAATTAATTGTTAACATATATGATATATTTATTATTATACTTATTATTATTTTATAATTATTATTATATTAAATTATATTATTATATTAAAATAAAATATATTTTTTAATAATTTTAAATTAAAATATAAAAATTTAAATTAAATAAATAAAAAAATAAACTAATTAATATATGATATATTTATTATTATACTTATTATTATTATTTTATAATTATTATTATATTAAATTATATTATTATAGTATTAGTATTATAATAGAATTATTATATTTTATTATATTATATTTATTATTACATAGGTTTATAGTGTAATTAAATTTGTATAATTATTTTATAATTATTATTACATTACATTATATTGTATTTATTGTATTATTATATATTTATTATTATGTAAATAAATTTATATTATTATTTTATAACTAATATTATATATAAGAGGTCAAATTCAAATAAATATTGTTTAGAATTGGTCATTGCAAAAATTTAATCAGTCATAACAAAAAGTTTCAAAAAAGGGACTTTATGTCTTCATCATTCCCTTGACCTTTGCTTCCCCACCATTGTTCTCCAGTCCTTTGTGTGCCTCTCCATCTCCCCCTATCCACTGGTTGCAGTTAGAAGCACCAGAAATATCCCTGGCTCAATTGCTATGTGGGCAAAAATTATATCCTTTAGAAGAGAAATGAAACCCATCACCTTTGATCATCCTTGCCACCTCATCATCGTGTCCACTCTAGATGAGGAAGGGAACCCACAGGCCATTGTAATGGAGGTCCAACATTGGCCATATGCCACCCACGAGTCTAAGACCCCATCCCACTACCGCCATCTCTAGATAGTGCTCCATTCCGTCATGCTAGTGAGCCTTAACCAATCAAAGCATCAATCACCTCACTGATTTCGTTCTCTCTCATGCCTAAAGCAACCAATCCATGAAACTGGAGGCTAGGTCTAAGTTAACTCAGTAATGATAAGAGGAGATGAGGACCTTCATTCCCGATATCCTCTTCACCGTCTCTAGAATCTCCACATCGCTCACATTGAAAAATTTTCGTAGGATATATTATATTACATGTATCATTGAAAAAATGATCATAGCTCTAATGGTTAGATCAAATACTTTTTCAAAAACATTAGAATTCAAATCAAGGGTATGAGATTAACTTGCAACCTAAAAGGTGACTTAATCTACCATGGATCTGAATTCTTTGGGGGGTCTTAGAGATTGGATTTTGATGTGATGCAATGATGTAATTAGCTAAACTATACAAATTCAACATTTTGATATGAATTATGACAAATTGAAAAACACATACAAATTTAAATTCCAAAAAGGAAGAAGGTGGACATTGATGCACCTGGTGTTTAAAGCTGAGCTAATTTTGGGTGGTCTAGGGCATAAGGACGCCCTAGACTAAGGACTTGGATATGAAAACTTCTTTCACAATCCTAAGGTCCCTAATCTATAACTTCTTCCTTTCAAGTTTGGTTGTCAAATCTTCATCTATTGTTGAGATAATGTATATTTTGTATATTGTCAACTTGTAGGGCTAATGATGCATGAATGAAAAAATTGTCTTCAATCTTCCTCCAATTTTCTTTAGATTTATAACCTACAAAAATAAAAGGATGGGAAGGTTTGTGTCATATGGAGGCTTGCCTCAATCAAACCCTGTGTTGGTATTTTTACCTACACAATGGAAAAGTTGATGATAAAAATGAGTGTATCCTTTTGAGGGATAGAGGCTAAATGATAATGAGTAATGAATTGAAAACTTGCTACAACTCACCACTTAGATCTAATCTCCTTGATGGACTAAAGTCATGCTCATCACCTTCAAGGATTGATTGCCACTTGACTTGATTTGATTTGAAGACCTACAAGCATTAGCACTTAAAAAAAAAAAAAGCAAAAACATTAACAAAATCACATAAAATTTGACATGATGCTTGAATGATGAAATTTTGCAATAAATTTTCTAATTTTTTGCTCTTCACTGCTCTTGAATTGGTTCCTAGGACCTTCACTTGCTCAAATTGGTGCAAATACTTTGTATTTATATACAATTTTTCTAATTTCCCAAAAAAAAAATCTTGATAGCCAACAATTAGAATTTTAATTTCAAATAATAAATTACCAACACCAACATATTTAAATTTGGGGCCTGTTTAGGGTCAAAACATCACAACAACATTAAACAAAATATTAATATTCCATTTCTCCTGAAAAAGGAAGACATCACATGGTAATTTAACTCCCAAGGTCCTAGTAATTGGTTCTCAATTATGTTGATATCGCTCAATGGTCAATATAACTATAATGTGCAAGGGGCCTTTCCCAGTAACAAGAAACAAAACTACATGAAATCAACTAATCTATGTTTGGGGGGGTTTAAATAAAGATAAAAAGATAGATCAGAGTCTTAAAATAGAAGAACATGAATGAAAGTTCTTAATATCTAGACATGCATATCAATAATGAGTGTTTATTCACCTAACCGCAACCACAACAAGACGCAATCCATAGAATAAACTATACTATTGCATACATCCATAGTGCTAATTCAATACCATCACCATTCACTAAACTTTACTTCAAAACAAATCATTCACTCATCATTAAACATAGATCAAATAGACATAACAGTAACTTCATTCATAGATAACCCAATGAGATAATCTTGAATCCAGTTTCCTCTATTGATTCTCATCAAATAGAAAACATTTAGGCACAACACATCACTGGCATACGGATTGATCATGCATCATTAACCTTATCAAAATAGGTCCAAGCTTACAAACATACAAATGTATAAAACTGTAACATGTAACCAAGTTCAACCGAACTTTTAAAGTATCTCTGCTAACAAACATAAAATCCTAGAATTAATCACTATTTCTATCATCAGGTGGCTTATCTTTCTTCAATTAGCTGACCTTTACAAAATAGAGCCTCTAGATACATATAGACGAAGCATGCATGAATTTCTCTCAACTTGGAATTCAAATCCACAAATTAAGGAACCAAAACTGTCGATGGAACTGGATTGTTGAACTCTTGTTCTAAGGCTGATTGCTTTGTTACACATAATTTTAATGCCCAAAGAAGAAGGTGGAACTGATCAACAAGACTGGAGTCAATTTCATGTCAAAACTCAACAAAGGAGGAGAGAAGAAGATGTTGTGTCAAGTGAAGAAAGTGTTCAACCATTAGCTCACCCCTACGTTGCGTGCTCAAGGATGTACTCATCATAATTAGAGAACACTTGTTGAAGGATATCTGAATTAGGCTCATCCAACCAATCATCCTCAAATTTAATCCTTTTAAATTTTGTTGAAACCAATTTTTGTACCTCCTTCAATTTGATCACTTCTCTTCTAGCAGCCTTTGCTTCTTCCCTGATGTCCATAAATCTATCCAATAACAAATCCTCTCCATCATCTCCTTTTTGCATCACCTCTTCAAATCTACTCCTCCATTTCTCCCTCATCTTATCCAAAGAAATACCATCCTTGATTGAGGTATCTAGATTGACTAAAATAGCCACAATTGTCTCTAATTCATCAATCTGTTGATTCAAATCTTTGCTCACCTCTTGAATCTCATTTTTATGCTCATGAATAGACTTGGATTTGTATCCTATTATACTCACAGTTTTCTCAACAAAATCTGCATTATCATCCTCAAGAATTGATTGCTCCGGCAGAGTTGACTTAGGTACCTTGCTAATATCCTTAAGCTTTTTAATATACTCTTTATATTCTTCATCCTGCTTGTCTAAACCTTTAGCATGCTAGTTCAAATCCCCTTCCAACTCAAGTGTTGTTTCATGAACCTTGAAACTATCAATTAACACTTCATCAACTTCTTGATTAAGCTTATCAATTCATCTTTCCAGCATTCCCACCTTACTCTTCATATGTACCAAGTCATCAACTTCCTTCTTTGTCAATAAGATTGGTGATTCGGGGGCTGCAACTTGTTCAGAAATTGGATTTGAAACATCTTTTAAAAACTTATGCAATTGATCCAATTGAGCCTTAAGCTCATCCTTCTTTTGCTTGTCTTTGATCATCTGGGACTTGGTAGAGGTAGCTACAATATCAATCAAGTTCATTTATTGGTTTCTTGTAGGTCTTCCCAAATTCACCGTACCTAATTGATAATCAGTCATTAGCATATCATCCCAGTTCTTATCCACCATTGGTATTGCACATTCATCAATGATTTCTCCTGTGTCTGTAAGTTTGGTGGAGTGGAGAGCCCTGACCTTCTTTTTGGGACTCTCCTTCTCAATCTCTTCCATCATCTCCTCCCAATTGAGAGGTTGTGGTTGAACTATTTTCTTCCTTTCCAAGTCAAGCTTCAACCATGTAGGAGCAATAGGAGTAGTATTTACTTGGGCTGAAGAAGAAGTAGCAGTAGTTGAAGATAGAGGTTGCAATATTGTATTTTCAGGCTGAGAGTTAACCTCTTGCACATTTTACTGCTCTTTCTATGCCTCTTCTTGTGCAAGCTTCTCGACCTCTTCCTTATCCTTTTGTTCTTGCAATTTCTTTGCTTCCAACTCCTTCTTCAGGTGTTCCAATTCCAACCTCCTTTCCTCTAACATCTGGTCTCGTTGCCTTTTTAGCTCCTCAACAAAGTCCCATGCCTCTTTGGACTTCTTTTCATGTAAAGCAAGCTCTGCAGCCTCCTTCTCTCTTTCCAAGCATTCTTGTTCTTCCTTCTTCTTATGAGCCTCCTCCATGGCTTTAAACTTAGCCTCAAGGGCTTCCTTTTCCCATCTTTGAGCAACCTTCTCTTCCTCAAGATCATGATTTTTTTGCTGCAAAATCAATTTGTCCCTTTCTTCCTTCATCTTGAGCTCCTACTCCTTTTATTGTTGTTGCTAAGCCAATTCAATAGCCTTAACTTTATCTTCCAGTTCCTTTTGTTTCAATGCATCAGATTGTGCCTTACCATCAATCTCTTGTTGTCTTGCTAGTGCCTCAACTTGAGCCTTGGCATTTGCTTCCTTCTTGGCATCCTCAAACAATTTTCATTGGTCCTCTATTGTCAATACATGCTTTGTCCTCGCATCATTAATTACATCAAGGGATGTTACTACATGGGCCTCTTTATCAGTTGGAGTATTCTCAAATTAGTAGCAATATTATGTATTTCAATTCCAAACTCCATTTCTCTTAAGACCTCAACCTCCCTGTGGAGAGCTCCCTTTGGTGATTCCGGACTTGGTTGTTCTGTAACAATAGGTTGAGTGGATGCCTCTTTTGCAGCAGATGTTGAAGTACCAACCTCTGCAATGGCCTCTCCTTCTTGGATCTCAAGAGGATCTTGGGCAACAACCTCCTCCCCTGAATTAGGAGGAAGAAATTCTAAAGGCTCCTTTGGAGGCATTCTTCTCTTTGTCCTTTTATATTGGGTAGTCCCAACAACCTTCCTCTTCTTGGATCCTTGAGCTTCTGGCTGCTTAACGCTCAAGATGACCCATTGAATGCTCCTATCTAACACTAGCCTTGCAATCTACTTTATATCAATTGACTTTGCAACATTCCAATCCACTGGGTCTAGATCCTTAGTGCATATATTCTTTGCATCATACTGGGGATCTAAGGTTATCCCATCATCTGATAATGTCTTAAGGATATCCTCTTTTATCTCATACTCTACCATGAGTGGGACATGTAGTATTTCATAATTTTTCCTCCTATGATCATATTCATCCTGAAGATCCATCCAAAAATCCTCCAATAGATTAAAATGCTTATCAAAAACACTGGGGAGCAAGGCCTACATTTTGTGTTCAGGATCAAAATGCATCCTGGAAGTGTATAAGCCCAATTTTAGATACATCAATTCTTCACAAAATGCCTTAGCTACCACAATGTGTGGACAACTATACTCACCCAATTTCATAGGAAACTTATGACAACCAGTCTTATGCTTGGTGCCAAATTTAAAGTTAACCCTTAAAGCTTGGTATATGAATTCCATCAATATAATTTTGTTGCTACAACACCTAGGCAATAGGTGGGGGTGGCCATCAAAACCAAACAACCTAAAATAGGTAAATTTGGGGTATTGGATATACCAATGTCCCCATTCCACAATAAAAGCCATGGCCTCCCTACTTAATCTATAACCAACATCTCCTGTTAACCGATTAATGATAACATATAAAAATGCATCATTAACCCTCTTGTAATGTGACTCTGAGGTTTGTAAAGTAAGCTGGTCATAATGGTTCCATACTTTATTTTTCCCTTGGGCCTCTCCCATTATGCCCATCGCATTCAATCCAAGGAAAATTCCCATTCTGGCAGCTGCATAGACCACATAAGAGGTCATAAAGAAACTCTTGGTTTCTCTCACTCTCAGCATTTGATTATGAATGCTCTCCAACACCACCATAGGACAATCAAACTGTTATTTTCCATCCAAGATAGCTTGGATGAATGGGAACATCCATTCTTTAAATTGGGAGGCATCTCTCTTCCCAAACACCTAGAGAGCATCATGATTATGTCCCCAATCTCTTTGTTGAAGTCTTCCCTTTTAGGCTGATCAGGAAGCTTAGTGGGAGACTTCTTCTCTACTCTCATCCAATGCTTATTCATATGATTTATGTTGGCTTCCTTCTTATCACTATATAGCTTCAATGCTTCTACTTCATTTAACTATCTCAGATCTTGTGGAGGAGGTACATCAAACATGAATTTGATCATTTGTGGCATTATATCAATGATAACATTTCCCTTCACATTCACACACTGTCTGGTAGGAGGATTATAAGCTCCAGCTACTACAAGAATCAACTCCAGACACTGGACAAAAAAAGGAAAAAGTGCAACATGTGCCAAACTGGACTGAGCAATCCTTTGTGCCCTTGGTGTAACATCTTCATTAAAGGTTTCATCAACCAGTTCCTCATAATTGAAGGGGCCTAAGTTGGTGTCAGTAATATCAGCCCAATCAGAATCAACCTTACTTGTTGTGAGAATAGCTTCCATGTGATTGTACCTCAGAGTGTAAGGGAGTTGTTCTACTTTGACCTTCTTCGGCTTGGCTCCTTGCTTTAAAGTTTTTGTCAGTTGGCTCCTTTGAGAAGCCCCTTCAGATGCACCTGACATCCTCCTCACTCTGTAATAAACTCATGTATTAGATGAAAAAAATCATGTAACACCATCCTCTATTTCCTTAGGACAATTCTCATACTCAGCCAAATTTCACTTTTATCAGAGGCGAAGTTACAAAAGAATCAAGAATGTAAAAAAATTTCAACATATAGCAAGATCAGAACTGGAACTAGACTGGAACCAAGACTAGAAAAGAAATCAAACTAGAAACTAATCACTATTTTCAAGTTCTACCTCCACTCTGGTTCTGACTCTGGTTAAGAACAATTGTGAAGACTAAAATTATCAATAAGCAGAAGTGGGATCTTTTTAGGAATGAACTTCAATGGAAAACATCATCAGGACGAGTTCAGTCCCGAGTCCGCTTCCGCTAGTTTTACCAACAAAACATAGCACCATCCTGAAGTCATGGTCATATGAATTAAAAGATCATGGTCACATTGCTATTGAAGAAAAACCAAAATAGAGGGGCTTAACCTCACACCTTAACCGTACGAAGACCAATTTAAGCCTAGTGGAAAAACATTTTGTAAAGGTTGGCAAACAAACCCTAGTTTGCTCAACACGTCGACTCAGAAAATTAGGGCATCACACACCCCACGTGGAAATCACAAAACCGACATAAAAATGAAACTAGAGGGGTTTCCAACAAACATTAAAACGTTTAAGTACGAAAAACCCCAATAAGCGAAAACTCTAGTGAAGAACTAGGGAACAACAAAACACACCTGTCACGAAAGCGACAACGAGCAAAAGCAACAAACAGAAAGAAAAGAAAACAGAATGAGACAAAGCAAACACACAATGACGAAGACTTGCAAAAGAAAGCTCTACGAATGCATTAAAAAAACACGATGAGGAAGAACACAAGAAAGCAACGACAATGCAAAACGAGAACAAAAGAGAAAAGAAAAGAAATCCTACCTTAAAACGCCCACAAGGAAAGACCAAAAAGTGATAAAGATTCACTCCACAACACGCCTCCACAATCAAATCGCTCCTCTCAAAGTTTGTCTAGCTTTGGTTCATTAAAACACGTTGAATAACCAAGATAATGAGCTAATTAAACATAATTATGATTTTAAAATCAATTCACGCATGTGAGGAGGCTGCAATTAATGCCATTAATGGGGTTGGTCGGAGGCAGAGCAATCAAGGTGAAAAAATAGATAACTCCCATGGACACCAAAGATAAGGTGGGCGCGGATACGAGGCCAAAACAAAAACCGAAACTTTTACAAAGTTCCAAGTACTGATCCAACCCTAGTTCTGCTCCTGGAAAAAAGAACAAAAACTGAGACAAAAACAACAAAAAGGGAAACAAGCAACAACAGGAAGTGGGGTCGGAATAAAAACTGGACCCAACCCAAACACAAATGAAAAGAAACATCATGAGGCAAACGAGCAGAGTCAAAATTGAAATGGGAACAAAATCTAAAAATTTTAGAAAGTTCCAAGTTAGGTTCCAATTCTGGTTCCGCTTCCGGCCGGGAAAAACAAAACACAAGGAAAAACAACAAACAACTCAATGGAGAAATAGACCCGGGAATGCAAAATGAAACAACAAACAAAGAACATAACAAGGAGAAAAAGGGCAGACATGGAACTGGAACCGAATGAAGACTTGGAACTAAGGAAAAGTGTTAAGTCCAGTTTCTATTCTAAGTTCGCTTCTGCCAGAACACAAAAAAAGAGAAAGTCTTAGGAGCGAAAATAACAACTCCTAAGACCCAAACAAAACACCAAAGATAAAACAAAAACAAGGGGGACCCATTTTATTCTAAAAATTAAAATGGGGTGGTTATGCAAGGCATAACAAGGCCAACTTAAGAGGTCTAGGGCATAGGATTCCCTAGACTAGATCCCTCATTTTTTGGGATCCAAAGTGTCAGGGAAAAATCTTAAATTTATATTTTGACTTTCCATATTTTATTTTTTTATAAATGTTAAAATGGGTCATGGAATGCATAATTTAGGAAATTAGGTCCAAGCACATAAAAGGGAGTAAAACCTAGTGTAGAATTGTCAAAGGTGACAATTTATGACACTACATATTGATAAAAGAGAATCTACAACCATACACAATAAAGATATTTCCACATAGCCAAAGGTATAAATAAAGAAAGAAGAAGAAAAAGGCAAGGGAGTTTAAAAAAAAACTACTAACCCCTCCAAACATAATAATCATTAAATAAAGAAAGGAATCAAAGGAACCACAACAAGATTTAAAAAGAAGAAATTAACCCTGGTAATTTGCAAAATCAATTGAACAAGGATCTAAGATTTGTCTAAAGGAAAGGACCACCAATTAGACACATTCCATTTATCAACATTTTTAGAATCCCATATAGCCAAACACTTAGTTCCACCCCATTCCATTCACTTTGAATATGTATTTAATAAACTAAATCAAAATTAGGAACTATAGTGCAAAAAAATGTATACCTTAATAATTTCACATTATGTTTGGGCCCCTTAATTAATTGGAATTAATTAAGCTTCTAATTTAAAAAATTATGCATTCCAAAGCCTTATTATTCTTGTGTTTCGAAAGGGAAACCTGTATTAAACAATTGCCAACAGTAATTAAAACACCTTAGAAATTGTGTCCTAGATTTAGGTCCTAGGACCCATTCTCCCAAGGGGAAATGGGTCCTCCTTAAGTGCCAAGACCCAATTTTTAATATGTTTTTGGCAGCCTTTTAATAATTCAAATTCAAGTTTCAAATGTTGGCTTGTGGAATCTAATTTTCAGAAAATTAGATAAACACCTATAAATACATAGTTATTTTATCAATTCAATTAGAACACAAACAACCCAAGTTTCATAAGAGAAAATATTATTGTCAAGAGCATTACAGAGAAGATTTACCAGTTATCTATAGTAGCAATCAAGATCATATCATCATGTCAAAGTTCATGTGTGTTCATGTCATGTTTTTGAGCTAACATTGTGGTGTAGGTTTCAAGCATTCAAGTAAGCATTTAAGCATCATATCAAGCAATCAATCAAGCCAATTCATGCAAGATCCAAACCTTAGAGAGATGTGTTAGACTTCAGTCCTCTAAGAGTAGCCATCAAGGGTTTGGTGAGTTGTGACATAGCATTGTTCATTCATCAATTCCTTCCATTTATCATCATTTCATTATCAAGGTTTAATTACCAACATGGAATTTGACTAAGGAAAACCCCTATTCACCGAAAAATAAACATTTTTCTTCTCTTTGTATGTAAAAATTTACAGGTGAAGAAGGATTGAAAATTGATCAAAGGAGCAATTTTACAAAGTTGTCAAAGTTGTCATCATTGTTGTCAAGCCACAAAAACTCAGATTCAAAATTTATTTTTGGTTTTTCAAAAGTCAAACCTGGAGAAATCAAAAGCTTAGATTAAGGATTTGAGGATTACAAAATCATATTTTGCACCCCTACACTAAGACCCATTCACCCTAGGGCGAATCAATCCTTCTACAGAGCTTAAAACCCACTTTTAATCATAGGTGCACACCATTTTTCCCTTCTCAAGTCTGCCTACAAATTGTTGTTTCCATTTTTGTTATCATAATATTCTGCATTTCAAGTGTTAGATCATGCAATTGAGTTTGTTAATGAATTTAAATTTATCTCCCAAAGTGAAAATCAATCATTTATGTCATAAGAAAGCATAAGACTTTCCTAAATAGGGTTGACTCACCTTAAGGTTGAAAGTCAATCATATCCTTGGGAGATCTCTTTTTCTAATGAAATTAGGGAAAGTGGGAGTGTGTTTAAACTTTTTGATCATCCACAACATCAGACATCTTCCCCATTTTCTTGAAATTTCATTTTGGTGAACCTGACATTCTTACACTATAAGCTTTCTAAAATTGGAAGTCCTTCAAACCCTAGATCTAGGATTTGCATTAATTTGCATTTCATCTCATTTAGGGTTTTAAAATTACATTAGTTTGCATCTCATTTAGGGTTTCAAAATTGTATTAGTTTGTATTTCATTTAGGGTTTTAAAATTGCATTTTGCATCATTTAAAATCTCAAAAATCCAAAAGTATTGCATACACATTGCATTCATTTTACATAGTAGTTTGCATATTAGTGTCTTTTAGTCATTTAAATTAGAAAATTCAATCAAAATTGTATCTTAAAAGTTGTCATTTTACTTGTTGTCTATCATCAAATTGCATTTGCATTTAATCATCAAATTCTAGAAATCTATAACTGAAAGTATTTGTTTGCAACTTGAAATAGAGACCTTAAACATTAACTCATAAACTCAAACTTTAATTTTTTTGACCCCTGTACAAAGACCCATTCAGCCTAGGATGAATATGTCCTTGTATAGGTCATTATCCAAATTTTTGGGCATAAATTTGTCTTTGTCTACTTTATTCCTTCTTGTTTGCATATCTCAATTTCAGTGTTTGAAATTATAGTTTTTTTTTAATTTTTTTCATTCAAGTCAATTGGTCAAAACAAGTGCATTGTTCAAAAATAAAATTTTCATTCAAAAGACATCATTTTTAGTTTTTTGTATTAAAAAACAGTAAACCCTTATATGTTAGTGAAAAGAAGAAAAATAGGTTGGAGTTAGGTGATGAAATGTAGGGTATCATGGACCTATTCTTCTTTAATTCATTAAGAAATGAGATCCACACAATAAAATGATTATCAACCCTTAGGTGAATCAAATCAAAGTGTGAATCTACAATTTTCCTTTTTGTGCAAGGATAGGGGTCCTGGTCAAACAACATTTTGGGGAGAAAAACTAAAAATAGTAAATCAACAAAAAATTGCAACCTAACACTTGGAATAGCTAGATGAAACTCAAAATAGGTAGAACTAGAAATCAGATCACATATTAGAGAAGGGAAGAATGATGTTTACTAGTCGCCAAAAGTCAGTTTCTAAAGCTGATCTAGGACTCATTTTCCCAAGGGCGAATGGGTTCTAAGTTAGCATTTTTCTGCAACTTTCAGGAGCCTCTACTACATATCTAAATCTTCTAATTTTCCCAAGTTTCATGTTCAAAAAGCTAGAAATAACTTATGTAGATGAGTTTTCGTGAGATGACAACTTCAATTTTTCTCTTCAAAGAATCTTCAAAATTTCTTCCACCTAAATCGGCAAACACAAATAAAGAGGGAAAAATGTTTTGTTTTTGGTGAATGGGGGTTTGCCTTAGTCAAACCTTGTTTTGGTAATCAAACCTTGAAATGAAATAAAACATGAAAGAGGGAATGAAGAATGAACAAAGCAATGTTACCACTCAACAAACCCTTGCATAAACCTTGGAATGTAAATCTGCAACTTGCATGAAATGGATTTAATGGATGTGGATCTTGAACTTTGGATCTTGCTTGAAATAATGCTTTGAATGCTTGAATGGATCATGAAACCTACATCATCATATTAGCTCCAATAACATGCATGATGCAAGAAGACTTTGATGTGCCAATTGGATCTTGATTGCTACAATAAATCTTCTCTTGAATGCCTTGAATTTCTCTTGAAATGCTCTTGAATTATAACTTGATCTCATGAAAATCTTCTAGGTGAAACATAGAGAAATAACCTTATATTTATAGATATATGTATCCTTAATTTCCCAAAATTCAAATATCAAAAGCCAACATCTGAATATAGATTTTAAAACATTAAAATACCACCAAAAACATAATTTAAACTTAGGTCCTAGATCTAGGTCCCTAACCTAGGACACACATTGCTCAATGAGAAGTGTTATGTTAATGCATTAATGAATGTCAGGTTTCCTCTTTGAAAAATGCAATAAAATAGGATTAACAAATGAATTAAGGCACAAATTAAGGCAATATTAAGCTCAATTAATTAAAGGATCCCTAAATAAGTGTGAAAATGTAAATAAATACATTTTACAACACTAAAATAAGGCACAATTAAGTCCAAATTAACATTAATTCCAAATTAAGTGTGAAAATGTAAAAGGGATACATATTTCCACACTACATTTAGCCCCCACTTTAGTGAGAGGATGACCTTACGTCAAACTCACACTGAAATAGACATTCAAAACATATGTATGCAACAACAACAAGATTACTCAATTATACAACATCAAAGACTTAAAAGAAAAGTAAAAACAAAAAAGGTGGATCAAGCCTCAATTGTCCAACATGATGTGGAACATGCCTCAGCTATTTTTCCAAAAAAGGGTGGATCAAGCCTTAACTATCCAACGCAATGTGGAACATGTCTCAACTATTTGTCCAAAAACGTTCACAAGTGGAATGTGATGTCCACTCTGAAAACAACAATGCACGCTCACTCTAGGCTAATGGAACCTCATGCTATCCACTAGGTGAGCCCCTAAAATGTGGCTAAGTGAGAAAGTCATGCTAGGTCTATAGGCTCTAACCATACAATGAGAAATTCATGCCAGGTCTATAGGTTCTCATCATACTAACCATACTAGGTCTAAACACTTATGAACAAAATACAAATAAATTTTGTTCAAAGGGATTTTGCTTAGTTCATGTAAGGTTTCCTCTTAGGGAAAATCGTTCTTAATGTCTCCAAGAGAGGACAAGTCAAGGATAAAAGCTTTTCAACTTAGGGAGTGCAATGCATAGCATCACCACTAAGAGGAAAGTCATTTGCCAAGAAATATCACACTCTTGGAGGACATCAAACCGAATGACAACACCAAGAAAAATGTGTTTTAAGAAGAAAGGAAATTGCACAATGAAACATAAGGAATTTAAAAAATAATAATAATAATAATGCCAATAAATGCCCCCACTTTAAAGAAATTGCTAACACCATTCCTATGAGCAATTTACTTTAAAGTAGCAAATAATCAATGCTAAGCAATAAAGGAGACATGAGAGCTTATTCAGAAACCCCTATGCCAAGTCATATGTTCCCAAATGAAGCTACATCATGAAAAAGAGAAAGGGGTTTCCCCAAACATGAAATCCTAAACACATCAATGATCCATAGATTCAGGGTTAGTATGCCTTTACAACAATGTGATTACAGAGCTCAAAAATGTCACCATTCCCCAAATACTTGAACAAAATAGGAAGAATGACACATAGAGAGAAAAAACAAAGATAAAGATTTTGGGTCAACATGGAAGAGACCTAAATGTTTTGACGCCTTGTGTCATCCCCAAAAGGAAAACACAAGACAAAAGAAAGATAAATGTTTACAACATATAGAAGAATGTAGACACAAATAGAGGAATGCACATGAAGAGAGATACACCAAAAATAATAGTACAGGGGATCACAACACACACATGCAATCACACACAAAACATGAAAATAAAGCAAAGAAAAAGACTAGTAAGGCACATGTGATTCAACATATAGCATGTCGTCTGCATCCCAATCTTGTTCAGTATATGTAGAAGGTGAATAACTAGCCAAAGGGACAACATCAAGTGCCAAACTAGGACAAGGCTATCTAAGTACCCCTTTCCCCCACTAAATGCAAGGAAACGATGAGCTGAGAATGAGCTCCTTGCAATATAGAAAATGATTTAAATTAATTTAAAGCATGCAATAGTGAGTATACTATGATCCTACAACTATCACATGGCAAGGAGCAAAGTGCATGCTTTAAGGGACTATATCTATCATATCAAATTTATCAAGGATCATCCATAAGGCACGAAACTCATCAAGACTATGCCCAAGAAATCTTTGATATTAACAATGAGACATTTTTGTGTTCTTATGTTTTGGATTTGGATTTTCTCTGATGGGTGGTAATGTTAAGAGTCCTTTATTAAGAAGTATGTGTAAGTGCCTTTTAGTGAGAGACATGGGATGAGGGAATTTTAGCTTCTTGAGTTTGTAAGGCCTTTGTTACATGCTTGTTGAAGGAGGAGGACCTAAGGTAATCCTATCATCCTTGTGAGACATTACTTCATTATTATGAGGGAGGACATTTGTATCCTTAGAAGATGTGGCAAGATAATAATTTTGATATCCTATTCCTTTAGTATCTTCAATTGGGATTTGTTCTAAAAGTTTTTGAATTTCATGCTCATTATTTATGTCATATCTTTGCTTAGTTAATATCTTAAACTCTTGGCCATAAGTCTTTTCTAGGTTGATGGTGTGTTGGGCACTTTGTTAATGTAAGATGGATAGGTATGCACTTGATTATAGGAACTAGGTTCACTCATTTTTTTAAGTTTAGGATTGGTTTGTGATTAAATTTCAAGATGTAAAAGACCAAACATATCAAGTGGTGGAATGGTAGGAGGTGTTGGGTGTTGCATGGAAGGGTAAAAGGATTCATTGATTTCAAGATTGTTAAGGAAATTGTTTATGAAATTGTTCATGCTATCATCATCTTCTCTAATGATGTCAACTTCACAAGGAAATTCATTAGGATTTGATTGAGCTTGATTAGGTTCTATTGCATTAGGATCATTTCCAAAAACACAACTTGAAACATCAACTAAACATATTACAAATATCCATAGATTACCAATGCACATGTCCATTATGAAAGAATGATTTAAAATGCAAATTTTTAGATCTTAAGCAAGATAATTTTTATTATTCTATGTGAAAAGCTAAAAATGATTTCTCTTGTAAATGCAATTTAAAATTCACATAATGCACTAATTTTATTAATTGAAGCTTAATATGATCAATTTTAAGTAATAATTTTTTTGCAAATTGAAAGAAAAAATTGAAAACAACAAAACAAAATACAGAAACAAAGGTTTTACCCATAAATGCAAGAAATAGCCCTGATCAAGGACTCATTCGCCCTTGGGTGAATGGGTCCTAGCTTAGGGTTTTGAAAATTGAATTTACATATTTTTGAGTTGATTCTTGTGGTTTCAGATTCTAATTTAAAATAGTGAGTTATAGTTTGAAGTTCTTGTGAAATTAAGCTTGAATGCAAATGCAGAATATGACTAAATGACAACTTAGGAGAGATTAGGAGAGATAATTTGATGTACAATTTTGATTCAATTTTCAAATGTAAATGAATAATGATGTAATGTTATGTAAATTATTTTAAAAATGACTAGGTTTTTTGTATTTTTTAGATTTTAAAAGATGCAAAAAATGCAATCCTAAAACCCTAAATGAGATGAAAACTAAGACAAGTTAAACAACCCTAAATGAGATTCAATTCAATTCAATTCAATGCAATGCAAATGAATGCAAGATCTAGATCTATGGTGAAAATGGACTCCAAAATCATAAAATTGCAATGCTCAAAAGGTTGGGTTCACCAAAATGAAAAGAAGAAAAATAGGTTGAGGTTAGATGATGAGATGTGGGGTATGATGGACTAACATTGCTAACTCTAAATCATGCGATTGCATAATTTTTCTCATAGGGTTGCAATGCATGAACTACCGCTGCTAACTCTAAATCATGTGATGCATAATTTTTCTCATAGGGTTTCATCTTCCTTGATTCATAAGCAATTACTTTCCCTTCTTTCATTAAACCTCCACCTAAGCCTTCTCCTGATGCATCTATGATAACATTGAAGTTACCATCAGGATTTGGTACTTTCAAAATTGGTGTAGTAGATAACTTCTCTTTAAGTAGATTGAATGATGCTTGGCATTTTTCTATCCACTCTATGGACACGAAAATTGTACTCATTTGTAGAAAGTACAATTTGTGGCCTAATTAGGTCCTATTTTAGACACCCTTGCATCAATCACCCCTTAAAAACTACATTTATAGGCCCCTAATGCTCATGACTTTGGACTTTAAGGCCTATTTCTCTCACAAACCACTTAAATCCTAACAAATAACATTCAAATCACTCAAATTTCATGAAACCCACCAAAAAAATCCGTGGTGGGACTAAGTCACCCAAGGTGGCAACTTAGTCCCTTTTGGGGTATTTTCCATTTTTGAGCAGGAAAATCACTGACCTAATTCAAATTTTTGAGGGATGTCGACCTATGAAGTTAAAATAATGAGTAATTCGATGTTAATGCCTATAAATACATGTTTTAAGGTCATTTTTCACATCTCCTAGTCATTTTACAAAGCAAAAATCAAAAGTCAAGAGCAAAGTATTTTTCACAAGAAGTTTCATTAGTCTTTCTACAACAAAGTTGAAGCTTAAAGGCAACAAACTAGGATTTTTGCAGGTCTTCAAGCTCACTTACCACTCAAGATCCAACATTGCAAAGGGTTGATCATGTATGCCTATGGTGAATCATGGAGAAATCTAGGTTGAGGAGATGCAACTAGCCATTAAATCACACCTAATGACTTGTTTTAAAAGTGGTTTCATCTTCCATTTTCTCTCTATCTTCAGATTTAAGGTTTGCATAACATTTACATGTCATTTTCATTCATTATTAATGTTGTAGTGTTTCTTGGATTGAAGTCTTGCATCATTCAAGTGCCATTTGCTTATCTTATTCTAGCACATTAGAATAGGGTTTTGTCTCATTTCAGCTTTTCCTAGTCTTGGACACACTTAAAGGGCTAGACTTTTATGCAAATTTTATCTCTCACAAAGTTTAAATACCAACTAGGGGTTTGACCGAGGCAAACCCCCCATTAGAATTCAAATTATCTTCTATTTTGCAGGGTTTTCTGAAGATTCAGATCTGGATTCCCATCAGAAAATAGAGTGCAGGTTGTGGGCTTCCGTTTCCACTTTCGTATTTACAAAAAATCCAAAGTGGACTAAGTCTCCCAGAGTGGTGACTTAGTCCCATTGCACTAATTTTTCAAGGATTTTTATAGTTTCAGATACGCATTTGGGAGAAACAACTTTCTGGACAGTTTCCCCGATTTGGGACTAAGCCGCCTAGCCTGGCATAAGTGTCCCAGTTGGCTTAAAAATAAAAAATTCCAAATTTTTATAGGTCTCTTCAATCCCCAGAAAACTCTTCATCAGTTTCCAGGTGCATAGTTTCTGTCTTGTATCTTTATTTTGTCATTTATTGCATTTGTTTCATCTTTCTACATTTCACTGTGTTTTCTAGCACTTTGTATTTCTTAGGTTTTGCATCATTAAATCACTTTCTTTTCAAATCAGTGCATTAGTACATCATAGTTAGACATAATACATCTCATTTTCATTAATCTTGAGTGTAGGCATTTGCATTTTGGACCCCATTCCCCTTTCTCCTTTTAGTTGAAAAACCCTAGAAGGAGCTAAAGTAGTGTGGGCAATCCAAAATCATTGTCCACATTTTGGTGAACTTGACTTTTGAACATATTTACTTCTGATTTTAAAGGCATCCTAGGTTTCATTTGCATTAGCATTGCATTAGATATTGCATTGATTCAATTGCATCCTAGGGTTTTCAAAACTACACTAGTGAAAAGCTTATTTTAGCTTGCATAATTGCATCCCATTTCATTGCACAATAGTGAAATTCTGCATTTACACTTGTAGATTTGCATGACACGGTACCAAGCATATTTATATCCATCAAAAAATTCAAGAAAACTTTAAAAATCATCCTACTAGGACTAATTCACCACCTTGGGCGACTTAGTCCCAGTGCAAATTTTGCATTTTTGTTTTTTGCATTCTATTTCCTCTTTCTATAATTATTGTTAGATTTAGTTATTGTTTTGTATCTGTACAGTTCTTTTCTATTATACTTGAATCATTTGCATTAGTATTATTCCTTTTAATGGCAAACATGGATAGCATTAGATTTTTACAATGTTCATTTTCAACATTAGTTCCTAGCTCATTTAGATCAGATTCATCAAAAAATAAAAATAAAAATTACAAGATCAAATGAATCCATCAAAACAATGCTTCATTTTAGGACAACCATATCATCCAAACCTCTTAGTGTTACTATATTTTCACCTACAGGTTCAATCAGGTAGAACCTTCTAAACTTTCATACAAATGGTACATTTTTATTAAACCTTCTATGTTACAATCAATTATACAAATGAAACAACTTTACAAGATTACAAGAATACAAGAATACAAAAATATTGCATTCATATAAGTGAATGAAACATAAAAGATTTTACAATATTTTTGAAAATGTAATCTTTATTGAATGTAATTAGGTACATCTATCTCACACAACAAAGTCGTGAGATTGACTTACTCATTTGATACAAATAGAAATTAAAATATACATGAAGGAGTAAATGCTGGAAGGAAAATCAACATGTAAAAAAGGCAGCTAGTCATTGCCTGAATGATTGGTACTGCAAGTGGATCTGCTCCTATTTTCCTTGCCTTGCTCCCTATAGTTCCTTGATCCCTTGGTGTTCACTGTCTAGTTGCCTGCATTGGGTAGGGAAATGAGTTAGAACACTAGGTTATAAGCAATGAAAGGTTACATTCTGAACATGTGCATCCACCCATACATACATATGCTAATTCCTATGTGCATCAAATGAAATACCTATCTTAAGTGTTCATAAAAAACATAATAGAAGAAAATTATACACACTTAAGGTAGGCACTTTGTTTCTAACTTATTTTTTTCATGTGTAGCTACATGTGCAATCATCTATTAGATTAAATATGAGTGGGGTGAAATGTGGCTCCCACAAGGGTTGAGCCCAACTCATACCAATAATTCTATTATTTTAATCTATGCACAGTCTCAATAAATATTTTAAGTGCATATGGACTTATATATAAAATAAAAGTTGATATCAATCATGATTATTTTATAATCATAATGCAAAAATCTTGCAGTGTCATGAAACTAAACAGAATTGTTCATCTGCCATGGAATAACAACAAGGGTTTGTAAGGAAACAATCCTTATAAGGTGTAGAGCTATTAACATAGCAAACAATTCAATGTTAAAAGCATATGAGATAGCCAATGCTATGAGGCAAGTTATACAATATTGGGCCCAGAACAATGTTCAAAATAGATGGAAAAATCTTCTATCCAAGAGCAACAACAATACTCTTATATCATAGTAGTGCTTTAAAATGATAGTGACAATGTCAATCCTTGTCATTAAAGTCATAATTAGTAATAATCAAAAGACGGTCCAAGGTACAGTCAGGAATGCATGCTCAAATTGTGTGATGACAGTGCCATGATATTTGATAGTTAGGTTTCATACAAGCAGATAAAGGCATATTCATTCTGAACAACTTGAAAGATATAATGTTGAATCTTCAAAGGTTCATTTCCAGTGAAATAACTGAAAGTTCCTGTCAATCATGAACTCTTATAACCTTGCTCTATTAAGCATTAAGAGAAAAAATATTGGTAATTTGAACAATGAAAGATAAAACAAGAATGAGAATGTGGAAAATATGGCCTATAGAAGCACCAAACCCTCGAGTTAGGGTTATGAAGGTATGATAAACTTCAAAAGAATCTAGTGAACCATATTTGTAGAGCTTAAAAAGCTTTACTTTCCTGCAAGCACGAATGGAAAATACAGAGGAAATGTTAAAGAGAAAATGGTAAAATCATGGTAAAATCAAGTTTATTCAGGATTTTGAAGCTTTTAGAAATCAATAGTAATACAGAGCTTGAGCATAGAGACTTTTGTACCTATAGTATATGGCTCCAGCCATCAAAGAAACAAGAAACCCTCACAATGCCTTATTGTTGGGATTCTAGATTACCCAAAAGATAATTCAAATCATTGTGCCACGACCGCAACCAAAGAAAGCAAATAATGCTACAGAAAGAAATACAAAACCTTCAATATAAAGACCCAGAATGTTCTGAAGAGCTATACTAGAAAACAAAAAGTATGATTAAATAACTAATGAACTTCTAGGATGTTCATTCAGGTCAACCATGAATAGAAAGAAACAATAAACCCAGGTCGGCCATGAAAAGCACAGAATAAGTAACTAACCATGGAGAAAGCTTAAGGCCGTGGCCTATTCAAAGATACCCATAACTGGAAATCAACAAAAAATGTAAATGGAGATCACAAATACAAAGGATGGGAATAAATCTTGTTTCAACCAGCAATATATATCATAAAAACTCATTCATATTATGATCTAGCACGATCTTATAATGAGTTACAAGTGTATGGCCGCGACCATAATAAATGGCATTTTCTTCTATATCTTCTATAAGAGAAAACTGAGAAATGCATGAGAAGTACACAATGAATGTAAAATTATCTTCAAATTTCTATGAGGAAAACACTTGAGAATGTAGAAGAAATTCAAAATGTAGAGAAAAAGCAAGTTTCCTTAGGCACCCAGAAGAGCCCATGACTTGTAAGCAAGTAAAGCAAGGTGGAGTTACAAGGATAAGAGGTATGCAACAAAGTCTGTTCAGGCTCGAGCTCTTTCTTTCAACAAAGGATTTAGATATAAGGTCCATAGCGGCCCAGAAAAGAAGATGATCTTTGATAGTGAGGAAAGCTCAACTATGACAGCTATGAGAGTACAATAAGAAACAACCTTCACCATTATTTGAAAAGGAAAACCTAGAATCTTGTTTTTGCTGAAAAGAATGTATAGATGCATATGCTTCTTACAGAAGGAAACCTTACCTATGCATTCGATTACGTTGGGGAATCTTCATAAAAGCTTTCTCAAGAAGCCCTAATGGTGGCACAATCTGTAACCATGGTGGAGTCACAAAGGATAGAAAAGAAGAAAAATCAAAGGAGGGCAAAAACCCAAATCTGTAAATAATGAGGTCGCAGCCATATTGAACTTATGAAGCAAACGCCTACAGAAAATGAATATAATGAGGGTCGTGTTCAAAAAAATTACTTACCCAACTTCTTTTGTTTGAAATTTGAAAAGATACAGGGTTTCCAGCTAAAGAATACCAAACTCGTGGCTGCCAGATAAGAGATTTAAACAGAAGATAGTTTTCCAGTCAAAACTTGAGCTCCACAAACCCTCACGTTGGTAGCTCAGCTTCTTCGTGCAGCTTCTAAGTAATAAATGAAATGAAATTTTCATTTTTTACTTTTTTTGAAACCCTATCTCAATGCATAGGCTTTCTTTTGCCTTTCTTTTTATAAAAAAATCAAAATCAAAAAAATGGACAACTAATGCCCACACATTTTTCATTCCTTTCTTAATTCTTTTGACTTAAGAAAAAGTCATTTCTGTTCGTACATGAAGGTTTGGGTCTTGTAATTTTTGCATAATTTATATTGTAAAATGCTAAGTCTTGAGGGTGTATTATAAACCTTTTGACTTAGTGTTCTTCTAAAATGCAAAGAAATTGGAACATGTGTTATTATGATCAGGTCATGAATGAATGGAAGATATGCTTCTATTTATGATTGAGAGAGAATATTGGGGGGTTGTTTGCAATTTGCAAACATTAGGAAGGTATCTAGGGGTGGTTATGAAAGGTTGAGAGACATATGGAGCAGATTTAGGCTTTTGACTTAGTTTGAGGCATTTTTAGGGGTATTTTATGTTTTGATTAAGTCTTGTATGACTTTTTCAAACATTATGAACTCTTTTGGTGATAGATTTTGTTGCTAAATCTTAGGGTTTTGAAGGCATACGAGTTCATGAAGGTTGAAAACTCCTTGTTTGGTGGAGCTTTTTGTACTTAATTATTTTGATTACTCATTTTGTAAGGCAGTTTTGATTATGCATATTTGAGGAGTTAGTGATTTTTCAGCAATCCTTTCTCAACTTATGTATGCTTTGTAACTCATTTGGGGATATGAAATACAAAAGTTACCTTGGAAACCAAAGTTAGTCTTATCTTACCTTCATTCTTCTTTGGGATTATGCAAGTTGTGAACTGTGCTTATTAAGATTGTATTTGAACTTTTAAAGTTGTGGAATTCATCTTTCCTTCTTAAAAAGATATGCAAATCAAGCCTTTTCATGAAGTATTTATGCATAAGCCTACAAAATTTATGTTGTGTAGATGCAATAACTATCATCAGTTTTCCAGTGTATGTTAATCTATTTGTTTCATAATTCCTGTCAGTTAGATGTATCACCATAGGAAATAGTTTCTACCATTTCTATTTTTTCTTTTAGTAATCTTTCTCCATTTTCCCAATTAAGAATTAGTAGTTTAGGTGATATTACCAGCATAGGAAGCCGACCTCCTTCAGAGGTTTGGTCTTATCCAAGAATTCATACTTTTAAGATCATTCCCATGTTACATTGGATTGTTGAATTCCACATTCAATAGGGTGCAAAATCCAAGTGATAACACTTAGTAGTGGTGACTTGGATAGATTATATGAAACCTTACAAGGTTTCCTCTCACTAAGTCCATCCACTAAGGCTTGTGATGAAAAACCTAAATTAGTTCACAACAACTTATCTTCCAAACCTTTTAGTAGTGATAACTTTGGTATGTTAGATGAGGCCCTTGTGGACTTCATCTCATAAAATCCATCCAATAAGGTTTGTTGTAAGCAACTAAAAACAAAAGATGTCAATGTAATCTAACCTCAACTTGTCCTTTACCCACCTTCACATCAACCTCAACCTCCACCTAAACTCGAGTTTACCCTTTATCCACCACAATATGATATTGTTGCACACACACATTACACTCAAAACAACCCTCACCCATTGCAACCAACACAACCCTCCTTACCTTTACCCAATACCAACCTACCTAGTTCTCCTTGTTTATGAGAATATGACCTTGTTGAGCAACTTAAGAGAACCCCTGCCAAAATATCCATTTGGGATCTTCTTCAAAATTCACCCAATTATCAAATTCAATGTTCCAAATAGCTTTGCAACAAATATAGGTTCCTCTTGGTACAAATGTAAATGATGTGGCAGCTCTTCTCAAAGGAATCGATACAATTAATGTAGACATTACCTTTCATCAACATGAGCTCCCCCTGTTACAATTAAGGAAACAAAACAGGGCCTTTATATGATCATTTCCCAATATAATACAATAGGCATTAAGTGAACCCTTGTTGACAATGGCTTTTCTCTCAATTTGTGTAGTTTGAAACTCCTATATTGGTTACACATTGATAAATCACAAATCAAACCTGATTCCTTATCTATCAGAGGATTTGACAACACAATAAAACAACCGCTCGGTATAATCACTTTACCTATAATAGTCAAAGTGGCTACCCTACAAACACCTATTCATGTCATGCCCTATGATCTCTCATATAATCTTCTCTTGGGAAGGCCATGGATTCATGAGATGCATACAATACCTTCGACTCTTCATCACATAATGAAATATATCTATAACATTAAAGTTTATCAAGTTGAGATAGACCCCAAGCCTGAGAGTTGTTTGCAACTTGAAAAAGGAACAACAAGTCCTCTACATACTTTAATTCCAACATCTCATATTGACCCTCTTGAGACTAATAAACCAGAAGAAGAATCTGTGTCTAAACTGTTAGATGATGATTGGGGAAAATTGGAATTTACACCTTCATTTATGGATGAATACATAACTACCTGCAAGGAATATGAACAACAAAAACAACCTGTAGACATCCAAATTTGACCACTTCCACATGGTCAAAATCATATACTTTATTCATCTATTTCGTCAATATTAATTAAATGATTTATTTAATTAATATTTCACCTTCTGCCTAGGGTCCCTAAAGTATTTAATTCAACAATTAAATACTTTACCTTACACCTTTTCCTCTCTAAATTAAATAAACATATCAATTTATTTAATTTAGCCATTTGACCCTTTTTGAATAAAAACAATTTTTAAATTCTTCATTTTTCTCTCTCCTTGTCACATCCTCCATAATCCTCTTCCAATTTGGATTAAGTTAATTAATCCATGATTAGGATGTGCACTAATTAGGATTAGTGTCACATCCTCCATAATCTTCCACTTGCTTTGAATCCCTCATTAATTTTCCTTAATCATGCATTTGCACAACCTTAATCTAATCATCTTGCCACATTTAGCATACCTTTTTGGTCAAATTTTTACATATTCCACATTTGGCATTGACCATCTTCCCCATGTGAATTTTTAATTCACATTTATTCATCCAAGATTCCTCTCTTCTCCACGTGAATTTTTAATTCACATTTATCCTTCCAAGACTCTCCCTATTCCCATGCAAATTCTAGAACATTTGACTTGTTACATCACTCACATGTGCCAAAGTCTTCTAGAACCTTTGACCTATCACATCACCCACATTTGTCAAAATCCTACCTTTTTGGGAACCTTGTCCTATCCACTAGATTCTTTAATTCATATTTATTTCTCCAATCACTTTCCTCTTCCCTATGGAGATTTTTGAGGAATTCTAAAACTCCTCAAATGTCATTTTCATTCTCACTTGGGGACAAGAAGTTCCTTTTTAAGGAAATATTTTCATCTCCCAAGGTACTTTCAAAGTACATGTCCTTCCACATCATTTTTCCTTCTTCCACCTCATTTGTACCTTTTTCCATCTCATCCTACCCTTGGACACCTCACCTTCCACATGTCAAGATGTGAGGGCTTGTGAGTCCTCAACTCACCACAGCCCTCCATCTTGGCCATGGTGGCTCAATCCTGACTGCTGAATTCTTTGGAGAATTTGAATTCTCCTATAGATGCCCCCCTCTTCTAATGCATTTCAACACTTAAGCATTCAAGTACCCTCACACTAGCAAAATTTTGAGCCATCTTCAAGCTATCATCAAGCAATCCCTTGCATTCCAAACCTTTTTCACTTCATCACCATGGTATGTTTAATTTAGCCTTCATCCCACTTTACATCTATCCATTTTCATTCATTGCCATCAAGAGGAGCATATATATCAAGCAACATCAAGGGCCAACCAAGGAGGACACCAACAAGTAAGGTATAATTGGTATCTTTACTTCTCTTTTGTGTTTTCTTCCTTAGGCTAATTACGAAGTGGTCTAGTGTTTTCTTCTTGCATTCTTAGTTTAGTTAGTTTGCATATTTAGAATAGAAAATACTTTCATTCACATTCTAGCACGCCCGGTGGGACCCACAAATGGGTTCCTTGCATTTTACATTTTTTGTTGTTTAAGTGTTTGCAGATTCAGGTTACAGAGGGGCGTACTTGCCCTTGATAGTTGCAGAGGGGTGTACCCGCCCTTGAACAGTACTTTATTTATTTATTTTTAGTTCATTTTGCTAACTATTTTCTATAGAGGGGCGTACCCGCCCTTGAACAGTACTTTATTTATTTATTTTTAGTTCATTTTGCTAACTATTTTCTATAGAAGGGTGTACCTTCCCTTGAACAACACTCTATTTCTTATTTTCAGTTCATTTTTCTAACTGTTTCTACAAAGGGGTGTACCTACCCTTGAACAACACTCTATTTTTTATTTTCAATTCATTTTGCTAACTGTTTTCTGCAAAGGGGCGACCCACCCTTGAACAACACTCTATTTTTTTATTTTTAGTTCATTTTGCTAACTATTTTTTGTAGAGGGGCATACCCGCCCTTGACAGGCAGTAGAGGGGCATACCCACCCTTGACAGGCAGCAGAGGGGCTTACCTACTCTAGACATAGACCATTTTAAGGTAAAAATAGGGAGTAAGATTGCATTTTAGGTTTCGTTTTGTTTGTTTTTGATTGGTACTAACCCTAACTTGTGTTGTTGCTATTTTGTTTGAGTTTTCCTAACGTTTGTGTAGCTTTAAACAATTGTTGAAGGTCAAAAACATAAAACTCCTAACACGTTTGTTGTAGGACGAATGGGCCAAGTTGCTTAGTTAGTTTGTTTATTTTTTGTTTTCTTTACTATCTAGGCACATAGTCTAAGTAGGGGAGTCAAAACATTTGATTTTTGTGTTTGTAGATAAGCTATTGACATATCCAATCCCCTTGCGCCATTTGGCGATCCTGGGTGAAGAGAAATTGTAGCTTATCTAAGTCTTTTGTGTTACCCAAGGGGGTGTTACACCATTTAAGCTTTCCCCTTGCACTTCGTGTGAGCCTAGGGAGTAGCCAAAAATGGTTAGCATTCTCTTTTAATGAGACTTGCTTGGGGATTTCATCACCCCAAGGGATGATCCCAACCATGCGTACCGTGGGGTATAAAAAGGGGGGAGAGCCAAAGCTATACCCCAATCTAGTCACGTCATGTCTCGCAGAGCATCGAAGCTAGGGTGATACCTAGATAGACGTGAAGAGTTGGTCTGAGCCTTTCAGTATCTTGTTGGGGTTCCTGACTCATGCTTGTGACAGGCTGGTGTTCACGATTTGTGCCTCACATACTGAGAGTATATCGAGGACTCCCTAGACACCTTGTTTATCCTAGATTAAGAACTGTGTTGGATATACCTTTAACACTAATTGTAGGATCATGTTGTTTATTTTGTCTTCTTGTGTGAAACTAGTGAATTTTTGTCAAGTCGACCTTATTGCTTGTTGTTTGAGTCCTTGCCATATCTATTTTCACTAAGTCAAGTCCAAGTTTTCTATAGAAGGGCATACCTTCCCCCTAAAAGGGCATACCTGTCCCCTAAAAATGTGTACCTACCCCCCAAAAGGGCATACTTGCCCTACATAAGGGTGTACCTCCCCCCTAAAAGGGCATACCTACCCCCCAAAGGCACATACCTACCTTGCAGAAGGGCGTAACTGCCCCCTAAAAGGGTGTACCTTCCCCTCAAAAGGGCGTATCTACCCTACAGAAGGGCATACCTGCCCTACAGAGGGGCGTACCTACCCCCAAAAGGGTGTACCTTGCCTCCAAACAGTCAACTTCACCTTTCGTTTAGTCATTTCAAACCTTCGTTTATCCATTCTGAACATCCGTTCTTCCATTTCAAACCTTTCTGAATGTTTGTTCTTCCGTTCCAAACCTTTTCAAATCTTCATTCACCCATTTCGAATCTTCGTTCATCCATTCCAAACATCCGTTCATCCATTCCAAATATTTGTTCATCCAATCCGAACCTCTGTTCTCCCATTCCGAATATTTGTTTATCCATTATGAATATCCGTTCATCCATTTCAAGCCTCCATTTCCCATTCTGAGTGCATGTTTCATTGTTCAAGGAACTCGTTGCATCATTCCATGAATCCGTTCCATTCTATAGTGAGTCTGTTTCACCATTTTCCAAGCTGGTTTTCCTGTTTCGACAGCTTGTTTGACCCCCTCTCTAATTTAAACAAGTCTAAAAACTAGTTGGGGACCTAAAACCTTGTCATTTGTTGCGATCTAAGCACCTTCATCCTTTTCCATTCATTCGTAATTCATCCTTAGTCCATTTTCATTTTCCAAAAAGATCACTTAGTCATCACCTGCATCATATAAGCACCTTTAAAGCATCTCTAAGTTACATCATTCACCATCGTTCTTTCAATCCAAATCCCCTAAGCCTTGTTTTAAAGGTTATTATCTGAATTGACCTAGGTGTTTGAATTCGATCGTTATATTACACATCAATCATTGTCTTTGGCCCAATCAATCCATTCCCATCGTAAGGTGGATTCGGTGCTCTAAGTCATCATCCTTGACCCAATCAATCTGTTTCTATCTTTAGGTGGATTCGATATCGTGATCTTCTATCTATCCTTCAATTCGATCAACCAATGCCTTAAGTCACCTGGGGTGATTTCTGAACTAGGTCTATAATACCTTACATCATCCACCATCTAATCTTTTCAATTATTTCATCAAACTATCCTAATCTATCGTCAATCAATCCTATCCAATCACCCAGTCAATCTTATCCAACTATCTAATCAATTCAATCATCCGATCTCATCAATCCTATCAATCAATACTCTATCCAATCTGATGAACCTTCCAATCGTCATCACATTAAGGTCCACCTAGTCATTTTGCATTTTCATGCCTGTACAAACTAGATCACAAATCAAAAAGCAAATGGCACAACAACAAGGTCAAAGTTCCCAAGTCAACGTTCCTCAAGACCCTAATAGTGGAGCAAACATTTCCCAAGATCCCAAAAATGGTGTGAATGCCTCTCAAGATCCTAACAATGGTGTGAACATCCCCTAAGATCCTCATAATGGTACTACATCACAATCTGACACCAACAGTCAAAATACTTCACTACTTGGTAACAAAAACATGATCAATCAGCCTGAAGTTACCGTCAAAGAATACCTAAGCAATCCTACCAACATTCAGATGATAGATCACCTCTTGACAAATGTGGGGATAAGATCCTCACTACTTTACTCATGAAAGGAGTGAAACTGCCATCTGGCTTTGACATGTCACAGTATACCCACACCCAGCCTCCACCAGTACATCAAGACTCACAAAATGTTCCCAAAAAATCCTATGTTCCTGAGGGTACACCTATAGATAATTGGTATCATCCTAAGTTTGGGAATGTTGTGATACATCAAGTTGCCAATTATCCTCCCATTCCATCTACTGCCCCTATCACACCATCTAATCATTATGATCCCTATGCCTATGGCATGCCACAAAGCATCCCGTTCGCTCCACCATTCCCACTACAGTATCTGGGTCAACCACCTATCAACACTAGGGGAAACCCCTTTCTCACATTGATGCCCCTACCAACCCCTCAGGGTAATACTCCTCATCAATCCATTGCTTCGCAAGCACCACCACAACATGCAACAATCTCCTCACAAGCACCACCACAACATACCGCTACCATTTCAGTTCCCATACAACAACATCATCAACAACCCCCACAACAGAACATGCCACAACAAAATGTTCCAAACCTGTAGCAACATACTATCGCCCATATACAACTTCCTCATCATACAACACAAACTACATCACACCCTCAACAACTACCCCATGGTGCTTCAACAATCCCACAACAACAACACATCCCATCTCGCCTACCTCATCAACAATCACATACACACGTCCCCCCACAAATGCAGCATAATCCTCTCATGAAGTACCTCTGCGACCCATCCAGCACATACACTACTTATGGTAATCCAAACATCCATGTGACTTCTCAGAATCCACCACAGACACAACCACCTCCTTACATAAATCCATTGCAACCACATACCAATCTATATCAACACTAGTATAATCCATAACCACCTTCACATGTCACACAAAAACCCAATGTCGCATATAATTACCAAGCCAATTCTTATTATGCTCAACAACAACCTGTACGTCAACAAGGTGTCTCATCCATGTCCTACATGCAACAACTGCCACCTCATCAATAGGGTGCTCAGGCTACCTCTTATTATCATCAACAACCACCTTATCAACAAGGGGCCTCCACATACTACTAAGCTCCATATAATGCTCCATCCACTTCATATTACCAACAACAACCATCTCAACAACAGACATCCTCTACCCCTTATTACCAAAATTCGTCATCATCCTATTAGCCTTACGTTAATCCCCAATCTGCTTACATCAATCAGTATCAATCTACATCCTTTACGATCCATATGCATCACATCTGTAGTATCCACTTAATCTGTTCAATCCAATTCCACCCGCCAATAAAGATCTAGAAGAACTCAAAGCTGCATTAAAGGACCTACAGGCAGGTACATCCAATAAATCCTTCAAGTTTGAGGAAATTTGTCCATATCCGTTTAATTCCTCGATTTCGATTGTCCCCTTCCCGAAACATTTCGAGATACCCAAGTTTGACAAGTATATGGGAACTAAGGATCCAAAGGCCCACTTGCAAGAATTCTATGCACAATGTCAGGATGTTCAGCATAATGACAATTATCTCTTGCGTTTGTTCCCTAGAAGCTTAGGAGGACCGACCTTAGATTGGTTCATGGGTCTCAAGAAGGGGACAGTTTCTTCATTCATTGATCTTTCTGAATAGTTTTTCAAATAGTTCTCCTTTAACTTGGAGAAAGACATTGATACTCTAGACCTCTTGAAGGAGAAACAACGTGATGGAGAAACTTTCTCTAAACACTTGCAAAGGTGGTGAGATGTCGCTAGCTGTATGAAGTCCCCTCCTAGCGAAAAGGAAATGGTCACTCTTTTTGTGGCTAATTCCCATCCTGAACTAGCACATGCTCTTAATCTTCATTGTGTTACTACCTTTGCAGAGGTTATCGAGAAAGGCCCCATCATTGAGAGAGCACTTGTTGCAAAAGGGAAAATTAAACTGTATAACTCAGATAAGGACAAGTCATCAGGTGAAAAATCTCGTTACTGGAATAAAAACAAGAATGCAATCAATGATGGCATCACTTACACTAAACATGTTCAGGTAGCCAATATCTCCTAGAGGTAACAACCATCCATGCCCAATGCCATATCCGTGCCACAGGGGACACCTCGCTCCCCCAACAATCCAATCAAGGGAATGGTAAACGTCAATACACCCAATTAGGAGAACCCTTGAGCGTCGTCTTCCACAGATTGCTGCAAGTCAATTACCCAATTACATATCCTATGACCAAGCCACCTGATGAATCTAAGCCTAAACCAACCTAGTTTAAAGAGAATGAATACTATGAGTTTCACAAGATTAAAGGGCATACCCTAAATAAGTGTCAGATTTTGAAAACATGCATCCAAGATCTTATAGATAGAGGAGATATTCATGTGGATGCCAACTAGACTTCATCATCCAATGCTCAATTACAAATATATCAAAATGATTTCCCTAAGCATAACCAAGATCCTAGTGCATCTAACACAAACCCAGGACCTAACAATAAATATAATCAAAATAATAGCACCAACAACATCAGTTGCATAAATGTGCCACTTAACTATGAGGGTATCATCATGCACATCGAACAAGCAGAACCACGTGTGTCTATGATACATGTCAAAGGCAAAGAGCCTCAATGTATTGTTACCACTCGCCGCACCCACATTACTGTCCCTAGAGCTACAGCGCCAGCCCCATCACCTCCTGTGAACTCTCAATATAACATCCTTGACCATCTATGAAAGACCACAACACACATATCTATCTTAGATTTGCTAAAGTATTCTCAAATATACCAAGAAATCTTGAAAAAATATTTACAGGATGCTCGCGTTCCTAATAACATCAACCCCACACAATTCCAAGCCCTAGTTGGACATTTGTCATCAACCTACCAACTAGGTTTCAGTCAAAACGACATGCCTACCATCAATGCCACCCACAATCAACCCCTTCATATAGAGGTTCTCATCACCCAACATAAAGTAAAGAGGGTCTTGATAGATAATGGGTCCACTCTCAATCTATGTACATTAAAAATTCATAAATCAAGTAGGATATACCCATGTTGATTTAAGTAATCAAATTATCACTATAAAGGTTTATGATAATGCATAAAGAGATTCTGAAGGGTTTATCGAACTTCCAATTCAAGTTGGCCCTATTATACAATACACCACCTGTCATGTCCTTGATCTAGAGCTCCCCTACAATCTTCTTCTCGACCGACCATGGATCCATGCCATGCAAGTTGTTTCGTCCACCTATCATCAATGATCGAAATTCCCATTTAATGGAATGGAAGTTATGATACAAGCCGATCCTTAGCCTTTTGAATACTGCTGTTCACTTGAAGCTTCGTTCCCTCACTCCCATTACTATCCAAGAGTTGAAATGGGACCACTACCAGCATCTTCATCCAATCCATCATCTAATTCATCACCCATCACCACATCCGCCCCATCTTCTACATCCGATTCCACTATCACCAAGGTCCAGATCATTGACAAGGGATGTGGTGAGTATGAAATGTGTACTACTTTGAATGTGGCAACCATGCCACCCTCACTAGACACATATGGTCAACCCTCTGAATCTACACCAAAGAAGGAACAAAAGGTAGTCACCTTGAGCTCCAAAAATGTGGGCACTAGCACTTATGTATCTTCCAAGTTACCAGAGTATACGCCCGAAGATGATATAAGTCAATGGATATATCATGAAGAACTTGAACCTACTCCTCCTTTAAAGAAATATTTTCAAGAGATGTACCCTTGGCCCTCTAAGTATGTTAAGAAACACAATTATCAAGGGGAAGGTCTTGGTCCAGAAGAGCTAGGAAGAAAGTAGCCGATTGACACTTCTATATGTCCAAAGAATTCAGGCTTAGGCTATGACAAAAAGAAAAAGGGTCCTGCAACATCGACTAGTACCTCTAACAATGTCAGTGCAAGCGATGGTCTTTTGGAAGCTATACCAGAGGAAGAATGCATCATACACATGTACGATGATGTAGACCATGCAGACCTTTCCTCCATGTTCGAATGCCTATTTGTTTGCACCATTAGCCTTTCCCTTCACCATCCTGAACTCATCGATTGGGACCAACGTAACAACACACCTACCAACTCACTTACCTCAATGAATACCTATGTAAACCTCATGGGATTGGGGGAAGATGAATGCCCTAGTCACAAAAATAAGAAAAATAAAAATCCAAAAGGGTCACCTAGTGAAAACCTCCTTGAGGCACTTCTTGACCCAGAAAAAGTCAAAACAAAGGACATATCTGATGATAAAAACCTTCGCGAGGCACTGGAAGATGGGGACATTCATCTTCCACTTGTAGGAACACAATGGTCTGAACAATCATCCATCCTGATAGAAGAAACACAAGAAATCAACTTGGGAACCGAAGAGGATCCTAAAATCACTTATGTAGCCAAAGCATTATTAGAAGAAGAATATTCCACCATCTCCACAATCCTCAAGGAAAGCAAGATCAGTTTCGCATGGGAATATTCAGAAATTCCTGGATTAGACCCTGCCTTGGTTGTACACCATCTAGATGTGTATCCTGATGCAAAACCAGTTAAGAAGAAGCTCCAAAAAATGCACCTGCAAGTTTTCCTATTGGTCAAGAAAGAATTGGAGAAATTATTGGAAGCCAAATTTATAAGACCCATTGACTACTTCAAATGGATCTCCAACATCATGCCAGTAGCAAAACCTAATGGGGATGTCAAAATATGTACAAATTTCCATGATCTTAACAAGGCTTGTCCTAAAGATGACTTTCCTTTATCGAACATAGATATGTTGGTTGATTTAACTATAGGACATGAGATGCTATCCCTTATGGATGGATTTTCTAAATATAATCAAATTAGGATTGCACCTAAAGATCAACACAAGATGGCCTTCACCACACCTTGGGGTACATTTTTTATAATGTTATGCCCTTCGAGCTTAAGAACGTAGGGGAAACTTATCAGCGTGCAATGACCGTCATCTTTCATGATATTATCCACATTATCATGGAAGACTATGTTGATGATCTCTTAGGAAAATCAAGAACTAGAGCAGAACACCCTACAGTCCTAAGAAAGATCTTTGAATAGTTAGAGCACTACAAGTTGTGTCTAAATCCAAAGAAATGTGTGTTTGGGGTTACATTAGGAAAATTGTTAGGCTTCATTGTCTCCAAGAGAGGTATAGAAGTGGATCCAACCAAAGTCAAAGCAATTATGGATATGCCTCCACCTCACAATTTGAAACAATTAAGGAGTCTTTAGGGTAAGCTACAGTCCATTAGAAGATTCATAGGATAGTTAGTAGACAAATGTCAACCATTCACCCACCTCCTAGAAAAGAATATATCCTTCAAGTGGGATCATATGTGTCAGCAAGGCTTTGACAAAATTAAGGAATACTTGGCTCATCCTCTAGTCCTTATGCCTCCAATCCCAAGGAAACCACTTTTATTGTACATCTCAGCTACTTTAGTAGCATTGGGGGCACTGCTAGCACATCATCATGAGTCATCCAGAGAAAGAGCAATCTACTATATCAGTCAAACCTTAGTTGGCTATGTGATCAACTACTCTTCAATAGAGAAGGCCTGCCTAGCCGTAGTTTTCTGTTCACAAAAGTTTAGACATTATATGCTTAGCCATCTAGTGAAATTAATATCAAAAGTTGACCCACTTAAGTATTTTCTATCTAGAACAACTTTGACTGACCGAATGGCTAAATGGGTCATGTTGCTTAGTGAGTTTGACATAGAATATGTGGACTGCAAAGATATTAAGGGACAGGTGATAGCGGATTAGTTAGTCGATGCTCCCCTGATTGATGCACATCCTTTGGTGATGGAATTTCCTGATGAAGAGGTCTTTGTCATAGAAGAAGCCACCACATGGACACTATATTTTGACAGGTCATACACTCATAATGGATCAGGGGCAGGTATCTTGTTTGTCACCCCCCAAGGTGATTATATTCCAAAGTCATTCAGACTCACCTTTCCATGCACCAACAATATAGCAGAGTATGAAGCTCTTCTCACTGGCCTTAGAATCACAATCAAATGGAATGTCACTTACTTAAGAGTCTTCAACGATTCACAATTAGTCATCAAACAAGTCAATGATGAGTTATTAACAAAGGATGAGAAGTTGTTGCCTTATAAATGCATGGTTGATGACTTTAATAAATCTTTCACCTTTATTTAGTTTGACCAGATCCCCAGAATGTAGAACAAAGCTACTGATGCAATGGATACAATTGGTTCCTTGGTTGACATGCCTAAAGATCAGACAAAATGTGAATTCCTGGTTAAACAAATTTTAATCCCTGCATACGATATCCTTGAAAGTGAGATGGTGTGTGAAATCGTAGGTCCTGCATCCCCATGGTATCACAAAATCTATGCTTATCTTCACGACATCCTACCCGCTGACCTTACCCAAAATCAACACAAATCATACATCCAATGTACATCCCATTACACCATCATAGGTGATACTCTTTATCATTGAAGATATGATGGAACTCTTCTTTGATGTCTAAACGAGGTTGAAGCTCACACTACAATAATAGAGGTACATAGTGGTGTTTGTGGAGCCCACTCAAATGACATGGCCTTAGCAAAGAAGATTCTAAGGGCTGGTTATTATTGGCCTACATTGGAACATGACTCTTGTGACTTTGTGAAGAAATGTTTACCTTGCCAACAACATGTAGACCTAATACATGCTCCTGCTCAAGATCTGCAACTTATTGTAGCACCATGGCCCTTTTGTCAGTGGGGTTTCAATTTAGTCAGCAAGATATATCCTCCATCTTCTGATGGCCACACATTCATTATCACTGCCACTGAGTACTTCACTAAGTGGGTGGAATCCATACCACTCTCCCAGATAACGGGTATTTAGATCTCCAAGTTCATCCTCTACCATATCATCTATAGATACGGAATCCCCTCCACCATAATCTCTGACAATGGTAAACTATTCAAAGACCAGGTTGTAAAAGAGCTTTGTAACACCTTTCATATCCAACACCAATGGTCCATGCCCTACTACCCCCAAGGTAATGGACAGGCAGAAGCCACTAACAAAACTCTAATCAAAATATTGAAAAAGGTTGTTAACAATACTGGCTGAGATTGGAACCTCCACATCCACCCCAACCTTTGGGCTTACCACACATCCATCTGCACTCCCACTAGCGCCACTCCATTTTCCTTAGTCTATGGTGCTAAAGCCATCTTGCCGATTGAAGTTGAAATCCCATCTCTAAGAATATATTTAAAAAATCTCATCACCAAAGAAGAATCATGGGTTGCTCGCCTTGCTCAATTGGAGCTCCTAGATGAAAAGAGGACCAAAGCATACAATCACCTTCAGGCGTATCAAAATCGTCTCAAGAGGAGTTATAACAATAAAGTTCATCCCTGCCAATTTAACATTGGAGATCTAGTTCTTAAAGAGAATCAATGTACACAACAAGACCGAGACAAGAAGGAGAAGTTTGAACCTAATTGGTTGGGTCCTTATATTATCACAGTAAAATATGGATCAAGGGCTTACCGCCTTGCCACACCTAAAGGAGAGCCCCTCGAAGAGCCTATCAACATAATGCACCTGAAGAGGTTTTACACTTAAATTCAGTTGGTTCCTCCTATCTTGCCATAATCTGAAAAATACAAAAAAATCAAAAAAATCCAAAATAGTAAAGAGAAATAAGTTCGTCCTATGGTGAAAACCACCCTTGGTGGCACCTTGGATAAGTATGGTTGGTGAAAACCTGGTAACATGCATCATCCGTAGAGAGCTTAATCATTATCTACCTTGTGTCATAGTTACTGTATCTCTCCACATCCTATCCTATCCTATCATTTCATCCACATTCCAACCTTGGCCACTTGGTATGTTTTGATTGAGCATTGGACGATTATCTGCTATTAGTCATCCTGAGCTTTTATCCTCATTTGAGCTTGTATCATTCATCTGGTTGTCTTATCTGTCTGTCATAGTCTAGGGTCCATCGTCGTGTTGGTCTCTACTTAGATCTCATCCAGTCATGTTGGTCTCTTTGGTCTTCATCAAACTACGTTGCCCCTATGCTTTCACGTAGGCAAGGCTGATCATTTGATCCGCCCCTGGGCAATTTTTGACTGTCTCATTTCGGTCATCCATCATCTATCTCCATCGTCTCCTTTTCGCTCTTATCCATAGTCAGTCACCATTTTTCTTTTCCAAACTACATTTCCCCTATGCTTTCACGTAGGCAAGGTTGATCATTTGATCCTCCCTCAGGGCATTTTTCAGTCATGTCTCTCATGATCGGTCTCCATTGGTCCTCTTTTTGCTTTTATTGATGGTATTTTCTTGAACTATGAGGGCTCTATGCTTTCACGTAGGCAAGGCTAATCTTTGATCAGCCCCTGAGCCCCTAGGTCATTAGGGTGTGTCAGTCCTATGTCAGTCTTCTGTCTAGTCTTTTGTGTTATGTTGTCAAGTATGCCCTTATCCAACTAGTTCGTCACAAACAAGATCCTCTAGTATCAAAAGATCTTATTAGTGTCAAAAATCCTGCATCATGTGGGTCATCTTAGTTTAGTATCCATCATTAGTCTCAACAGGATGCATCCTTCCTAACATACCTCATCAACCCCATCCATCCTCTTGATCCTATGGAAAAGGATGTTTGAACTTGACTATGATCTTTTAATACTTTTGGCTTTTGTTTATTGTTTGAGCTCTCTATTCCAACTAATCAAGGTCACCATGATCTATCATATTATGTTGTGTTTTGATGGGTTAACATAGGAGCATATCTTGATCATTTATTGTTGTTGTCTACTGGGTCGTCCCACATAGTACCCACCAGGATCTCTAAGATCTTGTTGTTACACTGGGACATCCCTTTGTGCTTGTGGTTATCCCAATGCTTGGATCAACCAAAGTCTCTGTCACATTGGGGCATTGGGATAACCTTGTTTATTATGTTTGTTCTATGCATTAGATACTAATTTTCCTTGGTTTTTATATACCTTGGCACATGGCGTCTTATGCTATAGCAAAAATTAATGCTCTAAAGATGGAAAATTTGAATTAGGATTGCATTTCATAAATCAATTTTGTTGCATTCATCCCTATCCATTAACCCATGATTTTGGTTGTGCAAATATTCACCTTCTCTTCTTCTCAAGATATCAATGGTTTTCGACAGGTGTAAATTTCACACCATCTATTTGCATTCTCATGCAAGTCATTGAAATTTATGTTGCATTATTGGTTCATTGCATTATTATCTTAAGTTGTTTAAATTAATCATGATTAGTTATTCTATAGCATCTTAAATTCATTTCCATACATTTCCATATTATATCATTAACACATTACATGCATCACCATCTGCATCAGAAAATGTTAAGGCCATATGCATCATCCATAAAATCATGAAAACATACATCACATCCTGCATTACACACGTTAGTTGCATCCATACAAGGTATCAACATATAACATAATAAACATGTACAAATAATCATGATCACACATCATAAAATCATACACATACACATATGCATAAATAGAATCATCCATCATATACATAACATGGTGTCAATAAGGGTTGTCACATATCATATAAATATCAAAATCATATATCCATCACATAGTCCACAATAATGTCCATCGATATCATCAAAATACATATACATCGTATACATCATAATCACAAAATAAAGTAACAGTACACAAATTTGTATCAAAAACTCTGTACTGTCCATCCTACACCTGTCAAAATTTGGTATCTCCTCATCTACCAAATGAGCTACCCACATCTAACCTCTTTGGAGAGTCGAGAACTGGCCCCTTGCGAGGGAGGGTCCCCTATGAATCACTATATCCTTGGGTCTATGTCCCTAATGTCTAGGATGGCACGGGCATCAGAGGAGCCTATCAGACATACTGAAATGTGTATTGAGTTGGAATGGAACCACATGATGATAAGCAAACATTCAGTAGGTCGCCTCATGTACTCAGAACTCTCAGTAGCTTGATATCTAGTGGCATTCCGCTCATGCTTGTATTTGTCTCGATCTCTGCTAATAACCCCCCTCTTTTGTGTCCATGCATCCTGTGCCAGCCTAAGTTGATCTCTCTCTACTCCCAGCCGTGCCACCTGCTTTGCGGCTCTGTCCCTCTCATCCTTCATCTGTACCTACATAGCCTGCATCTATGCCTATAATCTCTACACCTCTAGCTCCATCATGTTGAGATTATGGATGCACAGTCCTTGAAGCTATAGTCTTCAATAGAGGACCTTTTCTAGGAAAGATAATCAACCACACAGAAAGTGTTGCAACTAGGCATGCACAATAGAGATTCTATTGACCTACACTATGAGATGATTACAAATGTACAAATTCCTTGAATATATAGGCATGAATGAGATGCAAGATGCAATATGATGTTGCCATGTTTCATGATCTAACAACATGTGAACCCTATCTAGGAAATTATTAAATGTTGAGATAAGTTCTAGAAGGACAAATCATCTTCTAGAAGAAGTCTTATCTCCTACAAAAAAGGAAGGGGGAATTTCCCCATTATTAAATGATTTATCTAATTATGAAACCTAGGACTTAAAATATTACCTAAGTAAACTTATGCAAAGTGTAATTAGATAATTAATTACACTAACACATCTTGCCCCCCTCACATTGTGCTACTTGTGTCTGACCTTGTGCCACCTCTCTCTCCGTGCTCTCTGCCCGGGCCACTACTGCATCCCTCTCCCCCTATAAGGTATGCACCTACTCTGTGGCCCTATCCCTCTCCTCCTGCATCACCTGTACCTATCTTTGTTCTCTATCTCTCTCACCTCAGAGAACCTACACCTCTATATGCACTGTGTGTGTCTCTCTCTACACAATCCCTAATCGGGCCTCTACTACCTCCGCCCTCACCCTCGAATCCCCAAGTGTTCTCTATTGTCGACACCATGTCCTGGAGCTTCTTCCTCTCCCTCAGTAGTCCTATCACATGTACCCTTAGCTCCTCCACCTCACTCTCGGCCTGCTATCGATCCTCTCCTAAGACCCCCTCTACTAGACCCTGATTTGCTACCCCTTCGAGCTCCTGTTGTCCTCTGGCCTATGCTATAGTCATCGTTTCCTATAGTCTATCTCAATCCCATGACACTCTGTCCAGCTCACCACATACTCACTATACCTTTGCTTGTAGCTCATCTCTCTCCCTCTCTACATCCTATACCTGTGAGGTTAGGTAATCAACAATGAAACCATAATCCCTCTATCCCTGTGCCTGGACTTTGTACTCCTCCTCTGTAATCCTCAATCTTGCTCTGTCATCTGTAGTGTCACCTAGACCCCCTCAATAATACAATAGGATCCTTAGTTGGTGCACCTGGTACCACCACCAATGGCTCCACCATATGAACATCAACATCCATAGTATCCAGCCCCATCTCATCATGTCCTTCTTTGCCCTGCTAGTCTCCTGAACTCTCCTCGGCTATCCCCTCCTCCCAACCCTCATCTATCATCCTAAAAATCTCACCTCCCCCTCAGGCTCCTCTCTCTCCTCACTCATCCCCATCTCTAGCTCATGGGGCTCCTACTCAGCTCCGATCTCCACCTGGGCTGCCCTCCATCATCTACTCCTCCTCGCCGCCCTACCTGGATGTCCTCCAACCCCAGTCTCACCATGTCCTTCATCCTGCTATCCTGCAACCCCTACATCCTCCTGCCTAGCCCTAATCCTCACCCACACTCTCCTCATCTGTACTCTACTCCCTATGCTCGTCTGTTATCCCACAACTCCTGCCTCCACCTCAAGCACATCCAACATCTCCACCTTCGGCCCCCTCTCCTCTACCTGCCATGTTGCATCCTCTGGCCCCCTCCCATCACTCAGCTATGCTACATCCATCTCCTCCCCCGCATCCATCCTCGCTCTATGCCTCCTTTGCTATCTCCTCCTCCTCCTCATCCTCTCTAGTTGTCTTGCGGCTTTGATCTCATCTTGTCCTCCACCTTGCTGTCCTGTAGCCCCTACATCCTCTTGTTGCCCTGCGGCCCCGACTGCCTCCTATCCTCCTTCCTATTGTCCCCTCCTCTCTCTACCCTCACTAGCCAATCATCACTGATCATCTAATCCAAACCCTAAGGCCCCCACAATAGGCTCCTACAGTGTAATCCTATCCCGCCGGTGGTTCCAAAACCACCTAACGTATCATGTTGTCACCCCTGCATCTACCTCCCCAACACCCCTCCCCGAGGAGGGCACTAGATGTAATTTCTGTCAACCATCTCTGGAAATCCTCAGAGAAATTGACTCCCCCCATGGCTGCTCTCGGCTAATCCGTCGGAACATGTCAGGACCCACTGAAATATCCTGTACATTGCCAAACTGCTTGGCCACTCTGTCTGGCATGTGTGCCTCCACTATGTGAGGATGACTCCCAACTAAGAAGCATCTAGTCATGAATTAGTCTCACTGTCTCGCCTCATCCTCCCTCCATCTCATAAATCACCAAAACATATATGGCCACCACAATATATGCTCCTCTCGAAGGTCATCCAAAGTCCTCCTCCATCTATCTACATCCCCCTGGCCCTCATGGTGCAAAACACACCCCTCATCCTGATTGTACCACCATGCTACAAGCGTTGTCTCATCTGCATGACCTACCCTCACTATCCCTGGCCTGGCAACACTAATGTGTTCCCAGGCCAACACCTGCAATAGCATCACATGTGTCACACTAAGCACCTCCCGGTAATAGATGATGTGCATGTCTCTGTAAAGCTGCACTAGAACACATGCACCCCATGCAAACTATCCCTCCCTCACCTCGACAATATATCGAATCACCTCCATAAACCTTAAACTACAGAAATGCTTGCTTCGGTCTGGCAGTAGTAATCCATTGATCAGTCCACACAGATAAATTGGTAATGCTGGCACCCTCAATGACAAACATCAATCCACATCCAGCTATCCTCTCTGCATAGGTAGGTCATCTCACCCAAACAACACCCATATGGTGTCATCTAGCTCCTTCCCCCTCGATGTCATCTCACTCACTAGATTCCTTGTTATGGGCAACCTCAAAATCTGCCACACATCCTCCAGTGTCATTGTCACCTCCCCTATTGGAAGATGGAACGACGATGTCGCTTAGCTCCATCACTCTCTCAATGATGTCAGCATAGCCCAGTGTGCTCTGATCATCGGATATCCTAGTAAGTACAGTAACCATGCCTGCAACAAGGCATGATGGTCCGCTCCCGTCATGGCTACAATAGTCACCATCAATACCTCTGAGTGTCTCTCATGGGTCCATAGTGAGTCAAAAGTCTACATCCATAATAACCCGCATGTCAGTCCACTTCATTCCCGGCCCCGGGACATCTTTTTCCTTAATCTCTTTTTTCTCTTCTTCTGATTTCTTCCCTCTCCCCTTGGGTTCCCCCTGGTTTTGGGAGCAATCGCCCCTTCCCGGGGCAGACCCGCCCTGGTCGGCGGGCGAACCCACCCTGGTGTGGGGCAGACTCGCCTTCTTTTGGGTGGACCCACCCAGGCATGGGGTGGAATCGCCCCCGTTTGGGGTAGACCTTCCCTTGGCCAAGGCAGACCCGCCTCCTCCCGAGGCAAACCTATCCCCGTCCGAGGTAGACCCGCCCGCGTCTAAGCTGGATCTACCCTAGGCTGGGGTAGACCTGCCCCTACGAGGGGCAAACCCACCCAAGGCCAAGGCGGACCTGCTCCTATCCGGGGAAAATCTGCCCCGGTCTAGGGTAGATCCACCCCTAGAACCCTCCCCCCCCCTTTGGCAAAAATCAATTTTTTTTCACCCAACCCATTTTCCTACCCTACCCCGACAACAAATACCAACCTCTCATATAGGCATAAAAATTCAAAAATACATTAAAAATGCTTAAAATCATCAAAAAGGGTTTTGACTCTAACATGGCGTGGACCCATGCATTCGTGGTAAAATCGCCACACCTCATCCCCCTGGTGGATGATATTCGAATCATAGTCCTCCGACATCCTGTCTCCTCGTCTCCTTCCTCTCCTCTTCTCTCTCTCTCTCTCAACTGCTACAGTGCAAATGAGGAGTGGTAATTACTAAAATTACCTTATATAACTTTTCCCTACTTTTTAACCTTTTTAAAATAAAGGGTATTTTTTACCTTTTATTTAAACTTTTTTCCTCCAATTAATCCTCCAACTTCTCGAGGCTACCATTTACAAATCGTGAGTTTGATCCACTCCATTCAAAAGTCAAATCTGCTTGGTTTTTCAACTCTATCCAACCATGCCCTTCATTTTCTCATATCGAGAAGTTGCCCAAGCCACCTTTTGCTTCCCCAACCGCCCTCTCGAGGGGGCATACCCTACCTTTTTCCCCATTCCTCCATCATGATCGTTCTGTCGCAAGATTGGGGCATCTCCCTTCGTTCTCCTTTGTTTGGGTAGCTCACACATCTTCTCCCATGTTGGGGCATCATTTTCTAGTCGCTTCCTCTATGGAGCCATTTGCATTTTCTTTTCTTCAAAACACTGTTATTCTAACAACATTTCAAAGACGAGAAAAATGTAGACATCCAAATTCGACCACTTCCACATGGTCAAAATCATCTACCTTATTCATCTATTTTGTCAATATTAATTAAACAATTTATTTAATTAATATTTCACCTTCTACCTAAAGTTCCTAAAGTATTTAATTCAACAATTAAATACTTTACCTTACACCTTTTCCTCTCTAAATTAAATAAACATATCAATTTATTTAATTTAGTCATTTGACCCTTTTTGAATAAAATCAATTTTTAAATTCTTCATTTTTCTCTCTCCTTGTCACATCCTCCATAATCCTCTTCCAATTTGGATTAAGTTAATTAATCCATGATTAGGATGTGCACTCCTTAATCAGGATTAATGTCACATCCTCCATAATCTTCCACTTGCTTTGAATCCCTCGTTAATTTTCCTTAATCATGTATTTGCACAACCTTAATCTAATCATCTTGCCACATTTAGCATACCTTTTTGTTCAAATTTTTACATATTCCACATTCGGCATTGACCCTCTTCCCCATGTGAATTTTTAATTCACATTTATTTATCCAAGATTCCTCTCTTCCCCATGTGAATTTTTAATTCACATTTATCTTTCCAAGACTCTCCCTATTCCCATGCAAGTTCTAGAACATTTGACTTGTTACATCACTCACATGTGCCAAAGTCTTCTAGAAATTTTGACCTGTCACATCACCCACATATGTCAAAATCCTACCTTTTTTGGAACCTTGTCTTATCTACCAGATTCTTCCAATCATGTGAATTTTTAATTCACATTTTTATCTCTAACCACTTTCCTCTTCCCTATGGAGATTTTTGAGGAATTCTAAAATTTCTCAAATGTCATTTTCATTCTCACTTGGGGACAAGAAGTTCCTTTTTAAGGAAATCTTTTCATCTCCCAAGGTACTTTCAAAGTACATGTCCTTCCACATCATTTGTCCTTCTTCCACTTCATTTGTACCTTTTTCCATCTCATCCTACCCTTGGACACCTCACCTTCCACATGTCAAGATGTGAGGGCTTGTGAGTCCTCAACTCACCATAGCCGTCCATCTTGGCCATGGTGGCTCAATCCCGATTGTTGAATTCTCCTATAAATACCCCCCCCTTCTAATGCATTTCAACACTTAAGAATTCAAGTACCCTCATGCTAGCAAAATTCTGAGCCATCTTCAAGCTATCATCAAGCAATCCCTTGCATTCCAAACCTTTTTCACTTCATCACCATGGCATGTTTAATTTAGCCTTAATCCCACTTTGTATCTATCCATTTTCATTCATTGCCATCAAGAGGAGCATATATATCAAGCAACATCAAGGGCCAACCAAGGAGGACATCAACAAGGAAGGTATAATTGATATCTTTACTTCTCTTTAATCACGAAGTGGTGTAGTGTTTTCTTACATTCTTAGTTTAGTTAGTTTGCATATTTAGAATAGAAAATAATTTCATTCACATTCTGGCATGCCCGGTGGGACCCACAAATGGGTTCCTTGCATTTTATGTTTTTTGTTGTTTAAGTGTTTGTAGGTTTAGGTTATAGAGGGGCGTACTTGCCCTTGACAGCTGTAGAGGACCATACCTGCCCTCCCAGAGGGGCGTACCCGCCCTTGAACAATACTCTATTTTTTATTTTTAGTTCATTTTGCTAACTATTTTCTACAGAGGGGCGTACTCTCCCTTGAACAATACTCTATTTTTTATTTTCAGTTCATTTTGCTAATTTTTTTCTACAGAGGGGCATACCTGCCCTTGAACAACACTCTATTTTTTATTTTCAGTTCATTTTGCTAACTATTTTCTATAGAGGGGCATACTTTCCCTCCTAGAGGGGCGTACCCACCCTTGAACAACACTCTGTTTTTTATTTTTAGTTCATTTTGCTAACTGTTTTCTGCAGAGGGGTGTACCTGATAGACATCGGAGGGGCTTACCTACCCTAGACAAAGACCATTTTAAGGTAAAAATAGGGAGTAAGATTGCATTTTTAGGTTCCATTTTGTTTGTTTTTATTGGTACTAACCCTAACTTATGTTGTTTCTATTTTGTTTGAGTTTTCCTACCTCTATCTCATCTCTTTTGGAAGAAAACACAACTTACACAACAAATTTTGATGAGTTCGATTATCAAAAACCACCTAATCCCAAGGAAATGGAAAGACTTTATGGACATGGTTACGAGCTTATGATACAATTGGGATACAATGGAAAAGGATGTGGAAAACATGGACAAGGCATTCGTGTCCTTATTGAACCTAATACACAAGAAACAATGATTGGTTTGGGATATTCCTTTTCTAAGACAACAAAAGCAACTCAATGGCCATTGCTGAATATCAACACCATCACATGTAAACCAAGAACCATGCTTACGTTAAAACATCCTAAATTTATTGATATGTAATCTCCACCATCTTGGAGTATGTTGAAAGTGATGAAGCTTTGAAACAAATGTTAGGTGCTATTGATAAACTATCTTCTTCCAAACGAAACATTACCTGCGCTATGATAAGATCCAAGCCACACAATACTGATGATAATGCAAACTCCATGGAACCATATGATCCAGAGTCTCCTAAATCAAATTCCCTCCCCTAGGTGATACAATTGATATACCAATAGATATAGACGATAAAGAAAAAGTCATTAAAATTGGAAAGTGCCTTGATGATGAAGAACGAGAGGAAACTACAATTTTGCTCCATGATTTTCTAGAAATCTTTGCTTGGAAATATTTAGATATGCCAAGAATAGATCTGAAGATAGTAACACATAACATTGTTCTTGCAAATAATGCTAAACTTGTTCGACAAAAGATACGAAAAATGAATCCTAAGGTAGCCTTGCATGTTAAAGGAGAACTTGAAAACTCCTTGACGCAGGTTTCATTTGTCCTATTGATTATTCTCCTTGGATCTCAAATATTTTCATAGTTGCTGAACTTGAGAATCATATTAGGATATGTATGGATTTTCATGACTTGAATAAAGCATCCTTAAAAGACAATCTTCCTCTTCCTAATATTGACATGATCATGGATTCAACTGCTAGACATGCTTTATTGTCATTCATGGATGGATTTTCCGGCTATAATCAAATCTTCATCAACCCACAAGATCAATGCAAGAAAACATTCACAACTGTTTGGGGAACATTTTGTTGGGTTATGATGCCTTTTGGACTAAAGAATGTAGGTGCAACTTATCAAGTAGCAATGACTAAGATATTTCATGATTACATACATAAAATATTGGAAGATTATGTTGATGACATCCTTGCCAAGTTCTTAACACAACAAGACAATGTGAGTTTCCTTCGACAAATCTTTGAACGAATGTGTAAATACAACATGAGAATAAATCTAAAAAAGTGTCTTTGGAGTAGATAGTGGAAAATTTTTAGGGTTTATCATATCTCGTAGAGGCATTGAGGTGGACACAAAGAAAATTGATGCTATCATAAACATGCCACCTCCTAGGAACATCTCTCAATTACACACATTACAAAGACAAATTCAAGCCATCCCTCATTTTTTCACTTCTTTAGCTGATAGAACATTACCTTTCACACATCTTCTCAAGAAGGATATACCTTTTGATTGGAATGAGGATTGTAAATAGGCCTTTGAGAGTGTGAAGGAATACCTTGCAACTCCATCTGTTTTACAACCTACCATGCCAAACAAACCATTCATCCTTTACATAGTCGCATCCTCCCATGCTCTTGCAACATTATTGGCTCAACGAGATGACAATGGAAAAGAACACCCTATTTATTACATTAGTCAAACTCTAATCGATTATGAAATTTGATACACACAAATAAAAAAACAATGTTTAGCCCTTGTCTTTGCTACTAGTAAATTGTGACATTATTTACTAAATGCTAAAATACATGTCATGAAAAAATTTGATCCTCTCAAACATATTCTTCACAAAACAGACTTATCAGGATGTTTAGTTAAATGGGTTATGTTGTTGATTGAGTTTGACCTAAATTTTTTTTGCAAAAAGCAATTAAAGGCCAAGCCTTAACCAACCAATTAGTTGATGGTCCTTCTCCTTTAGCATTACCTAGCAACAACTCTTTTCTCGATGATAGTATGTTGACAACAAATGTTTCTACATGGGAATTATACTTTGATGGATCCAAGTGTAGAATAGGTTCTGATGCTGGCATAATCTTAGTTCCGCCCAAAGGAAAGCCTATTCCCTTATCGTATCGACTCAATTTCCTATGTACAAATAACACGGCTAAATATGAGGCGTTAATTATTGGGTTGTGTGTTGCTTTAATCATGGGTGTCAAAGTTATCAAGATCTTTGGTGATTCACAATTAGTCATTAAACAAATCAATAGACTATATCAAGCCAAACATGATAGATTAGCCGAGTACAAAGATCTTATCATGCATTTGTTAGAGAAGTTTCAGACATTTACCATCGAAAACATCCCACGAAAAGATAATCGGCTTGTGGATGGAATGACAAGTGTTGCCTCTCTTATTTATCCCCAAGATCCTTCAAAAGATTTCACATTCACAATTCACCCTATTATGAAACCTTCGATTAACAACAAGACCAAAGAAGTTTTAACAACAAATGAAGCAAACTCGAGTGAGTGGTATGATGCTATATTCAACTATTTGAAAAGTGGTACCTTTCCAGAGCTGACAACTAAAAACCTTTGTTCCCATTTACAAAATTTTGCATCTAAATATGTCATCCTTCCAGATGTGCTATATCGAAGGTTGTTCAATGGTATCTTACTGTGATGTTTAAACAAATCTAAGATCCCTCTCACACTTCACCAAGCCCATGAAGGTGCTTGTGGTGGAAATTTTGGAGGACAAACATTAGTTCAAAAACTTATCCATATAGGCTATTATTGGTGCCACATGGAACACGATTGCTATAATTATGTCCAAAAATGTCATAAGTGTCAAGAACATAGCAATTTGCATCATGCTCCTGCTAGTGGAATTCAAACTCAACTTCTGATATGGCCCTTTGCAGTTTGGGGATTGGAAATTATAGGAAAATTTTCACCTCCTTCTGCCAAACATACCTTTATTATCACTGCAACTAGTTATTTTACAAAATGGGTCGAGGCCATTCCTCTTCAATCTACAATAGCTGGGGTGATATGTCATTTCATTCTAGAACACGTTATTGCTCGCTTTGGACTTCCTTTTGCATTAATTTTTGTTAATGGTACACTATTTAAGAATAATGATGTGAAGAAATTTTTAGAGACCTTTAATATCCAACACCATTTTTCGACACCTTATTACCCACAATCTAATGGTCAAACTAAATCAACTAATAGATTTCTTAAACAAATCTTGGAAAAAATTATTAATAAGAACCATAGGGATTGGCAGACACAATTACATTATGCACTTTGGGCTTATCGTACAAGTGTTTGATCTTCCACAGGGACTACGCCTTATACTTTGGTTTATGGTAGTGAAGCAATCATGTCCTTAGAATTAGAAATACCTACACTAAGAGTGGCTCTTCAAGGAATTTTTGACGATACACATTATCAAAAAAATGATTACATCAACTAGAGATGCTAGATGAATAGCGTATTAACGCTCTTGAACATCTTCAAGCTTATTACAAAAGAAAACATAATCAAATGTTACAACCTTAATGTTATCCCTTGATCTTTCCAAAAGGGTGACTTAGTTCTATCTTCTAATCAGTGTAATGTCAATGCCGACCCAAATGAACATGAAAAATTCAGTTCTAATTGGTTAGGACCTTATATAGTTGACACAACCTTTGGGGCTAGTGCCTACAAGTTAACCAAACTCGATGGAACACCCCTTAAAGAACCTATCAATGCCACACATTTGTGTTGGTATTATGTCCAATCCCTTTTGAATAGTATTAATCATAAAGCACTATTGTTAAATTTATGGAGACCTACCCTATATACTTTCATATTGCTTCGTTCTTGACACATAGCTTGTGCATCTGTCTTGAGTACTAAAGTGATTATTTATAATTACTTTAGTTTTCATGCTATTCAAATTAATCTTGTGTGTTATGAAAATTTAAATTTAATTTAGCATAACATACTCAATCACCATGTTATATCTAAAATGACACGGTAATACGTTTTAATTCGATCACATAAATTTTGTTAAAACATGAAGACATTAATTAAAGTAATCTTGCAAAGGTTCTTTACTTAATCACATTTCCATTTAACATTTAAACACATTCATAGATCATCAAACATACAACTGCTTATATATATCCAAAGTTTTATGTACATGCCATCATAATATACAATATCACCAAGGTCTGTGAGAACTAGACCCCTCTATTGGAGTTATCGATAGACACTAAGAGGGGGGGTGAATCAGTGTCTAAACCTTTTTTGAACTTTGACCAAGACTTTTAATTCTGATATCCTTTTTTACTGACAACATTAACTCAGACCATTAGACAACTTATGCCAATATGATGATTATGATTGACATTGTTTAACAATCAAAGCATGATGACAGTACAGGTGCAACTCATAAGATACTGCAATAAAAGTGCAACAGAATGACACAAGATAGGTAATGAGACAACAAGAACCTTTAGCAAATTGTAACAATTCTTGAGCAATGAATTAAATGAATACTTTTATACTTTCTATTGAATCAGAACTTTCAACAATGATAGAACACTTATGCAAGACATTTTGATATAACCATTTTCAGAGATGAGGAAACTAACATTCAACAATGCTCAGACTAATAAGAACAATTACTCACAAAATTATCACAATCAAGAAGCATTATGACATCAAAACAAAGAGACCATAAGACAAAGAATTTGCCGAGTGGAAAACCCTCCTAGGGTAGAAAAACCACTCCTAAACTACCTCACTGGCTTAACTTCAAAAACCACAGCTTACAATGCCTTACAGGCTAATTTTTGAGCACCAACTCAAGGAGCACCAACCCCTTAATGAATTTCAGAACAATAATAATATCAGAGGATCTCTCTATTTCCAAATAAGCTCATGGAACCCCACACACTTAATCTACCTAGTAAAGATTCAACACAGTGAATCCTTAAAATATTAAATAAATTAAGGTTACATCCGAGATCTACAACATATTTTCATTTTTGTATTACAAAGCCTTTTTCAACATTCACTTTTTGATAAAACAACAAGTTATAAGATCATACCATCACATCAGTATCCTCACAATGATCAAGCACTATGTATATATATTTTCAAATATAGGTCTTCCAACAAAAATATCTTCATAGATTTCATTTTCAAAAGAATTTGAAACCCCCATACTATTTTTAGAAAATGAGCCAATAGAATGATGATCAACAGGTGGTGAATAATCATGTGTAACACCCGTACTGAAGGCCGTTTCAAATTCTGACAGGAATAAATCAAGTAAAGCTTCCTTTTCAAAGGGCAAGAGTTTTTCAAAACCCAGATCAAGTAATATCATTTCCTTAACCAAAAATAGCCATTTGAATCTATTTTCAGAAAACTTTATGTAGAAAGCCATCAATTTTGAAACATATGAAATAAATCCACAATGAAATTGACAGATTTTTCAAAATGCATGACTACCCATCAACTGAAAGTCATAAACCCTCATTGCAAGAATAGTAATCTATCAGGGCATCATTTACTTCTTCAATAACTGAAATGCAGAAAGCCATTTTTGAAATCAAATAAAATGACAATAAAACCTTCACTACAAAGTCATAATCCATATCTCCACCAAATGCCAACAATAAACAAAGTTACCTAAAATCAAATCATGCTTTTCTGACAGAGGTAAATGAGTAACTGTTTATCTTTTTTAGATTTGAGCAAAACCAGTTACACTCTTTTGTGAAACAAAAAGTAAATGATGAATGAGATACCTGACATGATGAATAAAACTGAAACGAGAGCATGATAATCTATTAAGAAGAAACTACCAACCCAACAAAATAACGCCATCGAATCTCCTTCTAGATTCGAGCTTCCAACCAATGTAACACACCAAACTTAGCAGCCATACTCTTCATGGTTTAACCATTGATTTTGCTTCCTATCAAAGCCATTACAACTAGCGATTCAATGAAAAATAACAATTACACTTCCTTCATGGTGGTGACATGGCTAGGGTTCCAAACCCATAAACAATGAAAATGCAATATCATTTTTCCCTAACCTCTCAAAAGCCAAGTCATTCGATGACTTTCCAAAATCACAATAAGATTTGAAGTTCATAAAGATTTTGATAAAACAGCATAATGAATATAAAATCTGCTGTCAAAACATTTTACCAAATAAGCCAACACAAATGATGTTACCACATGTGACTTATTGAAGTCAATTTTGATTGAGAGACATATGATTAACACAATGTCAATGTGCTCGATGAAAACAACGTCGAAAACCACCACAAATGTAAGCTAGGAAACCTAATAGGGTTGATTTCATTAAGATGTCGACCCCTCAAACATTATCATGAAAATGATAAATCAATATCATATGTAAAAAGAAAATTCTTCGAATAATAAAGATAAGCATTTTCCTTTGGATGCCGACTATAAAGTCAAGACTTGGGCATAGAAGACTCCACGTAAAAAATGATAAAAATTATATGCCATGTGAGCCAATAAATACCATCAAACAGGTGAGATACCAGAACCAAGGAGAATACTATGCCTCCAAAAAAATGTGAGTTCAGGATGGATTTAGAAGCATGAGAGCAATTATGTTACTAAACCAAGTTTCATGGAGCAATTGAATCAATAACCAAATTTCCTGAGATGGTGTAATTGCTTGATAAAGCAATATAAATAAGCAATGAACCAAAAATATGTGCCAAATTTATCAACAATAACTCATACCAACTGTGAACCATTTGAATCTAGACCTTGCACAAACACAATAAACATGCAAACAATTAGATCAAACACAAGGTTAGAAACGAATGATTCCTCAAGAAATCCATTTGAAATTTGCAAAAGATAAGAAATGAAAATGAAGAACACAAATGAAACAATTAAATCCTATCTAATGCAAGCAAACTCTTGATCTCTTGAGGGAGTTGGTGCCAATTTGATGTGGAAATTGGCCCTTTCCCAACTCCTTTTGCAAGCTTGATGATGAACAAATGAAGAATGAGAAGAGAGTGATCCACTTGATGAAGACTTTGAATGTATGCTCCAAGCTTAAAATATGCAAAAAAACCTAGCTATGATTCAATAAGATGGATGAGAATTGCTAAGTATTTTAGCATGGTAACTTTGCTTGAGATGTGGATGATAAAATGCATGGTGAAGCCTTCTATTTATAGAATGTTGAAATGAAAACAAAGCCAAAATAGAGCAATGTGGGACAAAGATTTGGCCAATGGAAAAATGCCACTTGTCCAAATGTGATTGGATGAGGAATGAGCAAGTTTTGACAAATGTGCCAATAAATGCATTTTTGAATTTGAATTTTGAGAAAAGACATGTAAGAGGGGGAAAGAAAATTGCATTGAATGCCACTTGGCTCAAGGCAAGGACATGTAAGAAGAAGTAAATGCCTTGTTGGAAGGACTTGTAAGAGAGAGTAAATGACATGTTGGAAGGACATGTCATTCAAATTTTGAATTTGAAATAGAATAATATTCCTCCAAAAGATGCTTTGTTGAGGGAAAATGAAGATTTAATAAATCAATAAATTGATTTATTTGTGCAAGTGGAGATATCTAGAGAATGCAAGTGGGTGAGATTAGTATTTAATCATGGTTAGACTAAATAAATGATGATTATGTTAGTTTAATGATGATTAGGTGAGTTGACTTATTTTGACTTAGATTTTTGGATTAATTTAAATCAAACAAGAGAGGAAATGATTTAATGAGTTTAATTAAATAAACATGTTTTGATTATTTAATTAAAGAGATTGAAGTAAGATTAAATTAAATAAGATTTTAATTTATTCAATTTAATAGATAGACTTTAGAGATTTAATTAAATAAAATTAATTATTTAATTAAAATAGGATAATTAGATCAGATGAATTGATTTAATTAACAAGGGAAAGTGACTTAATTAGACAAAAATAATTTATTTAATTAAGAGACGAATATTGATGAATTTAATCAGATAAGGGAATTTGATTAAACAGTTAGACCAAGGGATGATTTAGGAAGAAACGATGTTAGTAGATCAGAGTTAGATGCACAATGTCAACTTGTACATTTTGCGTGTCTACACCAACTGAAACCATATTGCCCTAAGTATTACCTTCATCTGTATATGTCTTGAATTAATATACCTGAACATGTGAAGGTGACATTTTCATAAATTTGAAGCTGAAGAGTGTATAGTAACCTCATATACCAATGATGCCAAATGAAATGTCAAACTCAAGTGCCAAAGAGAGCATTAATATAATTCCAACCCAATATGCCATGTATCAAATAATGTATCATAACCGTTGACACCAAAATAATTATGAGACAGCCATGAAGATCAAGAGAATGAAAACATGCCATGAAGACATAATCAAATGAATCTTGTTAATGATGCCATGATCAACCTGATAGTGAGCAATTGAAATAATATGCCTATCATGCAATAAAGAAAGGGCCAACCTATCAAAACAACTTTTCCATGATTAACCTAAGGCTTTTCAAGATAACAATATCATTTATCACAGAAGCTAATGCATGCCCTGCCACAATGAACACCATCTGAATAACCTGTTACCAAGCCTTATCAACACTGTCAGTAACCATAACCATATGAAGATATATTTCATTCATAAATTTGAACCAAAAGCCACATGAGTAATATCAACATGAAAAAAACTTGAATCATCATAAACATCTCCAAATGAATATCTGAAAGTGAAGTAGCCTCAAAATTCTGTAACCTCTGAATCATGACCAACATACCATGAATTCCATTAATCAGGTGCATCAATTATTCAATGTAAGTATATGAGGACCATCAATTATTCATTTGTGACTTTGTCATCAAGGAAAAACAACAAAGGGGTTAGAACAACACCCTCAAGATCTGGTGCTCATGATTCGGTACCTGGACATCGTGAGACGATCGTGTGTGATCGTGATTGCAATCCACCAAATCTAAGTGCAAAATCCAGAACCCATGCTCTCCCAAAAGCCACATCCATCTCCTCCTGTAGCTGTGCTATCTCTACATGTAGTCTCTCCATCTCTATTGGAGTCTAGGATGACTATCATGTGGTCTCGGCTTGACGAAGTCATCTCCTCACGCTCTCATAAGCTGCCTGTAGCCTCGCAAAAGGTTTGAGTGACTCTAGCTCCTCCTCCATGATAGGTGGGGGCACATAGTCAGGTTCCATATCCTCCTCATCGATGGATGTGAGTACTATCTTTGTAGTAGCCTAAACTCCCACCAATCTCTCATCGCTCCTGTAAGGTAGAAACATTATACAAAACATCATCATGATATATATATATATATATATATATATAAAGAAAAGCATAGACACTAAAGTACATGCATAAAATAAAATATCATCACCCATATCACCGGTCGACTGAGCAATCTCAATGTCATCCTATACAAGGGGCATGGAGGCTGTGTTAGCTTCCCCTCGGCTTTGAGTACTGGTGCCTGCTGCAGCTACTGTTCATGACCTCATCATGTGGATGGGAGAGGAATCTCCCCACTCATGTCGGTCCTCAGCTCCTGCCCCATCACTCCCACTCATGGGTGGTTCCTCCTCCTCGTACTCCTCCTCCTCCTCCTTGTACTCCTCATCCTCCTGACCATCATAATCTAGACCTGCATCTTCATCATAATCATCATCAATCACATAATTGAATATATCAGTATCCCTATAGCGTTTCTCCTCAATTCTATCCTCTTGGTCATCTCCCTCATCTAGTAGTGGCTCTACATCTCCCACTGGCTCATCCATCGGGAATATTGGTGTTGGCCGAGTCATTGTCCACCACTCCTTATGCTCTCCTGTGGCACTGACATCGTCTACATTAGAGACTGACAGTTGGTTGTGATCAAATTCGTCGGAGTCACTCTCGTCTACATGATCAAGAGTGAGTCACACTGTATCACCCAATCTCCAAGCACTCCACGTTGATCTCTTGAAAGAGGGTCATGCCTACGGTAGCGTCTTCACTTTTCCAAACTGCCGCATGACCCGATCATAGTAGAATGGTCATACTACATGGTCATGACAACCAACCAAAAATCTATCCATCTACATCCTCCTCAACTATTTGGTATAATCTAGCCACTGCAATGTCAGCTAATAAGGTCTCCAAAGGACCTTGTCCTCATCTAGTCGGTCAAATCATACCCTCCAAAAATGAAAATCACCATATTGCCATAATTGCTAGAGGATAGTTGAAAGCCTGAGGATACCCTATTGCTATTGCACATGGATAGTCGACTGGCTTGGTGCATGTAATATGCTCAAGGCACCACACCTATAGAAGTGTGCAGTGCACCATACTATCCACCTCTCAAAATACAAATCGCCCAAGATCATAATATAGATGTGTCAGGATACACCGACCCCAGGTGTATACCATCCGTTGCTCTGCCATCCCTCAAATCAAGTGAACTAGTCCTCCCTCAAGATGCCCACCTCACCCATCAGGGACAAGAATTAGTGCTATGGTATGCATCATAATCAATTGAACCACTGGTGCCCGTGAATATAATAGTATAGACAAATCAATCCGTCCTCTAACCCATGCATCATACATTAGACCATCTAGAAAATACTATAAATCGACCCTCTGCTCATGAAAGGTGTAGTCTCTGCAAAAATGTACTCACTCTCCTCAAATCGACATGCGGAGAATCTAGTGTACATCCTCGAAGGTGATCATCATCTCCCCTATCGGCAGATGAAAAGTGCATGTATCTACATTCCAATGCTCGTAGAGAGCCATCAACATGGCATTGTGGTATCTCATGGCAGGCATAAGATATGCCCAATAGATGCCCATAGCCTAAAGATGCTCTATCTCCTCCATTGATAGTTCTAGAGCCAGATCTCTTAGAAAGCTCAACTTTCTCCCTGCTAATCGTTGTTGTGATCGGGTGGGTACCTATCAAATTTAAACAAATATGCTCTAAAACTCATCTAACATCTTTAATTTTTACACTATTCATCATGCAGGTGTGCTAAAGTCCATCTAGTGCACTTTCCTAAAGGCCCTAGACACTTTAGAACCCTTTTGGGGCACTTCGCAAAGAAATGAGACACATTGCGAAGAAATTGGACACTTTGTAAAGAAATGGGATGCTTTGCAAACAAAAGGGACACTTTGCAAAGAAATGGGAAACTTCGCAAAAAAAGGGGACACTTTGTGAAAGAAATTTCCAAGATCCTAAATTAACCTAAATATGCATAAAAAATTGTTAAATCATTACAAAATCACAAAGCGACGGTAGTAGAATCGACTCACCTTTGTTGATGCTCCCCGTGTGCCACCTAGTCCCATGGAACGTCCAATCGTGCAGGTGTGTAATTTCGTTTGCTCGGCATTTTCTGTCTCACTCATCACTCTCAAGCTACAAGAAGGTAAAATGAAATAGTAAGTGACAAATTACTCTCCTTTACCTCTTTTAACCTGTTGTCATTTCTTTTTACTCTTATGCATTAAAATACTTTACGAATTAATAAAGTACTTTTTCTTCCAAACAACATTACGGGAGTTAGCGAACTCCGTTTTCAATGTTGTTTGATGCGTTGGAACCGTGATTCCACACCCAACATCATCAAATGTCTATTTTTAAGTGACATGGTACTTCGAAATGTCCTCTGGTATGATATTTCTTGTTCGATGTGGCTAGATTGCTACCTTGATTCCACCTCCGTAAAGCAGGAAGAATCAAGGGGGGCATACATCTACCCTCAAATTTGATTTCTAGAAGTTAGGAAAAAGTATTTTTGAAAACTAAAAAATTTGTTCTATAGGACATGGTTCCTAATATTATGGTTTTGTAGATAACTACATTGGGGGTTCATTCTCCCGTCTTTTGAATGAGTATCCTTTTATGAAGTAAAGTGCACCATTTAGAGTCCTTTAGCTTACATATGCATGTAGAGTCATATGGGTGCTAAAGTGGGGGCTAATTGTGGAAACAAAAATTATACTCCTTTGCAGAAAGTATAATCTGTGGCCTAATTAGGTCCTATTTTAGACACCCTTGCATCAATCACCCCTTAAAAACTACATTTATAGGCCACTAATGCTCATGACTTTGGAATTTAAGGCCTATTTCACTCACAAACCACTTAAATCCTAACAAATAACATTCAAATCACTCAAATTTTGTGAAACCCACAAAAAAAATCCCTGGTGGGACTAAGTCGCCCAAGGTGGCAACTTAGTCCCTTTTGGGGTATTCTCCACTTTTGAGCGGAAAAATCACTAACCTAATTCAATTTTTTGAGGGATGTCGACCTATGAAATTAAAAGAATGAGTAATTTGGTGTTAATTCCTAGAAATACATGTTTTTAGGTCATTTTTCATACCTCCTAGTCATTTTACAAAGGAAAAATCAAAATTCAAGGGCAAAGTATTTTTCACAAGAAGTTTCATTAGTCTTTCTACAACAAAGTTGAAGCTTAAGGGCAACAAACTAGGGTTTTTTTCAGGTCTTCAAACTCACTTACCACTCAAGATCCAACATTGCAAAGGGTTGATCATGGATGCCTATGGTGAATCATGGAGAAATCTAGGTTGAGGAGATGCAACTAGCCATCAAATCACACCTAATGACTTGTTTTCAAAGTGGTTCCATCTTCCATTTTCTCTCTATCTTCAGATTTAAGGTTTGCATAACATTTACATGTCATTTTCATTCATTTGTAATGTTGTATGGTTTCTTGGATTGAAGTCTTGCATCATTCAAGAGCCATTTGCTTATCTTATTCTAGCACATTAGAATAGGGTTTTGTTTCATTTCAGCTTTTCCTAGTCTTAGACACACTTAGGGCTAGGGTTTTATGCATATTTTATCTCTCACAAAGTTTAAATACTAACTAGGGGTTTGATCGAGGCAAACCCCCCATTAGAAATCAAATCATCTTCTATTTTGTAGCATTTTCTAAAAATTTAGATTCAAATTCCTAGCAGAAAACAGAGTGCAGGTTGTGGGCTTTCGTTTCCACTTCCAGATTTGCAGAAAATCCCAAGTGGACTAAGTCACCAATAGTGGTGACTTAGTCCCACTACACTGATTTTTTAGGGATTTTTACAATTTTAGATACCCATTTGGCAGAAATAGCTTTCTGGGCAGTTTCCCCGATCTGGGACTAAGTCACCCAACCTGGTGTAAGTGACCCAATTGGCTTAAAAATCAAAATTCCTAGAATTTTAGAGGTCTCTACAATCCCCAATCAGCTCTTCACTAGTTTCCAGGTGCATAGTTTCTGTCTTGTATCTTAAATTTGTCATTTATTGCATTTGTTTCATCTTTCTGCATAGCACAGTGTGTTTTCTAGCACTTTGCATTTCTAAGGTTTTGCATCATTAAATCAATTTATTTTTAGATTAGTGCACCAAACATCATATTTAGACACAATAAATCTCATTTACATTAATCTTGAGTGTAGACATTTTCATTTTGGACCCCATTCCCCTTTCTCCTTTTAGGTGAAAACCCCTAGAAGGAGCTAAAGCAGTGTGGGCAATCCAAAATCATATTCCACACACTCAAAATTCTTCCCTTTCCTCTACAAAGAAGTAATTGGAAAGGATATTCTAGAGAATTTTGTAACAAATTTCCTATAATACCCAGCCAGACCCATAAAGCTTCTTACTTTAGAAACATTTTTAAGTACCGACCACTCTAGCACTGCCTTGATCTTGGCTGGATCAACTGAGATACCTTCAGTCAATATCACATGTCCTAAGTACTACACTTTCTTCTTGAAGAAAGTAAATTTAGAGAGTTTCCCATACAACTTATGTTCTCTCAGTCGTAGAACTATCTCCAAATGCTTGCAATGATCCTCCTCATTCTTTGAATAGATTAGGATATCATCAAGAAAAGTAAGACAAACTTATCTAGGAAATCCCTAAATACGTTGTTCATTAGATTCATAAACGTTGGTGGTGCATTAGTTAGTCCAAATGGCAGAATTGTAAACTCATAATTCTCATACCTTGTTCTAAAAGTAGTCTTAAAGATGTCTTCATCCTTGATCCTTAACTGATGGTATCCAAATTGTAGATCAATCTTAGAAAATACTACAACTCCTCTCATTTGATCAAAAAGGTCATAAATGTGTGGAAATGGATACTTTTTCTTTACTATAGCTTTGTTAAGCATCTGATAATCTATGCACAACCACAATGTACCATCCTTCTTCATAAATATTACTAGTGCTCCCCAAGGTGATACACTTGGTCTTATTAATCCCTTAGATAACAGTTCATCTAGCTACATGCTTTAAGCTCCATTAACTTAGTTGTTTTCATTTAGTAAGGCACTTTTGAAACAAGTTTTGTAACGTCTAGAAAATGCAGAAGACAAAGGTTAAAAGCACACACTCAATGCGATCTAAGCTCTAATGCAATCTAAGCTAAGCAACAAAGAACAAAGGAAAGCCAAACGTAAATAAACTAAACAATCTCACCCAATATGTACGTATTTCCATGTATCATTTCGATTGCCCTTCTCCATTTTGTTGTTATAGTATAATTGCCCTCAAATTTTAAAAATTTGTGCAAGTATAGCCTATGATAGTGATTTAGCAAAACATCGAAGATTCAAGATAGTTTCTCCAAAAAGTCATAAGATTTCGAGAGAGATTGGAATGATGAATGACATATCGATTTATAGAAAATTGATCATTTGAATGACAGGCCAGAATCAAAAGATCAACGGACGGTTGAGATCAACTGATTAGACATGCATTCTGATAACTGTTAGTAGTGACATGAGTGATACAAATTAGAAATAGAAATAAAGATTAAATAAATGATTTAATCTTCGAGTTTGGTATTCGAAAATAGAAGAATAGTCTTTGCATGACAAAGATAAAGATGGATTAAAGCAACTCTCAGTTCGAATGCACGCACAAGAATTAATTAATTAAATAGAAATATTTAATTAACATGCAGCATGTACACGCAAATGAGTTAGAACTAGATGATGAAATGATATGACAAAGAGATTACTCATGCAAGCCACTCAGACATTAAATCAAGAGTTAACTGACCGATTTAAATAAATGTCGAGTTGAGTCAAAGTGAATACTTAGATAACTCACACAATTATCTAAATATAGAGGAATGCATTTAAATAGGATTTATGAATTAAATAATTCATTTAATTCAAGATTTGATATTGGAAGAATAATTAAATAAATAAGATTTATTTAATTAAGTGATGAAGGGGTTTAAATGAATAATTAAATAAATAAAAGAATTTATTTAATTATAGTTGAAATATGATAAAGGTAAATTAAATAAGAATTTATTTAATCGAAGAAGAATAAGGTTAATTAGTAACATAATTAAATAAAAAGCATTTATTTAATTAATTAGATAGAATAAAGAAAAGTGTGAATTAATTAAATAATTAAGATTATTTAATTAATAGAAGAAATGAAGACTTTAGTGAATAATTAAATAATTGACATTATTTAATCATGACCATGAAAAATATGAATTATGAAGAAATATTAAAGTCGCAGGCTTAAACCAGATTTCAGTGTTTACATTTTCCCATCTTTGATACAATGTCATTTCGGCGTTGTGTCAAAGAAAATCAATAAAAATATGCCCTAGTCATGCCCCGGTGTAAACAGGTGAAGGTATGCCCCCTCGAGAAAATTGACAAATTTTCAAAAAATTTAAAAAAAAATGGAAATAATCCCGATTAGTCCATTGGATAGCCAAAAATGCAGTGGAGTTGACGAAATTGAAGTTGGGAATGTTATGGACAGGTACGGGTTGATTGAAATTGGAAGCAGACGCGGCCAGTAGAAAAGAATGGAACCAAAACCCTAGGCATAAATAGAAAATGGGTGAAAAGCCTATTCATTTTTACCCACATAGTTTTGAGATTTGAGATTTTGCTCTACACACTAGTGAAGATGTCTCCCATTCCACACACCCACCATCAAGCATACAGGATCCGGACCTTCAGGCGGTCGGCCGATGCGGACCCCTCGGTATGTACCTTAATCTTGACTTTTGAATTTTTGATTTGCGCGAGTTTCTATGCATTTATTTGCATTTTGAGTTATGTGTCACTTTATTGAAAAGCCGCATGTGAGTGTGTAATCGACAAATTTGCATGTGGATCAATGCATTTGTAAAATCACGTATATAGTTAGCGTAGGATTTCTGCGATTCAACGCATTTGTATTTTAGTTCAATGCATTTGATAAAGAGCAACACATTTGCATTTAAAATAGCTGCAACTATTTATTTTTCAAAGCATTTGAAAATATTTCGATGCAGTTGTTATTTGATTTACGCAGTTGCATATGATATTTGATTTATGCAAACACATTTGTTATTTTGCACACATTTGCATTTTAAAGTGACACATTTGAATAGCAGTTGACTTAGTCATTTTGCACTAGGATAGATGTTTGATGCTGACATGAGCCATGTATAATGCCATTGCAGGTTGTTTTGGACACTGTATATACGCGAGAGGCGAGACCTATGACTTTTAGCTTCCGAGATAGTTTATAGAGCGTGGAGAGATGATTCTTATGGCACCTAGGTATTCTTCATGTGACAGACATGCCTGCCATTCAGGCAAATTGGGGTCTGCTAATAGCATTATGCAAGTGGTGGCACTTAGAGACTTCTTCTTTTCACCTGCCTACTAGAGAGGCGACAGTTACTTTGGAGGATGTCTACAAGATTCTGAGACTTCCTATTAGAGACACGAGGGTGAGGTATGATACCCAGAGGGGTGTCACTGAGATGTGCAGATACTACCCTCACATCGATATTAGATAGTTAGGGTTTGATCAATATGAGATTAGATGGCGTGCATTGGCACAGAGGTATAGGCGGCTAGACTGTCTATTATGTACATTGATAGGTGGTATAGTGCTTCCTGACTATTGAGGTCATGGTTTTCCTCTAGGTTGGGGGGAGATGTTGGTAGGTATGTTAGAGCGATGGGAGGTATATGCTTGGGGTCCCTGTCTCCTTGGCATGTTATATTTTCACTTGCATGATATATCCTATCAAGAGGCTCAGTCCACGAGTTGTGGTACCACGCTCCTGATGGTATGGGTGTGGGAACACATTGCCATTTTTCGGCCACCGGTTACAGTCGATGTTCAGCAAAGAGCCCCTTATGCCTTCTGTTATGCGGGGGCTAACACTCAGCACCACATGGGAGATACTGGGTATTTCAGACATGCCATTGACACGATGGTACAGTTTACATGGAGACCATACTTGGGATGTGCAGATTGGTCAGATGAGGATGAGCATTTTCCTTTTTGCCGCTAGACACAGTACCTGATTTGGTGGACTGTTTCACATGTCCATATTATTGAGTGACATTTTCCAGATTGTGTATTGCGGCAGTTTGAAGAGGTACAGGATGTGCCTAGAGGACGGGTCGAGTTCATGAGATCCTCGCGAGAGATCCCCTTGTGGGGTCCAGAGACTCCAGTGGCCACTCCAGAGGTAGATATTGATGCATTGTAGGTAGTTCCGTGGGGATGGAGAGATGGTGCGGCAGACCCAGGTACCACAAAGGCTTATGATCAGTGGTGGGTTGTGCATAGGCCGATTCCCCTTACAGATCCAGATCAGCATGTGCCAATAGAGCGATGAGGGATAGGGCCGCGTAGAAGACGTGGAAGAGGCAGAGGTTGAAGAGGTGGAGGGGGTCGTGGTGATGATGGAGATGGTGGTGGAGGTGGTCGGTGAGGTGGTAGGAGAGGGAGGCATGGATGGAGGGGAAGAGGGCCATCTTTATCACCCATCCATGAGGAGGGATAGGGGGAGGAGGATGTGCCCATGCCAGATATTGGAAAAGGTGGGGAGGAGGTGCATTTTGAGATTGGCGGAGAGGAGGAGCATCCTGCAAAGGAGGCCATTCCAGAGGTTCATGTAGAGGAGGAGGCAGACAAAGAGGAGGCAAAGATTGATGCCCTTGGCTTACTTGGTGCCTATCAGGATGATGATGAGGAGGATGATGATCATGAGCGGGAGATTCAGGACAGGATTCTGGAGGAGTTGGAGGATGAGGATGATGGTGTATAGAGGGTGAGATAGGGTGAAACAGGGAAAGTTGATCTCGATACTACTACATTTCGTGCCCAGATTGCATCCTTGGAGGAGTAGATGAGGGTCATGATGTCCGAGAGAGATTTGTTACAAATGGAGAGGGACAGTGCCGTCATGGACAAAGATCAGACCATAGCTCAAAGGCAGGAGACCGAGCAAAGATTCACAGAGATCAGAGCTCTGTGTACTAGGCCAGTAGCTGCATTTGCTAGAGAGTTAGTCAGAGCCGGGGAGAGGGAGGCTTATTATCGAGATTTATATGAGACAACGGTTCCTCCAGAGAGACGGGCCTTGAGCTATTCAAAGGCACGCAGTGGGAGGTCCCAGACTAGAATCCACTCTAGGACAGTTAGCATAGAGGGTGTTAAGCAACCACGCAGAGCTAGTCCATATGACATGCCCCACTCAGGTCACAGGTCATCGGGTTCCCGACATTAGTCATCCACACACTCCAGCCATGATAGCAGTGGTAGTTCAGGATAGGGACATGTCTTGATATGTACTGAGACATTGTATTATGATCATGTAGCCTGTGGGCTTCCATATTTATGATATATTATGACATTGTGATGTGACACTTTTGAGGGATATATATATATGATTTTGGTGGCGATTCTCATGATATGCAATTCTATTTATTGATTATGTAGTCATTTATGTATATATGTCATGTTTGTATGAGATGCCTATGTGATGGATGATCATATCTATTTTATGATGTGTTTATGCAGCGTATGATGTGATCTTGATTCTATGTGATGATGTATGTTGAATATTTATGATAGCAATGGATGTAATACATGCAATGCATAATTATGAGATGCAATGTGATGTTATATGTACAATTTTGTCTACATGTGATGCTATACAAATGTAATGTGATGCATGTATTTACAATTTATTATGTACATGGATAAATGCCTATATGTTTTTATTTTTCTAACAAGTATTTGTTTATGCAGGATGATTTATATTTTTGTGTGTCATGGGACTCCATCATAATGCAAGAAGGAAGAACTATTAGTACGGAAAAAAAGATTGAGAAATAATAAAAGAAATGAGATGGATGTTAGTATTAGCAATCTTCAATATTTCGCTGTATCACAAAAGGTGTTGCACTTTATCATCATTGGGCAGGACTAATACAAATGGAGATAAACACCATGATATGACATATATAAAGGTGTGCAAGGTCATCCACTTGCTAACAACAGATAGTCGAAGACAAGGATTGTTGTTAACTCATACTAAGGGCACCAGTTGCCCCAGTCTTTTTGTCAAGACAAACCACAGACAACAAACAAAATAAAAGACAGGTCATGAGACATCATCGCTCCTCTAAATCCTTCATGGGACATCCTTGAGGAAACTAGTAACATGACTCAAAATCAAATTTAAAAGACAGTCGACAGATATCAGTCAAAGAAAACAGAATTGTGAAACATCGTTGCTTCTCTAAATCCTTCATGGGACATCCTTGAGAAAGCTAGTAACATAATTCCCAGTCATAAAGTCAAATAAAATGATAAGATGAATAAGCCATAAAGTCCAAAAGCCAGTAAAATATTTTCCAAAACTTGATCTGTTTGTTTGATTGTTTTGATTGATAAAACCTGATTGTAGGAGATACACATACTAGATAAGACTATGAGTCTGGTTTCGATGTTATGACTATTTGTATAAGGCATGACAAAGCCTGGTTTCAGAAAGACATGTATCATATAAGACGTTGAGTCAGATGTCATTGATGTGATAACCTGTATAAGGCTATGTTGATTTGATTGACATTGTCTACATGCAGGAAGGACTCATCCTGCATAAGACATAGATTGTTTTGCTGATATCAGTATTTAGGAAGGACTCATCCTGAATAAGACACAGGTTGATTGTTTTGATGATGTCAGTTTCGAGGAAGGAAACATCCTTTAGCAGACATTAGTTGATTTTTTTTTTTATTGTTTCCTTGGAAATTTGTTTGATTTGACTTAGAGACATTGCTGACTTGTTCACCAGATTAATGCATGACTTGAAATGACATGTGGAAAACTAACTTTGTGTGACGACAAACTCTAAAGGACTGACCTAGTGCGGCCTCAGGGGCTCATCGCTTGATGGCCTTGCCTATGTTATACATGCAGAGACCTCACAGTTCGACTTGACCTTGACTGACAAGACTGACTACAGATAGAATACATGTGTGATAGTGAATGTGATGAACCCTAATGGACTGACCTAGTGCAACACGACCAATGACCTTGTCATATAGACATATAGACTGAGTTATGATTTTATACAGACAAACCTAAATAGACCGACCTAATGCCTCGGGGCCACATCGGCAGATGGCCTTGCCTATGCCCAGTCGCAGAGGCAATGTAGTTTGACAAATGACCAAGACTGACAAGTGCAACTTGAATTTGACTCTGTTTTTGGATTTTTGACATGTTTTGATTTTTTTGTCTTTTTGAAGTTTTATGATGTTTTTGTGTTTTCTCAAGGCATTTTGTGATATTTTTTGATTTTTCTATGGTTTTACGTTTTCAACAAAGGCAGTGTAAGAACCAATATGAAACACGTCAAGTGTTTTCCCCCAGTCAAGTATAAGACCAATTGATTATGAATAGGGTAAAATAGGGGATATGAAATGCACTCAATGTCAATCATTCCAAGTTATGGGAAAGACTACCACTTATTACGAATGGTATGTACAAGCGATGGATAAGAAAGATAGGTGATATGTACAGGGATAGATAGTATATATAGGGATAGGGTGTATGTACAGGGATGTGGACTATGTACATGGATAAGGACTATGTACAAGGATGCAGACTATGTACAAGGATAAGGATGCCTATAAGCAAGCGAGCAAGCATGTGCAAGAATCCAAGGACAACCATGATCTTGCCCCTAGTCAAGCTGAAAACCAATCGATAGGTGATGAGGATGGTGATGATGTTGTTTGACGTGGGAAGGACACATCTCAAAAAAACATGAGGATGATGATAATGTGACTAAAGGATCAAGGTTTGCAGCCAGGCTAGAAACAAAGCCAAGGAATGTTTTGAATGATGCACTAGGATGCATAGAAAGATTGTATGGATTGGGATTGTTGCATTTGGAATGACTTTTCAAGATTAGATGGTATGATGGAAGATCCTTAGACATTTGACAAGGGTAAAACCAAGGCATGCGATAGGTATTTCATATAAGGATAACTCATTTGGAAAAATGCTATGAAGGCTATGCCATGATATTTCATGGATAGTGTATGACCAAAGGATAGACATGTCAAGAGTTTTTCCAAAGCACGATTTATGTTTGCACCCCAGTCCTTATCAAGATCAAAGTAGGTGGGGAAATGGGCATGAGCGGTAGGGCTTAGATGGATAGATGGAAATGTCATAATAAATGTCATACGAAGGGTATGGGAGATGAGACAACTTGCCCCCAATTGTAATAGTCCACATAGATAATTTATTACACATGACACCTGTTTTCCAGGTTTTCATCATGGTACTTATCCAAAGTGCCATAAGAATGGTTTTCACTATTGGATGAAATTTTTCTCTTGACTTTTTTTTTTTTGGTGTCACCAAGATGCCTGTTTGCTAGGTTTTCATCAAAGTGACAATTTTTTTTTTGTATTTTCTAGATGGCCTTGATGCTTTAGATGATCACTAATTGTGTTGAATCCATTGATGGTGCTGATGTAGAGACTGGTGCCATGATATGCTAATAATGACCTTGATGAAGTAGTTGTCTTGTCAGGATCATAACACTTGCATACAATTGATTGATGTTATTGTGATCCTTGTTGACACTAGAATTGGCCTTATCAAAATACGCACATCATGATAGACTGCCATGGGAGTCCTTACAATAAAGAGTTGCTGCCAAGATGCGATGGATTTGTGATATAGGATTTTTAGACTTTAGGTGAGATGTACGATTATGACAGATGATGGTAGACGCATTTGGAAATTTAGATGTAGGAATTTTTATTTTCCAAACTTGGGGTGATGGATGATGGAGACTGGGTTTCAGATTGGGATAATGTTTGGAACCATGACTTTTATATGCCTTGTATGATGACCATTTTGAAGGAGGTGGAAAATTATTATGTGGGAGTCCTCTTTTCTTGTGGCTCCACATTTTGATTGACTTTTACTTTTGAACTATTTTCTTTGCTTGATCCATTTTTATTTGGGATCCATTTTAACTTTATTTGTCCACTTGGATTTTTGATTGATTCAATGGCCTTTGATATTTGATTTTGAACTTTTAATTTGTAAGAATTTTGTTTTTGTTGGTTCCAAATGGAAGGTTTATTCATGTTGGAATGACAATTTATGGTATGGATGGAAGGAATGTTGGCAACAACCTTATGGTAAGAACTACTCATGGCCTCCATTTTGACATATGTATCAGATAAAGTTGCCCCCAATATCGAGAAGATACCATTAACATCATTATATTTGCTAATTGAAGGATAGCCAAGACCTTGATGTCTGGGATTTTCCTAAAACTGTACTGGTTCTAGAATTCCTTGCTCGTGTATCCCTAGTCGTTTTCCTTGATACTGCATGCCCTGAAAGATTCTGTTTGCAATGGGGTATTTTTCATTTTGGAAGAAAGATGCTAACCCATCATTGTGTTTGTGGAAACTGTTACTTGGAATCTCCTCCTCTTCAAGAAAGCCTGATTTGATAAAAGTGGATGATCCTAGTTGATAGGATGTTGTATCTTCATTGACATGTTGGATATTGTTGTTGTTATTTTGTGACATATCAAAATTAGATGATTCTACTGGTGCTTCCAAGTCGATGTTGAAACCGTCTTTATGGTCATTATCATAGATTCCAATGAACTCAAGTATAGCTTGATCATTTGCAAATATGTCTAGAGTAGGAGACTCTTGTTCTAGAGGAATATCGTCTATGTGTTCAAAAGAGGCAAGTGTCTCATTTTGGGAAATGGATGTGTTTTGTACTTAGATAGGGTCATGTTAAAATGTTTGATCATGAATGGCATAAAGGTCAAGGAGTGGATCATTTTGGACTTCTTGATCAATAGTAGTGTCTTGATCAAAGATGGGTTTGTCTTGAATGATATGGTTGGGAATGGAATCTTGATCAAGGATAGTTGTATTTTGGATGCCATGATTATCTAGAAGGGCTTCTTGGATGGACTTAAAGATAGGGTCATGGGATATAATACTTTGATCTTGACATGAAGGTGAAGCCATGATGTCATGCTTTGGACTTTCTATTTGACATGTATCCTCAAGTTTAGTAGATGGGATGTGACTTTGGAGACCATGAATAGATGTATTTTCATGACTAAATGTCGATTGAGATGGAGTGGCTTGGAAGGGATTAGTGGAAGGTTGGTTTCCCTTGTCAAGGTTAGGATAAGGGTGATAAGTGGACGTTTGTTGTGGATTAATGGAATGGATTATGCTAAGGGACTCTTGATAATGAGGGTAGATGTATGGAGAACTAGGACTTATGGATTCTTGGTAGGAAGGGTATGTGGGTAGTTGACCATGGGTTGACGTTGATTGGCATTTGGAATGGATAAATTATCTTTTGAATTCTATGACTTGTTGGCATTGACCATTACGGAGTAACTGGTATTCAACTTGACTAGCAAGCATATCAAGGTAAATTGCAGACATGGTGGTGAGGTTATGATAAAAAATGGAGTATGACAAGGTATGTGATATAAGGGCTAAGGTATGACAATGCAAAGAGTGACTTAAGTCTAAGGTATGCAACCTAAGCTATGTTTTGGGGATTTTCTAAATATAAAGGATGAATGTATGCAGCTATTTTTTTGGTATTTTCTATGCGAATAAGGTATGTCTAGGATGACAGTATCTAAATATGCAAAGGTCTAAGCAAGCTTCTAAGGTAATCAATTTTGTGAACTTGGGACAAGGTTACCAACTACCTAAAGTCTAACCAAGGTGTCAATTTTGATATGTCAAGGAACCTATGTAGGACTAAGACAAAAGATAAAATGAGTTCCCTAACTAGACTGATGAGCTAGGAGGAGGACTCGTTGTAGGACAAAGACATGATGACGTGACTAGGTTCAATAATAGATTTCGCTGATGCTATGGTTTTTCCAAAGTGCAGAAAGTGCACCTATTCTAAAGTTTATAAAAGTGACCTTCCTAAAATTTTGATCTAAAGATAATATATACTTTAAGATGAAACCAAAACTTGGAACTAAGATGACTATAGTTATGACTAAATGATACCTAAAGGATGCAAAATTGAGCAAATCATTTGAGGTTTCTATTCACAGACTACTATGAAAAGACAGATCAAAGACTGGTATGACTGTGTCAATTGTACTGTGACCAAATTTTGGTTTTCTAATACTCAGGTAGATGCGTCACAAAATTTCATAGATGCGGTTATGTTTTACAGTTGCGAGTTTTTGGTAAAATTCAGTATCTGGTATCAGAAAAATGCGGTGTAGTTTCAAATAGGTGCGACTCATGATGACAATTAAGACTTAGACTGTATTAGATGCAGTTTTTCAAAACTTTGTGCACTGGTAAAATTTTTTGACAGTGGAAAATTTGTCTTTCCAGACTGCAGTTGCGGCTCATCTTTTTCATCTTTTTAGATGCGTCACAGAATATCATGAGTGCAGTCTCCTAAATCAAATGCGATTTTCGACTGAACAAATGTGACTCGAAGTTGAATAGATGCGACTCAAAGTTAAACAGATGCGACTCAGAGTTAAACAAATGCAACTCTAAAGATCAATTGCGACTTTCTGGTGAACAGTTGCGACTCTCTGTTTGACAGTTGTAGTTTTCTAGTGAATTGAGATAAAAACTGATGCTATTTTTTTTTATCAAGCTCTGGAAAACAAAGACAATCATAAGACAAAGTGTTTTTAGTTTGATTTGGACTCAAAGAATGTTAAATTTAATAACAAACAAGCACATCCTAGGTTGTGTAAGACAATATTTACTGAGTTCTCACTTGGGTTTCCCTAGCTATGCTTATTCAAGGCAGATGATTAGTAGCTTGATCCCTCTGGCTCCCCTCCACGACTCATTAATGTCATTCGGGGCAGCCAAGCTACAGTACCCATGAACATCCCATGGCATACCTTCATCTCTACACATGAACCGTAAGAATATGAGATGGCTTCATAGTTCCGACCTATTGCACTCGTAAATAGAAGGATTTTGGACACTATAAACAAAGGTGTTTAATTAGGGCATTACGTTCGTAGGTCATGATCCATGCATCGATATTCCCCTTTCGAATCCATCTCGTCGGAACCATACACGTGATTCTTGGGATTTCCCCAAGAATCCACTTGTATATACTAGTTGGAAGTCCCTCGGGTTCAGGATGCTACCGGTCTGAGTCGTCCTGGGGTGAGTACCTTTTCCCACCAGAACAGGCCCAAGTTCTAGAGTTGGTAACTGTTTCTCTTACACCCATGATCGCACAGATGCACAGGGGGAGAGGATACTCTGATGTACCAAATCGTGAGGGTAATTACACAATTGTGCTTTCGCACCAAACACAGTGGACACTTGTTAATTTTAATCCAAATGAAAGATTTGCTACTCTACCAAACAATTTGTTTCAAAAATTTAACTAGGGTCTTTGGCATGCATTCTATAGAAAGATTCATTAGTAATTTGATATTGGTCTTTGACTATCGATCTGCAAAAACTTCGCTAACTCCTCAAGACACACGCTGAAAACAGAAGATTAGCGAAAAAAATACACGAAAGGAAACTGTAAATTGAAAACCTAACCTAAAAATATACCATTCGGATGTGTTGTTTTCTCTGTCAAATGCATCTTAGTATTTTACTAGTCGATTGCGACTCAGAAAATGAAAGATGCGTGATAAGTTTTCAAATGCATCGTTTCTGATAACAGATGCGGTCCAGAAAGTCAATAGCGTCATTTCGTCAAGCTGATGCATCTCTGAATATCATTTGCAATGTTTCATCAAGCGGATGCGTCCTCAAATGTCAATTGTGGCATTTCGTCAAGCTAATAAATCGTTCCGTACAAAAACCTACAAAATCAAAAGAAAAGTCTACGGATACGCGAAGATGGTGTCTTCACGTCAGGTTCACCAAATATAACATCTAGAAAATGCAAAAGACAAAGGTTAAAAGCACACACTCAATGCGATCTAAGCTCTAATGCAATCTAAGCTAAGCATCAAAGAACAAAGGAAATCCAAAATGTAAATAAACTAAACAATCTCACCCAATATGTATGTATTTGCATGTATCATCTTGATTGCCCTTCTCCATTTTTCCGTTGTAGTATAATTTCCCTCAGATTTTCAAAGTTCGTGCAAGTATAGCCTATGATAGTGATTTAGAAAAACATCAAAGATTCAAGATAGTTGCTCCAAAAAGTCATAAGATTTTGAGAGAGATTGGAATGAAGAATGACATATCAATTTTTAGAAAATTGATCATTCGAACGACAAGTCAGTATTGACAGATCAACAGACGGTTGAGATCGATAGATTAGACATGCATTCTGATAACTGTTAGTAGTGACATGAGTAATACCAATTAGAAATAGAAATAAAGATTAAATAAATTATTTAATCTTCAAGTTTGGTATTCGAAAACAAAAGAGTTATCTTTGCATGAAAAAGATAAAGATGGATTAAAGCAACTCTCAGTTCGAATGTACGCACAAGAATTAATTAATTAAATAGAACTATTTAATTAATATGCATGTACACGCAATTGAGTTAGAACTAGATGACTGAATTATATGACGAAAAGATTATTCATGCAAGCAACATGGACATTAAATCCAAAGTTAACTGAGCGATTTAAATAGATGTCGAGTCGAGTCAAAGTGAATACCTAGATAACTCACAGAATTATCTAAATATAGAGGAATGTGTTAAAATAAGATTTATGAATTAAATAATTCATTTAATTCAATATTTGATATTTGAAGAATAATTAAATAAATGAGATTTATTTAATTAAGTGATGAAGGGGTTTAAATGAATAATTAAATAAATTAAGGATTTATTTAATTACAATTGAAGTATGATAAAGGTAAATTAAATAAGAATTTATTTAATAGAAGAAGAATAAGGTTAATTAGTAACATAATTAAATAAAAAGCGTTTATTTAATTAATCAGATAGAATAAAGAAAATGTGAATCAATTAAATAATTGAGATTATTTAATTAATAGAAGAATTAATGTTAAGGTGAATTAATTAAATAATTAGGATTATTTAATCATGACCATGAAGAATATGAATTATGAAGAATATTGAAGTTGCAGGCTTAAACCATATTTCAGTGTCTACAAGTTCCAATCCTAGAACTATCTCAATGCTAAAATCAAACATCCTTTTAGGTGGTAATCCAAGTGATTCTTCTGGAAACACATTCATAAATTTTCTCAAGATAGGATATCTTTCAATATCTATCTCTCCATTTTCCATCATTTCTCCTTCTTCCATTTCTTAGTACTCTTCTGATCCATACTTGGCCATACCATCTTCTAAATGTATTTCCTTATATTCTTCAAGCTTTTCCATCTTTACGACAAAAAGATTACATCCTTTCTTCTTATCCCTAAGTAGTTTCATTGAGGAAATTTGACATATCTTGACTTCCCTAGGTATTCCTTGTAGTATTACTTGGTTACCTAAATCATCCAAACATTCTATAGTTTTGGCATGGCAGTCAAATTTGGCCTTATGCTTCCAAAGCTAGTTCTTTCCTAGGATAATGTCATAGGATCCTAAGGGTGCTACATATAGGTTTACCTCCATAGAAAAAAAGGTAGCTCAATCCTAGCTTCAAACAAACATTGTTCCACTATTGTTCATGTCTAGTTTATACAACCCATGACTTTTCCATGTAACCAACTTTCCTAGATATTTGCTTTGCTATTCTAGATGAAACAAAAATTTCAGTTGCTCCAGTATCTATAAGTATGGAAATGGGTAAGCCAAAAAAAATTCTTGGAGTCACTTGACACTCTGCTTGAGGATCATCCAAAGTAGCATGAATCTTCTATTGGAATGCCACTTGTTGGGAAGGAAGTGGGTTTCCATAAGGTCATGCCCCAAAATGCTTATTGGGACAATTTGATGCATAATGGTCTCCTCGACATGTGACACATCTTGTTGCTAGTCCTTTCTTCCTTGTAGGTTTGCTAGGATTACTAGTATTACTTCCAACATTGTTCACATTACCACCATTGGAATTATTCCTTCTACTCTCCTTCCTCAATTCTTTCCCATTATTTTGGGGTCCCTTATCCCCTTGCTTCTAAAAATCTTACACTACTTCAAACCTCCTTGGAGTTGGTTTAACTTGAGCTCCCATAAACTTCTTACGGTTCCTATTCTCTTGGCAGATGGAGATAGCTTTGAGATTCTTCTCTTCCTTAACAACCTTCTCATACACTAGATCCATAGTGGTTGGACCATGAACATCTACCTCACACCCAATCTAACTATTAAGTCCCATGATGAATTTCCTTATACAGAAATGTTCATGCTTTTGATACATTGGAACGCAATGTAAAAGAAAGATAAACCTTTCCTAGTACTCATTAACTAACATTTCTCCCTATCTCATATTTTATAAATCCATGAGTTTCTGGTCAAAATAGAGTTGAGGTAACCATATTTTCTGAAATATTTCCACAAATTCATTCCATGTAAGTTTCAAAGAGCTAAGACCGAGTTCCATTTTCTTGTTCATCCACCAATTAGAGGCTTCTCCTGCTAATTGGTAAGCTCCCCATGCTTCTTTTGCAACCTTAGAATAATTTTGAATCAGAAAATATTTCTTCATCTAGATCAACCATGATTCAGATTCATCCCTACTAGTGCTACCTTCAAACTTGGGTGGGGTTATTTTATTTATGTCCCTAGATAGTTTAGTGGCCATGCGCTTCCTATTAGTTCTTTCCGAAGGAGAGGGTGGTTTCTCTTTCTCATGATCATGGTCATGAGAATTTTCTCCCTCATCCTCATTAATTGGGATTACTTGATCTACCCTATCTTTTACCTCTACTTCCTGCTCAAGATTTCCCAACCTTGCCAAGATTTGATCCAATTTAGCTTCAACACCCACCAAACCTTGTTCAACTTCATGACTTCCTCCAAGATTGGTCCTAGTTCTCACCATCTTTGCATGAAAAGGGTTATACCTGAAGGTTCATCATACTGATTCAATCACGTTTTATCTATCTTATGGACAACATTTAAATGAGCATTCATTTGCACATAAAATAAATTCACATAAGATTTAAGCAAAAAGATTTTGATAAACACATGATTTTATTCTTTTTTGAGGATCTCAAAATCCTTTCAATTACATAGATTGACTATTTAGATAGTCAAGTGGAGAGTATTTCTCAGATTCACTCTCTGACACATAACTTAATGGGGTATTACCCTACATAATTTTTTCCATCTCTCATTTGTTTATATCTATCCCAAAATGGATAATAACCTTCAGATTTTCATCTGATACATAGTTGTGAGGCACATAACCCTCTGATTCATTACTTGAGGAAATTACAATCACTTTTGACATCAAAAGAACTCTAGGGTCTCTAAAGATGAATGTTGGACTGACACTCCCTTCTGAGGGCATATCCCTGGAAAATGACAAGGAATCAGACTTTGTTGGTGAAACTAGAGGTAGATAGTTGAAATTGGCTTCCTCCTTCCTCCTCTTAACTTCACTAATCCAATAAAGAGTGTGACTGAAGGTTTTAGTGTCACATAACTAGATAGAATTATCATAGTTGGTACTCTCTATTGTATGAAAAATGGCCTCTTTTTCCTTCCTGGCTTTCAGGTAGCGCTCGTTTTTTATTATTGAATTTCTTGTAGTTAACCTGAGACACACCATCCTGGCACAAGAATTTCCAAACATTAGTTAATATTGGATGAAAATTATGATGAGTAAAAAGGTTCCAAAGCTAAACTTGGTAGCTTTGATACCACGTGTAACATGCCAACTATTCTCGCAAGTAAATTTCCTAAGTTTTCACTTTCAAGTAAATAAACTATGTTTCAAAACATTGCAATAATTTTTTTCTTTTCTAATGAGAAAGAAAGAACACAAATGACATAAAAAATTTCATTAATTGGTTTCTTTTCCAATACAATAATCATCATGATACAATATTTCCAAGATTGTATACAAATACATACATAGCTCAATTGAGCTTCAAAACAATAGATACAGATGGTCCAAGAATCTTCTTCAGAACTTGATCACTAGCCGAGGAGGAGAAGCATCACTCAAGCACTTTTCCACCAACCAAAGACTCATATGTTGTCCCTCACACATATATCAATGGATAGATGGCCCTACCCTTTGACAAAGAGATTGGTGAAGAAACCTTGTAATATTAACCTTAATGAGCTTAGTGTTGTGTCCTACACAACTAGAACTTGTAGACCTTACAATCTTGATTTAGTATGCACAAAAAGGAACATGGTGAACTAATAGTGGAGCCAAAGGAAAACACACTACTTTTTCCAAAGTATTCTCACATAGTACTTTGAGTGATAGTCATCCTATTCACATACACTACTCTAGCTCATTCTACTTTAGACCATTATATCTATGCATAGGTAAAACTTCAATAGGTAATCCTAACCTCTGGTTTGATCTATTCCCTTTTCCAAAACTAGATAAAATCTCTACCAAATGAAAATTTAAGCAAGGTATAAGTTACCCCCTTTGAATGGACAACCTAACCCTAGGATTTAACTCATAAGTTGTCTAAGTCCACAAAACCATAGCTTAACAAGCTATTCCAAAAATTTTCATTCCTAGTATATAATACTATAGATGTCAACAAACTCTCAGTTAATAGGAACTAAATCCAAGCATTTATATGGAAAATACATCAATCACAATCTTTCCTCTTTTATAAGCAAATATACTTTCACTATCATAAGAAAACTAGTGCATTACCAAATAGTCATACAAGACAACAATCTTTCAGATTTAAAGATAAATAGATTAAGACTAGAATTTCATGCCTGCCAATTGCTTAATCCAACCGAATCTACAACTTCTTATCGCATCCTCCTTTTAATATCAACTTAGAACTCAACCTCACTCAAAACTAAAACTCTCTCACCAAAAGCTCTCAGCAAAATAATAATCACTCAATGAAAACTATTGTAGAAATGGTAGTGTAATGTTGTATATGAAAAGGTATATGAAATGACGCATGATTGACCCATATTTATACACAAGAATCAGCTTCACAAGGCTACAATTAAGGTTCATAGTTTTCCAATTCTTGGCCATTTAAAATCGACTCAGCTGAGAAGAAGAAAGGTGGAAAATTCTCATGAAGATATTCATTGATTCATCATAGCAAATTGATCCAATGTCGACACAACAAGTTTGACACATTCAAAAAGAAAATGTTTTAACACAGCCAATCGATTTGAAGCTTGTTAGAATTCTAAAGCTTTCAAATAATTAGTATCATTCCGCTAAGTTTGAAGCTTATTCCCTATTCACAAGGCCCATGGTTTAGCATTTGAAATGGTCTATCATAGATTTGTTGCACTTATATAATCGACTAAGTCAAATCCAAGTAGTCAACACATAATATGATTTGACCCTTTTGCATTTATATTTGCATTTTGACTTGGTACATTGTGTATACGTTGCACTATATTTCAGCTCATTGACTCACACATCAGATTCAATCTGAAATGATATATATGCCTTTACATTTTCTTGAGCACTATTATATAGTGCACTATATTTCTCATACATTGACCAAAGTATATACTTGTATGTATCGGCCTTTATATTTTGCATAATATATGTATAAATCGGCCTCCAATACTTTCTATTTATATAAATATATATATCTACATATATACATGTATATATATATATATCAATAAATAGCCTATATGCTCTGTATATATATATATATATATATGTATATATATATATGTATATGTATATATATTCTAATATATATATATATATATATTCATTTATATATATTCCATGTCAACTAAATATGTACACATTTGATATTCAAATGAATAAGATCGAGTTAATATTCACATACCATATCATTTGGATATATATATATATTCTTTTATATATATATATATATATATCAATATGCATGTATACGTATGCATACTATATATGCATAAAATTGGTCATGTTTAATTATTCCTGACATTTAATTAAATATTTATTATTTAATTAATTCCTCTAAAAATCTTCTACACGTAATTAAATTTAATCAATTTAATTATACTGTTCATTCATTTTATTCTCCCACCATAATTAAATAAATTTATTTTATTTAATTATTCCATAGATCTACTTGATTAAATTAAATAAATACATTTTATTTATTTAAGTTAATAATCATCTTTTTGAATTTAATTAAATCTTTTTTTTAATTAAATTTAAATATCTCTTTTCTTTCTATTTTAAACTTTCCTCTAAATTAATTAAATACTTTTATTTAATTAATCTCATAACACATGTCATTCCTTCTAATTTAATTAAATATTTTATTTAATTAAAGATCTTCTGCTTTCTTCGAATCATAATTAGATATTTCATTTAATTATGAAATCTTCTAATTTCCTCAAAATCTTAATTAAATATTTAGTTAAGAAAAATCAACTTACACTCATAAATAAATAATTGAATTAGATAATTCATTATTTATCTTCTCAGAATCTTTCTATTTTTCTTCTAAAAAAAATGTTTTTTTAAATCATCTCATCTTATCTCTTCCATGAAAATGGAAAAATATTGCTTTATTCGTTTTCTATTTTCTCTTCAATCTCATCTATCTTCAACCGTTCGATCTGTAAGGAATTATCACAGCCGTTGACTAACCCAACCAATCAAAATCTTCAAAAAACTCTATAAATGCACGTGCAAATCCAAGCATTGGTTACAACACACGATGAACACAGACATAGACGCATACACGCAATTACGCTTGCATACTTCATCTTTTGCATTTTAGCAATATTCATATTTTAGCAATTTTCTCATCATAGCATGATCTTTGCATTTTAGCATAGTATGCATTTCATTTATATCTCATTCTTCAGTTGTCCATTTTGTTGAGCTTGATCTGCTGAGTCTGAGAGCAATTGGAAACAACAAAACGCTGAAGATAGAGAGAAATAAGATGACTTCGGGGAGGTTGCCATTTACAGTTTGTTTATGCTGTTTTTCTTTCAGTTTCTTCGATCTAATGTTTTATTAAATGTGTTTTGAATTCATTATAATAGATCAGATTTTCATACACACATAAAATGGAGCCCACCGTGGGGCCTATGCCTCGATTTTAATATTTTCTTGCAGAGTATTCTGGTAGGTTTCTGTGTTCTGAGTTCGGCGTTCGGAAAAATTCTGCGTTTTAGTGCATCTGAGACTTTTTGCGGCACTTCTGGGACTTGTAATTTCTTTCTATTTTCGCAGGTATTCTAGCGCATCTGGGGACTGTTTCGACGCTTCTGAGAGTTATTTTAGTGCATCTGAGTGACAAAATAGCGCATTTGGTCTCATTTCATTTAGAGTTAAAATCTACACTTAATTACAGTAGCACATTTAAGGATTGTTTTAGCGCTTTTAAGGTCTGTTTCTGCACATTTAAGGTAGATTTTAGAGTATTCATGCTACATATTTGCAGATTTAAATCAACATTTAATTACAATAGCGCATCTGAGGTCTGTTTCTGCATTTTTGAGGTCTATTTTTGTGCTTTTGAGGTCTGTTTCTGCGCTTTTGAGGTTTGTTTCTACGCTTTTGAGGTCTGTTTCTATGCATCTAAGGTTTGTTTCTACACATATACTGTCTGTTTTGGCGCATTTGTTGTCTATTTTTGTGCATTTGCTATCAGTTTCTACGCATCTGGTTGTAACACAAAAATAGAATTCTAAGTCTGACACATTCCACGGACATAATTTTCTCTGGTTAAAAACAATCCTAGGGTAGTCATAGTGCAAGGGGAGGGAAGAATCTGCCCCCAAGACACTCACCATATAACTGCCAAGGATTGTTTGCTTAGGGGATTCGATATCCACTTCTGTCACTCTGAGTACGCACCTGGAAAAGACAAAAACACGGGCACCCTTTCGGGGGTGACATGGTTGTGTGAGTCGACGCAGTTCTAAGATGTGGGTTGTTGATTACTAGTATGACCTACTTGAGTACTAAGAGGGAGTTTTCCTGAATTGTCTTTCATGTGCTAAACCTATGAAAACACTTGCTAAACAACATTTTCTTGATCATACACTTGATGTTAGTATAGGGTTTTAAAAACAACTATTTTTCAGAATGTTTGTTGTGTCTTCCATTACATTAACTCAAATAAAAGATCATCTGAAATGAAAGTGAAGAACAACAGCTAAAACCGTTCAAAAGTCATTCACATCTTTGGTCCAATAACGTTCTTGATATTTTCTCTCATGCTTAGGAAGTGGAAATCAACAAAATTCGTCAAGAAATCAATTTCCACTAGAACCAAGAAACCTAAGAAACAATTAGGGTACAAGAAGTCATTGGAAAGAAGAAAATTTTTGTACAAGAGTCGACACGTCTTGCTTCATTACCGTGGATTTCTTCATAGATACCAAGACTTTGTTAGGGGATTCACTGACGAGTATGCTGTAGATCCCTTGGATTCTTGAGCTCATTATCAGAGATTAGCTCTATCTCAACAGCATAATCTTAATCAACCTCTTGAGTTTGATAATATACCTCAACCTTCTATTGAGTATCCCTCACATCCTAGTCAAATCCTCCAGTGATCTTGAATTCTTCCTTCAAAGACAAAGATCAAATCTTTAAGAGTGCACCTTCCAAAAACAAATTTTCTGATTATTGATTCACCTTCCCCAATAGGATTCTGACATCCTTCATCATCGGAAGCCATAATCAAAAATTAGGAAACATCATTGATCATATCATAAGATCCCCATCTTATCAGATCAAGATATCCCCATTATCACACTCATCAAAACTGTGATCTAAGTTTAGAAGATTTCTTCAAAATCACATGCCTATCTTCACAAGATCCCAATACATCAAATCAAGGGAAGAAATCCAACAAGAAGGTCCTACTCAAAACACTCAAGAAGAAGGTGAAAATAGTAATCCTCTCTACAGTATAAGTTGTAATCCACTTTTCAACAACGACATGGATAACAGAGAAGAAAATCCCTTCCACAAGTACAAAGCCATAAACAATACTCCTGTAGATAGTGATGATGAACATGAGGATGAATGCCATCTTAGAGAAGCTAAGCAAGATCCCAAATTTTACAAAGCCATAGAAAATATCTTGCAATGCGATAAAGAGAAATATTTCCTCTATCTAGCTGACCAAGGAGCTAAATTGCCGCATGACTTTGATAATGAGATCTTGAAGAACAAACCTGAAGAAAAACCCCCATCTAATCTTAGTGCTTTGACTCAACAAATTAAAGCACTTCAAGGACAAGTTAAAGAGTTACAAGGGGGAACCACAACAAAGAAATATACTCTTGAGGACATTTGTCCTTATCCTTTCATTCGAAATCTCAACATGATTCCATTCCCCAAACATTGTGAAATTCTGAAATTTGATCGTTATAATGGGAAATCGGATCCAATCGATCATGTTAGAGTCTTCTGAAACATGACTTTGGAGTTCGCTCATGAGGACACTTACTTGATGCATTTGTTTCCTAGGAGTCTTGGAGCTCACTCTATGGAATGGCTATCAAAAATCACACCTCCTGTCAAGACATTTGAGGAATTAATCAATTTGTTCATACTACAATATTCCTACAACATCCAACACCAAATCACTATGATAGATCTCTGCAAAGTTGTGCAAAAACCTGGTGAACCTTTTATCACTTTTCTTCAGAGATGGAGAAGGATGTTCGCTAGATATCCATGTCCTGTTCCTGAAAAGAAAAAGATGGTTACCTTCATTAACAGCTTGAATTCAGAAATGAGCTATCATTTGAACTTACATTGTCCTCCTTTTGAGAAATTGATCGAAGATGCCATAACCATTGAAGGTGCTTTGGTCAAAAGAGGAGTAATCAAACATGACAATCCTAGCTCATCCAATCATCACAACAATCAGGACAAGTCTAAATTTTGGACTCACAACAAGAACATAGTGAATGATGGTGTTGTTGATGTGAATCATGCCTCGACCAAGCCATTTGTTCTTAGTGCTCCAATCACTCGCCACAACAATGTCAACTCAATTACAAATCAAGGGAACAATCCTCCTCCTCCGAGAAACAATGTAAATCAACATCATACTCCCAATCAAGGGACTGTCAAGAATCCAGGTTACCGAGGAACCAATAACAATCATAACTCCTTAGGGAATACCTCAAACACAAATCCACAGCGATTTTCATTCTACTCTCGTAGAAGAAATTATACTTCTATAGGTCAATCTTTGGAATCCACACTCAAAGAATTGATGGCTAAAAATGTCATTACCTTGCCACCTCAGTGAAACTATGAACCCAGTGTAAAGACTCCATCATGGAATGAGGCATACTATTGTGACTATCATCGGTGCAAAGGTCATCACACAAATAACTATCAAGCCTTGAAGAATACTATTCAAGACTTAATCGACAATGACATCGTCACAATAGAAGGACATCAAAAATCAAATGAAGAACACAAAGCTTTTCAAAATCCTTTGCCTAACTATCAAAAAGGTGATTCTTCTGAAAAAAATGTGAATCATATTGAGGTTCCTATAATTAATCCTATCTACACTGATGATGAACGAATCAATGTCATAAAAGTCAAGGAAAAGATGGAATATAGGGAGGTCAATGCAATAACAAGGGTGCAAGCCCAAGTTGTCTTAAAGGGTGTCTCCTCGAAATCCACTGGACCTACACCTCAACATCAATATGATTTAGTTAACCAACTTCAGAAAAATCCTGCTCAGATTTCTATTTTAGAACTCTTGAAGATTTCCCCAGCACATAAAGAAATTCTCGAAAAAGCCCTCTTTGAAACAGCTCTATCCACTGATTTGGATGTAGACCAATTTCAAGCTATGGTCAGACACTTGTCTTCACTCACATGCCTTTCATTTTCAAAAAAAGATGACGTTTCCATAACTCATCCTCATAACTCATCATTATATTTAGAGGTCATGGTTCACAAATTTCGTGTCAGACGAGTTCTAATAGATGGGGGCGCTAGTTTAAATATATGTACTATGAAGTAGGTCAAGGCTTTTGGATTTTCTGAAGACTCCATTGATTTCAGAAGAAAGATTACCATTAAAGCCTATGATGATGAGGAAAGAGCATCCAAGGGTCTAATAATGCTGTCAATTAGAGTGGGTCCTGTTATCAAAAATACCTTCTGGCAGGTATTAGACCGTGATCTTGTGTACAACATCTTGTTGGGTCGTCCTTGGATCCACGAAATGCAAGCTATCCCATCTACATATCATCAATGCCTTAAATTTCCTTATGATGGACAGGAAATCACGATATCAGCTGACAATTCAAATATTCAGACTTGTGCTAATATCAAAGTCAGTCAAGATACTTTAGTTCCTAACAATCGAGAAGCTCATACTAGTACTTCTCTAAAGATCGACACACAAATCAGTCAGTTAGCCACTAGTTTTGACAAGAAATTGAAATTCAAAGACCATGGAGTTAGAGAATATTCTCTCTGTCTCGCTAATTTATCCACATATCCTCAGTCACATGGACAACCTTCCATCGTACAACATCAAATATCAGTAGCATCGACATCAACACAACCACCAACAGAGCCAATTACAAAGTTTAATGGACAATTCATCAAAGAAAAATTCCCCATGGAAGATCCTGAGGATAGGGAAATTCTAAACTGACTCTATAAAGATGAAGATGAAGCAATTTTTAATGTCAAATTACCAACAGAGAAATATGGAAAAGGGTATTCTATCATGCAGAAGATGGGCTATGATAAAGGCCCTATCGGGAAAAGAAAAGGAGTAGTTGAACCTATTGATCCTCCAGGACTTGCTGCAAAAGAGAAAACCGGATTAGGTTATGATACTACCTCAAAAGAAAGAACATCCAAACAACTGCATGGCACTGTCTTTACATTGCAAGAAGGTTCAAATTCACGAGAACCATGTTTAGCAACAGTTCAGAACTTCGTGGATAATAACTCTGACACAGACTTTGTTGAATATGAATGGGATACCATTTACAATAATGAGTTTTGGAGGGATAAAAAGATTGATGTGATACACAAGTACACCCCCACACTAATCGAAGGAGAAGGGTCAGGGTCCCAACCACAAGAATCTGAACTACAAAGTAACTATGATTCTAGTGATGTTGAGTTAGATTTAAATGAAGACTATCGCGAGAACAATACCATCATTGACCAACCTCATACCTTGGATCCTATGGTCAACTCCATTATGACCATAACCATAGCCGATTTCACGCAACCCGATGACCCAATACCTTTGATTTATCCTGACCTCATTGATTGGGATTCATCTAAACCTATCAATATACCTATGTTTCCAAGTGATGAAGCTATTGTAAACTTCCTTTCCGTAGAAGACGTAAATGATTGTTCCACTAGCGATTTTCGACATGAAGTCTTTGATTAGGAGAGTGTCAATTCTCCCAGCTGCAAAATAAAAAATAAAAAAGAAAGATTTAATGGTGAAAACCAGAATCTGGCAGTATTAGATCAAACAAAAGATAAAATAAAGAGCGTATCAGATGGTGAGAACCTTTTTAAGGCACCAGATGATGGGAATCTTGACACTCTCCCAAAACACTACCATGAGCGATCGCCTATTTTGATTGAGCCTACAAATGCTGTCAATATTGACACTTCAAACAAACCAAGGATTTTACAGTTAGCTATGTCAATGACAAAGAAAGAAGTACCAGAGTTCATGGAATTTATAAGAGCAAATCAAGTCAACTTTGCTTGGTCTTATGCGGACATGCCAGGTCTTGATCCTGATCTTATCATGCATCACTTGTCCATCAAACCAGGGGTTAAGCATGTGAAACAAAAACTCAGAAAGATGCACCCCCATGTTGCATTATTGGTTAAGGAAGAACTGAAGAAACTTCTTGATGTGGGCTTCATAAGATCAATCGACTACGCAGAATGGATCTCCAACATTGTTACTATAGCCAAGCCAGATAAAAGTGTCAGAATTTGCACAGATTTCAGAGATCTTAATAAAGCATGTCCTAAGGATGACTTCCCGCTTCCAAACATTGACACTATAGTTGATTTGACAGCTGGTCATGCCATGTATTCATTAATGGATGGTTTTTCTGGTTACAACCAAATCAAGATTGCACCTGAATACCAGGAGAAAATAGCTTTCACATGTCCATAGGGAACTTACTGTTGGAACGTCATGCCTTTCGGTCTAAAGAATGTTGGGGCTACTTATCAGAGAGCCATGAATACAATATTTCATGACATGATGCACACATTCATGGAAGATTACGTAGATGACATATTGGAAAAATCATACACCAGAGAAGGACATCTGGAAATATTATCTAAAATATTTACAAGATTGGAGAAATTCAAAGTTCGCCTAAATCCCAAGAAATGTGTTTTTGGGGTCACATCTGGAAAACTCTTAGGGTACATTGTTTCAGAAAAGGGAATTGAAGTAGATCCTGCTAAAGTTCAGGCAATCATGGAAATGCCTCCCCCAAGAAACATTAGTCAATTGAGGTCACTATAGGGACGACTTCAGTCTATAAGGAGGTTCATCGCACAACTAACTGACAAAAGTCTACCTTTCACACATCTACTGCATAAAAATGTTCCTTTCAAGTGGGATGACAAGTGTGAATTAGCATTTCAACAAATCAAACAGTACTTAATGACTCCACCAGTCCTAGTACCACCAAATCCAGATAAACCACTGATCTTATATATTGCCGCAACAGAGACATCCTTGGGAGCATTGTTAGCACAAGAAGACCATACAGGGAAAGAACATGCAATTTATTATATCAGCAGAACATTGACAAGCCATGAACTCAACCACACTTCCATCGAAAAGGCTTGTTTAGCAGTAGTCTTTGCTTCACAGAAATTTCAGCATTACATGTTAATACATACAATCAATCTTGTTTCAAAGATCGATCCACTAAAGTATCTGTTAAGCAAAGCATCATTGACAGGAAGGCTAGCAAAATGGGTAATGATTCTAAGTGAGTTTGACATCCATTATGTTGATCGCAAGGCAATCAAAGGACAAGCTATCACTGATCAACTAGCAGAAGCACCACTACAAGCAGACTATCCTTTGCACATTGAATTTCCAGATGCTGATGTCTTTACTACAGAATCTAAACAAACATGGTCCTTATATTTTGATGGTTCTTTTACCCAACATGGATCAGGGGCAGGCACACTCTTTGTCACTCCTCAAGGTAATACCATTCCTTGGTCATACAGGCTAATGTTTCCATGCACCAACAATATAGCCGAATATGAAGCCTTAATCACCGGACTAAAGATTGCATTAGAATGGAGGATCACTGAACTACAGGTCTATGGTGATTCACAGTTAGTCATTAATCAAATCAATGATGATTATCAAACCAAAGATGACAAACTGTTGCCATATAAAAAGATGGTTGACGACTTCAAGAAGTACTTTGTGGACATCCAATTCACACAAATTCCAAGACTTGATAATAAAGCAGCTGACGCCATGGCCACGATCGCATCATTGCTACAACTCCCAGAAACTCAGGCTCGCTATGAATTTCTAGTGGAACAATCATTTATACCTGCCTATGACACCCCAGAAAGCCAAATCATTTGCCACTTGGTGGGATATGATTCACCTTGGTATGGAAAAATCTATGCCTACCTAAAAGACGACATCTTACCACCTGATTTATCCTGTAACCAAAAGCAAAATTTTATCCGCCAATCGTCTCGCTACACCCTTATCGCCGACACGCTTTATCGCCGTGGTCTTGATGGTACTCTACTTCGATGTCTTGAATGTGATGAATTTGACAAAGCTTTACAAGAAGTTCATGGTGGCATTTGTGGTACTCATTCAAGTGGACTAACCTTATCCAAGAAATTGATTAGAATGGGTTACTACTGGCCTACAATGGAGAGGGAATCCTTCACTTTTGTTAAAATGTGCTCAAAATGCCAGATTCATGGGAATATCATTCACGCTCCTGCACAAGAACTTCAACCATTTACACCAACCTGGCCATTCTATCAATGGGGGTTAGATCTAGTTGGAAAAATTCATCCTTCATCATCAAATGGACACAAGTTCATCATCATAGCAACAGAGTATTTTACCAAGTGGATTAAGGCAGTACCTCTCACTAAAATCAACGGCAAACAGATTCATCTTTTATACTAAACTATATTATTTGTCGGTATGGCATTCCCAACTCCATTATTACAGATAATGGACGACCATTCAAGAATCAAGATGTTGACGAACTCTGTGACCGATTTCATATTCAACACAAATATTCCACACCTTATTATCCACAAGGGAATGGCCAAGCAGAGGCCTCAAATAAAACAATATTGAAAATATTGAAGAAGACTATGAATGATGCAGGGAAAGATTGGCACATTCAACTCAATCCTGCATTATGGGCCTATAGAACTAGCATCAGAACGCCAACATGAGCCACACCATTTGCTCTGGTCTATGGAGCAGAGGCTATACTTCCTCTGGAAGTTGAGATTCCCTCTCTTAGAGTATCACTGAAAGGTCTCACAACAGATGATGACTATAGAGTTTCCTGACTGCAAGAACTGGAACTCCTAGATGAAAAGAGACAAAGAGCAGCTGACCATTTGAAAGCATACCAACAGATGATGTCTCGCAGCTATAATCACAAAGTAAAGCCACATACCTTTCAGGTGGGTGATCTTGTTTTGAAAGAGAACCCATGCAATCAGCAAGATAGAGAAAAGAAAGGAAAGTTTGAACCAAATTGGCTAGGTCCTTATGTGGTTATCGCAGTCTATGGTTCAGGAGCCTACAAGCTGTCAACGCCAGAAGGGGGTCTTTTTGATGAACCCATCAACAACATGCACTTGAAGAAGTATTACATCTGAAACAATTAGCATCATCCAGAAAAGGTCCTGAAAAAATACAAAAACAGTAGAAAAGGTCCCAAAAAAATACAAAAACAGCAGAAAAGGTCCTAAAAAAAATACAAAAAATAGCAGAAAAGGTCCTGAAAAAATACAAAAACAACAGAAAAGTCCTAGAAAAATGGTTACCCTGGTGAAAACCTGGCAAACAAGCATCTTGGTAAAAAAAAATAAAAAAATCATCATAGGGTGAAAACTTGGCGACAGGTAGTCTATTGACAAGAAAAATGCAATAAAAACAAGTAGTGAAAATCTGGCAAACAAACGCTATTTGTAGCTCTCTATCTATTAGTTCATGCTCTGCACTTGGCTTCTCAGCCTTCATTTCATGCATCTTTCCATCATCTTAGGGTCATACCAGCATCATGCTGCCATCATTTGCCTAGAGCGATAACGTCTTACCATGGCTTGATTATTGTACATATTCATTTCGGCAAGTTGTGTCAATACTAGGGGCAAACGTTGGCATACTGGGGGCAATCAATAGGGGACTGCTGACTATCTCGCAAGGGATTCGAGTCAACAGGGGACTGCTGACTGCCTTGGCAGAGAGGTGGCATTCTGATCATAACACCTTTCATTTGCCGACTGGTGAGATGACTGTGACACCTGAGGATGTATACAGGATTCTAGGGATTCCTGTTGTAGGTTCCCTTGTGGTTTATGACCACAAGGAGATAGGAGGGGTTGAGGCACTGAGGAGGATCTGTGGTGATGTGTCTATAGCCGGCTATTGTGTTCGCTTGCTATATCAAAAATCATGAAAGTTGTACTCAGGTCATCATTGGTGCTAATTTACCCTCTGATGCTTGTACATACTTCCAACATTTTAAAATGCTCTATGATGATTTAAGAAGGCTAACAAAAAGATCAACAAATGGTTGGTGTCATTTAGTTGCATTTCATCTAGCTCATTGTACATATCTGCATACTAGATTTGCATCAATGTTTTTGAAGGGCTAACAAAAACATCAACGGCTGTCATGTCTCTCTAGACTATTTGTGGAGGACATTCAAACATTTGTTTCATTATCACCTCTCATTTCGTTATCATTTCATCTTCATTATCATTTCATCTAGGTCTTATCATCTATCATTTTCCATTCATTTGCATATCATTTGGGATCCATTATTCAAAATTCTTTATTCATTATCATTTTATCATTTCATTTATCATTTATCATATCATTTTATTTATCATTTATCATTTTATCATTCATATCCATTATCATTTTATCATTTCATTTATCATTTATCATTTTATCATCTCATTATCCTTTCACGTCATGTACCATCATTATTTCATATCATCATTTATCATCTTCATATCATTATTCTATCCATTATCATTTTATCATTTCATTTATCATTTATCATTTTATATCATTTTCCATTATCATTTCATTATCCTTATCATTCATCATTTCATTATCATTTCATTATCATTTCATGTCATTATCCTCTATCATATTATTTCATTAACATATCATTACATTGTCATTTCTGCTCATTATCATTTATCATTTCATCGCATTATCATTACATTTCACAACATATCATTTATCATCTTATCATACATCTCATTATCATTAACCATTTCATTTCATATCGTCATTTGTCATTTATCACATTACATTCATATCGTATCTCTAATCATCCTATCCTTTTCATATCCATTCATATTATAAATCCATGATGCATATCATAAACATAACATTCATTTTCCATCATATTATCATTTGAAAATCCAAAAAAACAAACGTTCCATACATACATTTGCATATCATTTTTCACACAACATTTTTTTCATAAACATATCAAATATCACATGACATATTCTCATAATCACATCATAGGTTATCCGTCTGCATAACATCATTAGTACACATCGCCAATCATCATCATAAACATATCATATCAAATCATCCTGCATATCATGTTAGTCATCAAATCATTCAAATGCATACCAAAATCAATAACATATAAAAATAAATGCATATCACATAATCAATGAATCATGATAAACATCACATAAATCATCTCATAAATACACATCATCTCATCAAAAATCATCGCCGTTGCATATCATCACTCATCAAAAATGATACAAATGTCTAAATGCCCAATGAAACTACAAAATTCAAAGAGAGATACATAGGATATGATAAAAAAAAATGGCATATACATGCTCCAAAAATGATATACATCACAAGACTAGCTGGTCGATGCCCCTGATGGAGCTGGTTTGGAAGGAGGTGGCCTGCCACTGGTACCTATGTCTAGATCCCACCGAGGCCCAATCATTCCCATGCTCTGTGTACGTGTCCATGATCTGCTCCTAGTCCTGCTGCGAGATCGGGGAAATGGCTCTCTACGCTCGGGAGGACACATCTCCTCATACCTGACACGGTAATACTCAGCCCCCCTCGCCATCTCCATACCCTCTGCAATCACATCTCGCAAAGAGGCACTCTCTACAGTGCCCATCAATCTCTGAGCTACGCCCTCGACCTCTGCTACCCTCCTTCTCAAAGCATCCCTCTTTGTGATCAACTGGGCTATCTGAGAATCTGGGGTAGGCTGAGCTGCCTGTGCCTGAGCAAGCTATGCTTGTAACTGCACTATCATACCCTGCGCCTGACCTAGCTGACCCTGGATAGTCTGCACCTAGGCCTGCATTGTGGATATCTGTGCCTGCTATGAAGAAGACGAAACCCTGATAACAATTCGTGGTATGCCACTGGATCTGAGCCACCGTACAATCTGAGCACTAGCTAAGCTGTCGAATCTCTGCCTCACTGCTCTCTCTGCCTCCCCTCCATCATCTCCCCCGTCATCCCCACCATCTGAGCTGCCCTCCTCATCTCTGCCAACCTCCTCATCTCCACTCTCCTCCTCCTCCTCCTCTCCTCCACCCACCGCCTACTCTCCGCCAACTGCACCCTCCTGTCTCTCCACCTCTGGCTACTGTACCACTACAATGGGCCTTGGCTCATCTGGGCATGTAAACCGTAGAAATCAATGAGTGTGGAAGTACACTAGATACTCATCTGACATCCCTGCATCTGTAACCTCTGGCCTGTATGCCCATACCTCTAGCTGCAAGCTAGCTTACTATGTGTACGCCACCTGGTAAGTAATACAGTGTCCCCATCCAGGATCATCCTTGCACCGCCCATAATGAGCAACGCCCTGTGGCATACCCTGTGTAAATCCGTACTGTCTCTAAACCCGCAAGGCCAAAAATTGCTCAATAATAAATGGGGTATGTCCTATCAAATATCGGGGTATACAGACAAACAACATCTCCAAATGATCTGTGCCACAGGGCTCACAATCTGTATATGGTCTCCATATAACTGCGTCCACATCGTCCAACACACATCGCCAGTACTCCAACTTGCCCAGCTTGGGCTGGACAAGTGCACCTGAATATGCATATATGTATGGCCTCCCTGGTGGCCTAGCCCTAGCACATGCTGGCCTAGTAACTGCAATATGCTCCCAGGCTCAGATCTGGAGCAGCGTCACATCGCTAGCCAAACTAGTCGACCCTCGGTACACTACCTGATGTAAATCATGATACAAATGCGCCAAAATGCAGCTCCCCCAAGAGTACCTCTGTGGCTGAGTCACCATCCACTCTAGCATCCTCCCCCACCCAACTGAAAATCCCTTCGATTGATGGTCCGGTCCAAGGAAACCTCTGATAAATGCTGCCAACACAATAACTAAGGCTGGATACCTACTCAAATCCACCCACGACACCCAATAGCCAGCTATAGATGATCACCATAGATCCTCCTCAGTGCCTCAATCCCTCCTATCTCCTTGTGGTTATAAACCACAAGGGTACCTACAACATGAATCCTAGAATCCTGTATACATCCTCAGGTGTCACAGTCATCTCACCAGTCGGAAAATGAAGGGTGTTATGATCGGAACAATACCTCTCTACCAAGGCAGTCAGCAGTCCCCTGTTAACTCGAATCCCTCGCGGGATAGTCAACAAGGATCCCAGTCCACAGGCACCTATCCACTGTACCTCTACATGAGTCAACTCTCCTATCCGATCCCATCATATTGGGAACCGCTCTCTAATCTGGAGGTTGTCAAACACCTCCTATTATCATTACAAAGACAACTAATCAGACTCATATTAGTGACCCATATCATGTGCTCTATCTATCAGTGACTCATATCAGTGACCCATATTATGTGCTCTATCTATCAGTGACCCATATCAGTGACCCATATCAAGCAACCCATATCAGCGATCCATATCACACAATCAAAACATCATTCTATTTGTATTTCAAACATAAATGCAAATATGTTTTCACATCAATCATTTACTATTTATTTTCTATCACAGAAAGAAAATTTATCAGGAGTCATATCAATCATTTACTACTTGTTTTCTATCGCAGGAAACAAATTTATCAAAAATCCTATCAGACATTTACTCTTTGTCTTCTATTCGGGGAAGCAAAGTTATCACTTAATCATCAGCTATCAACATGATGGCAAAACAATTTCTTTATCTATTGACCAAGGACGCAATATAGACCATCATTTTCATCCTGGCATTCTGCCAAAATTTTTCCAAATGTGCTACTTTGCGCCTCTGATGCGCTAAAACTCAAAAGTGCTAAAACCCCGTATGCGCGGATATGCATCCCAAAAGCGCTAAAGTTTTTCCTATAAGCGCTAAAACCCTAGATGCGCTACAAAACCTAGCGTATGCGCTACTTCATACCCTAGATGCGCTAATTCCTAGATGCGCAACTCTGTACTCTAGCCGGTCTCACACCTATAAGTGCTAATCTACACTCTGTATGCACTAGAACACCTGGTTTCACCCTACACCCTATATGCGCTAAAACACACTCTATAAGCGCTACAAAAATTTGTGAATACGCTAAAAAAGAACCGCGGATGCGCTAAAACGTGTTTTCCTAACCTAAATCCGTGCGGAAATGCTGAAAAAATTGCTCAAATTTGCAAAAAATTGAATCACAAAGAGGTTTAATCGACTCACCGGTGGTCCATACGTTGCTGGTCTTTGAAATTGTCGCGCCTGCTCGAATCTGTGAGTGTGATATGGAATCGACATCTTGCTGAGTCACTGTCAGAGCATCCAAATCACTGTAGCAAAAGAGTGAAAATGACTTTCACTTTCAACCCTTTTACCTTACATAGGTCAATTAAGGTGTGCTTTTGGTGGCATTTTTCTTTTCACTTTAATCTGGGGCATCTTTTACATCACTTATCAAAAGCTAAATCACTAACTCCCCAACAGACTCTTATCATCCGTGATTTACCTCCCGAGGGGGCATCATCAGCATTAGCATCAAAAACATATCAGGGGCAACAAAAAAAAAATTATTTTCTTTGAAGCAATGCATTTCACACATCACTTCAAAGAGGGGCAAAATGTATATGCATAAAATTGGTCATGTTTAATTATTCCTGATATTTAATTAAATATTTATTATTTAATTATTTCCTCTAAAAATCTTCTACACGTAATTAAATTTAATCAAAATCTTCAAAAAAATCTATAAATGCACATGCAAATCCAAGCATTGGTTACAACACACGATGAACACAGACATAGATGCATACACACAATTACGCTTGCATACTTCATCTTTTGCATTTCAGCAATATTCATATTTTAGCAATTTTCTCATTATAACATGATCTTTGCATTTTAGCATAGTATGCATTTCATTTATATCTCATTCTTCAGTTGTCCATTTTGTTGAGCTTGATCTACTGAGTCTGAGAGCAATTGGAAACAACAAAACGCTGAACATAGAGAGAAATAAGACGACTTCGGGGAGGCTACCATTTACAGTTTGTTTATGCTGTTTTTCTTTCAGTTTTTTCAATCTAATGTTTTATTAAATGTGTTTTGAATTCATTATAATAGATCAGATTTTCATACACACACATACATATGTTGACATATCTGTATGGGAATTTCTATTTTCCTTTACATACATTTATATTGATACATGTATTCATATGTATATATATATATATATATATATATATATATATATATATACATTTGATAAAACAGTCACATACATAAACAATTACTAACTTATTGGTAGATATATATATGTATGACATATATATATATACACATGTCATATTGTCCTCTAGATATCTCCATGCTCATAAGTAACCAATCCATATGCGCACATAGGTATGTCTACCTATGCACTCTCATGTACACATTCCTTCATGCGTATGGATTATCATCGACATGTGTATGCATATATATATATACCTTCAACGTATATACACCTCATCAATCAAGAATAGTAATATAAAGAAGTACTCACAAGCATCAAGCACTAAACATAAACCAAGAATGCTCCTAACAAAAATCAACTTCCTTTCTATTGCAAACACATCATGCTAAAGGATAACTTATCAATTTCCAAACACTATGACTTGACTCGACCATTCTACTAGTGAGTGTGTGTATAACCTCAATTAGGTTTCATTACCGATTACTTCCCCAAGCTCTTCTCCTGAGTGATACTTCCCCTCCCTTCCAGAGGATTTATTTTGAAATTGCATACAACTTAACACATTTTCATGGTAGTCAACCATTCATCAATACAAACATTTGCATTATCCTTTTCATAGTTAGAATATCAATTCAATAAGCATTCACTCCATATATGCATTTCATCATAATTATTAAATGAAATAAACATTCATTCACTTTTGATACACGAAGTACAATCCACATATATTTATATCCAAACATAATTTCAAATACATTCACACATGCAATAATTACCCTAACATAGTAATGGTAAATAGGTAAACGCACAATGGGGTGTGACATTTAAATCAACATGGAAAGCAGACTATAAGTTAATACCTTTAAAGAGAGGTGATAAAATGAGGACCACAATGGAAAATTCAAACACTAGATGCCAATAGAAGACCCACAAATTTGAACAGCTTAACCCTAGCTCGCATTGCCCAATGCACTGAAATTCTTAAACGCCAAAATCTTTCAAGAAAGAAATACAATAATACAAATGAAATGACTTTACCTTGCATTATAAATCAACTCAAAAAAATCCATTAATGACAACCTAGCATTTGTGGTTTGTAATAAATTCTTGACTTAACACTTTACATGTTTTGAGTAATCTACAAAGATAAGGATTTCACGAGGACATAGATTTCGGGGAATCAAAAGAGGTCTGGATTTAGCGATGAAAACTTTCAGGAAATCCGCCTAGGCATGGAATCCACGAAAACACAGTTTTTGGAAAATCCAAAGTGTCTTAGATTTTTCAAACCTGAGCCAACTTAGTAATTAAAGGGGAATTAGTAACATTTCAATCATTGAAACCCATTGTTGTAAAACATATTCACCTCCAATATTAATGCAATCATTGAAAGCTCAAAAGGTGACAACACCAAAATTCAAAGGACCTATCCCTTAAGGGGAAAATGCAAAACCCAAAGCGAAAAAAAAGAAGCAAAGAGGGTCCCTGCCTAGGACAGGGCATGTGTGTGAAAAAGGCACAATAGGTATTCCTAAAGAACTTCCCTTTCACCAACATCCACTACAAATATAGAGGATACCTTTTAAATCATGGCTAATGTAGTGGTGGATGAGCCTCCAAAACATGTAACTTTTGAGTTCCCCATTACCAACCAGGAGAGAGCAACTACCTTAAAGAACATACCTCCTTCAATATTAGTTGTCTTCTATGGTTTGGTTACTGAGGATCCAGATACCTTCTTGTTTGAGTTTGATGTGTTGTGTATAAGCTATGATTATACAACATATGCAAATAGGCTCAAAATGTTTCTAGCAACCTTGAAGGATCTCTAAGATGGTTTATGGGTTTAGGAAGAGATGCTATTGCAGATTGGAACACTATTAAGACCAAGTTCCAAGAAAAATATCAAGATTATTGTAGAGAAACTGATAGGAAGAGGGATGATATTTTAAGGATGACACAAAAGGAAGATGAAACCATTGGAGGATTATGTAGAAATATTTCACCTTTTCCTTAAGAAGTCTCACCAAAATAGACTATCAAATGAATCCCTGAAATTAGTCTTCTTAAGAGGAGTCAATGATGATTGCATGGATGTTGTTAACCTCATTGGGGTAGGGGACATCTCAAAATTACCATTTTAAGAAATATGCAAGGTTTGCGGAAACTACTCAAGGTCCTTCACTAAGAGGACTAGGGCAGACAAAACATCACCAATTAGCAAATCATCCAGTGGAGTTTCTAGGGTAGAATTGAGTAACCTATTATCAAATATGAAAGAAGATATCAGTAGCCACTTGGACACATAATTGGACATTTTGCACCTGAAGAAAAACAAGAAGCAGAGACAGTTCTTATTGAATACTACCCTAATTGTAGACAAAGGAAAACTAATTGCAAGTGCAAAAGAGTGGAAAGTATTTTTGAGGACAAATAAGGGAAACTAAACTTCCATGCATTGGAAGATGAAGATGGAAAAGTGTTCTAAATTTCACAAAGGAAACCATGGAATCCAAGACAAGGTATGCCTCCAGATCCTTTGAATTTCAATATGCCATTTCCAATTAGCAATCAAATTTTCTCTAGTTGGAACCCTCAGCCTTGGGAAAATACACAAACCAATGGAAAAACCCTCAACCAAATTGGAAACAACAACAACAAAAAATGTGGCTACAACAAAACTATCAAGGATCCAACTACAACCCCCAATGGCCACTACAAAAAATTGCTTGAAAGATCTTATCCTCTTTGGAGAGGTGGTGAATTTGTAAATGAAACTAATAAATATTGAAGATCTTAGGCTTATAAAGCTTCTAATCATAGAAATAAGATTTGTAACAACTACAATACACCTCCAGGTATTTTATATTTTATTTCTTTAAGAGGAAAAGTTGTATAATAACGTTAGTTACAAGAAATTCTCTAAATTTTTTTTTATTGTATTCAGTGATTGATATCACTAAAAGAAAGGTATAAATAAATATTGAGAAGCATACAGTTGTAGAGGGGATAAGTGTTCATTGGTAATATGTATAACCATTTTGGTGCTCCCTCTACAAGCTACAATATCATGAAAAAACAATAGTCATATTCTCGGAGAAAGCCTTTCTTTCTTGAAAGATATAGGCCTTTAGATTTCAAGAGAATCCAAGGTTATCCCCACCATGTTCCTAGAAATATAAATGAATACTTGCAAAATTTTATATGAGATTATGAACAGTTAGCATCAGAACATTTGCAAGATTTAATTAGCTTGATGATGGACTGTTAAATAGAAGAGGATGTTACCATAAATTTGTTTGTAAGGTCTTTAGAAAGTGATGCTAAAGATTAGTTTTCTAGTTTTCTAGTGCATTACTTATTTTCATGGACAAATCTTAAGATACTTTTCATTGATCAATTTGAAGGAATGGATAATGAATGCTCATTTGATATAAACATCTGCATATTCAAGAGGATTTTGAAAAGGAGTCTGAACGTGAGGTTGAGTATGTATCAATCTGCATTGGTTGATAAAAGAACATATGACGGTGAATCCTAATATGATTTTTATGATATATTTTTGAAGTCTATATCTACAATACAAGAATCACAAAGACCTGATGAATCACTATATTTTGATTTATTCTATGAGAATATTGAGCTAAGTATGAGCATTATATCAAAGAGGTTGAATTCTTCTGGAGTCAACCATATATATGACTGGATTGATATTCTTGAGGATAGTAGATAGGAATATGCAAAAAGAACCAGATCAACTAATTTTTATTATTATATTTTCTTGCATGAGTAGAATGATGATGTGTCACATAATAATGAAGATAATATGGAAAAAAGTAAAGATGTATCATGTATTAGTGAAGATTATTTTTCTAAGAAAACCACAAAAAAAATTATGCAGATGAAGATTGTATTCCTAGCAACCAGGATGTAAGACATGATGAGAAGAATGAAATATATGAAGTCATGCCTTCTATGGGTTTTGAAAATACAAGAATAGAGAGCCAACTCTCTATGTCAGAGGAAAATTGTATTGATGCAAATGCTACTAACAATACATTCTCACTCATTGATGAGAAAGGAATATGCTATGATGAATATTTTGAATCAGATACATTAATATTATCTAAAAGTGCACTAAAAATTGAAGATTTATTTTTGGGTCACCTTATTGATTATACTAATTTTGAAGTTTCAATTTTTCATGATGACAATATTAGTATTGCAAATACAAGTATCCAACCAAATGAGGAGCATTTTTGTCCAGCTAATCAAGGTGATTAGAATTCTATTTGTACCCTATTGACTATGAATCCTTTGAAAAGAGTGGGTTAGAATTGTTGATAATTGATAGTCCATGTACAATTTTCAATCCTTTTATTGATCACAGTAGTATCTTTGAATAAAGTGTTTGATAGAGGCAAGTATTGGTTCTTCATTTTTGGGGGGCTTGGGACCACCAAATAATTTTTTTAAGTATGGATGTCAATGCAGATACATTGTTACAGGGCCTAATAGACAAGGCACATGGTCTACACCCCATAGATCTAGATTCTTTCTATACCTGCAAGAGGCACACCTCCCCAACTAGATCCATTATTGGCATCCATAAATTTGATGAATTTGTAGTGCTTGGTGTTGTCACTTTGTGCCACGCCCTTATGATTCCCATCAATTATAACTAATTTGATAAATCTTAAAGGTGTATCATGTTGAGGTACCTCTAGCAGTTGCATTTTCCCCTTTCCAATCTACAGTAAAAAACCATTTGCAAAAAAATTAAAAATGGCTAAGAATTAAAAAATTTGGACTTTTGAGATTTCGCTTGTTTGCATACCCACATGCTTTCTCTATCACTCTTGACCTCTACCTCTTTTCCCTTTTAATCCATCACTTGTGTAAGTATAAGTGTTGGGTTTTGGTTGTTGACCTTAATTCTTAACCCTCATCACTATCATGTTCTTCTTCCCTTTCCTCCTCTGATCATCGAAGTTTTGATAAAGTCCTTCAAAAAATTAACATTTTGTAAAAAGTTCAGACTTCAAGGATCAGTTGTTCCCCTTAACCTTTACCACCATTTCATCATGTGTTGAGGTTTTCCCCTAATCCTCAATCTCTGATGTCTATTTTCGGTCTTCAATGATCAAGTTTCTTCTCTAACTTTTATCTTATCATAAATTTAATCCAACCCTTGATCCCCAATGTCTTATTATTGGCCTTCAGTGATTGGATCTCCCTCTTATCCTTTTTCTTGTCCTTATGATAATACATAGTTCATCTTCCCTACTCCTGACTCCCAACATTCTTCCTTCCCCTAGTCTTCTTTCTAATCTTTCCATCTAATCTTTTTCTTTCATCCTTCCCTTCTTCTAGCAAGCATTAGGCCCAACGCTCAACATCTGACAAGAGTTCTCTTTCAGGGATCATGGTTTCAACATTCTTCATATTGTCTTCTTCATCAACATGGTATGTGGCATGCCCAATGGAGGTTTTCCTCTTTGAGGTTTTTGGTTCGTGGATGCTCTTCTCATTGGCCCTTTTGACAAGTAGTTCCATGCAAGCCCAAAGCTTGGTGTCCAATGAAGGTGACCTTTTAGAGTGGTGAATCATTTAATATTTAATCCAATGTTTGGTTCAGGCTCAAAACTTCAGTAATACTCCCAAAGGATTTTTTTCTCTTGTAAATGCCATTAATGTTGCATAGCTACCTTCTCGACTACTAGATTTGATCCTTGAGCTTATAGGGATGATATTTAATACATTTCTTGACAATTGCAAGTTGGAAAAAGCAACGTCCATGCTTCTTTATGGTTTGCATGCCTCCTTTCTGTCAGAGGGCCATTCTTGGCTAGATTTTTTTGTGGATTTCATGGGGGGTTTTGTTCGTCATTTGCATGCTCATTAATGTAGGGGCATGACTTCATGGTGTGTGACCATGTGAATGTGATGCAATCAAGCATGCAAGCCTAGTATAATTTACGGAAAACATGATTCTTTCCTCGAGGTCTCTTGATGAGGTGGATATATATATATATATATATATATACATGCATACATATATATGTATGTATGTATGTATATGTATTTATGTACATATATGTATATATATGTATGTATGTATGTATATATATACATATAGGCATACATATATAAATATACATATATATGTATATACATATATACATACATATATATGTATGTTTGTATATATATATACATATATATATATATATATATATGTATATATATGTGTGTATATATGTATATATATGTGTATATATATCATGTATATATGTATATATATGTATATATTATACATATATATATATATATATGCCATACATATAGATATATACATATATACATATATATATATATATACATGTACATATATATGTATATATATGCATATGCATATGCATATATGTATATATATATATGTATATATACATATATACATATATATATATACATACATATATATGTGTATGTATATGTATATATACATATATATACATATACATACACATATATATGTATGTATATACATATATATATATGTATATATATGTATATATATGTATATATATCTATATCTATGTATATATATAATTCAACTGAGAAGGAGAGGATAATTTTTTTTATAGAGGGAAGCAGTTGCAAAGCCGACACAAGAAATATATTCATAGGAAACCTTAGGGTTTTGATATCTAGTTCTAGATTTAGCTAGTTTGCATTGTAATGATCTGGGTTTTCTCTTGAACCTACAATAGTATTTGCAATATTTGAATACTAAGTTATTAAAGGTAGAATCAATCTTAGTTGAGTGTCTTCTTATGTATGGTATACATTTCCAAACATATGTTGTTTAGTTTTTCAACCAAAAATCTTTAAAATCCTTGCAAAGCTTTTGCATGGTATCTTTTCAATACAATAAAGGAAATGTGTGGGTATACTTGAGAATTACTAAGTAGAATCTCCTAATATTCTACAACCATTAATTGTATTTTGAAATGAATATGCAAAGCCCATCTTGCCTATGTATTTTGAAAGGAATAGTCTTTTATGGTGACTTGATTAAGACATCACCTTTTTTTCAATTGTTGCGTGTTTGATTAAATATAGATACTTTGATTCCCAATGGATAAAGGCACCAGTTTGTGATTGGTTTTCTCTCTTATCATCCTCAACACACTCTAAATACATCAACTCAAACACCTTTTAAGTTTTATTTGTGTGCTATATTGTCATGTTTGAATGAATACTACAATATAAGGGTGTATCATAAACACATTCCCAGACACTTATATGGTAGATTGCTTGTTAATAAGGTGCTCATCCTTACATGTCCAAACTAGCACATAGGTATATTATGACACCAATATTGGGATACATTATGCAATGGGTATAGTTTGTTGTAAGTTATTATTTAGTGTTTCAATCATCAATTCAACACTTTAGGGAGACCCCCCCTTGGTCTTGAAAAGACAAAAGTGAAGGAGGTCTTATCCACCTCAACCATTAGTCCTTAGTTTCCCAACCTAAAGATAGGTTTGTGGTAATTTTCCTAGGTTTGACACCCCTAACACTTGGAAGATTATCATACCTTAGGGATTTGGGGCCTATAGCTCTAATCACCAACAAATGCAACATCCAATACACTACAATGTTGTTGTAGTTGGTCCTCCACTTAATTCTCTACCAAATAATCCTAGTGGTACCTCTATTTATTTGGTGATACTCAACCAACACAACCATAGTGTCCTTTTTTACTTAAAAGAGGTATTTTTTTCAAGCAAGCATAACTTTCAACAATAAAGTTAGATATTTATCTTCTTATTAGCATTGGAAAGAAAGTTTTGAGCACTTTATAGTGGTATATATTATTTTTCAATATTTCTCCCCAAGAATTAGGACTACTTCATGCTATATCAATCTAAATGTATCACATGTATTTTTGTTGAAAAACCTTTGATAACTAAATAAGCAACATCATCCCATTATGCCTTCATGTAAGAACCATATAGCACTTATTAATAAGCCTCAAGAAAAGCCTACTATATCATGCTTTCCACTACTAAATGTGACTTGGTTCAAGAAGATATTCACTATTGAAAAATATATAATATAAAACAAAAGATAGGATCCCATGTAAACAAAAAATTTGGTCGAATTGAGGATTTCAACATAAAATACATGAAAATAGAATAGTATTTCATGAACACCATCAAGTGGATTCAAGTAATTTCTAGTACACATATAAACCAAAAGGAATGTGATAAATAATAAAAAATCACCATTTACAAGCCAAATAGAATGGTTTCCAATGGGTAAGTCTCCAACATATCCAAAAGAAGATAAATAGTGCATGTGTGAGAGGAGAGGATATATTTCATTGGAGAATATGGTAGACTAAGCATAGGGGAAGGATAGATAAAGAAGAGATAGGAATAGGGTAATAGGATTAACTATGATAACGTGATGAGATATGGATGCAAAGAGATAATGGGAAATGAATAGAATTATGATCGAGTAATGAAAGCATGTTAGGAGGGGAAAACAAATCATAAGATTAGTTAGGAGGAGATAATGAGTCAAAGGGTGAATGAGGAGATGGTAATAGGACAATATTTGTAGGGTATCATGGGCATAGGGTGAATAAGGAGGGTATAGTGGGATGAGACTAAGAGGGAATAATGGGACAAGAACACGAGGGGTTAATGGTATGTGATTACCAAGGAATAATATAACATAGGGTGATTTAGGAGGTGTTAAGGGTTTGACTATAGGACATGAAGCAAGAAATTGAGGAGCGCAATATTAATGGAGAAGAGTGTTGGTCAAAATGAGTGGAAGGAAAGGTTTGTTGTATGTGTATGTGTATAGAATGAAATGTGGGGGGAGGTGGTATAATATAGAAGGGATAACAGATAAGACCAAGAGGGGGTAATGGAACATAGGGTGAAATAAGAGAGAATACAAATGGATGGGAATAGGAGATAATAGAGCATAGGATGGAGTAGTAGAGATTAGTGGGAAAGGCTAAGAGGGGATCATAGAACATAGGGTGAACTATTAGAGATTAATAGGATGGGATTAGAGGGAATAATGGAACATAAGGTGAAATAGGAGAAGATAATGGGACAAGACCAAGAGGGTATAATGGAAGATAGGGTGAAATAGGAGAGGGTAATGGGATGGGAATGGAAGGGGATAATGGAGCATAAAATGAACTAGTACAGAGATTAATGAGATGGGTCAAGATGGGACAATAGATCATAGGGTGAAATATTAGAGGTTAATGGGATGAGATTGGAAGGGAATAATGAAACATAGGGTAAATTAAGAGGTGTCTAGGGTTGACTATAGGACATGAAGTAGGCACTTGAGGTGTATAGTAGTAATGGAGAAGATAGTTGGTCAATAGTGAGTGAATGAAAGGTTTCTTGTAAGGTTATGTGTATATGATGAAATGTGGAGGGAGGATGTATAATATAAAAGTGATAATGGGACAATACCAAGAGGGGATAATGTAACATAGGGTAAAATAAGAGAGGTTAAAATGGGATGGCAATAAAAGGAGGTAATAGAACATAGGGTGGACTATTAGAGATTAGTGGGATGGGTCAGGAGGGGATCATGGAACATAGGGTGAACTATTAGAGGTTAATGGGATGTAATTAAGGGGAATAATGAAACATAAGGTGAATTAGGAGATGATATTGGGACAAGACCAAGAGGGGATAATGGAATATAGGGTAAAATAAGAGAGGATGATGAGATGGGAAAAGAAGGGGATAATAGAAAATAGGATGAAATAGTAGAGATTAACGGGACAAGCCAAAATGAGATAAAAAAAATATAGGGTGAACTATTAGAGACTAATGGGATGGGATTACGAGGGAATACTAAAACATAAGGTGAATTAGGAGGTGTGTAGGGTTTTAACATAGGGCATGAAGTGGGAAATTGAGGTGCATGTAGTAGTAATGGATAAGAGAATTGGTCAATAATTATTGGAAGGAAATGTTTCTTGTAAGTGTTACATCCCCTCCATTTTGAACTTGATTACAACAATGAAATTATAGTCGTTATGTTAGTTATGATTAAATTTTTTTCATGAGAATGTGAATTGGGAAAAGATTTTTTAATTTATATGTTGTAACTACAAATATGAACAATTTTCTTAAGTATTTGGAAGATGAATGCATTGATGAATTTATATTTAAAATATATATATACATTGAGAACAATCTAACCCTAATTTTTGTCAAGTGGTTGCAGGATTTCCGACACCACGAGGGAAAGGGAAATATCATCAAGGAGAGGTTGTAGTTAATAAAGGATCCAAAATTATCATCATGCCATGAGTGGTGTAAGATAACTATTTTTAAAATCATAACCTTGGTCGAATATCTCATTTAATTAATTAGTTAGCAAAGCAAGTCTATTTGAATTTGAGCATTATCACATATCTCCTGATGTCATTTATAACATTTTTTAGCGCACCTTGGGAGATATTATCATAAAATATTTAAGTTAAAAATTAAATGATCATCTCCTAAACTGATGGTTAGATAATAAAGTTTAATTAAAAGTTTATGTTGGGCAATGGTGTGGTGGAAGGTGGTAACTCCTGCCACCATGCCATCTCTCTTGAGAACGTTCAAGAAGGAGAATGTATGTAGTCGCACGTGGAGGAGAGTCTAAAGGACTCGAGCGTTTTCTTTTTTTTTGGGCATTCTATATCTCTCTCATTCCTTCCACATTCTTTCATTCGCATTTGGCATAGGCAATTCTTCTTTTCAATCATCTTTGGGCATCACTCAAAACTCTTTTCAAAATATCAATCAAGCTACAACTTCACCTCATTATCTTTGCTAGTATCGAAATTCATTATTGGTTCTTCTTTCTCATTTATCCATTTCAAATTTATTTCTTTCAATTGGCCTTCCTCTAGGTGGAAACCTCATTCAAGTTCCACATTTATCCTGTTGCTTATCCATTTTAATTCCACTATGTTATTACCCATTTCACCTATCGTCTCTCATATTAGGTGGATTCTTGAATGATTATCCCCGTCGTGTAAATTGTGGAAGAGCCTGGTCATTGAGTACGAAATTCTCTAGTTTCAAGTAGGAGTGTGGGCTTCATCGAGCTACAGTCCGACATAACCAGGAATGTAAGAGAACCTTTAAAATTTGTTTATTACTCAGCTTCGTAATGATCTAGCTCGTCCTGATATTTTCATGTGTTGGAAAATGAATTTAATGATATGCACCTATAAGAAAATACAAGGATGTTGTTTTATTGCTCTTTCTCTGAACTAGACTGAGGAAAGATCTTTCCTCTCTTCTGTCCTGAATCTGAATACTTATTTGGTCTTGTATCAAAATATTCTTGTTAAATGTTTCTTGAACTTGAATGCTTGTTTGAACTTTCTCTTTAAATGCTCTGATATCATTTAGTCATAGATTAAGGTGTTGGGTTTCCTTCACTTTGCCTCTTAACTTCTGTATTGGGGATGTGCAACTTCTTTCTCAGCCGAGTTCTTTTCATGTCATATCAATGCTAAGGGTATGAAGGTTTATCTTTCTCGAACAAGTTTCTTCGTATTCCTCTATTTATGTTTGAATAAGCAATTTTTTATCAAAGAAGAGAAATGATAGAGTCTAGTCTCTCTCTTATAGGCTTAATGAAAACAACATAAACTTAAAATAAGAAAAAAAATTTCAAACCAAGTTATGGTAATATAAACCCTTGAACCACGAATTATCATGTTGAGCAAGGGTGAGAGTGTTGATGACACAAAAGTGTCATTAATAATGAAATCCTTGGCCAAGGTACGATGCTAGATTAAGCATTTGTCAGCTATCAAGAACCAAATATACTCCTAGTCAGAGTGATCCTTCTAATTAGGAGTTACCTATAGTGAAGGATCGACCAGGTGATATAGGTCCTTGACACCAGGCTCAGAGGTATGATAATATTATGTGATCCTTTGTTGATTGCCCTCGTGAAGGGTCAAGTTTCTTCAGTTGAAGAAACACGGGAAACCAGTAGGTCTTCGGTTTCTTGTAACTCTTTCTCTCTTAAATTCAGTTATAATTACTTAAGCATGTTTATTTCTTAGCTGTAATAAATGCTCTTACATTTCAAAAATAAAGAAAAGTTAGTTATTGTTCTACTGTGTTTTTAGTTATATGGAATTAGTTAGTTGTTTCCTTTCAGTTGAAACAAAAATTTTAAAAGTTAGTTGAGGAACTGAATATGTTGTAATTTTTTTAAATTTTTTTTTTATCTTTTCCATTCTGATTACAAAGGAAACCCTAGCAAGAAAACTAGTTAGTTGCATTTCAATTGAACTAGTAGTTAGATTTCATTTTTAAATTGTAGATCAGTTAGAGTGTTACATATGGTATCAGAGTGAACTGGGTTCAAAACATGGACCTATGAGCTTGTCACAAGAAAAACCGCTAAGCATTCAATAGTTTGGCTAAGGTTCAAAACTGGTTTGATGCCATAAAGGCATAGAGAAAAACCAAGGAAACTGTCAAAAAGACTTTTTTTCTAGTACTTACCAAAGTCAATGGTTAAAGGAAAGCCAACTAAGGAGTTAAAACTTCTAGAGAAAAACAATTCTGCTAAGGTTGCATAGTGGAAATATTTTGAGACTTAGACTAGAAAGGTGCAACCTTGGTTAGTTACTAATCCGACTAAGAGCTTGGGTAAGTAGTGTCTATAGGAGTTCAATATCAATCTCATATCTCATAAACATAAGGATGGGAAGATCCAAAAGTAATTAATTAAGTGCAAGAGCAACTGAGTGTTGAAAAATCCTAGAAATTATATCAAAGACTCATAGATAAGATGGGTTCTAGTCTAACTTTTAGATGGCTTGGAATGAGACAAGTGGAATAAACGGATCAACAAAAGACAAGTGGTGATATGTTGGCATGGAAGGCAGAGAAAAATGGTATAGAACTTGGAAATACTTTTGTTCACTGAGATCCATGAGGAAGCTAATTACCATATACCAATACTTAAGCATAAGTAAAGGTGAATACGAGATCTTCAATACCTCATGAAGCCTTTTGAAAAAAGAAGAAGATGTTAATGTGTGGAAGAGGATGTAATTAAAGAGGATCATCTTAGGCAATATTTTGATGAATAAAGATCGGGATTAGAATAATTCTTTGAACCTTTGTTAAGAATCTGTTGGGAGATCACAAGATAAATCATAATAGTTGTAAGGAGAAGATATTAGTTATACTCATGGAATTTTGGCCAAATGGTTGTGAATTGAAATTTTTTCCTTTGAAGGAACTAGAAAGTACAATTACAATGGTGAATATAATCATCACCAAGGTATTTAGTTAAAGTTGTTTATGTTTTGAACAAGTAACCTTTTAAATAAAGTAAAGAATAGGGCTATGTAGAGAAGAATGAAGAAAAGAAGTTTGTGTTGCAATTGTAATCTTTGTGTATTGCTAAAGCACAATCTTATGACGCCATCTAAGAGATGAATGAAAGATACTCTAGGAAATAGGAGTGGATGTGTAATAATCTTTTTATTTGCAAAATTTTTGAGCATGATGAAAGTCTTTAGGGACTTATTGTTTGAAGCACTTGTAACACAATCTCTAACCTATTGTAAGTTTTTGGAAAGTCTAATTTTAGTGCAACAATCTACTCCCTTGTTAATGAATTAGTCAAGTCACGTGGTGCACGATAAGTATTTCTTTAGATTTTGACACTTCATTGGATTTTGGTAAAATTCCTTTTAATACTGGCAAGGAATTCCATTGCTTTATTTATTAATTTTGAAATGGTCTAGCCTCTGAATTTCAAAGATTGTTTATGGTCAGTTGGTCAAAATTTGATTTAATGATGGAAATGAGCTCATTCTTTTGACTTATTGCTGAAATTAAAATTGTTTATATTTTGATATTGAGTTAAGTTAATGTACAAGAACATTTTGGTTGACCACTATGTTTGATATAATGTTCATCTCTACCATGTCTTGGATGGGCCTCTAATGGATCCTGTAAGGAAGTAAATTGTAGGAAAATGCACCTGGTATGTTCTTAACTTTACAAAAAAAAGAAACCTTGTGTTATGGTATGTGGGAAAATAGGTAGTCCAGTAAGCCTAGGTGATTAGTCTCTCCAAGACGAGCAGGGTGGTAAACTTTATATATAAAAAATATGGCCATAGTGAGTATCATTTCCACTACGCGCACTCGTCATTTCAGTGGCATGTCATGCCTTGGAGGACAATGAAACTAGAAAAGGAATTATGATCATTTCTCTTGTATTTACTTAACAACCTATTTTAATGATGCATTAGATAAATGAAATTGGTACTTGATAAAAACCTTTCAGCTAGAAAAGTGAAGGTTGATGTTAACCTTTGGTGAAATTATCGTGGTAAACTAGTATTAACAATAATTGATTGCTATACATAGGAAGAGTATCCACCTTTATGGTGTTTGTTATAACAAATTTATAAAATTCTACTATCAAGATGATTCCATTTGAACATTAGACAGAAGATGTGTAACTCCTATAAGTTGGGTAAGCTAGAAGACAAGATTAGCATTAGTCCAGGAATGTTGTTAGAAATAGATAGGCAAAGCAAAGCAATCAGGAAAGATTGGTGGAAGTTAATAATAGATAGAAAAGCTAAGTAAATGCCAACTGTACTCTAACACAATTCTTGGCTAGAGAAGAAAAGTTTCATAAAGAAAGGAATGTATTCCAAATCAGCTCCTAGATATGAAGGACTCTTCAAAATTCTCAAAGTAAGGATGTTACACATGAGTCTAATGAACAGTATTCTCAGTGATCGATTGGACAAATTTGTGTTGGTTTTCCTCGATGACATTCTTATTTATTCCAAAAATGAGGATGCATATCTTCAGTATCTTTGGTGGTTCTTCAACGATTGAGAGAATAATAAATTTATGGAAAATATATATATATCAAAATGCATTATCTTTTCGAAAGAGGTACGATACTTGGAACATATAATATCAGCTAAAGGTATAGCAGTGATTTTTGTAAAGATAAAAGCTATAGTAGAATGGTCAATACCGAAAAGTGTGCATGAGGTTAGAAGTTTCATGGGATTGGCTGGGTATTGCTTGAAGGTTGTAAGGAATTTCTCTAGGATCGCCCACCCCATTACCTCTCTTCAAAGAAAGGGAAAAAGATTTGAATGGATAGTGAAATGTCAAGAAGCATTAAATACATTAAAGGAGAAATTAACAACTGCACCAATTTTGGTAGTACTAGACCCTAATGGTCATTTTGTAGTCATAACGAATACGTCTGGTGAAGGACTAGGAAAAGTATCAATGCAAGATGAGAAGGTAGTGGCTTATGTAACTCGAAAATTGAAGCAATATGAGTAGAATTATGCACCTCACGATCTAGAGTTAGCAACTATTGCGCATGCACTGCAAATGTGGTGACACTACTTATTAGGAAAGACCTTTGAACTCAAATCAGATCATCAAGGTTTGAAGTATATTTTCACACAACCCAATTTAAATGCTTGTCAAAGGAGGTGGATGGAGTTAATCTCAGATTATGAATTTGATGTCAGTTACATTAAGGGAAAGAAGAACATAGTAGCTGACACATTGAGTTGGCAGAGACATATAACTTCCATGGTGTCAATCAACACAAATTTTAGAGCTTAGATACTACATAAATTAAATGAAGATGAATTCTACATGCAAGTTCGTGAAACTCTTCAAGCAAACTCTCAAGAGTCTAAATATGAGGGTTTCCAAATTGAAGCAAAGGGAATTTTGAGATATAAGGGTAGGATGTGTGTACCAAACTCAACAAAACTAAGGGAAACTGATGTGGAAGGAGGTGCACACAACACCATACTCAGGTCATCTAGGGGTAACCGAAATGCTGGCCGATGTTTAACTTTTATATTTTGGAAGGGAATGAAAAAGGATGCAACTAGATTGGTTATAGGATGTTTGAATGAAAAAAGGTTAAGGTGGAGCACCAACACCCGATAGGTTTGTTACAACCTCATAGTGTACCAGATTGGAAATGAAAAATCATCAGTATGGACTCTGTATAGGGTTTACCAATAATGAGGAGCATACATAATGCTATATGGTTAGTGTGGTTAGACTCATTATAGTAGCACATTTCATACGGTCCATAAATTTTTTAGATGGGGCTTCTGTGAATGCACAAAAGTTTATACAAGAAAATTTTTGCCTTCATGGAGTACCAAAAAAGATCATTTCTGATAGAGATGCTAGGATGACATCTAGGTTTTGGAAGACTCTATTTTCTGCTTTGGGAACTCAGTTAAATATTAGTACAACCAATCATCTTGAAACAAATGGAAAAATGGAAAGGGTAAACCAGATTTTAGAAGACCTGCTAAGAAGGTATTGTATGGATCAACAATATAAGTGGGAATTTGAATACTTACCCTTGGTAGAATTTTCCTATAACAACTTGTATCAATCAACTATTAAAATGACACCTTTTGAAGCATTGTATGGCAAGAAATGCAGAACACCCATCAGTTGGAACAAGATGGAAGACAAGATCATTCTAGGACCTGAAATGCTTCAGGAAATGGAAGAATAGGTAAAAATAATCAGACATAGGCTAAAGGAAGCTAATGATCGACAGAAGAGCTACGCTGATGCAAAATGAGCTCCCAGATAGTTTGTGGTGGGAGAGGAAGTTCTCTTGAGAGTGAAACCGCATAAAAGCTCTATCAAATTTGGGAAAACTTCTAAACTAGCCCCAAGATATGTGGACCTTTTGAAGTTTTAGAAGTTATCAATCCAGTAGCATATACAATTGCTCTACCTCCAACTCTTTCCAAATTGCACAATGTGTTTCATGTCTCTTATCTTAAGAAGTATTATGCAAACTTTGTGTAAGGAAGCAAAGGTGCGCGAAATCGCTTCCTACGCTAATCTTGAGAGGACGATTATGAAAATTCAACTAACTATTACAAAGATTTCAATGGACAAATAAACATGCATAAATGAAATATCACAATAAACACATAACACAGTAATTATCGTTGGGAAACCCTTCTGGGAGAAAAACCCCACCCTCCAAAACCCGCACAATGTATTATCAAATCAAGAAGATTACAATACACTTGCAATGCAAGTTCTTATAGGAGCGCATCACCACAACTCGAACTCAGACTCGAAGAGACTCCTTCTAGCACCCAATCTTGCAAATTGAACTCGATGATTCAAACACCTCCCCAAGCCCTCCTTTTATAGTGATTTACAACCTGGAAACCATTTGTGGTTTTACAAAACCATGGGCCAAAACCATGGGCAAAACAACCATGCCACATGTTACCCACTTGTCATTTGTAACTCCAAGATGGAAAAACAACCAAGTTAAAAAAGCATTTTCGTCCATAATTTTGTCCTCTAGTTTAGACCCCCATAAAAGTTATACAATGAGTTGTTTATACTCTAAAAATAGCCCTCCTATATTCTACTAGGGACAAGGCACATTTTTTTAACAACTCATACACCTTTTTCCAACACATAAACATGTGGAGAATTACCACAAACAAATTCTAGAATTTTCTGGAAAAAGCTTGCAAGGTTGAGACACAATTCTCAACACTTTGATCATATGATTGACTGGAATTCCTTGCAGGTGCGGGACCCTGGGGTGATCACAATAGAGCCACTCAGAGTGCTCAAGGTATGTAAGCTATGCTTACGTAACTGTGAGGTGGTACAATGCAAGGTCCAATAGGACTAGTACTCAAAAGAGAATGCCATATGGGAGGATTATGATGAAATCCTTCAGAAGTTCCCTTATCTCTCTTAGAACAATTAAAAACTCTATATATATAATTATGATTTTAGACTTGAATTTATAAATAAATAATCATTAGGGGCGATGATTCTTAAGGGGAGAAGTATGTTACATCCCCTCCATCTTGAACTTGATTACTACAATGAAATTATAGTCATTATGTTAGTTATGATTAACTATTTTTCATGAGAACGTGAATTGGGAAAAGAGTTTTTAATGTATATGTTGTAACTGCAAATATGAAAAAAATTCTTATGTATTTGGAAGATGAATGCATTGATGAATTTATATTTAATATATCTATATATATATATGTCGAGAACGATCTAACCCTAATGCTTTTTCAAGTGGTTGTAGATTGTTTATGCCACAAGGGAAAGGGAAATATCATCAAGGAGAGGTTGTAGTTAATAAAGGATCCAAAATTATCATCATCCCATGAGTGGTGTAAGATAGATATTTTGAAAATCGTAACCTTGGTCGAATATCTCTTTTAATTAATTAGTTAGCAAAGCAAGTCTATTTGAATTTGAGCATTATCGTATATCTCTTGATCTGTCATTTATAACATTTTGAGCACACCTTGGGAGATATTATCATAAAATATTTAAGTTAAAAATTAAATGATCATCTCCTAAACCGATGGTTAGATAATAAAGTTTAATTAAAAGTTTATGTTGGGAAACAGTGTGGTGGAAGGTGGTAACACCGGCCACCATGCCATCTCTCTTGAGAACATTCAAGAAGGAGAACGTATGCAGTTGCACGTGGAGGGGAATCTAAAGGACTTAGGCATTTTCTCTTTTTTTGGGCGTTCTATCTCTCTCGTTCCTTCCACATTCTTTCATTCGCATTTGGCATAGGAAAAATTTTCTTCTTTTCAATCATCCTTGGGCATCACTTGGAGGTCTTTTTGAAATATGAATCAAGCTGCCACTTCACTTCACTATCTCTAGCAGTATCGAAATTCATTATTGGTTCTTCTTTCTCATTTCTCCATTTCAAATTTATTTCTTTCAGTCAGCCTTCCTCTAGATGGAAACCTCATTCAAGTTCCACATTTATCCTGTTGCTTATCCACTTTAATTCCACTCTGTTATTACCCATTTCACCAGTCCGCGCTCATATCGGGTGGATTCTTGAATGATTATCCCTATCGTGTAAATTGTGGAAGAGCCTGGTCATTGAGTACGAAATTCTCCAGTTTCAGGTAGGAGTGCGGGCTTCATCGAGCTACAATCTGAAATAACCAGGAACATAAGAGAACCTTTAAAAAAAAATTATTACTCAGCTTCGTAATGATCTAGCTCATCCTGATATTTTTATGTGTTGGAAAACGAATTTAATGATATGCGCCCATAAGTTCAAATACAAGGATATCGTTTTATTGCTCTTTCTTTGAACTAGACCGAGGAAAGATCTTTCCTCTCTTCCGTTCTAAATCTGAATACTTATTTGGTCTTGTATCGAAATATTCTTGTTAAATGTTTCTTGAACTTGAATGCTTGTTTGAACTTTCTCTTTAAATGCTCTGATATCATTTAGTCATAGATTAAGGTGTTGGGTTTCCTTCACTTTGCCTCTTAACTTCTGTATTGGGGATGTGCAACTTCTTTCTCAGCCGAGTTCTTTCATGTCATATCAATGCTAAGGGTCTGAAGGTTTCTCTTTCTCGAACAAGTTTCTTCCTATTCCTCTATTTATGTTTGAATAAGCAATTTGTTATCAAAGAAGAGAAATGATAAAGAGTCTAGTCTCTCTCTTATAGGCTTAATGAAAAAAACATAAACTTAAAATAAGAAAAATGTTTTCAAACCAAGTTATGGTAATATAAACCCTTGAACCAAGAATTGTCATGTCGAGCAAGGGTGAGAGTGCTGACAGCACAGGAGTGCCATTAATAATGAAATACTTGGTCAGGGTACAATGCTAGATTAAGCATTTTTCAGCTATCAAGAACCAAATATACTCCTGGTCAGAGTGATCCTTTTAGTTAGGAGTTACCTATAGTGAAGGATCGAACAGGCAGTATAGGTCCTTGACACCAGGCTCAGAGGTATGATGATATTATATGATCCTTTGTTGATTACACTCATGAAGGTTCGAGTTTCTATAGTTGAAGAAACACGAGAAACCAATAGGTCTTTAGTTGGGCGGAAAAGCCCTTGATGATATTTCTTTTACCCTTAGAAACAAAAGAGTCCTAAGCAACATTCCAACATGAAGCCTTCAAATTGTACTTTCTTATAACTCTTTCTCTCTTTTAAATTCAGTTATAATTATTTAAGCATGTTTATTTCTTAGCTGTAATAAATGCTCTTACCTTTCAAAAGCAAAGAAAATTTAGTTATTGTTCTACTATGTTTTCAGTTATATGGAATTAGTTAGTTGTTTCCTTTGAGATGAAACAAAAAATTTGAAAGTTAGTTGAGGAATTGAATATGTTATAATTATTTAAATTTTTTTATCTTTTCTATTCTGATTGCAAAGGAAACCCTAGTAGGAAAACTAGTTAGTTACATTTCAGCTGAACTAGTACTTAGATTTCATTTTTAAATTGTAGATTAGTTAGAGTGTTATGGTAAGGATATATGTGTATAGGATGGAATGTGGGGAGAGGTGGTAAATATAGGAGGTGTGAAAGGTTGGATATGTGATAGGAAATGGGTAAAACATGTGTGATAATTGGAATTGAAGAATGAGGTGGACATTGAATGGTAGGATATCATAAAACTAACTAAACATGCTATCTTCTAATGGATATGGAAAATAAGACATTGAAATAGGTTCCTCAAAACATAAGTCATTCACATCACATGTCCCATACTGTTCATGATTTTTTGAAAATGTGTGGTGAGGAGGAGGATACAAGTGATGGGTTGTGGGATGGTGGAGGTAATATTTAACTTGGTTGAAGGGATAAGGTAGCCTAAAAATGAGAATGAAATAAAAAATGTGAGATGATTTCCCACTATGACCTACCATTATAAAAGTTGGTATGTGTCCATAAAAAATTGTTAAGGGAGAGAGTGGGAAAGGGTGGGAGATATAGTGGGAGATATATAATCCAAGGGGTTTGGTAATAGATTACTAGAGAATCATTGGCATATAGTAGTAGTGAATTTACTAGGCAAGGTGAAAACACTATCCACTTGAGAATAAAGAATTTTATTTGATTTATTTATGGGCACTAGCTATAAGTAGTAAATAATCAATTATAACCTAAAGTATAAATAATTTTTGTGAGGCTATAATATAATTGATATCAAACATAATATACATTAGGCATAGATTAAGAATTTAACCATTAAAAATTTCTCTAGTTGGAACCCTTGGCCTTGGGAAAATCCACAGACCAATTGCAAAACCCTCAACCAAATTAGAAACAATAACAACAAAACATGTGGCCACAACAAAACTATCAAGGATCCAACTATAACCCCAAATGGCCACTGCAACAAAATCAATGGAAACCTTAATGGCAAAGAGGCCAATAGTGGAAAAACCAAAATATGAATTAGTGGTAGCCACAATAGCCCTTACAACCACAACAACAAGCCATCATGCTAAATCCCACAAATCCATCACTTCAGCCACCTAGAGCACCTCAACTACTAGCCCAACTTGCACCTAACTGAAATAACAATCCTATTCAATAGGCCTATACTAACGAGGTTATTCAATACCCTACCTATGGAGTAGAGGTGAGTGGTGTCCACCTCAAATCAAGGAAAACATTGGTTGGGCCTTCTTCCCCTCAAATCACTGAGTTGGTTGATGACGAGCCCTCAGTTGATACATTGGACAACTCACATAAGGAGCCCAAGTCAAATCAGGTTAACCAAACCACTTCAAGTCTAGAGCCTCCATTCCCTAAATGATTAGTTGTGCATAGACATCAAACCCAAGTTGAACTGACTTGTTAGGGTAGCTTAAGGATGTAATTATAAAGATACTCCTCATCCAAGCCATCAAGGGGATTCCTATTTACACTAAAACAGTGAGAGAAATTTTCCTCAAAAAGATTGGAAGAAAGAGAAAGGACCCTCAAACTATTCATGTCTTAGGGAAACTTGCATACATTATGTTGGGAAACATAATCGTCCCCAAGTATGCAAATCCTGGGAGTCCAGTGGTAGATGTTAAGATAAATGGCACTCTCATCAAAAATACCTTGATTGACTTGGGGGTAGTGATAAATGTGATGACCAAGGAAACAATGAAACTATTGTAGTTGATAGATCTCATTCCTACACCCACTATTAAATTACAGTTGGTAGATAGGTCTACAGTCAAACCTGAGGGCATCATTGAATACTTGGTCATAACATTGGATAAATAGGAGTACCCTATAGATTTCATGGTATTGCAGCCAAAGGCTAACCTTGCAGGCTATCCCTTCATTCTAGGAAGACCATGGTTAGCAATAGAAGATGCATTTATAGGTTGTAGGTTTGGAAATATGATTATCTCAAGTGGAAAAGTGACTAAGAAATTAGTCCTTTATCCACCAACCCAACCTCATGCAAACTTAGATTGGACCATTTGGCCTGCCCTAGACGAGGAAGACCAATACTCCTTGCAAACCCTCATGACTATTGAACACAACCCTTATTAAGCAACCAAGATAAGGATGAATTGATAACACACATCATACAGAATAACTACAGTAGAGACCCACAATAGTAGGACTACTTAATATGCCTACAAGATCCTCTATAGAATATTATCCTTACTAGTTCATCATAGTGAATATCCCAACTTTTCCATTCTTTGCTACCAAAACAATGTATCCTAGATATAGTAGGACTTGACCTTTCATTCATACAAACAACATCCTAGACTTTGGCAATCATTCCATGTAAAACGTTAAATGTTAGCAGCAAATTAACTATTGCACAATAGACTTCCCTTTAACCACTATGCTGAAGGAACATGCAACAACCTTTGCATGGGATTACCATGACATGAAGGGGATTGACCCAGACCTGTGCATGCACAGGATAGACATTAGTGATGGTTTTAACCAATTAGGCAACCCCAAATAAATAAAAATTCAAACACTTTCAAATTGTTTTTCAAAACTAACATGACCTTTTTAAGATTTTATAGTGCAATAATTAAATGGATATATCTTGCAACAACTAAAAATTAATACTTTTATCTTTTAGAATGAAAATACTATGAAAATATTTATTTTTATAATGATTTTTATAAAAATATGCATTCATTAATGATAATTTAAAACTTTTAAAAGTTACATTTAGATTATAACATGACCTAATGAATATTTTAGAAGGTTTGAAAGCAAAAAAATGTCACGTTCACCAAAATATGATATTGAAAAATTGGATCTAAGATCTAAATCACACCTCATATATCACAATGGAATGGGACTAAAATTGATCTTAAACACCCACTTAGCTACTAGTCTCAATGGGAGAGTTAGAATGGTGGATTAGTGTTTTATTCCTTTGGTGAGTGGAGGATTTGATATTTGATTAAATTATTGTTAATTGATTTAATTTGATAATTTAAAGATGTACCTAGGTTAAATATGACAATGCAACAAATTGTTATGATTTCAGGAAAACATAAAACTAAGAGTTAGAAATAGAGTTCAAAAGAGCAGAGTGCAGACACAAAGGAACCTAACATATAAATTTGAGCTTGAAATGGCTAGATAGGGGTGATGATGCCCTAGACCTAAAAGTGGAGACACTCAAAATCAAAATTCAAATCTCATTTGGTCCTTGTATGTAAGTTCTTCTCCTCTAGAAAAAGTATCGAAACTTCATCCCTCATTGATAAATTCTACTTTCCCTAATTTTTTGACTTATAGAACTTCAATTCTTGATTGAGCAATTAGGTCTTCAATCATTTCTCAAATTCGCTTGATATGTAATTTGCACACAAGAAAGAGGGGAAAGGGTTGTTTTGTATATAGCTTGCCTAAGTCAAACCCTATTTTGGTATTTTCACCTCCACAATCACTATGATGATATATAAGAGATCTTGTACCCTCAATCAAGAAGAGGCTAAATGATAAACAAGTGACAAATTGATAATTGTTGCAACTTACCACTCAGATCTATATTCCTTGATGGACTGAAGTCATTTTACTTCTCACCTTCAAGGAGAAATTGATGCTTGATTTGAAGTTCTGAAAGTGTTAGTACTCACAAAACAAGTGGATATGAAATATAAACAAACTCACATAAAAAATTGATGTATTTCTAACATGATGCTCAACTATTAAATAATGCTACACTAATTCTCCCAATTCTACTTTTGGCTTCTTTTTAGGATGCTCAATTATCAGTTCAAAATGCTAGGATTGCTTAGGTGTTCAAATGATGAAAAATACTTGTATTAATTTATGCATTTCTTTAATTTCCTATGAATTAATTATCGATAGCTGACAAATAATTTTGAATTTCTAAATGTTAGAATATTGACATCGACATATTTGAATTGGAACCAAATAGACTAGGAAAGGGCACTTGTGCCATAGTCCAAATCTATTTTGGGGCCTTAAGTATCAATAAATGAATATTGAACTCGTATCCCCAATTCAACTCCCGATTTTTTGAAGATAATTATAAAACAAGAAAATTAAAAGCACAATTATGTCCAAGCACATAAAGGGGAGCTAAACCTAGTGTGAAGTTGTCAAGGGTGACAATTTATGATGCTAAAAAATATTATAACTAATTGTCCTATACACTTGAAAATAAATAAATAGTTAAAATAGCTAATAAAGGCACTACTTATTTTTGATCAAGACATAAGCTTAAACAAATTCCTTAGGTGTGATCTTGTAATGAAAGATCCAACACAAAATTTCTTGTTAAAATAAAATTATAGAATAAAAATATATACTCTTATTGACTTGAATAATTAGGAGTTGGATGTCAACTATATAGCATTCACTAACGACTATTTACAAAGTTTTTAAAAAGGCCTTATTGTTCTAGTAGTCCTAGTAAATGCCAAGTAGTTTTATTAACATATGATTTTTTTTATATTAGATGAAATAAAAAAAGCTATATGAACAAGAGGAGAGGGAGCCACTAGTATTTATGTGTTTCAATTTTTTAAAATGTTTGGCTTACATGCAAAAAATTAATACATAGAATCGAGATATGTACAACTTGCAATGTTTGTTTTAATAATAAAATAAAATAAAAATATTCACAATGGTGCTTTTACAATGAGAGAAAATCAGTAGTTTTGATGATAAGAATGTGTTGAGATCTAGTTAAATGATGGTAATGAAATAAATTGTAATATTGTATAATTTTATTATGCAAGTTTCTTTTCATGTTGATCATTCTAATATTCACCTAGTTCTTGTGAGTGAACCATACAAAACTCATTTTCAAACTACTAAGTTTTTTGTAGTCAGTGTACTATTTTATTGATATTTATTGAAGATTCTTGAGGCTAGTCACCTTTCAAGTAGGAAAATGACCTTTTATCATTTCATTAAATAGATTTTATGACAATCACATACATTGAAATGTCCAAAACCATATGTGAACAAATAATTTTGATGACAAAAATGTGTTGAAATCTTATAAATATTGATTGTGAAAGAAATTTTTATAAAACTAGATTAACTTTCATTTACTAAATCTAAATTTAAAATTTGTATAAGATTATAGATGGCAAAAGGAAATTGTAAGTACAACACTAGCTATTATTATATGTCCAAATCTCACACTTCTAATGACTTGCAGACCAAGTCATGTCTTAAATTTTATTTGGAACTATCTCATAACAAAGGTCTTTACTATTGTAGTGGAAAGCTTACAAAGCTATACTTGACATTCTTTGGTGTAATAGATAGATCAAGCTTTGTTGAAATTAAAAAGACAAAAAAGATATTGATTTTAGAACTGACATAATTTTTATGATGGATCATGGAATATGATTGAAACGTTGATGAAAAACACTGGCACAATCTAATCCACAAACGTTTATCAATTCTAAAATACTTCCAAGCAAAGGGTACACACAATTTGTGAATGTCAAAATTAATACTTGAGGAACAAGCTAGTGTCTTGGAACTTATTTTCAACCGCCAAATCCATACGGCTGTTCATTTCTGGGGTGAAATGGTTCTTCCAATCACCCACTTCACCTCTGCGAAAAAATATCGATTGCTTAACTGGGCATTTCTGCGATCCAGTTTGCCATTTGTTTTAACATCTATATTAACAAGAGGAGAGGGAGCCACTAGTATTTATGTGTTTCAATTTTTTAAATTTTTTAGCTTACATGCAAAAAATTAATACATAGAATCGATATATGTACAACTTGCAATGTTTGTTTTAATAATAAAATAAAATAAAAATATTCACGATGATACTTTTACAACGAGAGAAAATAGTAGTTTTGATGATAAGAATGTGTTGAGATCTAGTTAAATGATGGTAATGAAACAAATTGTAATATTGTATATTTTTATTATGCAAGTTTCTTTTCATGTTGATCATTCTAATATTCACCTAGTTCTTGTGAGTGAACCATACAAAACCCATTTTCAAACTACTAAGTTTAGTGTGCTATTTTGTTGATATTTATTGAAGATTCCTGAGGCTAGTCCCCTTTAAGTAGGAAAATGACCTTTATCATTTCATTATATAGATTTTATGACAAGCACATACATTGAAATGTCCAAAACCATATGTGAACAAATAATTTTGATGATAGAAATGTGCTGAAATCTTATAAATATTGATTGTGAAAGAAATTTTTATGAACTCGATTAACTTTCATTTACTAAATCTAAATTTAAAATTTGTGTAAGGTTATAGATGGAAAAAGGAAATTGTACGTACAATACTAGCTATTATTATATATTCAAATCTCACACTTCTAATGACTTGGACCAGGTCACGTCTTAAATTTTATTTGGAACTATCTTGTAACAAAGATCTTTACTACTGTAGAGGAAAGTCTACAGAGCTATACTTGACATTCTTTGGTATAATAGATAGATCAAGCTTTGTTGAAATTAAAAGACAAAAAAGATAGAATTTTTTCTGACATAATTTCTATGATAGATCATGGAAGAATATGATCCGAAACATTGATACAAAATACACAGACGTTTAACAGATTCTAAATACTTTATTTGCACTCTCCACACGACATGGACACGCCGAGCAAAGGATACACACAGTTTGTGAATGTCAGAGTTGATACTTGAGGAAGAGGCCGGCTTCTTGGAACTTATTTTCCACCGCCAAATCCATACGGCTGTTCATTTCTGGGGTGAAATGATTCTTCCAATCACCCACTTCACCTCTGCGAAAAAAAGATCGATTGCTTATCTCGGGTCTGAGTTGCAGTTTGCCATTTCTATTAACATCTAGAGTGGAAAGAGACTGAAAGCTGCATTGACTGTCTATGCAACGAATGTCTTCCTCTGTCAAAGAAGTTTGCCCCAAGAAATCAGAAATCTTTTTGATGTGGGACAAAGAATCTGCCTTCATATCTTCATAAGTCAAAAACAAGATGTTACTTTGATTCCTATTGGCATTCCAAAAGCTCAAGACATGATCAACATAAGGACCATAGAGACTGACACCATTACAGAAGGTGTCAAAGAACACCTCCTTGGAAACTGGAAATGTCATTCCACCATTGAGAACACTTTGTACTGCAGGCAAGAACTTCCAGTGGGAAACGAATGTGTCCTTGGGATTTCGAACGATATAAATCATTCGGCAGCCCAAAGACGTGATTTGAGGTGGAATAGCAGAGTAAGGAAGATGGGTGCTGAGCAACCTTGGCGAGGGCATTTCTGCAATCACTGTGAAGGCATTAGAAATTTCTCGAGCTTTGTAGATTCCTTCTATGCTGCGAATCAAGTCATGAACGCTCCTTGTCTTCAAAACATGGCCCTTGCTTTCGTTCATAATGCTGGCAACGATAGCTTTGACCCAGGTGGTTCCCGTCTTCATTCCAGAGCACACAAACACATCGTCCTCCCTTGCTTTGAACTCTAAGTACATTTTCAGCACTCCTTCAAGAACTTTGGGGTCGTAGAAGAAACCTTCATGTTCAACAAGTTCAATTCCATAAGGGCTTTCTCTTCTTCCACCAAATGGACTGAACGCTGTAGACATGTTTAAACAGAGGGCCGGAATGTATGAAGTGATAAGGGGCAGGTTAAGAGTGCTAATGATAACAATCCCTTAATATAAACATAAGCATCAGGCTCTGAATATAATAATGGAGGACATTTTCAATGATTTCTTGCGTTGGTTGAAAGACCCTAGTTGCGCATGCTAACCACTATTCGCTCACAAATAGTTTTAATATCTAAACTCCTCCTTCGTGAAAGGAACTTTTTACATAGGAATCACAATTTCTGAATAGTCAATGTCGTATGCAAACTAGACACGCGGCTATTCTCCCTACAAAAGCGCAAGTCAACGCGTATTTGGACATACAAATCGTACTGGCGGACAGAGACGGGTAACGGGGCAACATTTATTAATGTGTTTTGAAATATTTGGCACTTAATTATACATTTAAACAAGAGCTGTGAAAGACCTAGTCCCCGTCGGACTTAAAAAGTTAGGTTTTTCAGCATGTTAGAGTAGCTGTGATAGTAGTTGTTTATATAATTTGTGCTATTAGTTGTGTATTTAGTGTCGAATAGTTCTGAGTTGAGAATTGATGAATAAACAAAATGTATTGTTTTGATGCGAAAATGAACTAATGAAGTGATAATCAGTTGTTGAGCGTTGATGATGCAAAGCAAAAGTATTGGTTTGACCCTTTATTGTGGGCTTGTTGGACTGCTTTGCAAAAAGCATGTTGATGTGGCATTATATTTGATGATGTAGCCTTAAAACAAAAGTTACAAATAGTGGACTTTTGAAGTAAGTTGTTGTGAATAAATTTGCAGTGAATTGAAAATTCGATGTAGTGAAATTTATAATGATTAGTGAATAGCGAAAATATGTATATTTTTGTATTGTATTTGCATATAGACATAGATATATGTCTATCGTTTGTATGTCTAATGGCATACATATGTGTATAAACATATATGTATGTGCATATATGTACACATATATACATTTAGACAATTTAACATAGATAGTTATGTAAAAGTTTTTTTTTTCTTATATCTATTGATTTGATGGAATTGACATTTATCTTAACTACATTTTTTTTTAGGACATGCCCCAATGTTAAAAAAAAACTAGAAATAGTCATATCCCAATATGTAAGTCAAGTATTATGCATCATATGCAATGAGAGTAAAACAAAACATTCAATTTCAAATATACATAAGCATTAATTTTAAAAAAACTAGAGAAAGATATTTGAAGGATTTGAAAAAAATTGTCCATAAAGTTAAAAATATGACAAGTGAAAAGGCAGATAGGCGGTGAGTTGTTAAAAGCAGTGTGGAGAAGAATTTCATGTAAAGACCCAGTTGAATTTGAGTGGGTAGTTTTGTTCACCATTCAATCCCCAGGCTGACTTTGCAATTTCTATAGTCCTTGGCAATGCCCAAAGTGAATAAACAATATTCCATTGCGAAATTGATAATGGATTGCTGAACATTGACAAATACACAGATGGATGTACGTAGATAGATCTTTACATGTTTTAAGGAGAAGACATTGGTGGATTTCAAACAAAGGCTTGAATAGAAAAATTGCATGAGAGACAATTGGGCATATTAATGGCATTACAAAATATTACACAATGTAATGTAGGGTGACGACGGGAAGAAGATGCTCATTATCACTTTGTTCACAACATAAGCGAATGGGCAGATATAAGGCTATACATCTTTCATTTTGTAAAGCTTGACTGGTCATTTGGAATTTGCATAAGTTTAATGTCTTAATTACTCATATTTTTGGATGTAGAAGACAGACAATTTATGGTCTTGAAACATTGTAAGATATGGCCATTATTTATTTTTTGAAACAGTGTATATATATCTATATATATGTATATATATGTGTTTATATACATGGCTATGCTTTGCATTTTGCATTTATTTTGATCTGATTTTCATTTGTTGTGAATAGATTCAAGTGCAATTGCTATGAATGGATTATGTTGTTTAACTTTGAACATGTCAAACAAAAGATTATTTGCATTGTTTATCACATGTATATACGCATGGATGTATATATATTCAACTATATTTAGCTACGTATACATATTTCCATATATATATGTATGTATATGTAGATATGTATATATAAAATTATCTATATATACATATATATATATATATGTGTGTGATATATAAGTATACACATATACATTTATATATGTGTGTATATATACATATCTATTTGGCCTACTTCTTTAGTGAGGCTGAAATCTGTGTCTGTTGAGATGGGTTACATCTATCATGTTGGAAGCAACAAAATTGGCATTTGTAAGTTCTTGTATCTTCTACACTTTCATTTCTTGGGTTGTCTAGTGATTTGCTTGGATTGTTTGTTTTGAGAGGGTTGTGCATATATATATTTGTACATACATATACATAGATATATATACATTGACACATGTACATATTTATTTACATATATACATGAACAAAGAGGTTACAATACACAAATTGAATCAAGGGTAACAAGGCATATCAATGGAAAGAGAAAATATTGCCAATGTTTGATTGAAATTTTCAATGCGAAAGCACATAGCAAGAAAAGAGACATGTAACCTATTGTATTGACGATGTGGAGACAAGCTGGTCGTTGTTAGTTTGTCCACAGCATAAGGCAATGACCAGACATAAGTTTTGTTAGTGTAGATCTTGGCTAGATGCATGTCTTGTCCTATAGAGGTTGATTGATCATTTTCAATTTGTCTTTCAAATGTGAACATTGAATAGGGAAATCTTCAGGTAAGTTTATGGTTCATCTTGTAAATTGTATATCTTGAGTAGTCATATTTAATCATGTCACTGGCAAACAATCTATGATCTTTAAACATCATGAGATGTATACATTATCTATTTTTGGGATAGTGAGAGTAGTTATAGAATAGTTTAGGATGTTGACCATGACTATTTATGTGTGTGTGTGTGTCACAACAACGTATTGATTGATAATTTTCAATTTGTCTTTGGAATGTGAATGTTGAGTAGGGAATTTTTTGTATCAAATGTATGATTCATGTGTTGTATTTTTTTTGGCTTGTTCAACCATATTTAAGCATGTAACTAACAAAAACTTGATGATCTTTAAACATTGTGAGATATGTACATTATCTACTATTTGGAACGTTAGCAATAGCCATGGAATAGACTACGATGTTGATCATGACCATATATATATATATATATATATTTGTATGTATATATATTGATACATATATATGTATATATAGTAACTATGTATTATTATATGTAGCATATTTGCATACAAATATATATAGATGTGTATATATAGACAAATATACATACATATATATATATATATACATACACATACGTATGCATGTTTACATGCATATCTATACATGTACGATGTGTTTATGAATAGTAGATATATATGTCTATATGAATTTTATATGTATATCTATATTATTCATAATACACATGCATGTTGACGTATATGTAGATAATATATAGACATATATACATAATTAAAATTTTGTCTATGCAAGCCATTTTTTTGATTTTATGTATTTAATCAAAAAGGAACATTGACCCATAAAATGCAAGAATGTAAAACAACTATAAAATGACACTATAAAATACATAGAAATTGACAATCGTAAATCATTTGAATAGACACAAATTCAATGGTTTAGACCTAGACGTTTTCCAATCACTTATACCTAATTTACATTTTCATTTACTAAATTCAAAGGCAATTGCAATGCATTTGCAAAGAGAACGCATACAATGACAAACAACAAACATTAACCAATAAAGCACAAAGGAGTGGGAAAACTATAAAACGACACTGTAAAAGTCATATGAAGTTAGAAATGCCTCGTTTTACACTCGCAGTATAGTATAAATAGATTAATGATTTTTACACCTAGATATTTTCCAATTACTTAGACCTAATTTTCATTTTCATTTAATAAATTCAAGTGCAGTTGCATTGCATGCGTGTGGGGGGAATATTACTTCCATTCTTAATCATGAGAAACACATTATCATGTCAAGTCTTTATGAAGACATAATGAAAAATGTTTAAGGAAATCAACAAGATAAATGATAAATGGGTGTAGCAGAATGCGGTGTTGCACTGCATCCCCAGGAAGAGTGCATGGCAAGACACAAGTGTATCAACAAACCCATCAAATATTTCAAATTGAAAAGCTCCCCACAATAATTAATAATTATTATTAAAAAAAATCAGGGGAATGACAAAAGGAGGAGGAAAATAACACCAATTGCAATGAAAATGAAGTCAAATGAACTTTGTATGAACACTTGTATTAATAAAGTATTTGTATCAAAACTAGGATAGATATCCTGGACAAAGTTGCGTGTATGGGAAATATGATATCTGATAGATTCCAATGAATAATGTAATGTATAATTTATGGGAATCCAAATAGTTTTATGTACATAGAATCAGTCAACTTGATGTATGTGGAAATGATAATTTCATTGTGATTATAGTTGCATGAATATGAATGGGTACCAACTGAGCTTCCTTATCAAAATTCACTAATATAGGTAACTGCATGGAGAGGTTAAAAGTAACAATTAGGTTATGCAAGTAATAGTTGAAAGCATAAAACATCTAAATATTAGAAAGATAAATTGTTTAATATAGAAGAGAGCCAAAATGGAAAAAATGTTACAAATTTCCTTTTGAGTGCTTTTGAGGGGGCATGAAGAACAACAACTTCATACCTAAATCCATTGATGGGGAGTGTGCTTGAGTCCATCAGATGCTTTGTTAGCTGTCGGCAGCAAAGAAGTAAACATTGATGAATTATTGTGTTAAGTTTGCAACTCAAGGGGAGATAGTGACTCGTAAAGGTAGTCAAAGAGGGAAGAGAAAGGGAAAACTAGAGCACAACAGTGTAAATGATGTAAAAACTTACTAATGACTTGTATCTTTTTTTGAACATGATAGAAATAATCCCTGGTAGCAGATACAGTTTTCATGTTGATCAATTTATCTGAGCAAATGAATAAAAAATGCAAAAAATGAGTATGAAAAAGATACAGGAACTTACAAATCACTTGTTTTTGGCTTTGAATATGATATGTATAAACCTTCTCAATAGACATGGATTTGGCTTGTTTCTTGTTTCGAACATGATAGAAATAATCCCTGGTAGAAGACACAATTTTCATGTTGATCAGTTTATCTAAGCAAATGAATAAACAATGCAAAAATTGAGTATGAAAAAGATATAGGAACTTACAAATCACTTGTTTTTGGCTTTGAATATGATATGTATAAACCTTCTCAATAGACATGGATTTTGTAGACATATGAAATTACAATCATCCCTTTCTTTCCTTCGAAGATGAAAGATGTAGATCATGTCAACAGACACAGATGTCTGTCTCATCAAACAATCTGAGCAACTGAGTAAACAACAACAAAATGACAGTGCAACAAATTTTTTCCAATTTTCCCTATTCTGAGAGCCAGTGTAAGGAAATGAACAAACACTGCAAGTCACTAAATTTTATACTAGAATCCATTAACGAGAGTTGCATTACAATCTATTGACATTAAATAGAATTGGCACACTATATATGCATAAGCCCATTATTAGAATGTTTTGTATGGACAGAAAGAGAAAATGTGAGATGACAACCATATCAAAGAAGATTAGAAGCCATGAAACATTTCCAACATTAAGCAGCACATTCCATCTTGGCAGAATACTGCCCATTAAAATGATGCATCCTATTCATTGTTTTCTTGGCCATTTTGTCATTGGTTGTTGGCATTCTCGTCATGGTTTCTTCATTTTGCGATTTATTTAATAATTATCGCAACAAACTTTCCTAAAGACTTGTCTGCATTTTGTGTGTTAGTGTCTATTATTGCCTATTGTTGAGTTAAAGGCTTAACACTGCAATCTATTAAAGTCAATATCTGTAGTGACCATGACTAAGTATGAAAGTAGCTAGTTGCATTTCAATCTATTTGATGAAAATAATAATTGTTTGTATTTCAAATATTTCTTGCATTTGAAATTTCGGCAAGATGTAATAATGATGACTATGCTTGAGCCCATTGACAATGATGTTGAGCGAAATAAGCCACAAAAGAGCATTATGCCTTGATGAGATGAGCTTGATGGATTAAAGTGTGCAGGTGACAGGCATGTGTACAAAGGGAAAATTAGTTCCATTCTTAATGGTGGGAAACAGAGAAGTTGTCATTGGTGAAGCAAGTTGTTAAGCCTTTAATTCAAGAAGTGGAAGTGTCTGAGGGATAGACGGTAAGCCATAAAATGTAGATATCAAGAAACGATGGGCAGGAACTCATAAAATGCAAAGATGTAAAAAAGTATACAATGATAGTGTAAAGGATAGAGGAACTTATAGGCGTCTTGTTCTTCGTTTCAACTATAATGGACATAAACCCTGCCAACAGACATAGACTCTACTCTGATAAAATATTATAAGGAAATGAATAAGTAACATAGAAAACAATAGTGTAAAAGATATAGAAACTTGAAAATTCTTGATATGTTGCTTTGACTATGAAAGATATAAGCTTTCTCAAGGCCCACTTGAGTCATTCCATCCTGAAACAGTTAAAGCAAGTGAATAAACAATGCAAACCATCCTTTGCTCCATAGGCTTAAAACTTAACACTATAAGCCATTAATTATTCCTAGAGTTGATGATGTTCACAATTAGGCAATGATAGAGACTACTGAGTGCAAAAAACCACAAACAATAGACATTAATCCCTACTTAGAGTTATTTTGTTGTTGGCTACTAGTATGATATATATAAAGCCACATCATTTTGGTTAGAAAGGAGTAATTTATGTCTCTTTAGAAAGCCTTAGAAAAGATCAATATCATGTTGCATAATGGAGGGAAGTTTATCCATTGGAAAGTTCAAGTTTCTTTTCTTTGACTAAGTCAACCACTTTAAGGCTTCCTATTACTTTGGATATCTTTTCAACATGTTACAGCTCTGCATGGCAGCCAAAACTACCTACAAAAGCACTGCATTGAACAAAACTACTTTTGGAATGATGATCCTCCTCTGTGTAAGTTGGAAATATTCTTATGAGGTTTATGAGCTTTATGAAGTAAAATGAAGTTAGGGTTTTGTGTTACAGTCATCAAGGAGTTTCCAACTCCGGTTGTGAAGAGATAATATGCAGTAAGAGAAGATTGGCATGCTTTTTCTTCTATATTGACAATGTTGTTTGAATTGTTTTGGCTATAAGATTTTGGTCTCCCTTTTCTTACACCATGTTTTTCACTTACTATGACAACTATAAGCCCTAGTGTTAAAGAAAATTGCATGCTTGTGTTATAGTGGAAAAGAGGTATGGATTATAATTGTCTTCTATTTACGGGTTAAGAAAGATACTGATACAATCATGTTAGTGACAGATACAATGCTCATAGTAGCAGCCCCTTGCTTTTCACAGTGGTAAGGTTTGTGAGAAGGGTTTGTTTGAGCAATGAGATGTGTATGAGAATTGAAGGTTGCATACATCAAATAAGGAGTAAGTATGTTAGTTTTGAGAATGGAAGGAGCAACAATATTTTGGTTGTTTCATTCAAATATAATACTATGATTGGATCAATAACTACAGATTCATAACAAATGAATGCATAAGGTCTCGATATGATGGGGATTCCATAAATGGAAAAGATGATGTAGGATTTAAAGTTAGAGCGTGATAGGGTTTTTGTGACTCTAGACATAAATGATACAGTAACAAGTGTTCACAGTTATCTGGGAAATGCACACTTGACTTTAGAGGTCCATCTAAAAGCAAAACTTTAAATGCTATTATGATGAAAGGTTCTAGTGAAAGTATAAAACAACAAATAGTGCTTATTCAGGAACTCTACGATTTCCTTTCCCAATCAAGCTTAACCTTGATTGATAAACTTGTTATAGACATACTTTAGTAGAAAGAAAGTAGGCACTAAATGATGTATCAATTATGGTTGGTGGCATGCCATTTCCATTTATAATCCAATCGCGGTGTGAATCTTTACAATGCTTTAAAGTTGCATTTGACTAAATGAAATTAAATGGAGTTGATCTTTATATCTTAATCTCAACAGGGACTTGCGTGACATATTGATCAAATGAAATGATAAGCTTTTTTTCATGTTAATAGTGATATTTTAACAAAATTGTTTTGTTTCCCCTTTTTTGTTGATATTCTTGCTACTGAAATGTGGTAAAGGTCATGGGTTATTTACTTTATTCATCTGTGTGCTTATTGACATGGGTTGTATTGATCTTACTCTAGCATATATCTTGCTTACTAGGGTTTTTTGGAAGAGACAGATACAAGAAATGTTAGGTCATGTGCATGGTGCCTAATGGGAAGTTACTTGCAACAACAAGTTTTGATGCAACAACTACAAACTGGGAAAATGTTGGTGGTGAATTTGAATGTGTTGCATCCTTAGAGGTGAGGTTTGTAGATTCAAAAATCTTTATTATTTGGAATTTGGTAGACGAGGATCGCTTATGCTTTCACTCAATTCTGACACTTCCTATTTTTTAGGGATTCTACTTTTTTTTGTTTTTTTGTTTTTTCGTTTTTGGCATTTCTGGACCAACCTAGAATTTACTATTTTTAGAAAGTTTCTTTTTTTTGCTTTTTCTATTTTTAGTAAGTTTCTATTTTTAGAAAGTGCTAGGTCTTACTGGCAGTGGAGTCAAAAGTTTCCACTTTTAGAATTGAAAAGCAGGCAAAAATAAAGCAAAAATCTTAGAAAATCGGAAAAATCATGAGAAAAGCAAAGAAAAGCGCATGCAAAGGTTTGAAAAGCAAGGAAACACGCATGCAAGAATCTGGAAAATCAATTGAAAATCGCACCTTCAAGGAAGAAAAATCAACGAAAAATCAAGTAAAAAGCAAGGAGATTATGGTGAAATTCGCCTAAGTCTGGAGAGGTGCAACGCCCCATAAAGAAATCCAGTTAAATCATGGAAAAATCCATTTGAAATTCATCAAAATGAAATCCACTTGGGAAATCCAATTAAAATTCGTCCATTTGAAAAGTCTTGTTAAAATCTGCCCAAGTTCAAAAGTAAATCCGGTTGGATGATTCAAAATTCCAGTTGGCAAATGTATCTAAAAGTGAAAATTGGCTAAGGAAAATGAAAAATTCAAATTGGGACGTCAAGAATTCCATGATGAAGTCAAAATCCACTTGAAAGGATAAAAATTCCAGTTGAAAGTCGAATTTCCAAGGAGAAAATCAAAAAAATTAGCTAAGGCAAAGAGTTACCTTGGTAAATAAAGAAAATCCAGTTGCAAAGTGGATAAGTCCACTTAAAGGTCAATTTTTCCAAGGCAAGGAATTTAAAATAACTTAATTTTTTTATTTAAAAACTTAACAAGCAAGCAAGAAGGGGGCGCCTTGAAAAATAAAAAGGAAGATAAGATCGCTTTTTTTGTTTTAAAACAAAGCAATCAATCAGAGAAGAGGTCAACCCAGGCTAATAAGGAAAGTTTTTATTATAAATGAAGTGCTTGAGAGTTTATTTTTCATTATTCACAGGTCAAATTTTCTCAAAGGAAAACTTTTCTTAGCCAAAGGTGCCCTTCTTCTTCTTCTTCTTTTCTTCTTGAGCTCCGAGTTACATTAATTCCAGAGCACAAGGTTGGATATTTTTCTTTTATTTTCAGATTTCTCATGCAACTGTAGAATCATAGCTAGCGAATTTGAAGAAAGAAAGAGGAATTTTTATCTTGGATTTACAAAAACTTCAGTTTTCAGCTCTAAAAGTCCAGTAAATTGTTTAAAAAATTCTCTAAATGTTCTTAAAAAAAAGAGATAAAGGCTAGTAAAATTTCATTTTATTAAAATTTATTCTCCAACTAGCCTAAGCAGTCGAGTTCTAGAATTTTTTAATTAATTTATTTAAATATTCTCTAGCTATAAAATCGCCTTCTTTGCAATTTGTGAAAATTTTCTAACTTCAAGCTTCGTACAGGTGCAATGTCTACTTCAAAGAACGTAGGAGGTCGAGTTAGAAAGATTCAAGTGAAAGAAGTTCTCAAGGAATTCTATCTAGAATCTCAACTGTCATCGAAATGGAAGAAAGTAGTGGATAGTAACTTCGAGCAATTCAATGTGATTCAACACAAGAAAAGGATGTTAGGCACTCAACATGAAATGTCCACGCCTATTGCAACCAACATGGTTAAATGTAGACTTCACCAAGCAGCATGATTTCCACCTGTAGTTCAGTGCAGTGAGCTGATAGTTGAGTGTGTCAAAAGATACAATCCACATACAAGATCCATTAAAGCATCTAACGAGATCACTTTGGCATACTTCACAGAAGATTCAGTTAGAGAGGTGTTTGGTATTCCTCGTTGTCACAAAATTTTGAACAGGACCCAAGAGGAATCGCAAACCATGTTTGATTAGGCCAAAGAATCTTGTATGGATATAATTAATTCCAACTGGGTTAAGGAACCAAAGAGGCATCACTCTAAGCTACCTAAGAGATTGATTTGCATAGATTTTAAGGAGGAATACAGTGACATGATCCACATGCTGAATAGGATTATGGGTACTTCTCAGGGAGCTTTCTTCGAAGTGTGGATGTTTTTATTTGTAGAGGAGGTCATGTTAGGAATGGAAACAATAAATTGGGCCAAATTAATAAGTGATAACATTGATTTCCAGTTAAGAAACTTGGAGAAGACCAAGACTTTTTATATGAGTTCCTACATAGTCTACATCCTGGCCCGGTTTACCAAGTATAAAGGATTGATTTGCAAAGGGGAAGTTGGACTTTCAAATAACTAGTTCAAAGCACATGATTGTTATCCATAGCTATAGTTGCATTATAAGGACAATTATAAGATAACCAATGACACATTCCTCATGTATATCACTCAATTACTTCAAGGAGGAATCCAAAAGAGGTTATCTAAGGAGGCTATGGTGTTGCTTGATAAATTTGGATCTTGGTTCATCCAATTTTTGACTCTTACATACATAAGAGTTCATGGATTCATAGATGCTCTATATAAACTCCCTTGGTATCCAATGAACAAGATTATTATGATCAAAATTGCAAGGAAATTGGCACATGTGGATTCCATTCAAGGGAAAAAGAACAAACAAGGAATGTATTTTCCTATTGTAATTGGGAAAATGCTAGAAGTCTGCCCCTCATTGCAATCAGCCAAGACAACAAAATTAGAATTACAATTTTATAAGTTTGGCACTTATAAACCGAGGTCTGATTATGATCCATATTTGAGAATTCACGGGAAGAAGTCCCTTCATGTTATGCAGATTGAAGACTATTGGTCCAACTTGGTGGATGAATATGGAGTCAGGAAGAAGATATGGTCTAGAATTCCAGTAGACCTTGTGAATTTTTTTGACTTATTCCCCATTCTTGACCAGGTAAAAGACAATGGAGAATACGTGCATCCTCAATTTGAATAGGAGAAGAACAAGCCTATCTTGTTGCCCAGCTGGACATAACCTGAGTTGACTAATTTAGATGTATTGATGAAGGACATTGTAGCTTATTTTAGGGAATGGGTGGATAATCAGATCAACAGATTAAGAAAAGAAGAAATCTCCCTTACCTATGCCACACTGAGCAATGAAGAAAGTCAGGGAGAAGTAGTTGGAGAAGGTCATAATGAACTTCCATGTCCAAGCAAGAGGAAGGAAATGATTGAAGATATTCAAACAAAGGAAAAGGAAGCTGCTAATAAAGAGTCAGAAAGTAAGAAGCAAAAGGTGAATGAAATTTCATCATCTTCAAGTACGTTATCAATCAGAATAGTAGAAGAAGCATCCATTGTTGAGATTGAACCAAACCATGAACAAGAGGTTGAGTCTCAAGAGTTAGAACAACTGGATTTTCTTCAAGAGCAAACCTTCACTGAGTGTTTGGAAGGAGGTGATACACTAATGATTGAAGGCATGGGAGATACTAAGATCCTTGAAAACAATGAGGAGCTGGGAGATGAAATAATTTCTGCCTTGAAAGGGATTGATGATGATATTCAATTGGAAGATGGGATGGAATTATCCACTATCCCAGCTTGGTTGACTGAAAGTTTGATGAAGAAATATAAACCACTAGATGAAGTTCAACCAATTGAAAGCATGCAAGACTTCTTCGAAAGGATTGGAAAAGCTAAAACACCAAAGAATCCTAAAAAGTATTCTCAGATTATCAGAAATGATGCAGGATCCAGGGTTTTACAAGTTGCAGTCCTAAAGGTTGACAAGCCTAGAGATCAGATTACTCCAATGGACTATGATGTTACGTTGGAAATTGGGCCAACCATGATAGAACAAGATTTTCATGAGCTAGCAGACACTTCCAAGGCCATCAAGGAGAAGTTTGACAAAACAGAGGAGAAGAAGGAAAGACTAGAGCTAGAAAATTTGAGATTAATAGAGTTCATTCAACAAATAATAGCCCCCTATGCCAAGAAGGTGAAGCTTTTATCCCACCATCATCCCTTCCTCTGGAATCCGTTGGAAATATTGAGGCTATGAGGATCACAAGCCAAGCAACTAGGAGTTGGATCAACAATATCTCAAAATAGATGGAGCAATTCTTGGAGAAATGTGCTCAGACCTATGACAGATCAACCTTGCTTATGACCGAAATTTTCCAAATTGAAGATAACTGGGAAGACTTCCCATATATAAAAGACAAGGTAATACCTCGTTTGAAGGTTTTAAAGGAAGTATCCCTGCAAGTACTAATCCAAGAAGGTGTAATTGATGAAGGAGATTCATATGATTTCAATAGATGGCATCATTCCTTGTTAGCAAAGAAGAAGATATATGATGGAATGAAAGAAGAGTGTGTTGTTAAATAAAAAATTCTCTTAAAAAAATATAGCTTAGAATCCTCACCTCTCTTGAAGGATTAACATGGAAGGAGCATCATGATACAAATGGCTTGGATTTGGAAGGATTGAAGAGGAGTGTGATGAATATTTACTTCAAGGAAATGCAGATTATCACAGAAAACGAGCTTGATGACATGTCTTCTCTATTGACCTTTATGGATAGCTTTTGGAAACAAGAAGGTAGATGGGAAAATACTTTCACTCAGTGCCTTGAAACCTTGGACATAATGGGAGTGCAGTGGATTCTATGCCAAACATATCAATGGAGGAGCTCGACTTGGTGTTAACAAAGTTTCTTGCATTTGCAGCTAGGGAGCAAGCTAAGGGGAATTGCATTTTGGATTCCCACTTGCTCGATTAATTTGCAAGGTGTCATTATTTTCCACACCCCAAATGGCTCGTCCTACTTGTGCCATGTTTCCATGAGTTAGTTATGCTTTTTAGGGTTAGGGTTTCTTTGAATAATCTTGGCCATTGATCTCAAATCAATCTGGGTCATTACTTTGTAATTGGGGTGCCTATATAAACCCCACTCATTTCATTCATTCAAGGAGACTTGTGAAATTGTTGCTACTAGTGCTATTCAAATAATGATTTGACTCATAGTTGATCATTTGTTACTTTGAGAGCTTGCATGGTTTCATATTTCTTCAATAAAGTAAATTAGCTTCAACATTTTTTAGATGAATGAAAGGTTGATAGTGTTGAAAATAGTGAAATTAGTTCATACCTTTTTCAATTGAATGATTTTCAATTTGATGTGCAAGGTTAGTCTGAACTTTGAAATTATTTAACTTGAATTCTATTACCTATATGAATTGTTTAAATTGATGGTGGTATTGAGTAATAGGACATAATTCGTAAATCCCATTGAAGATTGCACCATCTTTGTCTAGTTGTAGTCATCGTACTTGACAAAGCAAAGATTGGTTTGAATTTCACTATCCAACATTTGTCTCTTAAGTTTATAGGAGTAGTTTAGCATAAGTATAGTTTCTAAACCCTCATCCCTCTTTTTTTTAAATCGAAAACCCCCAAAATAAAAGAGCATTCAACGTAAAATTTATCTAAATCCCTACTTTTGAGTAATTTTTTGTCAAAGGTCCCTTTGTGATACCAGCATATCACATCATCCATTAAGCTTGTACATCCTCCCAACTTACGAAACATTGGAATTACCGTATGACCTTTCTAGCAATCTTAGCTCATATGAGGTAGTTTTTCAAGAGAGGATAGAGAGTCTTTGGAATCTTTATTCTAGAGTGTTCGGTGTGTCATAAAACACACATCAACAGAAGTTCAACCCGGGAATGAGTTTGAGTGTGTCTCTGTACTACAAGGCCATACTCAAGAAGTGAAGATGGTGCAATGGCACCCTTTGCTTGAGATTTTGATTTATGCAAGCTATGATAATTCTATAAAGGTTTATGGAGTTTTTTGTAACTGATACCATAGCTTTGAGAAATATGAACACTAATGTTTTGTTTCCATAGCATCAGTTGCATATTTGTTGTCAATAATGTAGTGTGCTCATTGGACGAATTACAATCAATCACTGTAAATGTTAGGTTCTTATTCTCAGGTTTGGGTAGAGGATCGAGATAGTGATGATTGGATATGTGTGAAAACCTTAGGCAATTCCAATAGGTAAAGATGATTTTCAATAAGTTTCTATGAGTGTGAATCAACTAACTTATAAATATGAGGTAAAACCTAGAGACTCTTTATATATTTTCTTATATACACACATATATAATTTGTTTGCTATGGTGTAAATGCAAGTTTAAGAAACCTATTATCTATTTTTCTTATTGAACTATATAATAAATTATGTTCTCTTATGAAAGATTTTCATATTCTCGATTCCAACTCAATTTTCCTACTTTTTACTTGCTTCAATATGAGAAAATGGAATAAATAAATAACAATTAATAGAAGGCCTTGAGAAGATTAAGGCTTTTGTTGAAGAAACTCCTATGAGAGCCCACTCACAAGATAACTTTCACCTATCACAAAGTCCCTAACGTGCAATATGCTCATATAAGGGCCTCCCTTGTTTGGTTGATGGATTCAACATGGAGCAATGGTATGAGAAAATTTTAATGCTCATTTACTCACCTCATAACTCATTAAGACATTGCTTTTGGATTGAACCACTAAGATTTTACATTTTATATTTCATCCAAGATCTTAATTATTTGGTTTCATGACTCTCTATAAGCTATCGACTTCATCTAGAGGAGTTGGTTTAGCTATAGGGTGAAAATCCTTATGTTGAGGGCGAGAAGTTTGCAAAGTAAACATATTTTTCTGCCATTACTTGAATACTACGTTGCCAGTTTGGGTATGGATTTGGGGTTTTGGTTTTCCTGTATCTTTGTTTTTCAAGTTTGGTATGGCCATAGAGTACATATATAGTTTGCAAAAAAAGATGTACATAATTGAAAACATAGGTGATAGTGATGAAGATATTTGACAATTCAGTTTCATAAGGTCAAATCAATACCAAATTACAATAAATAATCTTTGTTTTACTTTTTATTGAGACCATCAATATCATCATGTTAAAGTTTAGCAACTTCGGGCTCAATTCTTCTAGCCTCGAATGAAGATATAATTTATTTATGTGTTAATGACAACTTTACTTTGGCCAACCTTCCTTGTATAATTCTTCCTTGGCTGACCATCATTGTAATTTAATTATTATTATTTGTATTTATTTCTTGATGACCAACCTAGTCATTTGTAAAGGTGTGACCTATCTAGCATTGTATATATAGGTCACTTTCCTTCATTCAAGTATCAAGAAAAAGTTTGATCTCCTTCTCCATTAAGTGTGAGTTCTTCAAGAAGAGTAGTGTGAATTCATATAGGAGCAGATTGTGAGTATTCAAGTGCAGATTGGAGGGAAAATTATTAGTGTGTTACAGCCATTGTTGATGTTGTTTATTGGCCTTGTGTGTGGCCTCATTGTAAAGATACTTGTTTCCATTGCTCCTATATATAAGAGATATATCTGTTGCTGGGTTTTTCTCCCTCAAGAGGAGGGTTTTCCCAGGGTATCTATTGTATTATTGTGTCTGATTTTGAATTAATTTTCTGTGCATTAAATTTGATCATAAAACTAACATGGTATCAGAGCAGGTTTGAAGAAGATCATGATCATATTTCTTATAATAGCGATACTCTTTTCTCTCCTTCTCTTTATTGTCTATATTTACGGTCCATTAGTCAAGATGGTGAATGGTCTTAAGATTGAAGATAAACTTGAGGGAGCTTCAAATTATACATCATGGAGGTTCAAAATCATGCTCACCTTAGAAGAGAATGATTTGGCTGAATTTGTGGAGACCAAAGTTCCCGAACCAGTAGAGAAAGAAGAGAAGTTGCAGTGGAGGAAGAAAGAAATCAAGGCAAAGAAGATGTTGGTTGATTCCGTTAAAGATCATATTGTTCTGATTGTCTCCAAGTTGAAGATGGCAAGGGACATGTTCAAAACATTGGAAGAGATGTATGAAATAACCAACACAATTCAGACACTTGCATTGAAGCAACAACTTCATCATGTGAAGATGGCGGAAGGAGAATTTGTCATCGCTTACTTCATGAAGATTTCAAAATTGAGAGATCAACTCTCTTCTATTGGTCATTTTGTTGATGTCAAGGATTTGGCCATGTTGTCTCTTAATGGTCTTCCTTAATCTTGGGAGTCTTACATTCAAGGAATCAACATGAGATCGAAACTTCCCAAGTTTGATCGTTTGAGGGCGGACTGTATTCAAGAAGAGTCTAGGTTGGCTGCGAGAGGTATTGGTCAAACCTCTACAAATGAAGACATTCATGTTCTTTCGGCTCAATCATTAGAGAAGAAAGGAAAAGGAGGAAAGAAAGGATACTTCAAGAGGAATAGAGATAAAGGGTCAGATGGTGCTCCCACATTCAAGAAGAAGTGGGACCTCTCCCAAGTCCAATGCTTTTGTTGTGACAAGTTTGGTCACTATGAAAAGTATTGCCCCACCAGGCCTAATCAACATGCTTCATTTGCGGATGTGGATGAGATCTCTCCTCAGAAGGATTCTAGGGAATTTCTATTCTAAGCCATGGGCCTGTGTTCAAGCCGTGAAGGTTGTGTGTTGATCTATATGCAAGAGCAATGTATCTAACTGAGTCCAATATTTGCATCCATCAGAATATTTAAAGAGATAAGTATACTTTGTTTGCTGAGTTATATCATTTATTTGGATCTTGTAATTAGTAAAGAGAGATAGTGTTTTCTCTTGAATTGTGTTCACTAGCATAAGATCCTTTGAAGATTTCATTTATTACAAATTATTTCATGTTGATTGTGAAGATTTATGAGTGTGACTCTGAAATAAAAAGAGAATTGCAATTTCGATGGTGATTAGTTGGTCACATTGATATTATTATCTAATGCATGAACTGTGATAGAGCCTTGAACTCTTGGAGAGAGTTGGGTTCTACATGCTAATTACATAATGCATTTAAATCTGTAGTTGTTCAGATTGTCTTTTGTTGTGTTGAGTTTAGCATGCTCAAGAGGAGTAAAAATAAATAGAAGAAAGAGCTATATCAAAATTCGATAAAGATAACTTTTTTTATCTCTTCATTCCGATTCTTTGATACATTTCTCTTAGAGGTTGATTTATTTAATTCATGTTTTTAATATTGTTATAACCTGAGATGGTAAACCTTGTATAATTCTATCCTTGATATTTCTTTGGATAGTTATAAACTGGTAGTAATCTCTCTCTAAAATGCTTTCAAGATAGTTCTAGGAGTAAGAAGGTGATGAGAGATTGCTTAGTGATGAAAAGCTTAAGGCATCTTGTGAGGAAGTCATGCTGACCAAAGAAATGATCAAGCATAAAGTCACAACTTGCAGCCATGGGACTGAGTTGATGGCTAGAGGGAGTTCACTTCTAGAAGACTTCTTTGCAATCTCTGAAACAAGGATTAAGAGGGAGCTTTGTAACTCATTGAGAAGTGAAGATTATTGTATTGCAAGGCTAAGTGTTAAACCCTTAGAGGATCCCTTCAGCTGCTGAGATTAGAATTGCTCATAACTATCATATGGATTTGTCATTGGTAGCTCTGCAAACCTATTCAGAATAGAGTGATCTATAATGAGGTCAAGGAGGTCAACCCTGAACTCTCTATAGTACTAGAGGTGTGCACTAGAAAACATTTATCTAAGGAAAGCATTGTAGGAAATCTTAGATGATGAGGTCAACAGGTTAATGCAAGTACTTAAAGATTTAGAGGGAGCCTACTATTGATATTTTGAAGAGATTTGGTATGATGGATTGCAAATCCATGTCTACATCTATGGAAACCAACTTGCACAAGTTGAAGGAGGCTGCAACTAGTTCATACCTGGTGGATCCCACAATGTACAGGCAGTTGATTGGATCCTTGATGTATCTAGTTAACACTAGACCTAAAATCTACTATGCAGTAAGTGCACTTAGTCAGTTCATGTGTGAACTGAGGCAGGTACATCTTGTTGCAGTGAAACATGTCCTGAGATACTTGTGTGGGACAGTTGGATATGGGCTAAGATATTCTTCAGGTGTGATCCTAGAGGTGCATGGTTATACAGATTCTGTTTCGGCAGGTTGTGTTGTTGATCAGAAGAGCACCTATGGATGTTATTTCAATTTGGGGTATGTGATGATCTCCTAATGTAGTAGGAAGCAGTCTTCAGGGGCACTGAGTACCATAGAGGTCATGTACATTGTAGCATGTGTGGCAGTTTGAGAAGCAGTGTGGCTTTGGAAGCTCCTTGTAGGATTGGTTGGAAAATCGTTGGAGCCGACTGTCATCCATTGTGTTAATTAAGCTATGTGGAGCCTTCTGTCAATATAGTGTTTCATGACAGAACTAAACATGTTATTGAGGAAAGTATTTCAGTTGAGGTATATCAGCATTGATGAGCAGTGACAGACATTCTCACCAAGCCTCTCTCCAGGATAAAGTTTGTGTACTTTTGAGATAAGCTCGGTATCGTGGAGAATACAACCTTAACTGAGAAAGAGTACCTTAGTATCAGTGATCCTCATTAGTGAGTTCTTCTCTATGAGAGAAGTTCGAGGTGAAATCCCTTGATTAATGAGTTCTTCTCTGTGAGAGAAGTTCAAGGTGAAATCCCTTGATTAATGAGTTCTCTGTGAGAGAAGTTTGAGGTGAAATCCCTTGATTTCACCCTCTGGGAGAGCCATGGTGGATGTCATGTGTGTGAATCCATGATAGCATCATGTGAGAGAGTCCATGATGATTTTCTTGTACTTGTGTTTCACCCTCTAGGAGAGCCATGGTGAAAGTCATGCTAAGGTGACAACATCACACAAGTGATGAACACTTGTACATACCATACATGGTTGTAGCCATTATGGTTGATACCATGTTGAGGTGATATCTAATATCACGATGAGGTGATACCCTTGCCTTCCACATTTGGTTGTAGCCATTGTGGTAGACATCACGATGAGGTGATATGTTTTTTGTAGCTGGAAGTATTTCTCCCTAGCTGAGAGGGAGTGTTGAAGCTTAGCAACTTCAGGCTCAATTCTTCTAGCCTTGAATGAAGATATAATTTATTTATATGTGTTAATGGAAACTTTACTTTGGCCAACCTTCCTTGTATAATTCTTCCTTGGCCGACCATCATTGTAATTTAATTATTATTATTTGTATTTATTTCTTGATGGCCGACCTAGTAATTTGTAAAGGTGCAATCTATCTAGCATTGTATATATAGAAGGTCACTTTCCTTCATTCAAGTATTAAGAAAAATTTCGATCTCCTTCTCCATTAAGTGTGAGTTCTTCGAGAAGAGTAGTGTGAATTCATATAGGAGCAGATTGTGAGTCTATTCAAGTGCATATTGGAGGGTAGATTATTAGTGTGTGTTATAGCCATTGTTGGTGCTATTTATTGGCCTTGTGTGTGGCCTCATTGTAAAGATACTTGTTGCCATTGCTCATATATATAAGAGATATATTTGTTGTTGGGTTTTTCTCCCTCAAGAGGATGGTTTTCCCAGGGTATCTGTTGTGTTATTGTGTCTGATTTTGAATTAATTTTCTATGCATTAAATCTGATCATAAAACTAACACACCTCTTGGTTCGTTTGAACCACAAATAGCTGGAGCACCATTCCTACTAGGTGCATCATGTTTAGGAGCCTCCTCATCCTCTAAGGAAGCTATGAAAATCCATGCAAGAGAAGCATCCAAGTTGGAACATTTAGAGGCTACATAAAATATGTAAAAATACCCATAAATTGTAAAAGAAATTACATAATTGAAAACATAGATGAGAGTGATCATAATGATACCAATGTAATTTATGGAAAATCAATAATCTTTATCTTGCTCTTCATTGAGATCATCAATACCACCACTTGGTTTGTTTGAACTACAAACAGCTGTGGTGCCACTCCCACTAGCTGCATCATGTGTAGGAGCCTCTTCATCCTCTTAAGGAAACCATGGCAATCCATGCAACAAAAGAATCCAAATTGGAACACTTAGAGGTTACATTCCAACTCCTCATCACCCCTTTCATGTACTTGGCTTGCTTATGTGACAAAGGGTGCAAGTTGAAATGCACATAGACTAACATTTCTACCTTTTTTGTAGCCAATCAATTGCGCTAAACTAAGTGGATAAAAGAGTGTGTACTTTAGTTCCACTCAATTGAAGAGGAGCTCACCTTTTATTGAGATTGTTGGAGGAAAAGTCAATACAACATTTGCAATTATAAAATTAGAATATAATATATAGTTACCAAAGAAAAGTAGGAAATATGATTTATAATAAAAAAATGTGTACTTGTGGTAGAACTTTGATTACAAGAGGCTACAGATAAACAATGCCTTGGCCATGAAGGAACCACAATGTGTGAGTGTCCTTGTATTTGTCTCGAAGGGCACTAAGACTATGATTCCTTGAAGTTATAGGAATCCCAAACTGTAGCACGACAATGTCCTCTAAATCTGGATCTAGGAAGAAGCTAGTAAATGTAGCCTTGTACTCTACCCTAATATTAGCATCTCTATTTGGTATTGTTTTCTTGGGCATGGAAAGTGTTTGTGTTGAAATATTTGGGTGAAAAATCAAATTCTAGGAGATGCAAGGGTGTGGTTATCATTTTCTAGTGATCAATGATTCTTTAGAATATTTGAAAAATGCTTTTGTAGGGTTATTCTCCTTAGTTACTATTATGATCTTTATTTTTTCTATCATGGAGTCCATGCTATCATTTTTTCCCCAACCATTGCTGATTTTTACTGGAAAACTTGATCATACTAATGATTGGCTTAGTGAAACTCAAAATATTATCAACATGGACCCACCAATAATCATTTAGGACTAAGGCATTGACCTTTTTAGCCCTCTGAATTTTACTACACCATGCACTCCAAACGTTGTTGATGATAATGGTGTTCAATGCCTTTTCCACCTTCACAACTCATCTCAAGATGATTGTGTGTGATGCAAATCGAGTCTCAATGACTTAATATAGTGTAAAATATTAAAACAAATTAAAGAAAGTAGATGATATAATTAAAATTTTATAGCTAACTTAAAGTAAACCAAAAAATTAATTATTGAAATTTCATTAACTTACCTTCAACAACTCCAATTTAGAGGACCTAAACATGGCTTGTGACATGTGATGGATTGTTATTAACATCCAAATCTCCTTAGCTCTAATGTATATTTCTTTGATCCACTCAATTTTTGTGCCAATCTTTTGAATCACCAAGTTGAGTGAGAGTATGGTAGATGATTTCCAAAAAATGTGCCTACATCTTGTATCCATTAATAAAATTGCCACTATAATTTTTAGCATTGTTTGTTATGACTTGGAAAACATTTTGAGCACCTTCCAACTTCTTTGCCTCTATGAGGATGTTGACAATGACATTTGAATCCTTCACTTGTCACTCACAATCAACTACCTTAAAAAATAATTCCCCTTTAGGGTGCACTACAATGACATTATTTAAGAGCTTATATTTGTAATCTTTCCATCCATCTAAAATGATGGACACTTGTTTTGGCCTATGAATCCTTGATTGGCTATAAAGATGTGTTACACCTTGATTGTATAGCTACTATTGCATAGGGAAATTGATTGTAATGATTGAATCATTGAGATAAATAAAACATGATGTTTCTTGTTATCAATATGAATGTGTTCCATTTAATGATTGTCCCATTTAAATGTTAGTTCTATTGATGTTATCCTTGATGAATGTTGCATGCAAGAGGTTGAATAATGTTTATTCTAACTTTTGAGGTGTTTCATGTATATTGTTTTGTTGTGAACATATGACTCATGTTATCATGTCATTGTATGCAGGTATGTGGACCATTCCTCTAGGTAGAGGAGAAATATCACTCGGGAGAGGAGCTTGGTCGGGTAATCGGTAATGTGAACCATCTAAGCATACACACACATTCCTTAGACTGAGTAGGCTAAGTCAGTTTGTTTGAGTTATAGGTAAGTCATCCATAGGCTTGTATGTTGGCATTAGGAGTTTTTTTTACTTCTGTATGCATGTATAAGTGATGTTTATCTATGTATCTACTTGTGGTATTACAATCATGTGAGAAGATGGTAACGTAAATGATGTAAGTAAACAGAAGTGAACATATATGTGTATGTATAGTATATACACATATCAATGAGTATATATGTATCGATACAAGCGTACGATGGCAGATGGATATGCTCATACGGTTGCATTGGTATGGTATACTTACACATACGTGTACATAGAGGAATATGCTATATGTATATACACACACATCCTTTATTATGTGGATATTAATATTATTATTATTATTATTATTATTGTCTTCTAAATTTGCATATATATATATATATATCGATGTAATTATATATTAAAGATTATATATAATATTATTATAGTTATATTAAAATATATGTATATATTAAATACTCAGGTATTTAAATATATATATATATATATATATATATGTTTAACATATTTAAGACTATAATAATATTTATATAATAAAATATATAATGGAATTATATTTTATTTAATTTATCAATTTATGAAAATCAAATTATTTTCTAAGTTGATCTCCACTTTGGAAATTGACTTATTTCAGAATAATTTAAATCTCATTATTGGAAAATCAAATTAAATTAAATTCCACTTGAGTTTATATTTAAATCAAATGAAGGAAATTGACTTATTTCCTATAGTGATAAATATTTATCATAACCTTGGAATCAAACTTTTCCTATACTTAATTTATTTGGACCATTTCTTTTTAATCGAAACTTTATAATATGGCACAGAGGAAATATTTCGTTTGAAACTATAGTGAACTTTTGAAATAAAAGAAAATGTTGTGCTGAAGAAAATACACGCAAAGGACTAGCACATGGAGTAATGACCAAGTCTCTATGAATGAAAACACAACCATGGATGTTTGTCAATTGAACCGAAAATTTAGGCAAAGTGGTGATCAATTAACCTTGACCATTTCAGTGAATTGAATCATCAAATAGATTGTTGCATTCACACCATTACTGGAGACACCTGTAGGTGTCGATTCACCATTTTAAACATGTGCAAGGTTTGAAACATTCTTTGTATTGTTTGAAGTCGACTCACCTGATTTGATTTGTGTGTGAGTGGGGAAATCCTCCACATTTCAATTTGAATTATTCAAAATATAGTTCTGGCAGTTTACATGTCTTATGATGTGGAAAATTGTTGGGCAGGGGGCTCTATTTATAGCCGCCCTATTCATTCTTCACCACTGCTTTTTGGAATTCAAATTCTTCTAAATTCTAGAAATTATCTTGTGAGTTTATTTGCCGAGAGCCATTCAAATTTGCTGAAAGCCATTTGTATTTCTGAGAGTTATTTACATATTTATGAGAATTGGTATTTGAGTGTCCACCATTATCAAATAATCTGAGCTTCATTCAGCTATGACCATTAATAGTCTGAGTATTCATTCGTAGAGGAGTTTATTTCTGAGTTAGATAGACATCATTATGAGAGAAGAACCTGAGTGAGAAAAGAGCAGAGGCTTGTGAAGGATTTTCTAGTTGATTGAATAAGTTGAGGTGTTGTGAAGGCAGACTGTGACTTCATCTTTTGAAGGAAAGCTAAAAATTAGGCATGGGATATTCTTCTACTATCCATTTTGTTCTTGAATATTAAAATGTTATGGAATCTTTGGGTTTACTGTTTGTGCATAGGTAGGAATTCATTTCATTAACTGCATTCTATGTAATAGAGAAAATGAGTCATTATATGAATTGCATACCTGAATGTACTTAGGAAGTAAATTGAATAAAGGTTAAGGTTGCATATTGTGAAAATTGCATTACTTGTATGATCTCCATATAAGGAGAATATGCTTGAAGTAGATACTAAATACTAGGACGGAAATGAATGCATTGAGTCAGGTAATAATCCATAGCTCAAGTTATTAGGTTAACTTAGATAAGCTTGCAAAACTCCTAGGATAAATATTTCCAGTATATGAGGGGATTTCATGATTACTTGTTTTGTTGTTTCATTTCTAGTAGGTTAGTATGTTGTAGGATGTCTAGGGTACATATAACCCATTGAAGGACAAACCTATGTGTAGTGTAAGATAGCCTTAAGTCAAATCGACCTTGAGTAGTGTTTATGATAGATGACCTTCATTCGAAGTACTGAATGAGAATATTTTGGGCAAAGTAGTGCAAGGTACATCATCCACTTAGACTGTGTGATACATGAGACTACACTGTCACTTCATTGTGATCCTTATACTAGTTCGAGATTGTGAAATAGCAAGGTTCTAGTTGTGTAGGACACAACACTATGCTCAGTTGGTAATCGTTAATAGATACCCTACCAATCTCTTCGTTCAAAGGGAGGGCCATCTATCAAATGATAGGTGTGAGGGGCACTGCATTATAAGTCTATGGTTGGCGGAAAAGCACTCGAGTGATGTTTCTCCTCCACAACAAGCAACCGATGTACCAAGATTTGAAAGGACGAACTCTTGGAACTTCTTACTACTATTTGTTCTAAAGCTCATTGGAGCTATGTTAGTTAAGGTATGTATTATTGTTTGATGTACTTGTGAAGTTATTATATTGAAAGGGAATCTTTATTGTAAATTGATATGGCAACTTGTTCATGTATTATCAATAAAGAAAAGGAAAAAAATTATTACAATGTCATGCTAGCATGTTTACTTACTTGTAGGATTAAAATTATGAAATTTTTATTTTACGTACGGGTTAGGTCGTCACAAGATGTCTTTACAATTTTTTCCTTCTGCCAATAAGGTGGTGCACATCTTTTCATATAACCAAGACATGTATAACTTGTAGGTGTTTGACTAATAGTTGTCACCATTTCTTGCCGATATGGTGATCTCACAAGGTTGAAAGGAAGCACATTTGTGTAAATGCAATGCATAATGTGCTCATAAAAAATGCCCTCTCTAATGGGCCACTTTTGTGGGAAACAAAGGGGCTATCATCATCTTGAGAAGATGGTGTTGCAATGGAAGAATGCATGGCAGCCACTATTGGAAGAGCAAAAGATGGCCTTGAAGGTGGTATGCACGATCATTTCTTGGTTAAAGGATCATTTTTTTATTTTTCTCTTTTGTTTCCACTTTCTACTACTTTCTCTTTGATATTGGAGAGAATTTTCTCTTTTGATAATTGTTGATTGTTTATCCCTAGACAGATTCTAATATCTTGGCTGGTCATTGCACACAAGTGAGTTTTCACTTGACTATACAAGTTCTTTTACTTGTTATGGCATTGAATACAACAGTAGAGATAGTCCCAATCTCTAAGAATTTGCTCAATTATGGTAAGATGTTGCCAAAGAGGTGATCCTTGGTCAAATTTGAAAGTTCTTTTTGTTCCTTGGCCCCCTAAAATAAAACTGCACCCATTGTAAAATATATGGATACCTACACCTACATGTTTTAAAATAAATTCATATTAGGAAAATTTTATAAAAAGGAACCCTATGCTACATAAGCCTAGAATTTTTTTTTTGAAAAAAGCAACACATTAAAAATTGAATAACAATCTGGAAAACTTGAAAAAATCTTGGAAGCTTGGAAATAAAATTTAAAAAACTTACAAAAAAGTGAAAAAACTTACTTGAAATGATGAATGTCTTTGCAATCCATCAACACTTAAAAGCACCACCAGCTTTGAACAATGACAAACAAAAAGGTTTGGAAGTTTTAAGTGATGGAGAAGTTGGAAATGCATTTTCATGTTTGTGTTTTTTGTTGCATTTAGGATTTACATCAACATTTTAGGGTTTTTGCATTTAAAGCATGCTTTTAAGAAAAAAAATTATTAATGTATTAGGGCATTGCTTGAGTGCCCTAGGTGCACACATAGTGTAGGTGGGCTATACTTGGGTCGCCTAGGCTATGCTTTGTGTGAATTCCTTAGATACATGAGCCTAGATCTATTCAGTCTGGGTACATGGGGCTACTTGGATGAATCCAACAACATGGCTTCAATATAAAGGTGGCTGTCCTATATGTATTAAATGATTGAGAGAGGATTAACCTTCTCTCTTGTTAGCCCTAAAAGAGTTTCGTATACATATTTTACATAAATATTTTCAATTAACTAAATAAAACATGTAGCTATTGCTATTGTGTTCAAGATATAGTTGTTTGCAGGTATTCATGTGGCTTTGTGGAAGCATGTCATGGTGTAAACATGTACCTTATAGAATTGCAATGTCTTATTAGATTATTCAATGATATAATTATATGGATTTGGGCTTATGGAAGCATATTCTAATGTAAATGTGTACCTTAAAGCATTCTAATGAATACATGTCTTATTAGATTATTCAATGATATAATTATATGGATTTGGGATTATGGAAGCATGTTCTAGTGTAAATGTGTACCTTAAGCATTCTAATATTTTGTTTATGTCTATAAGAACTGACTTATCATAGTATTTAAATGAGTTTATGTGTGTTGGGTTATCTTCCTATATTGGAGGAAGTATAGAACTTCATAATATTTATTGGATTTTTTCAAGGTTTGGACTTGAGTCCTAATTATAGTCCTTTAATCTCTCTTATTTATCCACCTACTTTTTTTTCACAAGCTACTAAACATAAATCACTTGCCTTGCTAACCCTTGTACTAGGTCAAAAAGGTGGTTGCAACAGAGATGTATGTATGTATAGAAGATTAGTTACATGCATTGCAACAACAAGAGAAGATCATTTTTTATCAAATCTTTCTATTATAGGATGCCTTAGAAACCTAGTGCAATTGTAAGGATGGTATCACAAGAAAGGTCCATAATGTGTTTGCTTCATAAGGTGAGGTCATAACTATAGAAAATGATAATGTCAATGTTTAGAGTGATGTGGAGAATTCAGAGGTTGGTAGTCAAGTGGTAAAGAGGTTTAAGAAAAGAACCTATGAATCTATGCAAAGCACAATGACTTGGTGACATATGAATATGAACAAGTAAACTATCATGGTCTTCACAGTAGATTATGGTTTTGGCAATGGCCAGTGACCTTAAGAGTATATGTTGGATACTCAACATTCATAAAATAGTTTAGTGGGGAATCTGATATGAAATGGTGTATTAAGTGGCAGTTTACTTTGGCCAAGAGATGATTGTGGTGCTTCTCAATGCAATATCTATGCACCAAAAAATCAATAAAATTATGTTGCAAGTTAGTTTGTTGTGTGGAGATTCATTGCTTGGATGCAATCAAGAACCATAATCTTGGCTGTGTTTCTCCTATGCCCCTATTGAAAGATACACAAATTATTTCTTGTAGGTCAAGCCAAATAATAGATAGAACTATGTGATTTTTTTAAGTACAAGATGAATGATGATGACATAGATGAGATTTTACGATAAAAATGGTAGTGGCAAGTTAGGTTATGGGAGTTCTATGTTAAAGAATGATATTATGGGTAGAAACATGTCTCTATGTACTCATAAAATTAGTTGGTAAGCATGATTTCTTTCATGATTATGTAGTAGATCAACTTTAGAAATTTTATGTATTATAGTAGAGGCTTCATTTAGAGATGATTGGATTGAAGATGAGGGAATATTAGAGAAACCCATGTTGTTATCCAATACCATAGAATGCTTTTCCAGACATCAAGTTGATGCTCTACAAGGAAGTATTGTAAACTTAATAGTATGTATGACTATGCAAGATCCATGCCAAAGAATAGAGTGTGAAGGACTGCACACAAATATAATCAATTTCATACAAAAGGATAGTCACCATATCTTCCTAGCGAGCAACAAGTAGGGACTGTGGTATGGTCTTTGGTCTTCACAGTGATAGTGGTCTTCATAGTAGACATTGTTATACTCAACCTTCATAATCATGAGGACAACCATAAATTTGGCCAAGTGACAAGGTAACAATAGGCTATGGATCATAGTACAGAGGTAAAAATATTTAAGGACAAAGGATAAAATCCTTATGCTCATCATCCTATGATAGTCACCATAGGGAAACTGAGCAAACATGTTGCAACTATAGAGATGTTCAAGATAGTAAAGGAAAACTATGTGATCTTGAAGAGGTGGAGTTAGATATCTTTTGACAGTATAACAGAGTTGCATCATAATAGTCCAAATGGGCATGAAGAGTGTAGAAAGTCTTTACATTTCCTTGCCAAATGCTCAAGTCAAATAGTGGTTAAGGACATAGCTATAAAGGATTGTCGGTGCAATGTCAATAACATAGAGAGTGAATTGATTTTGAATGACCTATAGGGAATCACAGTATGTTCTCCATGATAGTTCCTTCAATTAATGCATGGTGGCAACTTAAATTTATGACAGTCTTGTTGATGCGGGTTTTGTGACCTTAACCAACATTAGAATAAAATACCCAATAGAATATCCTATTCTCTCTTGAACAAAGACTCCAATGTGCTAAGCAAAGTGATCACAAAGTAGACTCCAAGGTTCCTGATGCTTATAGGATAGTCTCAGTTGGTTTGCTATGTTTTGTTGGTATTGCAAGGGGGACTTATGCTCGACTTTTCATCACTTTGGACTTTGAGTGCTATGGATGATGAGTGGTAAAATTATATTAATGCTAATATTTAAAAAAATTAAAAAAAGGATAAGGGTTTTAGAGACTAGATTAATACTAAACCAATCCTATGAACTCAAGAGACAAGTGTTGGATAGAGAAATTTAAACCAATCTTTGCTTTTCCAAGTATGATGACTACAACAACTAGACAAAGATTGTGCAATCTTCAACGTGATTCATGAATGATATCCTATTACTCAATACCATCATCAATTCGAACAATGAACATTAGTGATAGGATTCGAGTTTAACAATTTTAAAGTTCAGACTAACCTTGCACATGAAATTGAAAATCATTCAATTGAAAAAGGTATCAATTAATTTCACCATTATCAACACTATCAATATTTCATTCATCTAACATGCATTCAAATCAAATTATATTCTAAACATACTCTAAATTCTATTTTAAATCTATTGTATGTTGAAGGGAGGTATGTAACCATGCAACCACTTGACAATAAAAAGGATTCAAAGCAAATCATGCAATATGAGCATTTATTATCAAAGTAGAGCTTATACGCAACAATTTCATAAGACTTTCTCCATACAATGAAATTAGAGAATGAGAGTTTATATAGAGTTCCTGAAAACAAATGAATGGCCGAGATCAATCTAAGATCGACAACAAAGATTAAAACAACTCAACCCTAACTAGGGTTTCCCAGAATAACATTTAGCAACCAATGGGTGAAGAACATGTGGAACATGGAGTTATCTTCTTGGAGGCACATCCTTATCCTCCTGAGTGGTTGTGTATTCGATGAACCTAGACACTATTATGCTGACCTCCTCAATTGTGACATGTGGCAGCATATTGGCCTTGTATTCCAACACGTCCAAATCATCTTCATTCTCGGCAAAAACATTCTCCCATTCTGATTCTTGGCATTGGAAGGCATCCCAGATGGACAAGAAGTCCAATTGATGCCTTAGTCAAATTTTGCTTCAAAATCGATCCTGTGTTGGTGAAGAAAGTCTCCTAGATTTTGAACTTTAGATTTTCAAGCTACATATCATTTGCTTGGACAATATCCTTTTCAAGTACATCTACAACTACAAGCAAAATCTTATTATGTATTTCTCTCATCTGCTCCTCAACTATGATACTATCTGCCTTCACCTTCTCCAAGACTTCGCTCTACGCAATCAATGCCCAATACCAGTTATTGAAATCATATGCAGCGCCTGGTACAATAACTTTTCCATCAATTAGTTCCTACTTTGAAACTCCTTTCAACACTCTAAGGCATGGGACAATTATGTCCTAAATGTCTTGAAGGTTTTCCCATGCTTCATCCATAACTGTAATCCTTGAAAGCAAAGATGAAGTCTGTCCACAAGCTAATACCAATTTCTCCACAAATGTAGTTGCTTCTCCGCTCTTGCATACTATCCACTCCTTAGTTTCTTTAGCTATAACCATCTCTTCAAAAAAATTAATCGTTTCTTGTGAAGAGTTTAAAAGTGGAGGAACTACTGAGTCGGCTTGATCAAGAGGTTTGGTCAGATGCTGGATGTACTCCTTCAGGCGTTCAATCTCCTTTTTATATTCTTTCTTCTTTGCCACTTCCTTTTCCAACCTCGCCTTGATGGATGCGACTAAATTGTCCAAGTCTTCCACTTCTTGAACCTTTTTTGTTGGGCCCAAGTCGAAAGTAGTGATGGCATATTCTTGAGGAGCAATATCTTCTTTCGACTTATCCACCGTTGGCACAACAATTTGTATTGAACGGCAACCAGCTTCATCCCTCTGGATCATGGAAAACATTTTGGCAGGATTCTTCACAGTAACTGTCTCTAACCTCAAGAAATCGGCCATATCATCATCCTCTAGGATCTCTATTGGTATTTTTATCTTCAATATTTCTTTTAGCCAATCAAGAATAGTAGGTTGTTTAATGCCTTCTTTTTCTTGAGCATTCTCTACACATGGAATATCCTAGATTCCTCTAAGAGTGGAAATTGTTCCCTCTTAAAATTCACCATCCAAAATATCCATCTCATTCTCGTACTCAAGTATTTTTGTTCCTGTGGGAGATGGGGGTATTTAATATCTCGTCCATATTCCTAGACGTGGTAGAATGAAGAAGTTTTGATCTTTACTTGTTCTTAATAGGTTCCTCATCTACAATCTTCTTTCCTTTCACCCTTGTAGACTCATTAACTATTTCCTTCCTTTTCCTCGAATTGGTGCTTTCAATCGGCTCATCACTTTGGGATGCACTTGCATTTGAAGAATAAGATTCCACTTCACCCATTAAATTGTAAGTCAGAGTCACATTCCTTCATCATAGCTCTTGGACCTATTGATCTTCCCACCACTGTGAATATTTAGCAACTGGCCTCATCAAGGTGGTTAGATCTACTAGCTTTGGTTCTAACCATCTCACAGGAGGAAGAGGTCGATTCTCATCAAAGTCTGGCTAAATATACTCTCCATCATCCTCCAGCTGATCAGGCACATGGAAGAGCTCAGTTGTTCTGATCAAGTTCACCGACAGTCTGGACCATAGTCTTTTCTTGATGTCATATTCATCTGCAACATTTGCCCAGAAATCCTCTAGGTCTATCTTATGTTTGTACTTCCTTCCATTCACGGTCCCAATGTGGTGGTGAGGATCAAAGTCAAATCTAGACCAGTAAGATGTGAAAGGGTACCATTGCATCTCTAACCTGATACTTTCAACTACCTGTGCCAACGGACAAGACTCCAACATATTCCCAATGAAAAAGGGAAAGGTGATGGCTACCTTCTACTTTGTTCTCTGGAGGCCTTGGTATGTTTCCAGTTGCCTAAGTACCTCAAGCAAGACCATTTTGTTAGTGGGATAGATCAAAAGTTGGTAAGGACATCCGGTGAATCCCTGAACTCTTATGTAGGTGAATCTGGGAAACTAGATAAATCAGGATCTGTACTTGTTGATCAGGCTCTTGGCCTCACAAGTAAGCCTTTGATGCATTCCTCCTTGTAATATTCTAGTGATGTACATCAGGAAGGCATCATTTGCTCTCTTGAAGTGTGACTTTTCGCAGAGTTGTAACTATAGGTAACAATCATAAGATTTGAATTCATTTTCACCATTGCCCACTATGCCTTGATAGATCAACCTTGTATATCTATAAGTTCTTGCCAATAGATAGACAATATAAGAACTCATGTCTACAGAAAGAATTTGTCCTTTCCAAATTTATTAACTATTCATGGAGGTTGTCACTAATCATCCGTGACCAATTGAACATCTTGACGCCTGAGGTGATCTCGTCAATGAAGTAATACATCCATGTTTTGAATGGTGCACATTGAGGATTTCCCATTACTTTGTTCAATAGCAATATAATATCTCCATATTCCTCCTTGAAGTCGGTCCGAAGAAATTTCTTTGGCATCTTCTTGATGGAAGGCCTTGGTTTCTCTAACCACGTCCTATTGATATTGGTTGCACAAAGATCCATCCAATCTTCATAAAGTCTTCTCGCCTCCTCTTTAGTCTTGTATGAAGTTCGGTTAAAACTTGGTATGCTGAATGCCTCTTTAATGGCTAATTCTCCAAGATGTGCCAATATTCTTCCATCAAGGGCAATGATCTACCTCTCTTGTGCATTGTAGTTGATGGCACATGCTACCATCAGTTCAACACACTCACAGCTGGTGGAAATCCAGCTGCTTGAATGATGTAATTCCTCTTTATTCGTTGAGCAATGGATGTTGGAAAGAATCCATCTTGCTTGTATATTCTCTTCTTGTTCATTCTTTAAAATCTACATGTCCAAGGTTGATGTCAGTGATATTCTTCCATTTGAAGTTGATTTTTGATTCTGGCTGCAGTCCTTTGCTTGCGAACTTCATTTGTGCCTTTCTCGAAGGTTCTCCTCTGGTGGTCATCAACCTGCAAGAAACATGAAAATATATTAATTTTTTAATTTTTAATTTTGATTTTCTTGGATCTTTCTCTCTAAAATTTTAACTTTCATTCTATTAAAGGTTAAATTCTATGAATAAATCAGACTGAATGTTTAACAAATTCTGCCAAAATGAGTGAATAAAATAGGAGGATAAAAGAATCCGTCAAACTCATATTTTAACTTTCAAAATTATATACTTTTGATGGTACTTCTGCCTTAAATTCTGAGAATTTTGTCTTCAGTTCAGAAAAGCACACCTATCCTCCAAAATTCAATCTTTGAACTCAAAAATCTTACTTCGTTCTTGGCTCCACTTCGAAAAATCACTTAATCTCCAAGAATTTTCTTTCAAAAATTTATCTCTCGTAACTTTGGGAGAGTTGAAATCTTCTCACAATCAAACTTGGAAGAATGATTTGAAAGTGACAAGCTCGAATTCTTATAAAGTTGAAGAATTTGATTATTTTAGCAAATTCATGTTTTTTTTCTTAGGTTCATCGAACTTGGACTTGCTTTCTTTTTCTCCACCTTGGCATTGTAATCTTTATTGAAAATTTTTAAAACAAGTTTCCAATTTTATCAGGGCACCATCCTTAGCCAAAATCTTTTAGATTTTCTTTTGAGCTCAAATTTTTGCTAAGTGTTGAATATTTCAAAAAAAATTCTAAGTGTTGGAAAATATTAAAATATTCTATGTTAAATTTGATTTTCCAACCTTTTAACCATGGTGAAATTTTATTTTGTCCAAGGAAAACTCATTATTTCTCATATTATTTTCCATTTTCATCTAGGCGAACTTGGAATTTTCCATGCCATCTTGTGTCTAGGGTGGACTTCTCAGTGCTCTTGACATCTTTTCTTTATACTTGGGTGAACTTCATCTTGTCTTAGACACTTCTTACTGAACAACCTTGAGCAGACTTTTCCTTGTCTTTGACATTGTATTTCCTTCCAAATTTTGAGATTTTATTCTCCAAGGTATCCATACTTAATCAATTTCATGAATTTTCTCTCCCAAGGCATCAATACTTAGCCAAGGTATCGATACTTAGCCAAATTTTGAGTTTTTATTTCCTCCTCTTGGCTGGGCGGACTTCATCTTTGTCTTGCCACCTTCTATTTCTTCCTAGGTGGACTTTAAGACTTCCTTGCCATCTTGCCTTCTAGCTTGGGCAGACTTCTTGGCATCTTGGACATGCTTCTCAAGGTGGGGCAGACTTTGCACTAGATTGGACAAGTGCATGGGTGGACTTTACTAGCTTCCTGCCAAGATTTCTCCAAGGTGGGGCGGACTTCAAGACTTTCATGCCATGATGCAAGGGGGGACTTGCTCTTGTCTTGGACATTTTCCATGGCAAACTTTATCTCCAACTTGCCATTCCTCATCTTCCTTCTTGGCTGGGCAGACTTGAAGGTTGGCTTGCCATGCTTGACACTTGGAAAAATTTCTTGCTATCATCTAGATAATCTGAACAAACCCTCGTTAGGAGATTTTTTTCTTGCTTTCTATGATTTTTTCCTGCTTTTTGTGATTTTTTCTTGCTTTTTATGATGATTTCCTTGTTTTTTGTGATTTTTTCTTTCTTTTTACTCTTGGAGGTGCAAAATCCTAATTTTGAAGATGAAAACGTTGACTCCATGACCTGTAGGATCCTAAACTTGGCACTTTCTAAAAATAGAAATTACTAAAAATAGAAAAAAAAATAAAAAATCTGAAAATAGTAAATCTTGGATTGGTCCAAAAGTGCCAAAAATAGAAAAAGCAAAAAGCAAAAAAGCGGAATCCCTAAAAAATAGGAAGTGTCAGAATTGACTCAAAGTAATGGCTCTCCTCATCCTCCAGACCTTCTGAGGACTTTGGCGTTGTCTAGGCACTGTTCTGGGCTTTAATTCTCTACTTGACCCAAGTGTTTTTTCAAAACTCTAACCCCAAACTCTTAAAGCAATGGACTTATGAAATTGCAACCTAAAGACAAAAAAACCCTAAAAAAAACTATTGGGGTCCCCATTTGCAATGGAGCGATGTGTGAAATGGGTCACAACAAGTCCCATAGAAAATAGTCTTCAAAAGAATGGAGCAGCATATGACAATAAAAAGTTGGAAGTAGAAGAATCTGGTGTGAACAGAACTATGGTAGACATGAATGAGCTTCCAGCTAGACATGAGGATGGCCTAGACATTCTTTGAGATATTGCACCGATTGACAATAAATACTTATCTGGGAATATTGAAAAGGGTCTTGGTCAGCCAAAAAATTGATGGACAATTCTGAACAATGCCATTTAGCCATGGTTCCAAAGGATGGTGCCTTTATACAGTCTTTTGACTTAAAAGAATGCTCTGAAAAATATGGTAATAGGGTGGTGAATGACAAATGTTTTCGATATGGGTCATTGCCATTGGTGAAGCTGAAGGCAATTGAAAATACCGTGGAAACTTGTGGTGAACAACATAATGAAGATGGAAGGGATATTTGTAATGAACAAGCTCTATTATCTCTGAAATCAAAAATTATTTAACACTCAATTAAATTGACCTTATAACTACAATTGATCTGGTATGGAATGAGAAAACCGCTTGTATAATATATCACGACAAATGACCTCCTTGCATTGGCATCATATGTTGTTGCATCAACAATAGTAAACACTTTGTTAGTTGAAAATTAAAGACTTCCATTTTATAGGATCAAACTTGCATAAATGCATAGTTCATCATAAAATGTTACATTCCCATCAGATTATAAACAAACATTTGATTGCAAGAGCACAAATAAAAGTAGGTAAAAATGGTCATAAATGATTATCCTATGCAAAAAGAAATTCTACAATAAAAGGAAATTAGTACTTGCAACACAAGCACAGTATATCTTCAAATATAGGAATATATATTTACGTGGGCGCTTGGTACTCCTTGTGGTCCACCTAATTCTCTCTTACCATATTGATTTGCTCCAAACTTTGACTAACCCTTGTTGTCACCCTGTCAAGCATCCTATTGTTATTATAACAAACAATAACAACATACCAATCTAATGCATTATAAAAAGCTAAGAAGTTTATGTATGTAAAGTTAATAGTGCAAAATACAATAAAATATTAGCACAGCTAATTTAATTCTAGTTAACTTTTCAATTTTTTAAAATTAGTCCAAGATTGCACTCACAAACTTCTGAGATAAGACTCCATAGTTGAAGTAAACACTAACATTCAGAAGTTCAAACCAGACAGAAATAAATTTTAATTAACACAAGTTATCATGAAAAATATGATAATTTATGTACATCGTTTACTGGAATAAAAATTAATGTGGTTTATATTATCCTCACATGGTATCGAGACTATTCATTGAAAATAAAATACTTACTAATCAGTTGTGCAAACACACAATTCTAAGCAAGAAAAATAAGGTATTACAAAAGAAGATAGATTTTTACCTCCATCTGATGCAGTGTGAAGTACGAATCCAAATCAACAAACAAACACAACCACAAAAACCAAAGATAAGTCAAAATCCTTTTCAATGCAGAAATGAAACAAACTTGAAGAAACTAGACATCAAATTCCCAACATGTTAAATAGCCTACTCAAATTAGTGTTTCATTAGAATGACTAAATTTAAAGACATTGAGCCCCAAGTTGGGAATATGTAGGACACAATAACCTTTGGTAAATTGATGTATAAAATTACCTACTAAATGTATTTTAACTCCCTAAACTGAAACAAATATAAATCAATTATAACATAATTGCGTCCCTAGAACTGTGCAAATAAAAAATGAATATAACACAAATAACTCCCTACAATTGTACAGATAAAAATGAATATAATATTGTTACCTCCCTATAATTGTGCAAATAAATCTTCAAAGGTTCGTTGTAATCTTCAAAACCTAGAGTACTCATTACCCACAACAAATCATCACCATTGATTATTTTTCTCTTCTCACACTGGCATTTATCACTAGCCCTGCCTCTTGTAAAAGGGAACAATTGTATGAAAACAAAAAATGTTGTTTTGATCTAAAGACAAATAACCCTAATTCAATGTTGAGTGGGATGATCTCAGTAGTAAAGAAATGAAAATTTTATAGTAGAGCACTGGATCCAAAATCCATGGAAATAATGAGCGTTAAAATTGGGTCTGAAATGTGTTGCTTGCAAAGTCACTTATCGAGTTTTTTCTGAGACACAAAGACAAATGTTATGACTTAAAAATATAGCACTCCTTGAGAAAAACATTCTTTCTCCAATGCAGTCGATCGATCCATACTACACAGACACAAACATTACAATCTATAGATCTGCTACTCATAATGAAAAACAAGTGGAACGGTAATTAAATTTTAAATGAAATAAGCTCGAGTAATAAGGCATCAAGGCTATCATTGTCAAGCCTCAAATTGAAAATCTCATAAATCATGATAGCCTATATTGTGTTGAAATTGGAAATAATAGTGGATGCAATATGAAGAAGAGAACTGGCTGAATAATAGTGGATAATAGTTTCTTATATTTTCAAATATCCTAAATAAAGAAGAGAACTGGCCGCATCATGGGGAACACTTGTCAAGACTTCTGCTACTGTGCACCAATTTTCTGGAAAAAGATTGAAACAATTGCACAATATTAAATAAATCGAAGAGATTGTTGTCTTGATTAAGATTAGACAATAGCAAAAAGTTCATATTTTTCCAAGCAGTTGCAAAACAACAATTATTAAGGTTCAATAATTCAATTACTTCAAAATTTGTGGAAAAAGATCATCTCAACTTCCCCTTCGATTTCTTAAAAATGATATTCATGTCTTCTTCAATAATTTCAATGAAACAAGAAGCATAATTAAACAAACAACTACTCCAAAAAATAAATTTGAAACAAAAACCCAATATGTTAAGTTCTCACACACTCCATAGAATAAGATTAATTAAAAATCGAAAACAAACTCTCGAACCTTCAATTTTAGAGCTCACTACTACTCTTCCCGAACATTCTAACCTTGCACAACTTGAATTTTCAATGGATTCATTTGCAAAGCATGTATAATAGAAATTTTGTAACTTCTTCATTGGTAACAATTTGCCACTATTGGTTAAGGAGCTGAATATTTAGGTTAAAATTTAGCAGGAGATTTGTGTTGCTATGCTTCGTGGTAATTAGAATGAGTGGGCCATTAAAGGAAAAGTTAAAACCATAAATGTAATGCTAGACAAGCTGGTAATTGATGATGATCGTATGGGAGTTTCTCATGAGGAGAGAATTTCCTCTCTAAAAATGCAGGTCAATAAAAGTTTAGAGGACCGTGTTGTCAATCTTGAGGAGAGAATAGGTAAGATGATGGAGGACTTAAGAATGGTGGTTAATATCAACAATAATTCTCTTAAGACCGCAACTAGGGGTCTCACTGTTTTAAACAAAAAAGTTCTTAATTGGAGGGGTAAACCTCTGGACTTGGGTGAGTTAGAGAAAGTGATTGAGGAAATCAATTGCCTGAAGGATAAAGTTGAGGAGTTTGCTCCAATGTTGGAGAAAGATGTGAATGCTAGGTCGTGCCTTAGGACTAGGAGCAAAACAAAAAAGAGAGTGGTTGTCTTTGTGGATGAAATCAAAGAGGTTGTGGATATGTAGGAGGAGGTCATCAAGGAGAATATGGCCTCGATGAACGTTTTGGAAAAAATGTTGTAGTTGACGCATTCCTTTTTGCTAGATTAGCTGGGTTGCTGATGTTTTTTCTCTTGTTTTGCTGATGGGTTCCTAATGTTTTATCTTTTGTCAACATTTTTGTTTTTTGGCAGCTTTTCTTCCTTGTAAAGGGTTTCAAGGACCCTTCAAAACCTGATTTTCTTTATTAAAAATAATTTTCCACTGTTAAACCATTTGATGTTTAAGAATAGCCAATGGAAATGAATAAACATGCCAAATTGGGGCATTTTATTTGTTGAATCTTGAACCCTAAAACGCCTAAAAAATACAATTGTCTTAATCCATGTCCTTAAGCTTCTTGATTTTCCCATTCATCTATTCCAGATGAACAAGCAAGTGCATAACATGGAAGATAAGCTAGCAGAAAAGTACTAAGGCCGCAAGAAGCAAGGAATTTCCCTAAATTTTAATAAGAAATCTCTAGTGACAAAGGTTCTCCACAATGCTACAAACGCGCCCTTCACAAAATGGGCTTACCTCGTATTTCCAGTACATGGCCAACAAGAAAAAACATATTGAAGGGCACCACAGTTAACATTGGTTGCAAGGCACTCCTCGACAACTTTATCACAACCTTCCTCACACGATCTTATCCTGGCATTGTTAAAACTAACAATATCATTGCTTCTGCTATCACTACAAGCCCTAAAACAACCAAATGCAACACCATCTATTTCTTGCCTAAACTTAAAAATTGAAAGGGAATTCATTCAAAGTAATAAATAAAAATACAGAGGGATTCAATCTCTATAAAATATTATAGGATTTTTTGGCTTCAGTGTGGCAACATGAATTTTCTTTTCAAAATTGAGAGTTCTAAAGCCAACCAAAGTTATGGGCTAAGTATGCAGTGAACATAGTAGAAATTAACCATAAAATGAAGAGATGAAAAAAACTATAAAATGACACTATAAAAGATATAGGAACTTACAAATGTTTTTTTTTTTCAATTCCAAAATCATAGGCATAAACCCTCCCAAAAGACACCCATTTCACCCTCATCGAACAATATGAGCAAACCAGCAAACAAACAGAAAAATCAAAGTGTAAAAGATAGAGGAACTTACAAACACCACCTTTTCTCGCTTCCAACACCATAGGTGAAAACCCTTCCAACAGACACATATTGCAGCCTCATCAAACAACCTAAGCAAATGAACAAGGAACACAAATAACACTTTGCTCGACAGACTTAAAACTTCACACCATAACCCACCACTTTAGTCTACTCACAATAAATGAGAAGACAAAAATAGTAAATGAAAATGTACTGCTTCAGAGATCAGGCATCCCCAGGAAAAGTCCATGCCAAGACACAACTATATCAACAAACTCATGAAATATTTCCAATAGCAAAGCTCCCTACTAAAAAAATTCAAAAATTGGAAAAACTACGAGGAAAATTACAACCGCCAATCACAAAATTGTAAAAACAAAAAAAATAAAATTATTTTTTCTAAATATTCCCTGGAACATCAATAAAACTATATCTTTATTTTCTTGGTGCCGTTCCCAAAGCACAATTTTAATATGCAATATTGAGGTGATAACATTAATTCCCCACCTTATAAAGGCAGGGACTAAAAAATTGGATGACACCGCATTTCGTGTAGTTCTTAATGTGTTTTTGGCATTTAAGTATATATTTAAAGAAAATTAAACTAGTAATCACATCTTGGTGTGCAATGGGTACAACAAAGAATTGTGGAAGGTCAATTAGGGAATATTTTGGTTTATTTTAAATATAATTTTGTGTAGTATACATGAGATCAATTGGTAGGCTATTTATAAAATGGTGTTGGTGCACCAAAGGTCTCAATGGAGAAGTGATAGCTTCAAATAAAATATGCATCTACTTACAGGGATTGAAACACAACTAAAACAAAAACTTTAAATTAGGAAGATAATAAGACTCCATTACCAATAGGCCCATGTTATGTTTTTAATAGGGAGAGAGGGGGAGAAGAGATATGGGGATAGAAAGAAGGAGAGATATAGAGGGAAGAGAGAAAGAGATTGAGAGGTAAGGAGAAATATATTGAGAGGAAGTTAGAGATAGAGATGGAGATGAAGATGGAGATGGAGGAGACAAATATGGAGAGAAGAAGAGGGAGAGATAAAGAGACGAAAAAAGTATATATAGAGATGTAAGAGATAAATATAGAGAGAGGGGGAGAGAAGGATATAAATATATAAAGGTATAGAAAGTGATATATAGAGAGGGGTAGAGAGAGATGGATAGATAATGAGATAGAGATAGAGGGAGATATGTAAGAATTTAAATATGGGAAGATAGATATAGAGCTAGAGATAGGGAGAGAAAACAAGGAGTGTGTGTATCAGTAAGAGAGAGATGTGGAGAGAGATAGAGAGGGGGATAGATATATATATAAATAGATAGAGAAGGAGGTAGATGAAGGGAGAGAAATAGACATAGGAGAGATAAGTAGAGAGATATAGAAAGAGGAAGTAATAAGGAGAGGGGGAGAGGAAAAATATAATTTGGGAAAGATAAAGAGGGTGAGAAAGAGACAAATACAAAAAAAGAGGGATAAATATAAAGGGAGAGATGGAAGGAGAGAAGAAGATGGAGGGGGAGAGATAGAGATAGAAACAGGGAGACAATGAAAGAGGGGGAGATGTAGAGAGAAATATAAAGATATAGGAAGTCATATGTAAAGTGAGGTAGAGAGGGATTATATAAAGAGAGAGTAGGAGAGAGTGTTGGTGTGAATAATTGATTTGTACCTAGTTAATTCTCTTACTAAGTAATTGTTAAAATAAATATTCAAACAGCTCCCTTCGGGTTCTTTTGTAAATGTTCGTGTGCCGGCCTGTGCATCACCAAGTTTATTCAGCTTTCCGTCAAGTTTTGATCTTCCCCTTTGCGCATCCTCACTTTGTAGCTTTGGGTAGCGGCTTCCCTTTCAGGTCTCGAAAGGCTGCGCTGGGCGTCCACGTGTCTCGCTGGCGGAGGATTATATTTCTTTTTGCCTTGAGGTCTCTTCGGGTTGCGAAAGCCTTCTGCGGGGGCCATCACTTCTAAGATTGTCAGAGGGACCCACATCTTGCTACGTGGCGGCGTATCGCAAGCTTTTCATGCAGGGATGAAATAAGTAGCTGCGGGCTGCGAAATACTTCCGCAGACCTTCTTTTATTTTAGCAGGCCCTACCTTCTGCCAGGTGGCGGTCATTCGCAGCCTTTTCAACATAGCAAGGAGGTGAACACCGCAGACTGCGAAACGCTGCCACGCGTCTTTCGCACCCGGTTTATGCAGCTTTCTCTCCATATCAAGGACCTCAGCCCCTTGAACACGTGTTGCTTCTTCACAATCTCTCGGCAACAGTAGGAGGAATTCTCATTCGGGCAGCGACGGGCTGCCATGTGCCTTACACTGATCATCGAAGCAGGCGATAGGCTGGCTGAGGGAAACTATGCTATTGGGTGCTGCTCTTCATGAATTCTAAAGTGGTGAATGACACTTGTAGCCTCGGGCTTGGCTAGGACCACTACCATCATTGCAAAGGGTGCGCCTGCAACTGGATGACTAGATGTTGTGTTCTAACTCATTGCCATTATAACGGCATTGAAGAATCTTTTGATTCTGGCATCATTGTAGGGGATTGGGAAATCTTTTCTGTTACAGCTCTCCAAAGCGGTGGGAATTGTCCCCCCGGCTATATATACTCTCTCAGCAGTGAGAAAGAGAGGAGGAGAATTTAAGAAAAAGGATACTGGTTTTAGCAAGAGACACCAGGCCTCTCTTATATATTTTATTTGCAAGAAACTTTCAGATTGTGCCAACTGTTTGGCCTTTCTATTTTTCATGTATTGATTAAACTGTAAACTGTGCTTTTTATTTTCTTAAGCATTTCATTTGACAAGACTTCTATATATTGAATACAAGCTTGCTTATCTAAATCATGTCTAAATGACTCTTCTTAGTAGTAAGGGTGTATGCGATACTATTTTATGTCAATAAATGAATTGTTTATGCTATAGCTTTAAGTCTCTGATGCTTTGGAACGTGACAACACCATTCAGGCGCTTAAATCCATGATTTATCGTGCCCATCAGCAGATTTTGGCGCATCACCTTAAATTAGACTTTCCTTCATTGTATCCATTTCCTTTTCCCTTTCCAAAACCCATTATAGAAGAAGCCGGCTTTTTTAAAAATCCAGAGGTTACTTAGTTTGGCGCAAAGGGGTCCCCCTTGAACTGAGTTTCCCATAAGGCACTGTTACCGCGTCAATTTTTGGCGTCAACAGTTTGTCCTTTTTCTGGCACGCCCGGTGGGACTTGAACTAATGAAATTGCCTTATAGAAGGGTATATGAGCCATCGGCCTGTAACTAGATCCCAGACTGCAAATAACCCAAGTTTACTAATACCTCCGCTAGGGACAGTCCATGCCGCAAATCAGTTGGTAACCGTTCCATTCCCATTGCCTTTTCCTCTCACCATGTTGTTGGCCGCGAACAGAAACTATGTAGCATGGGATGCTGGAAGTCCCCTGGTAGCTCCGATAGCGCCCGCTGTTTGGGGCGTTATCCCGGTTTCGGCCTTGAAAGCTCTTCCCAAATTTGCCGAAGACAACACAAAAACTCCAGCAGAACATTTGCAGGATGTAGCGGATGTATGTCTGGTACATGGTATTACAGCGCAGAATGTAGCCTTGAGGCTCCTCGCTGCGTCCTTCAAAGGCAAGGCCCTGGATTGGTACTGGACGCTGACTCCGAATTCAATTCGTACTTGGGATGACCTCGAAGATCCATTCTATAAAAGGTTCTCAAATGACGGAGATCATTCTTCGTTATATTATTAGCTATCCGTCATAAGACGAGCTCCCCAAGAGGCTCTGACAGACTTCAATGCCCGATTTCACTCAAGTTGGAAGAGGATTTATGTGACTATCCGCCCGACTCCAGAGCTGGCATTCATATTTTATCTTAAGTCCATTAACCCCGACATTTCTGTGATGATCAAGTCTTTTGGAGGAGCCACTCTACCAAATGCTTATGCCACCGCTATCAAAGCTGAGAATTAATTGATAGATTTCGGAAAGTTGCCTCCTCTACCTATTATCCCGATATTTCCTAAAATATCAAACCTAGCACAAGAGGTTGCATCGACTAGTGCGGCAGCAACTCCCCAGTCGATGTACTCCTATGCGGCCGCTCCTGAAAGCTTGGCTTCTACATCGAGTTCTTCTAAGGATGAAATAGGTGACCTCAAGGAGATATTGCGAACTATCGCAAATGACATAACAACCCTCAAGTGGAACCAGGCAACGCCTCCACGGCCCACATATCAAAACTATCAAGGTGCGTCGCCAAGCTCAAGTAGAGAATTAACCGCGGGACAAAATAATCTTATTGATGACATCAATCCATGGTGCTTCCCTTGCAATGATGTGCATATGCCCCAAAATTGTCCGCGTGGAAACTTACAACAAAAGGTAGCAGAGCAACGTAGTCAAGGTACTACAATAGAAAATGGAGAATACATATATGCCTCGGCAATGGAGAATGCGCTCTTTACCGTGCAAATGCAAGGAATGTCCTTAGAGCAAGAGTCCGATATTGTTCCTGATCATGTGCTCTTCTCATGGATGGAAGATGAGGAAATGGTGTTTTCCAATGACACATCCACAGCCGAAACGCCGCAGGAACAGTCTGACTATAACACACGCTCAAAGAGGAGATTCATTGGTGAGCCCGTTGTTTCACTTCCGGACAGCCCGCAACCGAAAGGCGTATCTAATCAAATTCCTGGTGCTTCAACCATCTCTTTGAGCTATCCTGGAATAGAAAACTATGCTACAGAAGGCGCTTCAACAAGAGATCCGCTCAGCACCAACAGAGTCGTCCGCCAATACAGAGATGGTTTATCAAATGCCACTAACTAAAGTTCTTGCAGACAAAGCAAAGGAATCCCATACAGAAGGTGGAGGTAGGCCAAAACCTCAACCCTTCTTCTTGACCCTCATTGTAGGGGAAAAACTATTACACAACGCTATGATTGATTCTAGCGCTAGTACAACGGTTATGCCAAAACTGATAGCCGAAGCCTTGGGACTCAGCTATGAACCTATGAAGAAAGGGGTGATGCAGCTGGATAGAAATAAAGTTGATACTGTGGGTGTCATCAAAGTGCTTTTGTTAACTCTATTTGCCTGCCCAAGTATCACGGTCCCGCAAGATACAGTGATCATAGATGTTCCTCCTATGTTCGGTCTCTGTCTATCCCAAGAATTTACTTCAAAGGTGGGCGGATATTTGTCTTTAGATTGGTCACATCTAATAATTAGGACCAAGCATGGTGCAAAAATGAAGATAGAATCGGAGGCTCTACATTCTGAGGACGTGGCGGATGAGGCCCTGATCAATTTTGAAGCCGCACATACCTCTATCACCAAGCAGGACATGTATAGTGTCGAACTGCTAGAAGAAGAGAAGGTGAGTGGAGACCGAAATGATAAGGAAGATGCTCTATTAAGCGAACACATAAATAATGATCCTTTCAGAAATTATCATGCTACCGGATTGGGCACATATGTGATTTATGATGAAGACCAGGTTCTTCCGAAGGTTGCCAAAGAATCAGAGGCGATAACCAGAAAATGAGTTGTGGGCATTGTATTTTGGCCAGACAGAAGCAAAGAACTGGGCTGGAAGCGGGGGTATGTTTAATATCCTCATGAGAATGAAAAGGATTGTTGGTCTTTTCCATTTCAAAGTGCTGTTGAACAAGCGAGGTACGAATATGTAGGGTTAGTCCAAGGCCTAAGCCTAGCGCAACGAATGGGTATTAAGCAATTGATTGTGTTCGGAGATTCCGAACTGATAGTTAATCAGGTCCGAGGAATTTCTGCAGCGAAGAATGTCCGAATGAGATCCTATCGACATCGAATCTGGGACCTGATTGAAGGTTTTGAAGCTTTCAACATCTTGACCGTTCCCCGAGCGCAGAATGGCAATGCAGATCGCATGGCGGTGATCGGTGCTCAGTTTGATCCCGTCTCCGACTTGCTTCGGAACAAATATTCAGTGCGAGTGCTTGTTCGACCAGTGATTCCCGACAATGACCAGAGTTGGCAAGTCTTTGAGAGCGATGAGCACATCGCCTCGTTTATTCAGCACTCAGGGGAATTTGTTGATCAACTTCAACCAAAGATCGCCGAGGCCTACGAAGGACAAATTATGCAGCTGAAGTCAAATAAACTTTCGAAAGGATTAGTTACTCTCAAGAATTTTTTTGATTGTAGCGACACCCGAAATGATAAGTGGAAGTTCATGGCAGACAAAAGTGATTATGAAAACCTTTGGGTCTTAGGTGACAGGAATCTCCAGGTCGGAAAAGATGTCCCACAATGAGATAGAGAAAGGCTTATCAGTTTCTGCGTAAAATATGTAGTGGCCTGGTCCTACGATGATCTAGAGGGTTACGATCCTGGCATCATTCAGCACACTATTGAACTAACAGAAGGTGCAAAACCAGTCCGACAGAAGCAGAGGCCAGTCAACCCTAAAGTTGAGGCCCTAATGGCACAAGAGTTAACCAAGCTCATTGATTCACGTATTGTATTCCCAATTAAACATAGTACTTGGGTATCAAACCTGGTACCAGTCAGAAAGAAGAATGGCGATATCCGCTTATGCGTGGACTTCTGAGACCTCAATAAAGCATTTCTGAAAGATCACTATCCATTGCCTTATGAGTGAATCCTCGGATTGTCAGCATCTATAAATATTCTCTCTATGATAGCTTCTACGGCTATAACCTTGATTGAGTTAAAGAAGAAGATGACTGAACCTACGTTCACCACGAAATTAGGAACATTTGCACTACTAAAATGCCCTTTAGTTTTATCAATGTGAAAGGCAACTTTCCGTGAGCTATGGACATCGCGTTAAATGACGATCAATAAGTTATTCTAAATATTTGGATGACGTTCTCTAAATCTAAAGATGATCATTTTGATCATTTGGAATTAGTTTTTCAAAAATGCCAGGAGTTCGGGGTTTCCTTAAATCCAAAGAAATGTGTATTCAGAGTACCGCAGGGTAAGCTGTTAGGGCATGTTGTGTCTAAAGAAGGTATTTCAATTGACCCCGAACGAGTAAAGGCTATTAAGGAGCTTCCCCTTCCGGTAAATAAGAAAGGCGTCCAGTCTTTTCTCGGCAAAGTAAATTTAAATTCAAATGAATTTATTTCGATTGCCGGAGATAATTGGTAGATCACCCTAATCTTGAAAAAAGGATCAAATTTTCAAGTGGACAACGGGCTGGGGAAGCATTTGAAGGTCGGAAGTGATATCCCACGACCCGATTATTTAATTAATCTATAGATCAATGCAAAAGATTTTATAATGTATGCGGCGGTGCCAAGTCAATAGCTCGCGTGCGACTCAAAGGATAGTGAGAGGAAGGGGCGTCCGATTGGTTCATTCTCGTTTACTAAAGGGAATATGAAGTAATTATAACCCATTCGAAAATGAGGCTTTTAATAGTAAAAGGACTTAAAAAATTCTGCCATCTAATTTCCCGCAGCAAAGTTCTAGTATATGTCACACATCCTAGTGTGCGTGAATACATCATGGAAGGAGAGATCACAGAAAAAAGGGCTAATTGGATTACCAAGATCCTGGAGTATGACATCGAGGTCAGGCCTACCAAGACTGTTAAGGGCAGAGGATTGTGTGAGTATATGGCATAGAACGAGGAGGTACCTGCCAAGAAGGAACAACCAGAACTCGTCTTGATAAATGGGTTGGGATCGGAAGATGATTGGCTGACAGATAGAATGAACTTCATGCAAACTGGAAGGTATCCGCCAGGCCTCTCATCCCAAAAAAAAGGTACTACCGGCTACAGAATTGCGGATATATGCTGATAGAAGGAGTTCTTTTCAAAAGAAATTTCAATGGTGTGCTCCTGCGATGCGTTACTTCAGGGGAGGCGCAGAGGATCCTCGACACATTTCACAATAGCGACGAAGGTGGACATTTCTCTGCCAAAACTACCACCATCAAGTTCCTGCGAGCTGGATATTACTGGCCTACACTTTTCAGTGATTCCTACTCTCTGGTAAGGGCTTGTAAAAAATGTCAGTTCTTCTCTGACAGAAGGAAGAATTCAGCGATGCCCCTCAAGCCCTGTCGTGGCGGATGAACCATTTGCACAATGGGCTGGACTTCATCGGAATGATCAACCGGTTTCTAGTGCGGAGACATAAGTGGTTTAATGACTCGGACTACTTCACAAGGTGGTAGGAAGTTGTTTTCCCCATAAAGGGTGAAAGCTTGAAGGTGCTCCTCGAAGCAAGCAGTGAAGGTTAAACTCTCAGAAGACAATCTACATTTCAGACAACCTTGAGCATTTCTAGGTACAAAGGTATGTCACTTTGCATTAAAAAATGGCATATTCCTTAAAACATCATCAAACTATTATCCACAGGGAAATGGCCTAGCCGAGTCGACAAACAAAAGCTTAGTCCGACTCCTTAAAAAGGTTAGCTCAGAACACCAGAGGGAATGGCATAAAAATATTTGAAAAGCGCTCTGGGCCAACCGCATAACTCCTAAGCCAGTCCTTAAGACTTCGCCTTATGAGCTGGTATATGGGAAGGAGACGTTGTTACCTATCTCTATGGAGATCCCGACAATACAGTTATTAAAGTCTCTTGAGATAGAACAAAATGAAGCCATGGAGGTTCAGCTTGCCGAACTGTTGGAAGTACAAGAAAAAAGGGAGAATTCCCTAATAGCAATGACAAGTCGTCAACAGGTGGTCAAACGATGGTTTGACAAGAAGGCCTCTGACCAGGGTCTAAAAAGTGGAGACTTAGTGCTAAAATATGACAGCAGGGCTGCAAAGCCAGGTCAGCACGGTAAATTTTATAGCCTATGGGAGGGACCCTTCAAAATCATTCGGTGCATGCAACACAACGCTTTTGAGATGGAAAATATAGAACAAGAGCCGTTAGGAATCCTGGTTAATGGGATTCATCTTAAGTTGTTCCATTAGGCATTAAGCTCTACCTTGTACAGTTGTAAATAGCGCTTTTTATTTCCTTTTCTATTTTGGGTCTGTTCTTTGTCTAAAATCTGTTGTCTTTCTACGTATTTGCTCATTATTATTGGCGGGTAAAACACCGGAGTTGCTTTACACAAAATACACTCATGCATGGAGAAATAGCATTCAAAACTTGCAAACCCAGAAAATTTTAAACACAGAAGCAAAAGTGCATGGATTTTCCTTAAAAACGAGAAGTATATATTTATATATATGTTCTTTAGTTACAAAATGGCTGGGATGCCGATTTCCAAAATGTACAAGTATCAGGATATATATTATATACAATAGCCTTTTATTAGGCTTATCTAAAATAGGAAAGTTACATTTTGAGCAAGTAAGCAAGGGGGTTATCTATCCAAAGGAATGACTGGCAGCAATCGACGCATTCACTGCAGCGTCCGCTTCTTCCTCGTCCACGGGCTCGTCGGCGACACTGGTAGCATCATTTGGTACGACCGCCAGTGGCAGTGGGAACACCAGGTTCCTGAAGTCAGTGTACCAGTCTACGTCATAGAAAGGTATCACGTTGTAGCTCCGAAACAGGAAGTGTAGGGCCTGAGTAACTCTCTGCTGATGCTGGTCATGGGTCTGCAGGCAGAATCCGCTGAGGAATGGCAGCCAAACGATGACAACTTCTTCTTCGATAAAGCGACGCAGGTCGCTAGCTGTTGGCAGGCCTATCCCATATGCAGCATGTGCAACGACCTCACCAAGCCCATTCAAGTATTTCTTCAGAAAGATTTCTTTAACCAGCTTCAGGATAAGTGGTCGGGGAACGCAAATGTCCAGCATGGACGCTACAAAGTGTGAGCATATATCGGTATTCACCCTATACTTATCCTCATATTCCACGCAATCCTTGCCTAGGACCCACTTAATGGCTACCAGAACCAGCGAATGCTTGTTCTTCGTCATCCTTTTCAGCCTCCTAGTGGAAATCTCACCTAGAAACGTTGTCTGTGATTTAAACGAGGTTAGGCGAATTGGGGTATCCATTTTTCCTGACACTGTCCCTGGACTTCTAAGTTAATGCCGGAATTATGCACCACCTAACCTATGAAAAGACTTGTTTAACGCTCTGTTACTAACCTATCACTTCTCAAATGCTAAGTTTGTTTTGTTCACTATCGACTGGCCTATTTATAGAAGAATTGACAAGACACATGCCAATCCGCCTCTAAAAAACATGATATTATGCTAGCTACTGTCTCGAAAGCCGAGTCTGCGTTTGTTCACATTTTGGGCCGGTACATGCATGATAGCATGGCTCAAGGCGTGCTTAATTAAATGGAGTTGATTAATTAGTCTTAAAAATGTGGCACTTGTTGGTGAAGAGACGTATGGCCGTAGACTATTGTGTCACCTCTCAAACGCATCCCAGAGCCCAAGGCGATACTCATATCTTTTCAGGCGGTGATCATTTGTTTGGCGTAATTATTTCGGCCAGGATATTAATTGTCAGTACATGCTAACGCAAGATTAGAAGGCCAGTTGCAAGCTTAATTTCCAAGGAGATCAAGGCGTATCACCCGATCGCCCAAATATAATGATGAAATCCGGCCACCTCAGAAAAGCAATCAATTCATCTTGCACGAGTTGCCAGATTAACGGTACATGTCGAATTAAATGCAAAAGGCTTACTTTCGCCTACCACCTTGGAAAAAGTTGCTATTATTGCATGAAAAAGCTTAATATTTCAAAGTCTTTTTACAAACGCAAGGGAAGTGCAAAGTGTTTTATGTCTATCTATCTAGAGCAAGCATATTCACAGGCCAGAAGCTTGCAAGTTTTACAGAAAAAGAAAAATGTCAGAATCTCCGATTCAGCTGATGCAGGAAGAGATTAGTCAGGAACTGTTCACGGCTATTCGTTATTCGGCTGAGGTATACGTATACGAGGATGTAGCATATGCCACGCCTGGTATACCCGTGAAGACGAGAAGAGCCCACACGGAGGAGCTGGATAGACCAAAGGAATGGAGTAACCAGAATAAGGTTAAAGAAAAATGGGATAATATCTACGACCCAAAGCTTGCAAGAAACCCTAAATCCCTCAGAGAGGCAGCTTGTGCAAGGTTATCAGCAGCAAAGACAGACCAATCCACGACAAGTAGAGTCTGGTCTAGCGGTCTCCCACAATACATGGTCTCATTGGTGCACTATTACCCTGAGGTGGTCGACACGGCTTTTCAGCGCTATAATCCAGATACCCACTGTATTGAAGGTCGCAATTTAAGGGTTCATATCAGCCCAGAAGCTATCTGGCACATGTTATGTATCCCGGATCCAAGCAGAAGGAAGGAGACTATCGAGCCTTTTTGTCTAAGCAAGGGGGAGAAAATATGGAAGAAAATGAAAACCGGCTCCGATTTCTTGTTAGAGGAGACTAATAAGAAAGGTATCGCTTCCGCTAAGGCACCAAGTATCCCTTTAGTGCGTGGTTCATTCCACGATGATCTCTAGGACGCCATGTCCATGCTGGCATTTGTTTGCGGCCGAGACTCTGATGAGAAGATCGAGGCGTTTCAGCTGGGCCCTGCAATACAGTTTCACAAACAGCATGAACTCTTCTGGTATGATTTTGTTGAGTTCATGGTTGAAGAAATGATACATCAAATGGAGAATTATCAGGGGGAGAAGACGTTTAGATTTCTTTCCTACCTGGTCCACATGTTCCTGCATCGGAATCCGGATTTCTTCGCCCGATTTATTTCGCTATCAATTTTTGATGAGCAGAATAAAAGAAAGTGGGTGTCTACATGAACACCTTTCCTTTCCGCAACATATGACTATTATGCATTCACGGACTATTTCATAGCCTCGGTTTTGAATGATTTGATCGGAGAAGGTGATATCGTCCAGCTCACCCAGGAGTAGACTGGATTTATGCAAGGCTACACCCTTGCTTGTGACTGGTTCTTAAGCAAGGATTTCACAATCCTTCGAATACGGGGCTTTACTGGCAAACCTTTCCTGCTCTCGGCTTGCGTCATCGATAGAGTGCTCGCGCTGAAAGTTTTCCGACAAGTGTGTGTCATTGATTTCATATTCTGTAGTAGCGGAAGTGTCAAGAGGAAGGGATTCTTCACTTGTTCGAAGAGTTTCAAGTCAGTAACTCTAGTTAGAAACAATCGCACAAGCTGTTAGAAGAGAAGCTGGCACGTCTAGGGTTGGTACTGATAAATGATAAGTGGGAGTACAACCCTTTCAATGACCTGCCAGAGCCACATATGAAGGTTACCCATGTTCCCCGACCATACTGGGAGAAGTAGCTTAATCCGTGGACGGGTAGAGAGGAGGATTTTGTTGAATTAGCGCAAATCCTTACGCCGGATACTAGGGGCCCATGGCACAAGTTCTACTTTCCAGTGGCTGTGGCCAAGGACAATCTTCTGATGGAGCGCAGCATGTATAACAAGTTGAAAAGGGGTGAAGAATGGAGTGATGAAAAAATAAGAGCTTTATGAAAATATCACCAGGAAACAGCACAGTTGGATGCTCCTTATAATCAATTGAAGGACGACCAAGAATTTGACAGATAGTGGAATGAAGGCCACCCCAGCCCGATCTCTAGTGTTGACAGGAGCGAGGAAGGAGAGGGATCCGAGGAGCGTGAAGAAGAAGCGGCGGTATCATCCTCTTCAACACAAAGGGGCAACGTCTCCAGACATGCCACCTATGTGGCCACTAATGTACGCTTTAATATATCAAGAGGCTCGCATACGCGTATTTGGGCCGCTAAATCGGCCAGGCTAACACCTCAACAGAAGGATCCGACTGCCGAAGTTAGTGAGTGTCCACCTGCGAAAAGACAGCGCACAGAAAGTATTATCGGAGAAGTTTCGCATGAACCCGCCGGAGGAGAAGTGCCCGCTGCTAGCCAAATGCCAGAGTTTGCAGGTGAGTCACGAACGATCCTGGAGCCACCGCCGACCAGTCAGCAGGTACATTTCGCTCCTTCTTCTCTCGCATCTCATTCCTTTGTATCTGCCCCTGCTCCATTAGCGACTCCTGTCATAAGTCCGAGCCTTCCACCTTCTGCTTCTGGTCCAGCTTATTCGATTGGATTTGCCCAGTATTCGCAGGCCCAACCATTTATAATTACTCCTCCGAATATGCTTACGCCTACTGCTACCACTCAGACTTTCCTCACCTCGCTTTCAAAAAATGTTCCCCCTGTCGGCCCTCATTATTTTTCCGCTATGCTTACTGATCATTTTCCATTGCAACAAGCCAATACCCAGTCAGCAACTATCCTTCCCTGGCCAATGAGCCTTACGACTAAATCTCTGATTCAGCCGCTGCAAATGCCTAGCCCTGCCGATAGTTCTCAGGCCAAGCTATGGAACGTGCCACACTTTTCTCCGCAAACTGTCACTCTCTAGAAGAAGCAAATGCGTGCGCCTATGAAAATTACTTATCCCTATGCCCTGCCTTCTGGTGTTCCTTTCGCAGGTGGGCTAGTATCATCACCAGCCGAATTCATAGCACATATAGATTGTGGAAAGGAAGCGTGCACAAATAGAATGAGGCGACGCAAGGAAAAGGATGACAATGCTCCCGCCGAGCCAAGAGTACAAGCTTCGTATGATGAGGCCCGACAAGAATTAAAATTCGCAACCATGTACCCAAGGATAAGCAAGCCTCAGGGAGAAATGCAACCCGAAGATTATGAGATCTATGCTGTCGGACTTGACATGAAATAGCCCGACCACAAGATAAGGTCGAAATTATAGAGGAGACGCAATGGGTGGTCACTTCCAACTTCCTCAAAACTGGTCGCCAGTTAAAAAAGAAGGATGAGCAGCTTAGGACAGCCAAGGAAAGGGTGAGCTTTCTAAAGACAAAGGAGAAATCCTTAGAGGCAGATATCGTCTGAATGACTGAAAGAGCGCTAACAGCAGAGAATGAGAGAAACAGGCTTCGGGGCGAAATTGCGAAAACCCAGGTTGTTGACCCAGGCTTAGTAAAAGAATTGCAAAGCCATAACTAGGTAGCCCGACAGAGCCTACAGTCAAAAGAGGAAGAGCTTGAATGCGTCTGCCTTGAGTATAGTCAGGGGATGGCACAAAAGGGTGAGGAGTTGGAGTGCCTACAAGAGCAGTATCAGCAAAAGGTACAAGAGAAAGAGGCTGAATTCAAAAACTTGAAGGCTAAGCTAGAAAAGGAGCTCCGAGAGACAAAGGCTTCTCTAGAGGAGCAATCGGCTAACCACTCCCGAGTTGAACAAAATTGGAATAAAGAAATGAGCAGCTATGCAGAGCAGTTAGCGTCCGAGAAAAAGAAGGCAGAATTAGCCGAAGCCCTCATTTCAAGGGACGTGGAGATTTATTTGCTTAAAGCCTCTTTGTTACCTGCCCCTGCCCAACCTGATGTCATTCCGCTGGTTAGGCAATTGTACATTTCTCACTGGGAGAAAGTCAAGACCTTCTGCCTAACACTGCAGCCTACCCTTCGATTTATCGCCAAGGCATCAAGGCTAAATCAAGAGGCCAACGACACAATGGAGCAGTTCCCACATTTCATCCTGGAGAAGGTTCCTGAGGCAAGGGACTTGCTCAATAAGCTATACTCAGTCTCGGATGAAATCCTTGCCGGGGTGGGTATCGAAGATCGGGACATTGCTGCTCAAACAGCAAATAAATTCATTCATTGTCACTCTGCCTTCCAGCGTACGAAGGCAGCGGCGACTTTTCTAGGCAAAGCACTTGATGGCATTCAGGGAAGTTTCTCCGAGCTAGGCAAGCTGGGGCTGTCGTCCCCATTCCTCGAGGATGGTTCCATTGCGACAACCACACAGATCGCGGAGGTTATTGAGTAGAAGGAAAATGACTCGGAGGCATTCAGGGAGTTCGGCAGTTCCCCAATGACAGCCGACATTGAGACGATCATTCATCCACTCTCCCAGCTGTTTTTCCATATCCAAGCAGGCGCCGGCCTACCTGAGGTGCTGCCTCACAAGGAAGCTATTGATCTCCGCGGGGCACAAGAAAATTTGCGCAGCATGGCGAAGCCGTCCGAAAGTGAATGGTCGCCCTTGCAAGCTGCTCTTTCCAAACTCTAACTCCATTCGCCCTATGGATAAAGCTCTGGTCTGCAGAACCAGAGAGTATTTGGGTTCTCCGTTCCTTATCCAAAACGCCCCTGATAGTTGTCAAAAGTTGTTAAAATAAATATTCAAACAGCTCCCTTCGGGTTCTTTTGTAAATGTTCGTGCGCCGGCCTGTGCATCACCAAGTTTATTCGGCTTTCCGTCAAGTTTTGATCTTCCCCTTTACGCATCCTCATTTCACAACTTCGGGTAGCGGCTTCCATTTCGGGTTCTGAAAGGCTGCGCTGGGCGTCCACGTGTCTCGCTGGCGGAGGATTATATTTCTTTTTTCCTTGAGGTCTCTTCGGGTTGTGAAAGCCTTCTGCGGGGGCCATCACTTCTAGGATTGTCAGAAGGACCCACATCTTGCTACGTGGCGGCGTATCGCAAGCTTTTCATGCAGGGTTGAAATAAGCAGCTGCGGGCTGCGAAATGCTTTCGCAGGCCTTCTTTTATTTTGGCGGGCCCTACCTTCTGCCAAGTGGCAGTCGTTCGCAGCCTTTTCAACACAGTAAGGAGGTGAACACCGCGGGCTGTGAAATGCTGCCACGCGTCTTTCGCACCCGATTTATGCAGCTTTCTCTCCATATCAAGAAGGACCTTAGCCCCTTGAATACGTGTTGCTTCTTCGCAATCTCTTGGCAGCAGTAAGAGGAATTCTCATTCGGGCAGCGACGGGCTGCCATGTGCCTTACACTGATCATCGAAGCAGGCGATAGGCTGGCTGAGGGAAACTATGCTATTGGGTGCCGCTCTTCATGAATTATAAAGCGGTGGATGACACTTGTAGCCTCGGGCTTGGCTAGGACCACTACCATCATTGCAAAGGGTGCGCCTGCAACTGGATGACCAGATGTTGTGTTCTAACTCATTGCCATTATAACGGCATTGAGGAATCTTTTGATTCTGGCATCATTATAGGGGATTGGGAAATCTTTTCTGTTACGGCTCTCCAAAGCAGTGGGAATTGTCCCCCCCGGCTATATATACTCTCTCAGCGGTGAGAAAAAAAGAAGAATTTAAGAAAAATGATACTAGTTTTAGCAAGAGACACCAGGCCTCTCTTATATGTTTTATTTGCAAAAAACTTTCAGACTATGCCAACTGTTCGGCCTTTCTGTTTTTCATGTATTGATTAAATTGTAAACTGTGCTTTTTATTGTCTTAAACATTTCATTTGACAAGACTTCTATATATTGAATACAAGCTTGCTTATCTAAATCATGTCTAAATGACTCTTCTTAGTAGTAAGGGTGTATGTGATACTATTTTATGTCAATAAATGAATTGTTTATGCTATAGCTTTAAGTCTCTGACGCTTTGGAATGTGACAACACCATTCAGGCTCTTAAATTCATAATTTATAGTGTCCATTAGCAGATTTTGGCGCATCGCCTTAGATTAGACTTTCCTTCATTGTATCCATTTCCTTTTCCCTTTCTAAAACCCATTATAGAAGAAGCCGACTTCTTTAAAAATCTGGAGGTTACTCAGTTTGGCGCAAAGGGGTCCCCCTTGAACTGAGTTTCCCATAAGACACTGTTACCTCGTCAATTTTTGGCGTCAACATAGCCCTAAAGTGCGACAGATCACTAGAAAGCATATTTTGATGGATCCTACACACAGCATGGGTCAGGAGCTGGGGTCTTCTTCATTACACCACAAGGAGATTGTATACCAAAGTCATACAAGTTGTCTTTTCCTTGCATAAATAACATTGCAGAATATGAGGCTCTTGTTATAGGACTCAGAATTGTAGTACAAAGGAAAATCATGACACTCAAGGTCTATGGGGACTCATAGCTTATCATCAACCAGGTCAATGTTGAATACCAAACGAAGGATGAAAAATTGACCCCATACAAGAAACTAGTCGAAAGCCTCAAAGAATTCTTCATTGACATCATGTTTGAGCAAATACCCAGGGAAAACAACTGAGCAGCAAATGTTATGGCAACAATCGGATCGCTACTGGATATCCCACGCAACGTCCCAAAGCAAGAATTCCTTGTAGAGTAGCTTCTTGTACCAGCTTTCAAGCTACCAGAGTCTAAATTTATGTGTGAAATCGTTGGTTCCAGTGACCCTTGGTATCATGACATTTACACCTACTTGAAAATAGGAGTCCTCCCCGCCAATATCACCCCAAACCTTAGGAGAACATTTTTCAAGAAGTCATCCCGCTTTGTTATCTTAGGAGGCACCCTATACCATAGGAGTATTGAGGGTACCTTGTTACGATGCCTTAATCCTGAGGAAGCTTTGACTACTTTAATTGAGGTACACAATGGCATTTATGGATTACATTCGAGTGGTATGACCTTGGCTAAGAAACTGTTGAGGACTGGGTACTATTGGCCTACAATGGAAAAGGAAGCTCATGACTATGTCCGAAAGTGTTTTCAATGTCAATAGCATGGGGACCTCATCCATGCACCAGCTCAAGAGCTCTAACCAATCATAACACCTTTTCCCTTTTCACAATGGGGGCTCAATCTCATCGGTAAAATCACACCAACTTCATCCAATAGACACAAGTTCATTATCACCGCCATAGAGTACTTTACGAAGTGGGTAGAGGCCATCCCAATGACCTACATCACAAAGAAGCAAATTTCCAAGTTCATCCTGAACTACCTCATTTGTTGTTACGGTGTTCCACAAGCCCTTATCTCAGATAATGGGACACCTTTCAAAAACTAGGATGTTCAAGAACTATGCCAAAAATTCAATATCCAACATCGCTTCTCCACCCCATATTACCCCCAAGGTAATGGTCAAGCTAAGGCTACTAATAAAACCATCTTGAAAATCCTAAAGAAAACAATCAATGAAGTTGGTCGTGACTGACACCTACAGCTAAATCCTGCCTTATAGGCCTATCGAACGAGTATCTGCATGCCTATAGGTGCAACCCCTTTCTCCCCAGTCTACGGATCAAAATCCATCCTTCCCATTGAGATTGAGCTCCCATCCTTAAGAACATAATTGTAGAATCTCATTATTGATGAAGAATATCGGGTGTCACGGTTGAACGAGCTAGAACTACTAGATGAGTGGCGCATGGATGTCCTGGACCATCTGTAAGTCTATCAAAACCATCTCAAATGAAGCTACAATAAGAAGATCAGGAGTTGGACCTTTCAAGTCGAAGAGATCATGTTGAAAGAGAATTAGAAGAATGTGCCAAATCCAAATAGCAAAGGGAAGTTTGAACCCAACTAGTTGGGACCCTTCTCATCATGGCAAGTTATAAATCAGGAGCATATAAACTATCTACACCTAAAGGTGAGCCTCTGCAAGAGCCTATCAATAGCTCCCATCTCAAAAAAAATTATGCATAAACTTGTAAGGTATAAATCCAAAAAATATAAAAAAATCAAAAAATATAAAAATCCAAAAAAAAATAGAAAAAGGATTGAAAACAGTAAAGAAAAAAATCATCCTCTACTGAAAACCACTTCGATGGCACCTTGGGAAAGTACCTTGGTGAAAACTTGGCAAACAAGTGCCTTGTGTAAATAAAGCATTTTCCATCCACCATGATCTCCATGGTTTGTTCTGCATCATTCATCCATCACATTCCATTGATCCTTCCATCACCCATATGCATCCACATCATAGCTTGATCTTGTGTTTGTATCATGTTCCCTCCTAGTACTACTTGGCACATTCCTAAGGTCAGTTTTTCCTACCTATTTCAGAGTAGTCTATCGTACCACGTTGGGGGCGCGTTCTTATACCTACATTGGATCGGATTCATGTATATTCTTGAAGTCTTCCTCAAAACAAAAAAATCCAAAAACATTCATAAAAGCAAAAAATCCAAAAACATTCATAAAATCAAAAAATCCAAAAACATTCAGAAAACCAAGAAAATCCAAAAACATTCAAAACATATCAAAATCCCAAAAATAGGTCAAAAATTTACAAAAATTCAAAAATAGAGTCATCTTGTCGAACTACGGGTCTCTGAACTTTGAACGTAGGCAAGGCCATCATCGATGTGCCCCTCAGACACATTAGGTCAATCCTTTAGAAGTCCATCATAATAAACTGGCAATCCATTTGTTCATATCTCATCAATAAATGAGTATGTATCAGTAGAACTACGTGGTCTCTACGTGTATAACATAGGAAAAGCTAATCTTTGATCAGCCCCCGAGGCCCCTAGGATAGGTCTTTAGGTTAGGTTCTTGGTAAAAATCTCAAAAAACACCAAAAACATTGGAAATTTTGAAAATCAAAACATTTGTAAAACATCTCGAAAATACCAAAAATAGCCTCAAAACATTACAAAATATCAAAAACATCCAAATATTTGAAAAAATCCATCCATCCCATTTCTCATTCACCTGCAATAAAAACATCCGCTCATAATAAATGATCGTCATCTAAAAATTTTGGTAAAACAATCGGAAACAAGTATAACAAATCAAAAGTGAAAATTCAAGCGTCAAGGTCTCAAGTCTAGGTCAGTAGGTAAACAAGTTGGTCAACTCTTGGTATTAATAGCCCATCATCCATTCAATCCCAAAATCATTTGATAACATCATGTCCTAGGACACATCCTTCCTACAATGGACATCAACATCAGGCATCACCATAGTTTAGTCTTGGCTAGAGGCACGAAGAACATTAGCTTGTTTGTTTACTTGATCTTTGTCTTGATGATTTATATTATTGTGCTCATTCCAATGACCTCTCGGTGATGTCTAAACAAAATGATTTAGAGAGAAAGGAATGGAGCATTGATCATTATCTTTTTATCTGTTGTTCCTGTTGGATATGCTTGTAATATAACCTTGGCCATGCTTAGTTTGTTTGGCCTGTAGGGAGGGTGTTTTGAATATTTTGTTGACCACATGGGAAAGTTTTGTTTTTCTATGTTTTGGCCCAAGATGTTTTGAAATATCTGAACTACATCCTAAATAAGGTTTTGTATGTCATGTGTGAACAAGGATGCTCTTGTTTGATTGTCAATTCAAAGTCTATCGTACTAGGTACAACGTCATCCTAGTTTTTTATACCTTGATGCATCGTATCTATGTGTGTTATCAAAAATAAGGTAAGTAAGCTCTTTATAGCCCTAGTCTCTGATAAGCAATCATCATTATCATTATTTTGAAGTCAAGGGTTGATTTATTTTTCTTCTATCTTTTCCAAATGCTAATACTAACAAGGTATCATGAAATTCAGAAACAAAAATATCTATATATGCATCCATCCTGCATCCACAAAATGTCAACATACTGCATACCATTCATAATAGGAAACATTAATCATCTCATACACATTGCATTTTTATCAATCACAATATAGATTGGTTATTCTAAGCATCTCGTAAACCATACATTTGCATAAAACATACACTTGCATAATCATATAGGCATCATCACATGTTGCATCATCCATACATACATCGCATATGAAAAAGGTATTGAAAAACAAGATAAGAATTACATAACATTTGCATTATCATCCACCACATAAGCATCATTAAAAACTTCACACATTTTGCATCATGCATACATACATATTGCATCATCATATCATACATCGAAAAGATACTGAAAAGGAAATAGAACATGTAATTGCATTGCATACATCATCCATAAATACATTATGCATCCATCATAATAGTGCATCTGCATAGATCCATCATAACATTACATCACATCATAAAGCATATAACATCATAAAATAAACATTACATGCATCCATCCATTCATAAACATATACACATCACATAAAATAAAATAAACATCACATAAATGTATTGCAAGTCATCTCATGTATATATCAAAAAAGCTTAATGCCATGATACATCATAATCAAATATATAGTATCGGATATACAAGAGGCTAGTCACAAAACTCAACCAATGAATGTATGTACATCAAGATCAAGTTGTACAAAATAATATGTCCTTGTGTACTCTCAGTATCCTAAATTTCCCTGGCTCTGTCCGCCTCTGTGGTGACTGCCTCGGCTCTGATGGTGAGACCCTATGGGTCTCCCCGATGTGCCTGCACAAGGGGTCCTAGTAGGAGCTATCTAACTGAGGTGGGAGAAATATGGCTCCCTCCACTCCTAAGCCACAGCTCTATAGTACACGGCCTTGTAATACGAGGCCTCCTACATCGCACAGCCATACATCTCGGCTGGAACCATAGCCTACCCCTAAATCTATTGTGCAGCAGCATCTAACTGTTGTCATCGTCCTGTCTCGAGCGCAAGGGCCATATCAGAATCCTGCCTCATATGGCGCTCCTGCGCCACCTCTTGTCGAGCCTGGCCCCTCTCCTGGACCAATGTTTATATCTAGGCCTGTGCCTACTAAAGCTGCCCTGTAAGAACCTGTATTTGCACCTGCAACGCTGCTATCTGACTGTCCCTAGGATCAAGACCTGGTGGTGGTCATGGCGGTGGCATATGTGGTTGTCGTGGTGGTTGGACTGCTGGCCTTTGTCTAATAGGTGGCACTAATGGCAAAACCTTTTTTGTCGTTCCCATCGTGTCCTGCACCCTCGTCTTGCCTGTCATGCCCATCCTATCCTGGCTGCTGCGGGACTTGTCCAATCCTCGGTCCCCTAACCTGTCATCTCCTTGTAGTCGACACTGCTAGTAAAGTTAATCGAACAGGGGCATGATTCTTCCAATATGCATCACAGGCCTAGGTCATCCCTGCATCTACAAGACCATCAAAGTACACCCATGGCACCATAACCAGCAACCTAAAATCATCAATCGCCTGTTGGGGTGGGATCCTCTATCCCCATGCTACCTCTCTGGATCTGCAGGCGAAGATGGCTCTCTGTGTGTCATCAGGTGCATCTTGCACCTCCCTGAATTGGTGAGCAACCCTATCGGGGAGGTATCGCTCAACCATGTAATTCTCTCATCCCTACATATATCAGGACTGCCGATAGTAGAAAATATGATCGTCATCATCGTGCCACCTCAAAAAATGGAGCCATGGCCTCCATGTGAAAACTGTCATCTCGTCCAAAACCCACCTCTAGTGTGGGATGCCTGTGATACTTGTAAAGTGGAGGGTAGTCATCCCCCCGTATTTGTACACTGCAGGATCATCGTGGTCAATCTAAACATCTGCAATTTGTGGCCTTAGAACGACAATGTGCTCGTTGGCCCACACGTGAAGAAGGGTGACACCCACTCCAATGTTGCGGGCCCTATTGTAGACGACCTGGTGTATATCATGATACAAGGAGTCTAGGATGACTGGCCCCCAGGTGTAGACAGTCATCTCCTCCATCATCTAGGACCAAACAATGCCCCAGCCAACACTGCATCCTCAAGCTCATCAATTGAGAACAAGGACTCCTGAGATCAGTGCACCAACGAACAATGTCAATTCAAGGGAAATCCCCTCATAGCGGTGAAGATCTATCTGACTATTTTCCACCTTGTATGATTTGACGCCAAACAAAGAAAAAATAGCATCACCGTCAGACTCGACGTCATAGATGATGCGCTCACCATGAATCGGGATCCACAAGATCTGCCACACGTCCTCCAAGATGATGATGGCCTCACCAATCAATAGGTGGAATGAACAAGTCTCACTCCTCCATCTCTCGACTAGGGTTGTCATCATCACGAGGTGTGTCTTCACCTCTAGCATATGTGCAATGTGACCGAACCTAATCACTCCAAAGAAAAACAAGGCCCGATCTAACAAATGTCTCACTTTGCGCAAGAACCGGCTCTTGTGCTCCTTCAATTGGAGCACTGGCAAGACCTCTTGAAACCAAAACATGCACGAAGTCAAAAAAATCCAAAGGATGCTTCTCAAAAAAATTAAAAAATAAATTCAAAAGCAAAAGCGAGCCTGTATTTCAAAAGTGACACGCTGCCTTTTTTCAAATGTGGCACTATACTGCAAAGGTGAGTTGGCATTCTTGCACAACGCCAGAACCTCTTAGGGTCGTGCGACGCTATATCACAAAGGCGAGTCGGCATTTTTTCATGACTCTGAAACCCTAGAGTGTCGTGTGACGCTTCACTGCAAACGTGGGTTAGCATCTGCAAAAGCGACGCTGCCCATAACAATTGTGACGCCCTAGAGAGCCACTTTTGGTTGACCTAAATGTACCCTAAATTATGCTTGAAAAATGCAAAAAATGAGAAAAGTTTTGAAAAGTGTACCGGGGTCCTCCGTCCTGAGGCCTCTGGAACTCTCAAACTTGATCCATCCAATGCCTGGGAAGCACGCAAGTAGCCATTTCATCAGCACCTCAGAGCAAAAGTGGCAGAATTTCTAGAAGGCAATTGAGCAAATGATTTGAAAATGACCCTCTTAACCCCTTATATGCAAAAAAAAAATTGGGATTTTTGGGTATTTTTTAAGGTTTTTCAACCCATTTAATCTATTTTTTCCCAAACAAAGCTCGTTTTGGTCTGTTTCCATCGTCGTAAGCCTAATTTCGCATCCCATGGGCTATTTTCCACTCCTAAGTCTTTGTTGAATCTTTTTCACAAGCTCGGCCTAATTTTGCAATTTTTTCACCCGATCTCTCAAGGGGGTAGTATAGCAGTGTAATTCTTCTGCTAGGGCAGCAGTGGGGCATTCGAAAAATCAAAAAAAAATTGAATTTTGATCACGCAGTGTTATTCTTTGAACCAATGCAACAAGTGCTTCGCTTCAAAGAGGGGAAAAATGTAGACACTAAAAATGTTCTAATTGATACTATGCATCTAATCAACTAACACCATTTCTTCTAAAATCACTTCAAATGGATCAATTAATTGAATAATCATCATTATTTAATTAAAATCAGCAAATTCAACTATTAATCAAATAATTAAATTTATTGATTAATTCACCCTTCTTCTAACTAATTATTTATCTTATTTAATTAAATCAAATCATTTAATTAAATCATTTTTCTCCTCCCATCTGATTAAATCAATTAAATCAAATGTCACATCTCCTAATTCCCTCCAATTAATTAATCCTAAATCAGCTTTTTAATCATCATTATCAAATCCTCCAGCTTTTAACTCCTCAAGAGTTAAACCAGCTATCGTCAACTAACCAGGTTGCACATAAAATCAATTTCTTCTAATTATCTAATAACCTCAATTATCCTCACAAAGGCATATTCTGAGGAATATTCCTCTCAACCACCTCTTATTCAATTTCCCTCCAAAGGTTTTCAAAAACCTATCACATCCTCTTACATTTGCAATAACTTCTCTTACAACCTTTCAAATCCTCTTACATCATCTCAAATCTCATTCAATTCCTCTTACACCAATTTCAAATTCTCAACCAACAACATTTACTTCTTCTCCATCCTCTTCCAGTTACACATTTCTTAAAATGTGCTCCAACTTCCCCCAATAGAATTGTGACACTTGGCACGTTCTCATTGGCTCTCAATTTATCCCACATTCATCAAATCCTCTCATTCTTCAACCCTTGGCTTCTATAAATAGAGGCATCATCTTCATAACATGGATCCGCAACTTCAAGCATTATCACTATAGCCATTTGAGTTCTTAGTTTTCCATCATTTTCAAGTTTCATAGCTAGATTATAGCCATTTTTCATCTTTGAATTATCAACAACTCATCAAGCTTATCAAGGGATTGGGAAATGGCTTCTTCCTACATCAAAGGAGCACCACTCCCCCTATAGGATGAAGGTTTTGTTGGTTTAAGTTAGATTACATGCTTCATTGAGTTAATTTCTTGTTTATTTCATGTTCTCTTAAATTATTTGAAGAATCTCATAGGGAGCATTAGATTTGTGTTATTAACATGTTTGACATTGTTTTGTTGATCTTTTGTTAGTCTATGCAGGTTTTGTGCTCACAAGCATATGTACTTTACCAACCTAAAGTTTTTAGATATAGTCATGTTCTTGAATGTAATAGTCCAAGTCTAAAACCCACTGAAAATATTGCACTAGAACCAAATGCAGGGCTCTCTTTAGGTAATTTGCTCCAATATTAGCACACTCACGACGAATCATTGGGTTCATACCACTCAGGTTAAGCAAAAACGTATAATACTTAATAACCTCCCCATGCACGTCGAGTAGCTCAAAGTCTCGGGGTCTAGGCACCCCCAACCCCATGGTAGACGCAACCAGCATCCCATTGAGCCCACCCAAGATATAATCTTTGAACATCTTGCGGGTGATAAAATTCACATCTGCTTTAGAGCACCCTAAATCCAATAATGACGTGACAAACTAGGAGGAGATATCGGTATCCACACGATATCTTTCACCATTCAAGAAGTTTCGGCCCAAGATTAGCTTTGTGGCTCCAATTGATAGGAAACCATCCTCTAAAAGGATACGCTCCAACCTCTATTTCGTTACCGCCCCAAGGAAATCCATTTTGCGTACACTTCTCACCAATCAAACCAGAGTATCCACCCCACTACAAGTGATAGCCTTCACAGACATATACACCACAAATTTGGAGCTCTTTTCCATTACAAAACTTCTACATAATGCAAATGTCTAGAATGCCCAACCGAGATAAATCCTTTCACATTAATGATTGTCGTAAAAATTCATAGCCCACGCCCATGTGAAAAATCTTACGAAATTTGTTTTCAATGCCAC